>BSBM01000196.1:2227500-3427500 GCA_027924585.1 Larix kaempferi | reverse complement strand
ACCTCTACCCCCAGTGTTTCGAAGTGGTGGGGGAGTGTAATTGGATGTTGATGCGGTGGCCGCTGTTGGAGGTGGTCGATTCTGGATGTTTGCTACACTAGGGGGTGGACGGTTAGAAGTATTGATGGGTTGCACCGGTTGTAAAATGACATTCGGTGTCGGAGGAGAGGTTGGGGCAGGTAGGTACCACACAGGTAGTCCTAATGTTAATCCTGGGAGATTAAGTGTAGCCATGACTGGTGTGCTGATGGCGCCTGAAGGGGAAAATAAAAATGGGATAGTATGAATTGGTGTGGCTCCTACGTGAGTTGGCACTGAGGGTGGTTGCGGGAGTAAAGGGGGTTGTTGGTTTGGTACCTGTGTGTTATGCGAGAGGGTGCACAAATTAGATATCTCGGTTATCTTCAAAGGGGGTTGGATGGATTGGAATGTGGAAGTCATAGGTGATTTCGAGTATAATCCGGGTCTGACTGTGGAGACAAGCGATGTAGGTGCATTCTGAACTGGTTGTTCAATCATAGGGAGAACATTTGTAGGTACAATGGGAGTGTATGGGTTTCGACGCGTTTGGAGATTCATGTCGGACGATGACATCATAAGGAGATGATGAGTATTTGAATCCATTGGTTGGTTTGTGTGTGCAGCATATGTGATTTGCTGTTGTGGTGTTGTGGTTCCTTGAGGAGGATCCAACAGACGAGTGTTCACCACTCCTTATGTCGGCAAAAGATTCTGTAGCACCATGGGTTGTGGTTAGGGAGGTGGCGCTGGTTGTGCCGCGTGCCCTTGGTGTTGGGCGTCATCAGACCACAGTTGGCGTGCTCGCCCCAAATGGGGGCAAGTGTGTGTATAATGGCTGTATACCCCGCATATGGAACATGGGTGGTTTGTTCGCAAATTGGGGTTCTTACCCTGTTTCGGTGGTCGATCAGGGTTTTGGTTGGCGGGGGGTAGCGTTGTTGTTGTTTTGATGTTGGGGCTGATTGTGTTGTGTGTACACTTGCCCTTGAGTAGTGGGAGGATTTGGGGGTGCCGCAGGTGCGGGAGCAGGTTGCGGCGGATAATAAGCTGGTGGGGTTGGAGGTGGTCCAATTGCCTGCTGGGGTTGTTGGTAACCCTGAGCTATTGGAGGTGTTGGGTTGGCTGTTGTAGCTTGCTGTGGGTAATACATTGGTTGTGCTGGGAAATGAATTGGGTTCTGGGTGGCCGGTTGGTTATAGTATGTGGGTGGTACATATGTCGATGGCGCTTGCCCATAGCAATGTTGTGGACAAGAGGGTCCATGAGTGTGATGAGTCTGATTCGTTGGAGCGTACGAAGTTGTCGCTCTAGAATTAGATGTAGCCCTAGAGAGGTCTGGGGCATTTATGGTGCTCACCATGCTAAAAGGTTTAATTTGCGGTGTGACTTGGCCGATAATACCATCAGCGGCATGTGATGCCCCCGGAGCGTCACCGCGTGAAGAATCGCCTCGTGGGGTGTCTGGTATGATGGTGTAGAGATAGCCTGATTGGGCATAAATTAGGTCGAATTGCTGAGCTTTTAGGATAGGTTCTTCCTCTGACTGGGGTCGTTCGGAAGCGATGTCTTTTGCTATGAGGGGTAGGAGTGATCTAAGGAATCAGTCCAAAAATATACGGTCATCCAGTTTAATCTTACAGAGGCTACGATGCTTGCGCCACTCATGGATGTGGTCGGTGATGTGGGTAGCTGTGTTTTGTCTGCAAGACAACAGTATTTCAACTCCTACATCGTAGCGTACAGGTAGCTGAAAAAACTGAAGGAAAGTGGAGGCGAGAGACGTAAAAGTATGGTGGGTCCCATGTGGTTGTTCGATGTACCACTTGGCTGCAGAGCCAGTGAACGTTCGTTGCAACAGTCTTAGTCGAATGGAGTCATCCACTATGGAGTTAGATGAACACCATAGGTGAAAAGACATTATGTGGTTTTGGGGGTCCTCCCCAGGTTTTCCTTCAAACTTGGGGATGTCCGAGGGGAGTTTTGTAGGCATGGGTGGCCATGTAGGGTTGTGCCTGATAGGATCGTTGGTTAGCCTGGCTAAGTCTGGTAAATTCAGACTAGCCATGTAAGGTAAACTAGCAGATGGGTGTGGCGTAGTGACTGGGACATAACTATTCATGGTGGCATTATGTAGTGGTCCAGTAGCCCCTAAGGGTATGCTAGGTATTGAAGGTATGTGTCCTCCAACCGTTGTGGTTTGGTATGGGCCAGCGTTTCCAAGTGCAACATGGGTTACATCGGGGTTAGGAATAGTGCCAGGAATTCCTGGGATCTGGGTTGTGGTAATGACAGGTGGTGTGATTCCTATGTTGGGCATACCCATAACAGGTGGTGGCCCTGTGTTGGGCATACCTAAAGGGGGAATAGCCCCTATATTAGGCATGCCTAATGGGGTTGTTGTTACCATGGGTGGCACAGTAGTAGTAGGGTTTGTCGATGTATCTCCAATAGTACTGGTGAAAAGGGGATCATATGGTGATCCAACCATGGGGTTGGTTGGTGATATTTCAGTAGGGTTTTCGGATTCAGCCTCAGAATCAAATGTGAAGTGAGGTGTGTCAGAATCGGATGACTGTGTGTTTGGCCGATGACGTGTCGAGTCAAGGGATAAGGCTCTACGTCTATGACGTGTAGAGCCAAGTGTACTGAACTGAGGGGGTTGACCCTGAAGACGACGAGATCGTCTTAAATTCTCAATGGTGAGAAATATTTAAAAATTTCAGTGTAAGGTGGTGATGTAAAAAACTCGAAACCCTAATGCAACAATGAGTGCAAGAGGGGAGTGAAAAAATAAAGGCTCTTAATCCAACAACCAACCTCAAAAAGCACTTATTATAGCAGCTGTGCGATAATAAGTGGAGGGATACAACAAAATTGGTCAGAATACCAAAAGTCAAACAGTTTCTAGAAAAAAGAGGTGTTACTAGACCAAAGGTGGGTAATGTATCATGCAAACACCTAGCTAGAAGTATTGCGAGTCAACAAACGATATCCTCTGCAAGGTGATGAAATCCAAGTCAGACAATATAGAGTGTTGAATCAACGGCTAGATATCCCCCTACCGGGAGGGACACTGGGTAGACAATCCTAAAGAGTGGCAACTAGGATACCCTGTTCATGACACGTTCGGTTGGGTGAGTCTGCAGTTTGGTTCTATCGCCGCTGTACACTCTCTTGGGTGTACACCGAGAACTTCGAAAGGTATCCTTCGGTTACTAAATGGATTGCGGTATTCCACTTAGACTTTCGGAACCAGTCTGGCTACTTCAACCCTCCTAAGGGAGAGGCCTTCCCGATAAATTGGTTGATAACTATGTCAAAATTATAAGGGATTTTGGTACCATAGAGGACAACCACTGTCTCAAATGTAATAATTGAGGGGTGTTATTGGAACACCTATCCCCTCAATTCTACCTAACTACAAAATTCTTTTAAGTGCTCCCCAAGTGGGGTTAAAAGTTTGTTGAGTTTAAGGTAAATTTTAAGGCTCAGTTTAAATTATGTGGCAGAGTGGGTGCAAGTGTGGTATTTAAACTGAAATTGATTTGCCTCGTTTGGGCGATTTTACAAATGAAAGAAAAGACGCTTCCAGTTTTGCAAAAAATAAAGGCATTTTTTTAAAATGTAAATGCTTGAAAAACTATTCAAAAATAATGGATCTTTGAAATAATTTAAAGGGAAGCAAATAACATAAATATTTCAAGAAATAAATGGATCTCTTAAAAGTTGCTTGGGCAAAGTATCGAGCAAATAAACAGTAAAACCTTGATCTAAATAAAATGTAGAATATTTTTATTTCAATTACTGAAAATTTTTAAAAAGACTTTTAAGGGAGCATATATAAATAGAAAAAGATTTAGTATGGCTGTAAAAATGCATAAAAATTAATACTGGAAAATATGGGCCAAAATGGGTGAACTGAAGTGATAAATAACACTAAAATAAAAGATTAGATAAATTTCTATGAAAAATTTCTTAAATCTAATAGGATATTTGGATTCCTTGATCGAAAACACCCAATTTGAAAAAAAAAATCATTTCAAACGGAGTTCGGGAGAGGGAGATATGGTCGTTTGAAAGTTGAGCCGCGCTGTTAGAAAATTACATCGCGAGTTTCGGGCTAAAAGTCGCAATGTGCATCCCGGGTTTCGAGCGCACAGTCGCGATGCGCATCGCGGGTTTCGAGCGCACAGTCACGATGTGCAGCGCGGAAAAATGCCGCGAAGCCGCGATGTGCAGCGCGGAAAAAGACCGCGAAGCCGCGATGTGCAGTGCGGCAAAATGCCGCTAAGCCGCGATGTGCAGCACGGAAAAAGGCGGCGTAGCCGCGGCGCGCAGCGCGGAAAAAGGCCGCGAGGTCGCGATGAGCCGCTCGACTGTCGGGCGAAAAACCGCGAGGCGAAAGCCGAAAAACGGACGCCGAAAAACGAACCCGAAAATGGAAATTTCAGGCTGTTAATGACAATAGAAAGGGCCAAGATCTAGAACAGCAATGGATCTGCTATCTAGGATGGCAGATCTATGAATTAAAATGATTAAAACTAACAAAAACTAAGATCTAAAGCAAAAAACTGAGATTTAAGAATTCGAAGCCAGCGGAGTCGTTAAAAACTGTTGGCTTGGTTTTGCAACCAAGCTTGAGTGCTATGGGCACCTATCAACAAGTGATAGCAGTTTCAAAGATTGAAAACAAAAACAATTATTATAAATCTGAATCTAAACTAAACTAACATGTGCATATAACAAATAAAATTTTCTGAAAATGATTCAAGAACAAGAAATCAAAAGAATGAGTATTGTATTAAGATACCTCAAATGGTGAGGATTTGTGTTGAGCAACTTCCAAGGTGAGTAGCTCCAAGCTCCAAAGGTCTCTTCTCCAAGATAGCTACAATGGTCAAAAGCTCATGAGAGATTTTGACAGCATGAGGATAGGATGATGGATGGATGGAAAGTGAGGAGCCCCTACCATCTTTTTATAGTTTTTGGTGGTGGGGAATACCATTATGGTTTTGAGGAAACCAATGGTATTGACCAACATGGTTTAGGTACCTTTTCCCTCTTTTTTCCTTTTTTGAATATTTTGAATATTTTTATTCCCTTTTTAATATTTTTGGGAATTTTGGACCCTTTTTTAGGGTTTTTTATGCTTTTTGAGGAAAAATATTCATTTTGAGTGGAAAAATGGGTGTATTAAGGTCTTTTGGTGACCTTTTGATGGCTTTAGAGGCTCAAATGGTGAAAAAGTGGACAAATGGGTCATGTGAATAAGGAAATGAGCTAGTGAGCACTTTTTGGGTGTTAACATTTGGTATGAAGAATTTTGTGGACTCGATGGTGTGAGAGATTACTCTGATTTTCGGGTGCTGAGTCTCTGATGAGATTCAATGGATTGGGGCAGCTGCAGCAAACTCTAAGTAAACCTCTTATGTTGTATATCTAATACTTTTGGTATGGTAAATGCGGGACTTTCAGAGGATGTCGATAGTGGGATGACTAGAGACAACAGATACACACAGGAAAAACCTATGATGTTATGAGCAGAATCTGGGGTGGCTTGGCAAAGACATGATGACATGGACAGACACGTGACAAGAGCAAACTTCTGATATTTTGATGAGCAGATTGATTAATGACTTGGTATAATGAATAGCAGTGAGTCTCTGTAATATATCTGAGCTAGGGTTTGTATCGTATAGCAGATAGTTGATGGATAACTCTCTTTTGAAGACATGAGCAGAAGATCCTAGATGACTGACAGATAGAGACATATGACAACATGTTATTGACAACCACATGTTTAGATAATAATGATATCTTGAAGTGGATGATGTGATATGACAGAGATGTTTAACTGAGATGATGGCAATGATAGAGAAGACTAGTTGATGACAAGTGACAAGCTACAGTTGATGTGATAAAATCCATTTGTGAATACAAGCAGGGTCTTGTATCCTTTTCTTAGTAGGATCTAAGAAAAACTAGGTAGGGTCCTAGATAAAGAGTTGGTGCTGAATTGCTTCACGGTTGTAGCCGTTGAACTAATTACAAAAAGATTTCAAACTATATTTTGTGTCTCTTGTGCAATGTGTTGATCATTATATGCCTTACTTGATAAATGATTAATGATATAGGTTATTGATGAATATGATATGGAAGTTAATGTGTGAATGATGACATAAGATTGTGATTGTGATTGAAGTTGAAATTTGGTTTAAGTGTAGGCTCACTGATTCAACCCCCCTCTCAGTGAGCATTGTGTTTAACAGTAAGTGCATGATTGGCTTTCAACAAGTCTTCCTTAGCATCTTTTATAAGTAGACATTCAACATCCTCACATTTAGAGCTACTACAATCAGACGGATCCTTACCTTCCACGACGTTTGATGCTTGCACTTCCTTTTCTTCTTGCTTCACATCTTCAGAGGACTTGACTTCGGTCTCCATCTTTGTGTCTTGGTTTCCTCTTTGGTACTCACTTATTAGCTTAAACCATAGGTCTTTAGCTGAAGTGAATTCTCCTACATTCTCTTTGACAGAGCTTGAGAGTCCATCCATAAGAAATTTCAAGGCAATAGTGTTGTCCTTCTTGGCATCTTTTTGTGCAGCTGTCTTGGTCTTCTTGTTGGACGGAATTGGTGGATTTATCACAATCTCCCCAACACCAAACTTCTTCAGATTGTTGTTGTAAATGTAACTTCGAAAGATATTCATTTGTATTTTATATTGATATTATTATTGTATTTTATTTGTACCTCCGATGGAGATGTTTTTCCTCCGTTCGGGAATGTCATTATTATGTTTGGTCATGCAAAGTCATTGAGGTAAAACCTCCATTGTAAGTCGGGGCATTAGATCCCCTAGAGTCAAATGTAAACGATATTATTGAGTCTCCCTAGAGAAGTTGGCCCAGTTAGTTTTAGTGAGGGTTTTAGTTAGGTAAAAGGTCAAGTTAGAAGTAAAGTATAAATAGATAGCCTTGCTCTCTCATTTGGACACACTACTCACTCACACAAGTTTGCATAGCAAGGGAGAGAAGACAAGTTCGCTGGAGGTGAAAGAGAGAGAGCTGCAGAAGACATGGTTTTCCTTGTAAAATGTCATTTATGTATGTCATTATTTTTTTTTTGCAAGATAATGTGTTTTATATATATATATATATATATATATATATGGTGTTTCCCTCGGCATTTCCCCCGACTCCATTTTTGGAGGGTCGCGTTTCCCGTCGTCCCCATTTCGGGAACTTCCAAATGTTTCCCCATTTCGTGCAACTTAGGTGTAGACCAGATTGTCTCAGGCATTGTTCCTTCAACTCAACAGCCTGTGTTGCTTTTGCTGTAGCTGACTATTAGACTGCTTATGAGGGGGAATCCAACCGAGAACTTCTGCATAATGCCCATGAACACTTAGAACACCCTCATTTTAGAACTAGGGCACAACCCTGCTGAAATGGGGGTAACAGAGCTTATGCTCCTTAGGGTTTAATACTTAAGAATCTTATTCACCAAGTAAGGGAATCGAGTCCCTTAGGGTATCTTCAAAGGTTGAATCCAAGCACCTGCAAATTGAGAGAAATGATTAGAAATGAAAATAGAGATGGAAATGAAAAATTTTAAACTACCAAACCCTAAATGTAGTTCCTTGAGGGAAGCACTTGTTGGGAAAATGGAGTCTATTAGAAAAAGGATAAGTAAATGAGAGATCTTCAAGGGAGAGTGGAGGACAAAGCAATCCCCGTCCTTTGCTAGCCAAGTAATAAATGGATCTTACACTCCAAGCTTGTGATGGGGTTCCTGTAAACATCAAGAGGCAAAACAATCTATCCAAGTACAGGATCCATTACAATATTAGTTAATATGCTTAGGGAGTGAAATTGAAATAAATTAGAGGAGCTTGCAGTAATCTAATCAATTAAATCAACATCCACTCCTAAAGAACAAGGTTGCAACAATCATTCGCTAGTCTACTAAGCAATGTACTCTGTTATAGTTTGATTTAGTACTTGAATGGAAAAGCCCCAACCCACTAGTGCTAACAAGGAGCAATTTCGGAAGAAAGCCCACTGTCACCTCAGTGCTAACTTACCTCACTTTAGACCTGATTTCAAGGTCAAGGGGGTCTCCAAAGGGTTGATTAGATGGTTTCTATGGAAAGAGTTTAGAGGGGATTGATTTTAACTCAGTTAAATGTGGTAGGTGGATAGAAAAGTTGATTTCCCAAAGAGTGCTGGAATGTGTGAGATTGTTAAAATTCCAAATGAAACAAACATTTGAAAGGAAATATTCAAGATATCAACTTGAACTATAAAGTTCCATCAAAATCAATGATTATCATTTCTGGAAATTTAAAGGAAATTGCAGAAAAGTAAACTCACAATGACTTGACACTTGATGTGGTTAATGAGTGGGTTTCTTTGCTGAAAACTAAAACATATCCAAAACTGAAAAATGTGTAAAACAAGTTGCCTAGTGAATGTCTTAAAGCACAAAATTATGGCCCAAAGGTGAGACCTTGCTCGAGAAGAATTCTGCAGCAAGATGTCACTCAGGGATGCTAGAATAGTGATGTTGAGATTCCAAATTTCATAAAGTGATGAGAATCACTTCTCCAAATGTGGATTTGAGCCAATAATTTACAACCAATGCTTCAATAAAAATGTAGACAACATTAATCCATTGATCCATGATTTTAAATTATCCAAGTATATGCCAAGTTTGTGCAGAGAAAAAAATTAGAAATATATTAAATTGCACAAGTAATTTCCAAAATTGATCAAAATTAGTGAATAACTAAACTAAAATAGATGTGTTGAGTAAAGGAAATGAACCATTATCCAAGTATTAATTAAGAGGAACACTCATGAATGATCTTGCTTTAAAAAAGAAAGCAATGCTGTTATGTAAGAGAGCAAGATGACCCAGAAAAATCAGAATTATACATGTTCACACATGGGTGCTAGACTAAGTCTCATCGGTAACATCTTGGAGCCACCACCATTAGGAGACACGCTGAAAATGTCATCTAAGTGACATTTTCATGATGATATGATTAGCTACTTTAATTCTGCTACTGAATTTTCTGTACCTTTTGTGTTGATTGCTATAAATCTAATCACCGACTCAGTGATAAAAATAATAAATAATTTAAGTAATCTTGAAATTTCGTTGATCGATGTAGAAGGGAAAGGGTATTAAGTGGAAGCAAATTTTAGATGTTGCACAAAATGGGTAAAAGATTTTATGTGCCAGAGAATTAACAATTTTAACATGATGGAGTTTTATTTCCATGCCATAGAATGTGTGTCATTTATTCAAACTAACTTTTGTAGCATTTGATTATAGGAATGCGTGGCAGACATTATACAACTTGCAAGGCAAGGCAACACTCCAATTGTTATTGATGGGGTATATTGTTTTTATTTTTAGAAAATAGATAAAGCATGTTGACTTTTCATGTAGAAGTTGAATTTCATACTTTCATTTCTATGGGCCCAGCCAAGCTATTTTCTCTTTGTGATTCCTTGCCTGTTTCAACAGGATGGACTATTTCTTGTTACTAACAATCCTGAGCTGGTGTCTGGTTATCCTCTCGCCATCCTCACACCAAATGTAAATGAACACAAACGCCTAGTTCAAAAGGTGATGGAACAAGATCTGAATCTTGTAGGTGGAAAACAGGGAATAGATGATAAAGATGCTCCACAGCAATTGCAAATTCTGGCTGGACGGTATGGTCTTCATGGACACTTTGTTAAACATTCTTTTCATCACCTCTCTTTTACTTATGTAGGTTCTCTGTCATGATTTGATTAGAATGGGAGGACTGACAATCTTGCAAAAGGGAAAAGTAGATCTTATCAGTGATGGAAACACAGGTATGAACAATGCTTAGTTGAGGAAACCCACTGAAATGCTTGCTGTCCAAGGTTTGGCCGAAAATAGAGGAATCTTTGGCTCTTATTATGCTTATCTTTTTCTAGCATGTACATGAAGTTTTATCTACAGTGTATATTTATTTGAAATTCAAGAAAACATAGTCAGCCACTAACCTGGACATGGTTTTGTACAGTTTATGGTGTAAGTATGTTTGGATCTCCTCGTCGGTGTGGTGGTCAAGGTGACATCCTTTCAGGCAGGTTGGTCAAGCATCATTTTCTCTCAGAACTGGGAGACATTTAGTTAGTTTACATAATTATTACTTGCTAGTTCTTTATATGAATGGCTATCTTGTTCAAGTTTCTTTATCTTGTTTCCATTGGCTGCTAAATCTAGTGCATATATTCTTTGAACACGTTACTAAGAATGTTAAAGAAATATAATTCCACGCTTGCAATGGAACTTAGTTTGAGTGTAAAAGAGGTTAAACCTTGTTTAATATTCTAGGGATAACTTGTTGGAAGTCTTAGATAAGATCAGGTATAAGATAAAGATCATTTTATTAATGTCCATAAATGACCAAGTAAGGTCAATGGGACTAGAGATTACAATCAATTGCCACATAAATAATGATTGTCTAGAACACTCATGGAGTTGAAATGATGTCAAAGTACAAGTGCTATAAATGACATTAAAAGAAAGGAAAGTGCAATAGCTAGGAAACCCTAAGGGGTGCAAGGCCCTAGCTCAACATTAACATCATAAGTAGATATCAAAGTAGAGGAGGCATTCTTGTCCTCATCCGTGATTTTGAAGGAACAAATACAAACCTTGATGATGTTGTCCAGAGAGTGCCTAGGGTTAAGGGAGCTTCACTGTACAATCCTGGGAGGAGCTATGGAGCAAGTGAACCTGTATCTCCTAACATATGAGGTTGAGGGGAATAATCTCTTGATGGAGGTCTAGATGCCCCAGTGGCTTGATTTGACATGGGAGGCCATACTCCATAGTGAATTGGTCCAACTCTAAGATCTCGTTGAGGTGATGTTTATCTCATAGATTGATTACCATTTGATTCATGGGTGTAGGAATCAACATGATGGTGTGTGCTTCCAGTAGTAGAGATAGGCTAAAATAAAAAAGGTAATGAGCCTAATGGAGATGGGCCTAGATAGGCCACGAAAGGTTTCTTGTATATGGATAACCCCCTCCCTAACATATAAATCTAGGAATCTTTGATTAGGGTAACAAAAGAATGTCACAAGGGAACCACCTGAGTCTAGAAACAAGTAGTGAAACCTCCTTCAAATCTTATAGTATCTAGGGAAATTGAAGACAGAGTGTTTCAATGACTTAATCACCTAAAGATGGCATTGTTGGCATATCCTCTTGGACCTTGGCATGTGGTGCTTTTTCTTGATCCATAGGTGATAGGAGCAAACCTACAATTGGTTGAGTGGGATCTTGAGGCCATGAATGCAATGGTGTTGAGTGTAGTCAAGGTGGATAGTGAGACCCTCTTGCAGTTGCATGAAGTGCTCATAATGAAAGGCCATCTTAGGGCCAAGAGGTTGAAGGCGAGGAGACTCAAGTGCTTTGCATGTACCTTCGGCATATGTCATCCCTAACTACCTTGTTGATCCCTCCTTTTGTGTGAAGGAGAGCCAAAGGCATCCAAGGAGTAATACAAAGAAGGTAGACGCTCTATAGATATGCTGATGGATTGAAAGAGTAAGGTGGCATAAAAGAACCAACCCTATCTTCGCCTAGAAAGGGCTAGAGAGGCAACACCTTAGAGGAGAAAAGTGTGAGATAGGGGTATATATCACCTCCAATAGGGGAATCCCCTTGGTTGTGGATCTTGTATAGAAAAAATATGAGTTTGAAAATGTTCTCCAAGCATAATGAATGAACGCCAAAATTGGCTTCGCCAATGGCTTGTGGGACCTGTTATCACATTTATAGTAGCCGAGAGCTACTATCAGTTCCATAGTAGTTGTCATAGTCCAGAGCTAGTCCTTTACATTGAGATGAGCTTTCATGCCACATGATGATCATCGGTTGATGAATAGAAAGACAACTAGACTACTTGGAGCAGTAGTAGCAGTGTTACCTTTGTCACTATTGATCCATCTTTACGATCTCTGGATATAAACCATGACTTAAACTTTTAATAAAGTGACTTTATAAAAATAAAGTACATCTCACTTTATTAATTAAATGACTAGGGGTCACTTTTTAACTGTTCTTGTCCACCCCAAGGCAACACTAGGTGAACAACACTTCCTTGGTAACTTTTCAACAATAATGCACCTGGGGTTCTCCTGACTGTTCTCCCATGTTGGTAGATGCAGGGCTGGTTCTCGTATGGTGGTAGACGTCATAGTAGCATAATTCGGTCGTATTGGCGCTTCGTGTACGAAAATTCGGAGTAAATTCGAATTCGTCGAATATTCGGTGTAGGTGTGATACAGATACGGATTATTAGTGGGCAATTAAATTTTGAAAACCAATTAAAAAAAACCTTTAATTATTTAAACACTATAAAATAGAATTACCATTTAATTATTTAAACACTATAAAACTATAAAACAGAAATACCATTCAATTTCATACTTTCTTATTAAAATAACAATTAATAAGTTGTCGTCTCTCAAACTTCCACATTAGAAGCTCCTGAGATTTTATATTTCTGTTTTTTAAATATATGTTAAATTTTATTATATAAATGTGTATGCATAGTTATGGAATATTTGTGAATATTTGATTAAAAATATTATATATAAGCAAGCTACTTCCGTATTTTTTTCGTATTAGATATTTTCATTACGTATTTTTTCCATATTGAATCGTATTCGTATTCGTATTCGTACTCTAATTATGCTACTATGGTAGACGTAGGTGGTCCACCCCAAGGCAACACTTCCTTGGTAACTTTTCAACATAATGCACCTGGGGTGCTCCTGACTGTTCTCCTATACTGGAGACGCTGAGAGGTCCACTGGTCATAAGACACTTTGTGTGCGCTTAGGCAGGATCTTGCATGGTGGAAGACGTAGGTGGTCCTTGGGACGTAATGCACCTAGGGTTCTCTTGACTGTGCTTCCATGCTGGTAGACGTGGGTTGACCGTTGAGAGACATAATGCACCTGGGGTGGTCCTAGGCTATACCCACTGGGTGGGAGACGCAGGTGGTCTGTTGGACATGAGGTGTGCATGTGGGCTGTGCTCCGTGTGATGATGAGATGATCTAGATACGATGAGATGATAGTAGGAGACGCAGGTGATTGTTGTGGCAATGTAATGCGTTGTCCTGGGCTATACCTACTTGATGGCTTGCTTGTGGAGATGATGCAGACCTAGATGAGAGCTAGGCCTACATCCAGCATGAAAAAGGGTTGGCTCTGTAGAACTTCCTATGATGGATAGATTCAAGAGATGTCACTAATCAATGATCAACGGAATGAGGATTGCTGCAGCAGCGACGATGATGATCCAATGTTGATAATGATGTTCCGGCATTGAAGATGATCCAACGATGATGATGTTGTCCAGACTGTGTCCAGAGTGATGATGATTGTGACGAGAGAATACCTTCCTAGTTAAGAGGGAGTGTTGTTGTAAATGTAACTTCATAAGATATTCATTTGTATTTTATATTGATATTATTATTTGATTTTATTTGTACCTGAGACGGAGATGTTTTTCTTCCGTTCATGGATGTCATTATTATGTTTGGTCATGCAAAGTCATTGAGGTAAAACCTCCATTGTAAGTCGGGGCATTAGATCCCCTAGAGTCAAATGTAAAAGGTATTATTAGGTCTCCCTAGAGAAGTCGACCCAGTCAGTTGTAGTGAGGCCGACCTAGTTAGGTAAAAGGTCAAGTCAAAAGTAAAGTATAAATAGAGAGCCTTGCTCGCTCATTTGGACACACTACTCACTCACACAAGTTCGCATAGCAAGGGAGAGAAGACAAGTTTACTGGAGGAGAAAGAGAGAGAGCTGCAGAAGACATATTTTGGGTTTTCCGTTTTTGCTTGATATTGTATTAGTGACAAATCTATCTTTGAGGAAGTTGCGGGGTTTTCTCCTTTATGGTTTCCCCGAGGAAAACTATTGTGTCTATTGTGTTTTGCTGTGCTTGTTATTCTTTCAGTTAAAGATCCCAGATAACATTGAATTAATCTGCAAACTCTGACACAAATAAGCTTTCATTTTGCTTCTCCATCCAAAGTAATCTATCACGTCAAATACTGGAACCTCTTCGTTGGATAACTCTACTTGTCCTTCCATTGTGTGTCCACGGATGTCCTTCAAGCTGGCTAGGCTTGTGGTGAAGGCCCGCTCTGATACCAATTGTTGTGCACAATGACACACTAAGAGGGGGGGTGAATCAGTGTGCTAGCACCCTTTATAAATTTTCACTTCCAAAAACTTAAGCAAAGTTCATATAACACTACCAAGTAAGTTATCATTTATCAACTAATCAACAAATGTCATATAAGTATGTCATCAACATATATTATAACAAGAGATGCAACACAAGACAAATGTAGTAAAATTTATTTATAATTTCATATGAAATACAATGAAGACTTCAATCTTTGGGATTACATCAAGACTAACTGACCAAAGAGCACCAACTCCTATAACAGGGCCCAACCTGGTTTTCTTAGCACCAACTAAGAAGTGGTGAGGTGTCCAAAGCTCAAATGCAAGACTAGCTTGCAATTACATACTGATCACTGTCAACAACTCATATCACTACCAATCAACTGCTATCGTGTCAATGTCTGTCACTTGTCAAGCTGTCACTTTCATAAAATCAACTATCATTGCTATAACTGTGTAATCATGATTGAGCTGAGCATCTCATTAAGTAAACATCATATCACTATGTATTCTTCACTGAGCATACAATTCATCACTGTACATCATCATACCACTGCCTAATGTCTGAGTGTAGGTATCATCATCATTTTTGTCATACTAAGCATAATCACTGTGTATATATCATATCACTCTCAATCGTATGACAAGTATTTCACTGTGTTCTATGTGTATTTTGCATAGACTGTGTAGAAGTCATCATCTTCAGATTTGTGGACGCCTCCAGGACTGTTTAGCTAGGAATTCCATATTTAACACCAAAAATCAAAGGAAGGTCACACGAAAATCAGAGGAAGGAGTCCAAAAATTTCATTCCTTAATTTCAGCCTGAAAATTACACAGTTAGATAGTCCGAAATTTGCAGAGGTTAGACAGTCTGAAATTACACAGTGAGTTAGCTGCTACTCTTCCTTTGACCACCGAAAATTTCTCAAGCTGTGGCTGCCTTCTGCGAGCTGCTACTTCTTCACTAGATGCCGGAAAAATTCCTTAGTGAGGTCCGAAAAAATCAGAGCTATTTTCTCAAGTTTAAATGAAGTTTTCAAAGTGTATTTATATAGGCTCAAAAATAACTTCAAACTAAGCTGACTTACAATAATTAATAATTTAATTATTATTTGTTATTCTTTCATTAATTAAGGGGCCGACCTTCCCTACTTCAAGGATTTGGAATAAACCTTCATCACTTCCCCCAGTACGTAAAGGTACTGTTATCACACCATAGTAGTTGGGCTACTATTCTTGCTGAGCAGATATCTGCACTTTTCAGAGCTTTTCCTTTACAGAGATCAATTATGATGAGCAGCATCATTTATGATCACTTATACATCAGAGCAGCTTATATCAGACAGTGTGTAGACCTTGTGCCAAGGCTGAGACTTGAGAGCTTAGATTTGATGACCGATATGACCTTTTGTTCCATATAGATTCAGTTCAGTGCCTAGAGTTCCAAATGTTATTATTGCAGCAGTGTTTCATTGGTTCTAGATGGTGATTATTGGTATGCAATGATATGACCATTAGACTTGTGATTGTTAGGATTGATTATTATCTTGTTGTTTTAGTCATCTTCATAGCATTAACTTGGTATATAACTCATGATGTGGAAGTATTATTTAATAAATGAAATGAACTATCTTGGTTGGATTTAAATAATGAATTGGATGTATTACTTGCACTTAAAAGTTCACTGACTATACACATTGGTTTCACTACCCTCCTATGAGCATGGACATGGTCTTTCCTAACATTTATGTTTGCTATCTTAGGCACCACATTCACTTGACTCCATCCATCCATGACCTTCCTTGTTTTGGCTTTTACCTTGACTTGCCTTCTTGATTTTTGATATGGAGGACTTCCCTACTCCTACCTCTGTGTTGGATAGAATCCATGTTTGTTTTGTGTCTCGGCTCTGAGTTGGTGACAGAACTTGCCCCTGGTGAGTTGGATTTTATGCCTAGATCATTCTAGTTAGTTTCCCCGATGTGTGGCTTAGTGCGGAATTCCCTCTAGTCACATGAGATGTTGTTGGCTAAAAATTGAAGCATATGTACTACTTATGGAAATTATTGGAAATCTCTTTTATGAAAGCCCATTGAAATTAAATCCTAGAATGTGTTTCTAAACACATAATGGAAAAGGGCTAAAACAATGAAATGCTTGAAATGTAAATGTACCCCAGATGCAAGCTGTGATTAGTTGTGCTTATTAGCACATGCAAAATCCCAAAAAGGGGTCATAAAAGGTCTAAAAAGAAATGGCTAAATGTATGCAAAATCTAAAGATTGTTGACCTCAAAATGTTATAAATGAAAGGCCAAATAAAAGCAGTGGTTAAGTGTATGCCAAATCTAAAGACTGTTGGCCATGGAAATGAAATGATTGATCCTAATGAACTTGGATCAATTTGATGTAGACATGATGCCAAGGTTGAACAAACACTCTCTAAACAACTTATCCATTTGTGAGGCACTGCCATTCCTGTTGTTTATCTTGTCCAGCAAAGTGTGTAGCTCCCCTTTTTCCCCCGTCCAAAGTATCACTTAGTTGAGTTGGTCAAGTCATCCCTTCTAACTAGCCTTGTCCTTAGCCTTCACCCTATGCTAGCAGTTAGGCCATGTCCATTAGAGGAAGTATGTCTTTAAAGCTTTGGTGCAAGTAAGTTATAAATAACATTGAATATCTATGTATTAACTGCCACTTGATTGATGTTTATACTTTAAGTTAAGCTGTGAATATGGTTAAAGGAACATGTCTTAGTCATTTGTTATAATCTAGTTTTTGGTTGTATTTTTACCTAGTCAAACATAGTTTGACCATGGTCATTCTTGGGACCCGTGATGAGATGGACCACTTATGCTTTATGATGTTGATCTATGGTCCCACATGCACCTATTGATGATTCCATATGTTGGACACATGCTCCAGATAATGATTGATGCAATTGGTCATTTTTATTATTATTTCCAGATCATCATATTTTATGCTGTCCGGGTATGGTGGACCTTACTAATGATTCTACAGGTTATCATGAGGTGTATGAGTACTCATCTCTAGTGGATTTGGGTCTTTTTGGATCCATTTAGACACTTATCTTTCCGTTTTGGGCACTTCCAGGCATGATATTAATAGTTTTCCACCTGTCGACCAGTTTGGGCATGCTGATATGGCCTGTTCAGTAGGAGCATTGGAGGCAAGTCATTTCCTAGGGCGCTACAGAGGAAGGGGGTGGTCCATCCACTCGTTTTTACCATATTACCCCCTTCCGGACATGATGGTGCACTCAGTTTGATAGCGCAGGCACTCCAGAGGCAATTTTGGTCACTTTCAGGGTTTTCAGGAGGATTAAAAAATGGAATAAAAAGGTCAATGAGGAATTCGATTTGGGAAATTGAGGCAAGGTTTTGGCACTTGGTCTACTAAGAGGTCATCCATGGTGTATCCCCCTTCTTCCAGATCAGTTTGCACCAGTCAGTGGGATCCACATGGGCTACAGGAGCTCTTTTATTGTATTTCTCTCCCTGATGATCGGGACAAGATTTGATCATTTGTATACCTGGACATGTCATTGAGTCATATTTTATATTATTGTGCTATGGGGTCATGCTAGTGGGCGAATAATACCTCCTAGCCCCACCATGTGCTCTTAGTCACTTGTCCTTGTCTTTATGTTGTGGCACTTATGTTATTAGCCACCCCCATGTATGACGTCACTCCTCCTAGAGGCTTTTTAGCCATGACGTCATCCTCTATTTGAGTGATCCATGTCTATTGTTATGTTGGCTCATCTTAGCCGTTGATTACATTGTTATATCTTTTGATCTCAACCACTAGTTTTCAAAAGTGGTTTAGGGTTTTGGTCTTCCTCATCCTATTTAAGGAGGAGACCCCCCTATTGTAAAGGCATCTAGAGATTTTTGGCTCTTGGCTATTGGAATAAATATTTTTCTTGGGTGTGTTGGATCATGGAGTTGAATGTTTGTTTGTGGTGATTGTAAATGCTTCTTCCTCTGCACTGATAGACATTGGTGGCTATCTTGGATTTTATCTTCACTAACACGATTTACAGGCAAAGAGGACGTTTTGGAGGAGTGCGTATTGGTGGGGAGGCCTACCCTACTATCTTCATCAAGGTGTTTTGGGTCTACAGGGAGTTGTTTTGTCTTTGCACCAACAATTTCATGTTTATTCATCTTTTGTTTGCATCTACCTCCATTTCTCTTGATTGATTTATCTTTGTGTCCTTGGTTGACAGGAAGTGGAGGGCGAATTGGTTGAAGGAGGCAAAACGCATAGCAAGAAGGGCTTCATCAAGTTTGGCATTTGATCTTTGTGGGAAGTAATCCTCGTCACAAGCTACATTCTTCTTCATTTTCCAGGTATGCTCAAGGAGGTATGTTATTCTTCTACCTTGCCCATCTATTCTCTTAGATCTACAAACCCTCATTGTTAAAACCCTCATTTTACATTTTTTTATATCTACTTGGATCTAACATGCTTTTGGGGATAAAATTTAAAACCCACCTTAATAATATTCACGACAATCCCGATCTATAGTTTGGTGGTATTTGGACTCCATTTGGCCCATTTCCCAAGGCACATTGGTCTCTCCAAGGGAAGTCGCATTCCTTGAGGGAGGCTAATTTGTTAGTTCCAAGACGTGGGTAGTTGAGATTGTTGCTTCATTGGATAGATCATCCCCTAAAACTACCCCTAGTGCTTTACCCCATTGATTTTCACCTTGTGGGCCCCATTCCTCATTTTAAGGGATGAGCCCCACTTGGGTCATTGGGTAATGTATTAGCTCTTCTTAGATCTATCTTGCTTAACTTTATAAGTGGCCTAAATCAAACACTTGGTTGAAATATTTGTACCTTGCTTAAGCCTCTCAACCAAGTCCTAACCACCTTGGGTCCACTTACCTTTCTAGATCTAAAATCTTGCACCATTGATCTCCTTGCATAACTTTACACATTTCCCTAGGAATCTTTGGGTTAGCTAGTCTTCATAGATTGGCTAGGGTCTCCCCCTTGATCTAAAGTGAAGGTTGCCTCGGTTAACGTGACACCCACTTGCATTGGGAACCGTGGCAAGCCTTGGGTCACCTCTTTAGTTGTCCAACACCTCTACCGTCCAGGATAGGATACCTTTTAGGGACAACTACAAGTTGTGTGATAATATTTTTGGTGCTGTTGCCGAGGAGGTATAGGCTTACCTCAGGTGTCTACGAGTATCCATGCATAATTCATTTCTTATCGCATCTGGTCTTATAATCTAGATGGTTATTATTTCAATCCTTAATCTAAGCATAGCCATCTATTTGTCGCTTATTTCTCCCCGCTATCCTAACGACATATCTTTTGGTAGAAAATAATTAAAATTTGCCTGGCGACTCCACATAAGCGGCTCCACTGGTGATCGATCCTATTATATCTAGAACCCATGGGGTGCATCATGTTGTATTTAGGTTCTTGATTTTTTTTAATAATCGCCATCCATGGCTGCTTCTGAGCGGCCTAGAACTTTCGGTCGAATAAAATTCTTTTACTTCTAAAAAATTGTTGGGTATCCTCATCATATTCCTCATCAATCCTGTGAAAGGTTGCCTAAATTCGATGGAAGTTATGAGGTATTTGCTAAAGGGCACCTTAATCTCTTAAAAGAAGTTATTGATGAATTATCTATAACTGATGAGGATGTATGTATGAAACTATTGGCCTCATCTTTCCAAGGAAGAGCCGAGCTCTGCTTCTTGAACTTGAAGATCAATAGCATTTCTGGATATGACATGTTTGAAAATAATTTCTTAGAAGAAAGGGGAAGTGAATTCGACAATATATATTCTTCAAATCAAATCCAAGATCAAAACCTTAGATCCTTTCCGATCCTATTGTTAAATCAATTAATAATCGAATATCAAGTGAATTGTCAACATCCGGAGATGACCCCTCTTGCCCAATTTCTTTTGCGATCTCTGGAGGGACACTTATTCATGCCTTGGTTCACTTTAGCAAAGTAGATAGCTATTGATTGTTTCTTTCTTGCCATCC
Organism: Larix kaempferi; assembly: GCA_027924585.1. NCBI lineage: Eukaryota > Viridiplantae > Streptophyta > Pinopsida > Pinales > Pinaceae > Larix > Larix kaempferi. The sequence continues at coordinate 3,407,158 of BSBM01000196.1, read as the reverse complement.
AACTGTCAGAGTGATTCTGATGCAGGTGACTGGGCATGCATATGGCATGCGGTTTGCATTCATTGTCTTTCTTGCTTGTATTAGTAGATGTGACTAGGTATATGTAGTGTTGACATTGGTGATCTTTTATTTGGATGTTTTAGTGGACTGATGACTGGAGAGGTTAAATGCTCTTAGTGTTAATTCCTTGGTATATGCCCATAATTAGGGTTATCCTTTGTACAACTTAGATCATTTTTCATTACTCCTGGCACCATTATCACCTGTCCTCCGTCCGCCCGTCATTCCATGCTTAAAACAAATCCCTTGACTTGGATAAAGACTTGTGAACTTGAAGACATTCCCCCTTTGCCACCTCTATGTCTAGATAGGACCCCATGTTCATTTGTGTCTCGGCTCTAAAGTGTGTGACTATGCTATTAGCCCTGCCACCTCTATGTCTAGATAGGACCCCATGTTCATTTGTGTCTCGGCTCTAAAGTGTGTGACTATGCTATTAGCCCTGCCAATCTCTTTCTGGTATGTTGCCCCGGATGTCTGAGTGCAATTTAGGATTGTATATGTCATTGGAAGTGTTTCTAATGGTCTCGAAGCAAGTATTCCTCATCTTATGAAATCAAAAGCATCAGCTCGCATAAATGCGATATCTTAAAGGATGCAAAGGCCAGAATGTCAAGCCATGACTAAAAAGCCAAAATGGCAGGCTATGAAATGAAAAGAAAAAAGAAAATGTATATTTAAATACAAACTTATGAGATGCATCGGCTCGCTTAAACACTATATCTAAAGGGATCCAAGGCTATCAAATAAAAAAGCCTAATGAAAGTCAAGACTTGTGATGAACAACAAGTAAATTATGAAGTCTTGCAATGAAAGGAAAGCACTGTTATAAAAGGATGCTTGTTAAGAGTCTAGAGGAGCCTTCTAAGCACTTTATCCATCTGTGAGACACTTCCTTCTCCTAGTGTCTGCTTATCCAACACATGTCACATTGGTTTCCTTGGTTCTCCATGATCACTTAAAGTGCATTAAGTCTGTCCAATAAGTCAAACTTTCACCTAGCCAAGCCTTGATTTATTCCACCTAACCCAGGGTAGTGAGGAATGATCTATTTTGTAGATTAGAGTGAATGTGAAAATGAGTATACGGTTAGGACTTCACTTTTGCTATGCAACTAATTCAGTTAAAACTCTTGTTTATGTGTTTATTGAGTTGAGAACCATTGTTAAACATTACTAATTCTTTTAGTCTACTATTAATGCATTTAAGAAAGTACTACTAATACCTCATGCATGCAGAAATCTTTAGTTTGTGCTCAGTTACAGTTTTTGATCAGTTTTGACTTGGCCAACTCTTTGACTTGGTCAACGGGAAGGGCCCGTATATGGATATGACTACATATGCTCATTTGATGTATCTTAGTGTCTTTGGAGGTTAACCAGATCATTCCATGCTTCATTTTATAAAAATATGCTCATTATCATCCTTTTTATAAAGTCAGCGGGCAAATTTTTAATTTTAAAAAGATGGAAATTATTCACAGATGTTATTACAGGTTGCTCCAGGGGGTATGCGTAGTCATTTATAGTGGATTTGATGCTCCTAAGTTCATTCTTGCAGTCAGATTTGTATTTTGGGCAGGGGAAGAAACTATTATGAGCATATTGAGTATTTATATAGTTTTTCAGCAGTTTATTTAATCAATATCAAATTTCAAATTTGTAAATGATATTGAACTATGTTACTATTACCATGTAAAAACTATAAACTAAATATCATCATTATCATTATGCAATGTATATCTAAATTCAAATGCATTATGCAATGTATTTGAATGTATATCTAAATTCAAAATTCAAAATTGTAAAAGATAATGCAACAGATTCTGAAGTCTGAAATAGTCAAATAGATATCGAATACTTAAAACAAAGAAGTTAGAATAGTGAAATAGACAAAAGTGAAAAGTCTAATAGTAGATTAAAATTTCTCAAAAAATACTAAATAGTAAAGCGTCAAGGATTGTCATCAACATCTAGTATCTACTATCTAGAGTCAAAACTGTAACAATGAAAAGTACCTGAATGAATCAACACTTTTTAATATTTTAATTTGCATTTATTTTTATTGTAAAAGATGAAAATCCGGGGTGGGGAGGGGCTTCTGGGCATCCCCCCAGGGGGGACTTTTGGGCCTCCCCCCACGTGGGGGGATGCCTAGAATCCCCCCTAGAGGGAATGTGTTCCGCACTTGGGGAAACTTGGGGAAACACGTTTCCCCGAGTTTCCCCCAAAAGGGGGACGTGGGGAAATGTTTCCCCGGGAGTTTTCCTGTGCCGGAAGCGTGGGGGAGTGAGGGGGCACGTTCCCCACCTTGTGGGATGCGTCCTCATGGAACACTGGTTTTAACCCAGAAATATACATCTTCAATAGTAGTTCGTTTGTAAGATTAAGAAATTTAGTTTCTAGATCTTCCCATTCATGGTTATATTCGTTCACCGTTCTCGTTCATTGTAAATGGGCAAACTTGGTATAGGTGTCTTCTTCTTCATCATCATGGAACCTCTTAAGGAGATCTTCTGTGAATATTTGCTAATTGACTAAGAGATCACTAGTTTTTTGGACCACCAGGTGAAACAATCATAAGCACCACCTTCTAAATATAAAGATGTTAGACACAATAGCTCATTGAGAGGGGGGGGGGGGGTGAATCAGTGAGTGAACACTTATTACGAATTCTAACTTCTTTTTCACTACTTAACCTTATATCATTTTCAAATTTACTTTAACACCACTTTCATCAATCTCTAAACTATACTTCAGTAACCATCAACTTAAAACATATCATTCATTAAGTAAAACACATTATCATCAACACATCATAAGAGACACAGGATAAGCTTTGTAATCTTTTTATATTTGATTCAATCGGCTACAACCAGGGGGTCTATCAGCTTCAACTGAATCAAAGGCACTGACTTCCATTCCAAGACACAGCTTGGTCTTTTTCTCATATCCAACTAAGAAAAATGGTACAAGGCCTAGCTTGTAGTTACATACACATTTCTGTCACCAAACTATCATAACTTATCAAAAACACATCATCAACTCATTATAGTCATGCACTTTTCATCAACTGCTGCTCTTGTCATTATTTTTGCTTCAACAACCATGTCAACTTCTTCCACTTTGTCAATTCATTCTACTGTAGGTGTCACCGTCATCAATCAATCTTCACTGCTGCCCTTGCATGTCCAAAGTCATACCATTCCTTATTGCTGCCTAGAAATCAGAGATATAAAAGTTAATTCATCTGCCGCTACCAATCAATTTCCTGCATTAGTCAAACCCAGAAACCAAAGATACAAAGACAATTTCTTCTACTGTTTTTGCTTCATCTGCTGCCCTTGAAATTCTCCTCAGGCCACCGAAATCAGAGCTCCTTATACCTCCGAATTCTTTCACTCTATTTCCACACAAAACATAAACATTTGTTCTTCATTTATACTTATCCTTCTCATAACTTGTGGAGGCCGACTTGTCATTTATTTTCATTTTATCAAATAATATTTTTATTTCCATACTATTCTCATCCAATATATATATATATATATATATATATATTTTAGTCATCTTGCCACATCAACAATATTTAGAAACAACTTGCTTCATATGCCCGCACATGACCTCTAATTATGCCCTCAAGGGCCGCATGAAAGATGCCCGCAAGGGCCTTGTTTGACCCTTGCTAAGGATGCACTCAACATTACTTAAGAATGCCCACAAGGGCATTTAAGGATGCCTGCAGAGGCTCCATATAAATGCCCGCAGCTGCCCATAAAATGCCCGTAGGCCTTGTCTTCAGGAAATGCCCGTAGCTTCCCATAAAATGCCCGCAGGCCTTGTCTTCAGGAAATGCCCATAGCTGCCCATAAAATGCCCGCAAGCCTTGTCTTCAGGAAATGCTCGCAGCATCCTCCATATGCCCGCAGCCATCTTCCAAATGCCCGCAGCTGTGCTTTTCTTTCACACCTTGACTCCATGTCATCTGCCATGTCATCATCCTTGTCATCCTTGTCCTTGCCATGTCCTCCACCTTGCCATGTCATTGTCCTTGTCATCATCATAGTCTTTTGCCTTTGTCTTGTCTACCTTAATGCATCTTCCACATCATCAAGCCATGTCCTTTGTCATTCAATGCTTTGTTATGCTTGCCATGTCATCCATGTCACCTTTGCCATGCCATTCAATGTTCTTGCTATATCATCAAGCCATGTCTCCAACACCATCATGTCTTTGTCAATGTCATCCATTCTTCCATGTTTGCCTAGTCCAACACCTTCACATATGCCTTGTCATGCTTGCTGTCTTTTCACCCTTGTCCACCTTATCATTTGTCCTTTGTGCCATGTCATCCATTTCAACCTTTGTCAGTAATATGTTGTCATAAAAGACAACTATGCTTGTCAAAAGATGCCATCGATATCTTCTCTAATTCACTAGCAAGCGGGTTCATTGCAAAAGTTCCTTTGATTTTATTAACCCACATGATGGCCTTTCAATCGTCCAATCCATAGTATTTAGGTTTCTTGATTTTGATTTTATTTAGATACTACATGTTTGGATATCTCCAGTAATTAATGTTTGGCGTTCTGGACTTGGTGGCCGTCTTTGATGGACTAGGGGTTGCGCAAATAATGGATCTACCTTTTCGATTAGTTGGTCAGTCCTTTCACTATGCTCATTAAGTACCTGTTGCAGCTGCAACCTAATCCCCAAAATTTTTGTAAAATTGTAGGGCCCCTCCTTTATTTTGGATTTACTTAGAGATTTTGTTTCATCTTTCTTTGCTTGTAATTTTTCTTGACACTTAGAAAATTTTTGAAGTCAAAATCGGTTTCTTGAATCGGGGTAAATTTCGGTTTTTTGCAGTGAAACGGTCGGGAGAGTTTCAGTTTAACGCCGAAACGGTTGGAGAACATTTATGTTTTGCGTGAATCTTTGAAGACAGAATATGTTTCGAAGCAAAATCATATTTTGCGCCGAAACGGTCGGGAAAAGGTGAGTTTGGACCCGATCGGAGCAAAAGTGGATTTGATGCCAAAACGGTCGTAGCGTTGTTTGTTTTCCACCGAAAGGAAATTGGATTTTGCACCAAAGGAATTTAAGGAAAGTTTCGCGATCGGAGTAAAACTAAATTTTGCGCTGAAACGGTCGGAGCAAAACCATATTTGGCTCCGAAACGTTTCAGTGCAAAATGTCTTTTTGATCCGATCTATCTTCCGCTGATATGGCGCTCTGCCCAAGAGTTGAAGGAAAATTGATCATGACCCGAAACGGCCCGACAATGAAAAGAAAGAACAGATCGACGCCAAATAGATTGCTAACCCGAAATGTAAATTTTTCTGTGTAAATCAACTTACTGGTTTATGCCAATTTTTTAGTGTTTTTCATCCTCAGCCGGTTTTGCATTGGCTGGTGTTGTTTGCCGAGATGCACACCAGCAGTAGAAATCTTTCGAAAGCTGTTCCTTCACTACAAGTGGGGAAACTGTGGCCTTGGGGGCAAGCAATGAGCCAGGTACTGTCACCTGAATCCCAGCTTCTCCGTTTAGGCTGTAAGTCCTAACAAAGCCAAGGGCGGTAGTCCCTACAAAGAGTTTACTATGGCTCTTAAGTGTTTTAATGTTTTTGGGTGTTGAGTGATGCGGATGGGTGTTGTTTAGGAGTTTTGAATGAGAGAGATCACAACTTAGGATAAAGACACAAGATAATAAGCAATCCACGTTGCGATATACCAACAATATAAATAAAGACTTGCGAAAAAATAAAAGCATCCACTGATAAATCACATAAACAAAGGACAAATGGCCCTAATTAATAAATGAAAGTACAAATAAACAAGTGCCTTATGGCGTTAAACAAAGTGTATAGTGCTGGGGGATGCTGTACAAGTCTTAGTAACTGTTCGTGAGATCATTTTGCAAATTATCTTGGTAAATTAAAAGTTTTAGTGATCTGGATTATTAGGCTAAGAACATCAAGGTAAGCAATCGACCGAAAAGGTATACTTTCAGTGGCTTCCCCTCTGATGGTATTGTTATCACATATATAGTAGCTGGGCTACCATACATTATTTTTCTGATTCCAGTACACTATTCAGCCAGTTCCCTTACATTGAGATGCTGAGATGAGCATCTATATTGGATCACTATCAGATTTTGGATAGCAGTACATATATTCTTGTTATCACATATATAGTAGCCGGGCTACTATACATTATTTTTCTGATTCCAGTACACTTTTCAGCCAGTTCCCTTACATTGGAGATGCTGAGATGAGCATCTATATTGGATCACTATCAGATTTTGGACAGCAGTTGTATTCCCCATGCCATGAGTGAGTCTCAGGACACTCATAGAGATGACCGATGTAGCCATTATACCAGTTGTACAGAGCAGTCAGTAGTGCCCAGGGTTACAGCAGCAGTTTCAGAGGACAGATGATGGTACAGGTGATGAGCATTCAGGTATATGACTCAGCAGGTATATCATTGTGTTATAGTTATATTGCTTTTATATTTATTCTTATAGCATGTCTTAACACCTAGTGTCATGATCTGGCGATCATATAGATATGTGGACCTAGTTGATCATATTATATATATTATATTGTCCCTACTCAGACATAGAAGTTCACTATTCATACTCATTGGTTTTACCCTCCTTAGGGAGAATAGAGGTGATCATTCCACCATACCTTGGCTTGCTAGTGTTGGCACCATTATTCATTGTCTTCATCCATCCATTACCTACCTTTTAGTTTATCACCCTGACTTACTACTTGACTAGTGGCATGGAGGACTTTTCCCCACTGTAGCCTCTGTATTGGATGAGCTTCCCTGTTTATTGTGTCTCGGCTCTGAGTTGGTGACAAAACTTACCTACAGTGAGTTGGAGTTCTTTGTGAATTCCCCCTAGTCACTAAAGTTATGTTGGCTAAACCTGAAACTTTTAGTGCTGCCATGAATACAAAGTTTGGAAAAAATGAAATGCTATATCTTGTATGAAAAGCCCATTCATGCAATGTGTTTCTAAACACACATGAATGAAAGGCATGCCAAATGAAAATGGCCATGAAAATAAAAGGTTATATCTTTTGGAAATGTAAATACCTAGGTAAACAAGCTGTCTGTGACACACCTAGAAGTGCTCAGGTAAACAAGTGCCTTAAAAACACACCTGCAGCAGAAAGCCTAAAATAAATGTAAATCTATGCAATGTGTTTATAAACACACATGGATCAAGGCTATGGAAACTTCAGGCCCAAAAAGCAATGGAACTTAAATGCTATATCAAAACAATTGCTGGCCTTATTTGTATTATGGATTGTGCGCATCTGTTAAAGGTGAATAAACCCTATTTGAACAACTCATCCATTTGTGAGACACCGCCATTCCCTGTGTTGTTGCTCATTCAGTATATACTATGGTGTGTATTCCCTTTCCTTTTGCCAAAGTGTCACAAAGTTAAGTCAGTCAAGTCATCCCTTAGCCTAGCCAGTTATTTTAGCCTTCACCCTTCACTAGCAAATTGATCACAGCTATGAAGTGAGTATGATCTTGAAAGTCTAATATGAGTAATAATAATAATTAATCACATTATTTATTTGGATTTAGATCGCCAGTAATGATTAATTTGTGTTATAATTGTTATTTGAATAAGTTGTAAAGCATGCATTAACCTTTGACACTTTGCAGCAGCTTTTGATGATGATCTGAGTTATATTTGGTCATGTTGACTTGGTCAAACCTAGTTTGACCAAGGTCAACCATAGGACATGAGATGGTTGGACCTTGTGATGATATGGATAGATGATATATGGTCTATGTACATGTACATGATGATTCTATGCAGCAGATACAGGTTTATGATGATGATTCATAGTTTACAGCAGTATTTGATCATTTACAGATTATTATTATTTGACCTGTTCCGGTATATTGGATATATTTTATGATCATGCAGAGACTCATATGGTGTATGAGTACACATCTTGGATGGATTTGGACCTTCTGAGTCTAATGAGATAGTTTGTTTTCAGTTCCAGGCACTTACAGTGATGATTGAGCCTCAGTAGGCTATCCCAGTGCAGTTTTGGTCTGTCAGAGACCCTGTCAGAGCAGATGTGATTTTTATCCGGTTGACCTAGGGCGCTGTGCTTGGAGGGGGTGGTCCAGCCACTTGTTTTTACCATATTACCCCCCTCCCGGACACACTGGTGCCTCACCTTGATAGTGTAGGCACTCCAGGAGGTAGTTTGGGGTAGTTTCACGCTTCCTGAGGCATTTCAGGATTGGTAGAAATGGCTATTGAGGAAATCGATTTGGGCTACTGAGGCAATGTTTTGGCATGGGATGATCAGTGATGATGGATCGATGTCTTCCACACCTCCTCCAGCAGTTTCAGCTTCATCGGGGCCCGCATCCATCACTTATGGCATTTTCTGATGATTTCTGAGGTCTTTTGAGGCCTACAATTTGTCCATAGAGGCACGATTTGGTATATTGATGACTATTTTATTATTATTGTGCTATGGGGATTGACCAAGGGTGGCTAAAATTACCCCTTGGACCCACCATAAGCTTCTTATTATATTTTGTCATCATGATTTGGTGGGATTCCCCTCTTCTAGGGCGATTTTGTCCACTCATATTATATTTTATTAGTGATCCATGTATTTTATTGTTGAGCTCATCTCAACCATTGATTAGACATTTGTATCTTTTAATCTTAGCCACTCATTCAAAAAGTGGTTAAGATTTTGATGCCTCTCCTTCCTATTTAAAGGAGAGAGCTTCTCATTTGTAAGGGGACTTGTGGCTCTGGATTATTGGAATAGAAAATTACTATTGCATCTATCTCCAGTGTTGTGGTGAATGTTTTTGGTGTTCGTTCGTTGGTTCTTCCTTTGCACTGAGTTATTGGAGATCTTGTTTTGCCATATCTTTTGTACCACGTTTTTTGCATCTACAGGTGGAGGCCGATTTGCTTTGAGGAGGAAGTATTGGTAGGGAAAGACTCTCCCTACTTCTTCTTTGGATCTCTTCGTTGGTAACAGGGAGTATTATTGTCCCAAGACCTTCTATTCTATGTTATCATTGCATTTTACTTGTATTTCCTCCATACTTGACCTCTCTGATTGAAATTGATTTTCCTTGGATTGACAAGTAGAGGAGGGGGCGCACTTGTGGGCTAGGGCATCAATTTGGCAAGCAAAATCAATAATTTCTCATTTGATCTCTGCGGGAATCTTCGTCAACATCAGGGCATCTCTCTTCATCACTCAGGTATGATCTCAAGGTAATTTCTATCTCCATGATCTATCCGCTTGTCTAAAACATTTAAAACCCTAATTAATCAAAACCCCAGTTTTTACATTTTCTCAGATCTACTAAGATCTAGTGGCTTCTTGGGTAAGAAATTTAAAACCCACCTCTATAGTATCCACGACATCCCAGATCTATAGTTTGGTGAGGATTGGCCTCCATTTGACCCTCTTCCCAAGGCATTTAGCCTTTTCCAAGCAAGGGCGCACTTCCTAGTTTGGGTGGGTTGACCTAGATCTAGTATGTGGGTAGTTGAGATTCCACTTGATTTGTGATCTACACATCCAATAACCTACCCCCAGATTGTCACTTTTCTGATTTCTACCTTGTGGGCCCTATTCCACATTTTAAGGGATTTAATCCCCATTTTGGACCACTTGGTATCTTTAAACTCATATCTAGTAAGATCTAGCCATCGGATTGCCTTGAAATTATAGATCCATATCCTCACCTGATCAACCTACTTGGATCTAAAGTTTGGATGCCATTGGACTTGTCTTGACTGTTTTATCCCACTTTTTAGCCTCCTTGGGTAAAGTCGAACCACCTTGGAGAAGTGAGTTGGTCCACTTTTAAGATGTGGGTACATGAGATTTTTGTGGGTTTGGAACGGGCATAATTCAAAACCTAGGTCTAGTGTGTCACTTCATCAAATCTTGCCTTGGGAATAGCATTCCTTGTTTTAAGGGATTGTGGTCCACTTAGGTCAAACCTAGATCTAGACCTATTCATCCATCAAGACTTTAATTGCCCACTTGTCTCATGCAATAGGAGTCCTTAACCACAAGTTAACCTTACTTTGACTCCATTATCCCAATTCCCAAGGCACTGGTCTCTCTCCAAGTCAATTCGACTTTCCTAGATTGTTGGATTAACTTGTGGTTTGACCCTTGTGTGGTAAACTAAACCCTTTGATGCCATCATACTTCATGATCAAGCTTGTCACTTGTACTAGTTAGCCCCAATTCAACCCTAAACTACCATGCATTGGACACGGTTCCCAAGGCAGTGGATTTTTTCACATTGAGCTAGTACTTTAATCCTGGATCCTATTTCACAAATCATAAGTCACTCTTACATCAATAATGAACCAAAGCTATACTCATTGAACCCCTCACTTGTCTTGTGACTTCATCCTAAGGTCTAGGATAAAACATACATCTTACTTCAATTAGAATTAACTTGATTTGGTGTCTTGGTTTTGATCTCTCCTGTCGGGGGTAGATCGGGTCTCCCCCTTTGTTGTCTGGGCTAGATAACATAAAGTGAAGGTTGCCTCGACTGGCGTGACAACCATATATTGGAGGTCGAGGTGATCGTGGTTGCACCTTTTGAGTTGCCCTTCCCTATTGCCATCCATGAGTGGATACATCCATAGGGATAACTACAGTTTATGTGATAACAATTCCCCATGCCATGACCGAGTCTCAGGACACTCAGAGAGATGACGGATGTAGCCATTATACCATTTGTACAGAGCAGTCAGTGGTGCCCAGAGTTACAGCAGCAGTTTCAGAGGACAGATGATGGTTCAGATGATGAGCATTCAGGTATATGACTCAGCAGGTGTATCATTGTGTTATGGTTATATTGCTTTTATACTTATTCTTATATCATGTCTTAGCACTTAGTGTCATGATCTGGCGATCATATAGATATGTGGACCTGATTGATCTTATTATATATATTATATTGTCCCTACTCAGACTTAGAAGTTCACTAGTCATACTCATTGGTTTTACCCTCCTTTGGGAGAATAGAGGTGATCATTCCACCATACCTTGGCTTGCTAGTGTTGGCTCCATTATTCATTGTCTTCGTCCATCCATTGCCTACCTTTTAGTTTATTACCCTGACTTACTACTTGACTAGTGACATGGAGGATCTTTTCTCCACTGTAGCCTCTGTATTGGATGAGCTTCTCTGTTTATTGTGTCTCGGCTTTGAGTTGGTGACAAAACTTACCTATGGTGAGTTGGAGTTCCTTATGAATTCCCCCTAGTCACTAAAGTTGTGTTGGCTAAACCTGAAACTTTTAGTGCTGCCATGAATACAAAATCTGCAAAATGAAATGCTATATCTTGTATGAAAAGCCCATTCATGCAATGTGTTTCTAAACACACATGAATGAAAGGCATGCCAAATGAAAATGGCCATGAAAATAAAATGTTATATCTTTTGGAAATGTAAAATACCTAGGTAAACAAGCTGTCTGTGACACACCTAGAAGTGCTCAGGTAAACAAGTGCCTTAAAAACACACCTACAGCAGAAAGCCTCAAATAAGTGTAAATCTATGCAATGTGTTTATAAACACACATAGATCAAAGGCTATGGAAACTTCAGGCCCAAAAAACAATGAAACTTAAATGCTATATCTAAATAATTGTTGGCCTCATTTGTATTATGGATTGTGCGCATATGTTAAAGGTGAATAAACCTTCTTTAAACAACTTATCCATTTGTGAGACATCACCATTCCCTGTGTTGTTGCTCATTCAGTATATACTATGGTGTGTATTCCCTTTCCCTTTGCCAAAGTGTCACAATGTTAAGTCAGTCAAGTCATCCCTTAGCCTAGCCAGTTATTTCAGCCTTCACCCTTCACTAGCAAATTGATCACAGCTATGAAGTGAGTATGGTCTTGAAAGTCTGGTCTGAGTAATAATAATAATTAATGACATTATATATTTGGATTTAGATCGCTAGTAATGATTAGTTTGTGTTATAATTGTTATTTGAATAAGTTGTAGAGCATGCATTAACCTTTGACACTTTGCAGCAGCTTCTGATGATGGTCTGAGTTATATTTGGTCATGTTGACTTGGTCAAACCTAGTTTGACCAAGGTCAACCATAGGGCATGAGATGGTTGGACCTTGTGATGATATGGATAGACGATATATGGTCTATGTACATGTACATGATGATTCTATGCATCAGATACAGGTTTATAATGATGATTCATGGTTTACAGCATTATTTGATCATTTACAGATTATTATTATTTCACCTGTTCCGGTATATTGGATATATTTTATGATCATGCAGAGACTCATATGGTGTATGAGTACACATCTTGGATGGATTTGGACGTTTTGAGTCCTATGAGACAGTCTGTTTTCAGTTCCGGGGACTTACAGTGATGATTGAGCCTCAACAGGCTAACCCAGTGTAGTTTTGGTCTGTCGGAGACCCTGTCAGAGTAGAGAGGATTTTTATTTGGTTGACCTAGGGCGCTGTACTTGGAGGGGGTGGTCCAGCCACTTGTTTTTACAATATTACCCCCCTCCCGGACACACTGGTGCCCTCACCTTGACAGCGCAGGCACTCTAGGAGGCAGTTTGGGGCAGTTTCACGCTTCTCGAGGCATTTCAGGATTGGTAGAAATGGCTATTGAGGAATTTGATTTGGACTACTGAGGCAATGTTTTGGCATGGGATGATCAGTGATGATGGATTGATGTCTTCCACACCTCCTCCAACAGTTTTAGCTTCATCGGGACCCGCATCTATCACTTATGGCACTTTCTGATGATTTCTGTGGCCTCTTAAGGCCCACGATTTGACCATAGAGGCACGATTTGGTATATTGATGACTATTTTATTATTATTGTGCTATGGGGATTGACCAAGGGTGGCTAAAATTACCCCTTGGACTCACCATAAGCTTCTTATTATATTTTGTCATCATGATATGGTGGGATTCCCCTCTCCTAGGGCGATTTTGTCCACTTATGTTATATTTTATAAGTGATCCATGTATTTTATTGTTGATTTCATCTCAACCATTGATTAGACATTTGTATCTTTTAATCTTAGCCTTAGCCACTCATTCAAAAAGTGGTTAAGGTTTTCGTGCCTCTCCTTCCTATTTAAAGGAGAGAGCTTCTCATTGTAAAGGGGTCTTTGGCTCTTGGATTCTTGGTATAGAAAAAATTTCTTGTGGAAATTCTTGTGGTCTCCTTTGCATCTGGTGTTCTTAGATGGTGATTGGAAAATCTATTGCAACCCAACATTTGGAATTTGTGGTAAGATCTATCTTTTTGGAAATCATTGTCTTGTCTACAGGAGGGCGATTTTGCAAGGCTTCTTCAAATCGATCTCTTTGGCATTCGTTTGTATTAGGGGGTTATCATTAGTATCATTGTGATCTATGCTATCTTTCTGTTACTTCTTTTGTGGCATTAGTCTTATCTCTTGATTGCATCAAATCTGATATTGTTGACGTTTGTTGTGCAGGAGAGAGGGTGCATTGGCTTCTTGAACTAAATCGACTTCATAGAAAACTACCTCAAAGCTTCTCAAATTGATCGGGTTTGCATAGATCATCATCATCAAGGCATCTACAAGGTTACCTAGGTAAGATCCACAGGTTTGTTTCTCTTATCTTGATCCAATCTATTGGCACAACACATAATTGAAAACCTAATTAATTCAAACCCTCATTGTTACATTTTCTCAGATCTACTAAGATCTAGTGGGTTGTTGGGTGTAATATTGAAAACCCACCTCTATAGTATCCACGGCATCCCGGACCCATAGTTTGGTGAGGATTGGCCTCCATTTGACCCTCTTCCCAAGCCAACTTAGCTTCTCTAAGCAAGGGCGCACTTCTTGGTAAGGGTGAGTTGACCTAGATCTAGTTGATGGGTAGTTGATATTTCAATTGATTCATGATCTACACATCCTAAAACCTACTCCTAGACTCTTACTTTGGCAATTTCTACCTTGTGGGCCCTATTCCACATTTCAAGGGATTTAATACCCATTTTGGACCACTTGGTATCTTTAAACTCAGATCTAGTAAGATCTAGCCATTGGATTGCCTTGAAATTATAGATCCACACTCTCTTTTGATTAACCTACTTGGATCTAAAATTTGGATGTCATTGGACTTGTCTTGATCCATTTATCCCACATTTTACCTTCCTTGGGCAAAGTTGCACTCCCTTGGAGATTGGAGTTGGTCCACATCTAAGACGTGGGTACATGAGATTTTTGTGGATTTGGAACGGGCACACCTTAAAACCTAGGTCTAGTTGGTCACTTCATTAAATCTTGCCTTGGGGATAGAATTCCTTGTTTTAAGAGATTGTGGTCCACTTAGGTCAAACCTTGAATCTCTAGATCTAGACCTACTCCTCTATCAAACCTTTAATTGCCCACTTGTCTCATGCAATAGGAGTCATTAACCACAAGTTAACTTCATTTGACTCCATTATCCCAATTCCCAAGGCACTAATCTCTCTCCAAGTCAGTTCGACTTTCTTAGATTGTTGGATTAACTTGTGGTTTGATCCTTGTTTGGTGGACTAAACCCTTTGATGTCATCATATATCATGATCAAGCTTGTCACTTGTACTAGTTAGCCCCAATTCAACCCCTAAACCACCCTACATTGGACACGGTTCCCAAGGGAGTGGATTTTCTCACATTGAACTAGTACTTCAATCCTGGATCTCATTTCAAATACTATAAGTCACTCTCACATCAATAATGAACCAAAGCTATACTCATTGAACCCCTTACTTATATTGTGACTTCACCCTAAGGTCTAGGATAAACCATACACCTTACTTCACTTAGTATTAACTTGATTTGGTGTCTTGGTTTTGATCTCTCCTGTCGAGAGTAGATCAGGTCTCCCCCTTTGTTGTCTGCGCTAGATAACATAAAGCGAAGGTTGCCTCGACTGGCGTGACAACCATCTATTGGAGGTCGAGGTGATCGTGGTTGCACCTTTTGAGTTGCCCTTCCCTATTGCCATCCATTAATGGATACATTCATAGGGGTAACTACAGTTTAGGTGATAACAGGTATGTCGGACCGCCCAGATGTCAAGGAGTAGGTGTCTTAAGAATTAACCACTCCGATGTCTAAGACATCGGTAACTTCCGGCCCCACCAGGTTTAGGAACTTTGCCCACTACCTGAGTATGTCTTGAATAAGCAACGCCAGATCGTTGGTTGTGGGGGTGAAAATTTTATTGCGTTATCAAAAAATTATCAAATCCAACACCTTTCTGAGTACTAGCCCAACCTTTTCAGGTTGGCAGAGCATACGGGTGTTGGGTAGCAACCAAGATAAATTATTAAAGGGGGAAGTGCGTTGGAATGTTTTAAGATTTATTAGAGCACACAATTCAACTCTTCGACAAAGAGTGCTCTTGACTTTGTCTTATGACAAGGTTCAAGAGACTTAGCTAGTCTATATGCCTAATGCAAGGAAAGTGCAATACTATTATGCTCTCCGATAGAGAGTGCTCTTGACTTGGGTTATTGCAAGTTCAAGAGGCTTTGTTCTTTATAAAATAGAGGTAATTTGTGAAAAAGAACGCATGTGATAGCTCAATAAGATAAAAGATGAAGCAATGACAATGATATATTAAAAAGAATTGAATTACTTGCAAGAAAGAAAACTAGTGTTCTACCACAACAAGGACTAATCTAAAGGTGAAGTCAAAGTCACTTCTGCACACCGCTCATGAAACTTCCAGCTTAGCCGGTCCTACGCAGTACACGGTGGGGAAAGAGAAGCAACACGCAGTGTTAATGCGGCACTTCAAATAAAATCCCAAGAGGCTTCTCAGGTCAAGACTTGAAGTAAAAATTATTCTAAGTACAGGAAATAAAAACTACTCTAGAAACTTGAAATAGATACAACTAAGCACACAGAACACTTTTCCCCAAATAGGGAAGAAGAAACCAAAGTGTGGGAGGCCTTATCCCACCTAGCCTTTTTATTAATCAATTACAAGTGCCTTGGGAATTTAACCCTTGCAAGGTCTTTTAAGAGAAATGAAACAACTATGGAGTTCTTAAGAGCTTTTACAAAAGGAGAGTGTAGTTTTCTTGTTTTGGATCATCCTTATGGTTTGCTTGATGCTTTCTTTGGGTAAAGATCTCCTTGATTTTCAAAGTTCCTTGACTTTCTTCTTCTTCGAAACACCTACACAAGTTCAAATCAGCTCAACAAGGCACCCTTTAGCATTAGTTTTTTTTAAGAAATCAAACAAAAGTAAAAACTACTTGGATCTAGAAACTAGAAATGAGATCTAAAAGACTAGATGTAAATCAAATTTTAACAAGAAATCAACTCTAAAATGCAATGTAATGTTTGTCTTTTTTGTGAGATTTAAACAATGCCTAGCTACTAACTTTTGAAAAGAAAGAAATGCAACTATTGAATTAATCAAACTCTAACTACTAACAAGTTTTTTGTTTGTTTTTGTTGCTGTTTTAGGGTTGAAATGGAGGTGGACGAGAGGAGGCTTGGGGGCAAACCCAAGGGGAAACGAAGGATAGAAAATAGAGAAAACAAAGGCAAAAAACGAAAGATGGAAGGGGACCCAAAAAGACTTGGACGAGAGGAAGGAGGAGAGGAAAAGGAGGGGAGACAAGAGGAACAAAGGCAAGAAGACAAGGTTGGAGGGAGGATCTAAAGGAGAAAACGAAAGGGGATGAAGAGAGGGAGTTTGTAGGGAGACGAGAGGGAAGAAAATGGAACAAGGAGAGGATGGAGGAGGCTTCTTTATTTGCATAATAATAAATATTATTTTATTTTTTCTTTTGGGATCGACTTGATGTTAGGATGCCTCACGCAGCTACAAAACCAACATGCAGGGGGTGTGCTTTGGGAAATTACACCAAGATTGCTTATTGAAGTAGTGACAATAGATCGACATTAGTACATGATTTGATGCACTCTGACTTATGTGGTCCTATGTCTTCTATTTCGTTGGCTATTTTTGAGTACTATGTTACATTCATTGATGACTTCTCCAGGAAGACCTGGATTTACTTTCTGAAGAGCAAGAAGTCTGAAGAAGTCTTGCAGAGGTTCCAAGAGTTCAAAGCTCTTGTGGAGAACCAGATAGGGAGGAGGATTTAGGTGTTGAGATCATATAATGGGGGTGGGTATACCTCCCACTACATTCGATGATTTTTGTAGACAGGAGGGCATGAGGAGACAATGGACGGTTCCATACATCCCATAGCAGAATGGGGTTGTGGAGAGAAAGAACATGGCCATTGTGGATACAATGAGAGCGATGCTTCATGATCAGAGTCTTCCTTTCTTTCTTTGGGTCGAAGCTTGCAGTACAACTGTATACATTCAAAACATGAGTCCCCATAGAGCCTTGGTGCCCATGACTCCTGAGGAGGCTTTTTCAGGGAAGAAGTCTGAGGTTGGCCATTTTTGTATATTTGGTTGTCTGACTCACTCTCATGTCCCTTCGAAGAAGAGGACAAAGTTGAAGCCTGTTACCACCTAAAGTTGCACTTCAGTTGGACTTCATAGAGCCTCCAGTGTTGCACAATTACTTGTGCTTATCAGAGTTCAAAAGATCCAAATTTGGCCTTTTCAATGCTCCTTTTTAATTTTTGTAATGCATGACCATGCCCCACGGGGTTTGTAATAAAGTGTGCTAGCATGGTGTCCTTTGAGTAACTTGGTTCCCTAGGACTTGACAACCAATGACGGTATTCCAAGGAGTTTTTTCCCTTGTCGATTATGCTTTTCCTTTAGCCGAGTATAATCGATGAGTTTTTCTCCTACACCTCCAAAGCTGGAATGCCCAAAGTGGTGGTTAGGCCTTAGGGGGTTATTAGAGTCTGTTTTGTAACATTTATAAACATGCTAGACGCTAAAATAATATCGTTTGGTCATGTACTAGGTCCCCCAGGAGTTTCAGTCAGTGCCGAGAAAATATTTTTTTTCGCATTTTTAAGCCATTTTTTAATGGTTTAAATGGAAAAATTCAAATGGTGATAAAAGTGTGATCCGGAGGCGGAATTTGGCGCAAGGATGCTCGTTTTCACGCTTAGAGCATCCTCTTTACCCTAGTACTCGGTTTTCTATGTTTCGAGCGATCAAAACGTCCCGTGGAGCAGTTTTCCTATCAGAGCTACAATTTAGCAAAAAAAAAATGCTAATGGTGCTACAAATTGCACCATTGCCAAAAGTTAGGCGACTATATGCTAAAGGACAAAGCATATGTTATAATTCGATTTTTGGAGGGTGAGCGAATATTCCATTGTCATGTTGTGCTTTCCTCCTCATGTGGGCTGGCTATCTCCATTGGCTGCGTGCAGATTGGGTGGATGATAACTTAAGTGGTGGGTGCCTACCTCATTGGGAGGTGGCACACCCACGGGTTTTACCTTCCATTAAAAAAACCAACCAACGCTTATTCCAACGTAAGCATGGAAGCAATATCGTGTTTGCCATCTCCTCACATGGACAGATATCTCCACTTGGACGCATTCGAATTTGGTTGTGATAAGTTCGAAGAGGTGGGCGCCTACCTTTTGTGAGGTGGCACCACCCACATGGATAAGCGACAAGTTAAGAGCATCCAATCGGATTTCCCACACGTAAAGCTATCAAAGCGTGGAAACATCATCATTCTTGCTTTCCTCCTCGCATGAGTTGTCCACAAACTCGGCATCTTCCGCTTTCAAATTGATTTTCTCTGATGAGGAGGCGCATCTCCATTGGATGTGAGCTAACTTGCTCTACAATTAAGGAGGATCCTCTCCCTAGGGTTTTGTGCCCTAGATGGCTTTCCTTATGCTATAAATTGAGGAGCTAAGGTCCATCATGAGAGATATGAGAAGGTGGAACCTCTGCTAATTTGTCAGTGTAATCTTTGTGAAGTTTTAAGTAATGAGAATAAAGGCTTTGGAGGCTAATTGATGTGTAGATCTTCATATGTGTGGATGTGTGGCTTCATTCCGAGATTGAGGTAATCTGTGTCTTGTATCATTTCATCTGATTGTTGGTATATATTTGGCTTTTGAAAGGAAATTACTTTCCAGTAAGGTAGAATAGTAGATTACTCTATTATCTCTTATGTTGAATTGCAATAGCTATGTTGGATTAGTATGTCATTTTTGTTTAAATACATGCTTTCTGGATTGCTATTTTAGTTCACACCGGTGCTTTTAAACCCTTCTTTTGTAAGTTGATATAAGTGTGCAGGTTACCTAGGTTGGAAAACAAGCGGTGCATGTTAGCATCCTCCTGACTTCAAACCATTTTAAACAAGAAGTTTTCCCTCGGATCCCCACTTCAAGCAACTCCATTTGCCCAATTTCAAGGGCTTAACATACTTCACTTCTTCTCATCCTCTTTTCTTAAATAACTCTAGTTATTGGTTACCTATATCAGATTTACATTTTTTGCAATTTTAAATCTAAAGGAGATTTGATTTTTATTTACTAGATCATAGTCATTTTAAAAGGCATAAACTTCGAATCTAGATCTAAGATTAAGGCAATCTATTGTTGCAAAATTAAAATCTAGCATATCTCAATTCTTGAACATTAGTTTGTCAAAAGTATTTAAAAGTTTTAATTGGATGATATAGAGCTTCAAAATCGTTGCTCATTTAAGCAAGCAGAGATCCTAAGAAGGCTAGCTTCATGGCTTGTTCTTCCTAGTTACTTTTATACATTATTTTTCTGATGCCAGTACAATATTCAACCAGTTCCCTTACATTTGTAATGCTGAGATGAGCATCTATATTGGATCACTATCAGATTGTGGACAACAGTATATATTCCCCATACCATGGCTGAGTCTCAGGACACTCAGAGAGATGACCGATGTAGCCATTATACCATTGGTACAGAGCAGTCAGTAGTGCCCAGAGTTACAGCAGCAGTTTCAGAGGACAGATGATGGTATAGGTTGATGAGCATTCAAGTATATGATTCAGCAGGTATATCATTGTGTTATGGTTATATTGCTTTTATACTTATTCTTATAGCATGTCTTAGCATTTAGTGTCATGATCTGGCGATCATATAGATATGTGGACCTGGTTGATCTTATTATATATATTATATTGTCCCTACTCAGACTTAGAAGTTCACTATTCATACTCATTGGTCTTACCCTCCTTAGGGAGAATAGAGGTGATCATTCCACCATACCTTGGCTTGCTAGTGTCAGCTCCATTATTCATTGTCTTCATCCATCCATTGCCTACCTTTTAGTTTATCACCCTGACTTACTACTTGACTAGTGACATGGAGGATCTTTTCCCCACTGTAGCCTCTGTATTGGATGAGCTTCTCTGTTTATTGTGTTTCGGCTCTGAGTTGGTGACAAAACTTGCCTATGGTGAGTTGGAATTCCTTGTGAATTCCCCCTAGTCACTAAAGTTGTGTTGGCTAAACCTGAAACTTTTAGTGCTGCCATGAATACAAAGTCTGGAAAAAATGAAATACTATATCTTGTATGAAAAGCCCATTTATGAAATGTGTTTCTAAACACACATGAATGAAAGGCATGCAAAATGAAAATGGCCATGAAAATAAAATGTTATATCTTTTGGAAATGTAAATACCTAGGTAAACAAGCTGTCTGTGACACACCTAGAAGTGCTCAGGTAAACAAGTGCCTTAAAAACACACTTGCAGCAGAAAGCCTAAAATAAATGAAAATCTATGCAATGTGTTTATAAACATACATAGACCAAGGCTATGGAAAATTCAGGCCCAAAAAGCAATGGAACTTAAATGCTATATCAAAACAATTGCTGGCCTTATTTGTATTATGGATTGTGCGCATCTGTTAAAGGTGAATAAACCCTCTTTAAACAACTCATCCATTTGTGAGACACCGCCATTCCCTGTGTTGTTGCTCATTCAGTATATACTATGGAGTGTATTCCCTTTCCCTTTGCCAAAGTGTCACAAAGTTAAGTCAGTCAAGTCATCCCTTAGCCTAGCCAGTTATTTTAGCCTTCACCCTTCACTAGCAAATTGATCACAGCTATGAAGTGAGTATGATCTTGAAAGTCTAGTCTGAGTAATAATAATAATTAATGACATTATATATTTGGATTTAGATCGCCAGTTATGATTACTTTGTGTTATGATTGTTATTTGAATAAGTTGTAGAGCATGCATTAACCTTTGGCACTTTGCAGCAGCTTCTGATGATGGTCTGAGTTATATTTGGTCATGTTGACCTGGTTAGACCTAGTTTGACCAAGGTCAACCATAGGACATGAGATGGTTGGACCTTATGATGATATGGATAGATGATATATGGTCTATGTACACATACATGATGATTCTATGTAGCAGCTACAGGGTTATGATGATGATTCATGGTTTACAGCAGTATTTGATCATTTACAGATTATTATTATTTGCCCTGTTTCAGTATATTGGATATATATATTGATCAGGCAGAGACTGATATGGTGTATGAGTACACATCTTGGATGGATTTGGACCTTCTGAGTCCAATGAGACAATTTGTTTTCAGTTCCGGGCACTTACAGTGATGATTGAGCCTCAGTAGGCTATCCTAGTGCAGTTTTGGTCTGTTGGAGGCCCTGTCAGAGCAGATGTGATTTTTATCCGGTTGACCTAGGGCGCTGTGTTTGGAGGGGGTGGTTCAGCCACTTGTTTTTACCATATTACCCCCCTCCCGGACACACTGGTGCCCTCACCTTGACAGCGCAGGCACTCCAGGAGGCAGTTTGGGGCAGTTTCATGCTTCCCGAGGCATTTCAGGATTGGTAGAAATGGCTATTGAGGAAATCGATTTGGGCTACTGAGGCAATGTTATGGCATTGGATGATGAGTGATGATGGATAAATGTCTTCCACACCAACTCCAGCAGTTTCAGCTTCATCGGGGCCCGCATCCATCACTTATGACACTTTTTGATGATTTTTGAGGTCTTTTGAGGCCTACGATTTGACCATAGAGGCACGATTTGGTATATTGATGAATAGTTTATTATTATTGTGCTATGGGGATTGACCAAGGGTGTCTAAAATTACCCCTTGGACCCACCATAAGCTTCCTATTATATTTTGTCATCATGATTTGGTGGGATTCCCCTCTTCTAGGGCGATTTTGTCCACTCATATTATATTTTATTAGTGATCCATGTATTTTATTGTTGAGCTCATCTCAACCATTGATTAGACATTTGTATCTTTTAATCTTAGCCACTCATTCAAAAAGTGGTTAGGATTTTGATGCCTCTCCTTCCTATTTAAAGGAGAGAGCTTCTCATTGTAAGGAGCGGTGGCTCTGGATTATTGGAATAGAAAATTACTATTGCATCTATCTCCAGTGTTGTGGTGAATGTTTTTGGTGTTCGTTCGTTGGTTCTTCCTTTGCACTGAGTTATTGGAGATCTTGTTTTGCCATATCTTTTGTACCACGTTTTTGCATCTACAGGTGGAGGCCGATTTGCTTTGAGGAGAAAGTATTGGTAGGGGAAGACTCTCCCTACTTCTTCTTTGGATCTCTTCGTTGGTAACAGGGAGTATTACTGTTCCAAGACCTTCTATTCTATGTTATCATTGCATTTTACTTGTATTTCCACCATACTTGACCTCTTTGATTGAAATCGATTTTCCTTGGATTGACAGGTAGAGGAGGGCGCACTTGTGGGCTAGGGCATCAATATGGCAAGCAAAATCAACAATCTCTCATTTGATCTCTGCGGGAATCTTCCTCAACATCAAGGCATCTCATTCACATCACTCAGGTATGATCTGAAGGTAATTTCTATCTCCATGATCTATCCACTTGTCTAAAACATTTAAAACCCTAATTAATCAAAACCCCCATTTTTATATTTTTTCAGATCTACCAAGATCTAGTGGCTTCTTAGGTAAAATATTGAAAACCCACCTCTATAGTATCCACGACATCCCGGATCTATAGTTTGGTGAGGATTGGCCTCCATTTGACCCTCTTCCCAAGGCATTTAGCCTCTCCAAGCAAGGGCGCACTTCCTAGTTTGGTGGGTTGACCTAGATCTAGTATGTGGGTAGTTGAGATCACGCTTGATTCATGATCTACACATCCAATAACCTACCCCCAGATTGTCACTTTTCTGATTTCTACCTTGTGGGCCATATTCCACATTTTAAGGGATTTAATCCCCATTTTGGACCACTTGGTATCTTCAAACTCAGATCTAGTAAGATCTAACCATTGGATTGCCTTGAAATTGTAGATCCATACTCTCACTTGCTTAAACCACTTGGATCTAAAGTTTGGATGCCATTGGACTTGTCTTGACCCCACTTATCCCACTTTTAGGCCTCCTTGGGTAAAGTCGCACCACCTTGGAGAAGTAAGTTGGCCCACTTCTAGGACATGGGTACTTGAGATTTCAGTGGATTTGGAACGGGAGTAATTCAAAACCTAGGTCTAGTAGGTCACCTTGTCAAATCTTGCCTTGGGGATAGCATTCCTTGTTTTAAGGGATTGTGGTCCACTTAGGTCAAACCTAGATCTAGACCTATTCATCCATCAAGACTTTAATTGCCCACTTGTCTCATGAAATAGGAGTCCTTAACCACAAGTTAACTTTATTTTGACTCCATTATCCCAATTCCCAAGGCACTGGTCTCTCTCCAAGTCAATTCGACTTTCCTAGATTGTTAGATTAACTTGTGGTTTTACCCGTGAAAGGTGAGCTAAACCCTTTGATGCCATCATACTTCATGATCAAGCTTGTCACTTGTACTAGTTAGCCCCAATTCAACCCCTAAACTACCCTACATTGGACACGGTTCCCAAGGCAGTGGATTTTCTCCCATTGACTAGTACTTTAATGCTGGATCTCATTTCAAATATTATAAGTCACTCTCACATCAACAATGAACTAAAGCTATACTCATTGAACCCCTCACTTGTCTTGTGACTTCATCCTTAGGTCTAGGATAAACCATACACCTTACTTCACTTAGAGTTAACTTGATTTGGTGTCTTGGTTTTGATCTCTCTTGTCGGGAGTAGATCGGGTCTCCCCCTTTGTTGTCTGGGCTAGATAACATAAAGTGAAGGTTGCCTCGACTAGCGTGACAACCATATATTGGAGGTCGAGGTGATCGTGTTTGCACCTTTTGAGTTTCCCTTCCCTATTGCCATCCATGAATGGATACATCCATAGGGGTAACTACAGTTTAGGTGATAACAAGACCCTTCCAAAAAGAATGGCCCAAGAAAGAGCGGATGGATAATGATACCCACCAGGACCTTTGAAGAAAGAAACTATGTTTCAATTGTTAAGAACCATGGGTACTAGGTCACAGGTGTTTAGGGAAGGGGAAGGCTCACCAACAGTGGAGAGGATGATGACGAGCAGGAACAGGGAGAGGCACTTTATGCAGCAGAGGAGGAGCAATCTCCTGAGGGGACATAGGGAGGTGTCATTGCTATATTATCTGGAGTTCCTAGATTTCACACTCTTCAGATCAGAGGTGTCATACAGGGCAACAGGGTTGGAATGTTGATAGATGGTGGGGCATCCCACAACTTTATTGATGCTCCTTGGATAAAAAGGAAGGGTATTCCGACTGATAGATTTGATGGATTTACCGTATCCGCGGCAGGTAACCACACCATGGAGTGTAATCAAAGGATTCCAAAATTGAGCGTGACTCAAGGAAAACATACATATTGCTCAGAATCAGCAAAATGTATATGCAGATAGACACAGGATTGAGCGATGTTTTGAGGTAGGGGGTCTGGTATACTTACGTGTACAACCTTATAGACAATCGTCCCTTAAGAAGAAAGGAGCATAGAAACTTAAGCCTCGCTTCTATAGTCCTTAAAAGATAATCCAGAAAGTTGGAGAGGTAGCATATGAGCTCGAATTACCACAAGAAAGCAAGATTCATAACATGTTCCATGTGTCTAACCTTAAGAAGGCAGTAGGTCAACAGATTATTACTTCATCTGAACTACCCCGCCTTGATGATGAGGGGATAGTGATTTTGGTTCTAGAACAAATCCTAGAGGTTTGAGAAAGAAAACTAAGGAACATGATCATTAGAGAATACTTGGTTCAATGGAAAGAATTGCCTATAGAAGAGGCCACTTGGAAAGGAGAACAGGTATTACAACACCCAATATTATAGTTGCTTGAGGACAAGCAATTTTGAGTGGGGAGGACTGTAATGTCCTCTTCTGCTTAAGCAATGAGGACTGTTGTTGCCTAATACATACCTGGGGGAAACGCGATAGGAAACCTTCAAGCCGCTCGGTGTGTCCTTGAGGGCAAGTGAGAGTCAAGTGTTGTCACCTAATTTCTCGACTCCTCCGTCTAGGCTTACTCCTAGTGAAGCCAAGGGAGGTGGTCCCTACGAAAATTAAACTAAGGCTTTTAATCTATAACAATGGTAAAGTCTATTCTAGGAGTTATACGATGATGAGATAAAAAATAACTCAATAATACATCATTGCAAATATTCAATCAACATTACACATGATATTGGTAAAGATACATTTCATGACATTTTGCAATAAAAATAAATAGACCAGTGCCGAGAAATAAATGCGTGCGATTGTTGCTGTGTAGGGTCGTAAAAGTATTGCAAGAGGCTTGTTGGTTTATTTTAAGATTATTAAATGAGTATTAAAGGAGTGGGTAAAATTGTTGGTTTGGCCCAACCAAATCTAGCTCTTTGGACTGAGTGCTTTAGCGGCTTCACTGAGTGTCCAACCAGGCGAGGATGAACCTTCTTAAACTAGCCTGCTTATTCTACGGTATACACCCATGCAACCTCCCAAATCCACCAAGAAAGATGGGATTGGATTGTCCTATTAAAACTATGTACCTTACACCTGTTTCTGATTGACCCAACTGTTCTGACTAAGCTGCATTGGTCAATAGCATACTTTGGGTTTGGGGTGTTAGTTCGTTTTATTAAATTGTGTGAGTGGATGATTAACTAAACTACAACCCAAGAGTATCTTTTCCTCGCACCACAAAGTGATGGAGTACTTCGGTAGAGAAAGGGGTTAATTTTAAAATCAGATTTTAAGAACAATAATAGTTGTTTGTAGCACAAAAGTAAATGATTGAACAATTGATTGTAAGTCCTTTGAGGACGCTTTGTGTGCTTGATGGAGTTGTTTAATTACTACTGCTCAAATAAAACTAATCTAAATCGAAAAATTAGAAAAAACAAAGCAAAATGGTAAAAAAAATGAAAAAAGTGCGAATCCCCTCTGGGGGGATTTGGGTCAGGGGCTGGAATTGCCTGCTATGCTCTTTTTATTTTTTTGAGTTACAATATGAAACCTTAAAGAAAACATCGCTTGCCCTTTATGCTTAGGGAACAAGACGTTTTACAAATTATTGTGCAAACAAAAAACTGCTTTGAACGTTGGTTCCCAAGGTGGTTCTAGGAGATTCAAAGTGGTAATCTTCTTAGTTTTTTAGCTTCAACCTGTTAAAGAAACAAAACAGACCAGCTAGCAAATGTTAATTAGAAATAACAATCATAACACTTTAAGAGTGTTCTGACAATGCTACAAATTGTCAAATTGAAAACTAATGCAACTAGTATGTAAAAAACTTGTTTTGGGGCAATTTTTTGAGTCTTTAATTGACTTTTAATTAATTTTTTATTTTAAGATTGATATGCATGCAAAAAATTCCAGTGAACAAAACGTTTCTAAAATCAACCAAAACACACTTTAAGAGTATGTTCGGTTTAGATGCAAACAAATTTTTTCTAACTTAACTACTACAAAAATGGAGTCAAATGACTAAGGAAAGTGAGCTAAAAAACTATTTTCCTTAGGATCTTTTGCTTGCTTTTGGAAAAGCACCAAAGCACTTAAATGCCAAATATACTATTCAACCAAAACAAAAATTTTCCTATCAAGAACTCTAGATTTTATGATAAAACAAGCTTGAAAAAGAAAATTTGTAAAACTAGATCTAGATTTGAAATTTATATTTTAAAGAATCAAGATCTAATAACTCAGATCTACTTTTAGATTTGCTTGATAAAATGTAAATCTCAAGACAAGTAACCTGTAACCAATATTAGAGGATGAAAAAATGATTAGAAAATGGAACCCATGGGGGATGAGCGTTTGAATAAGAGAAAATGGAGTCAAGCTCCCTGATGCACCGGTAAGATCACTTGCTTGGTTCGGTTCTACTGAATGAAGGGATGAACTAACATTGTCATCAACTCCTCCAGCTTAGGCTACCTATAACACAGTTGCAACACTAGCAAGGGGATAAGAGTATATGTGTAAATAATGAAAAGAAAGCATTAAAGCAATGGATTCAAGCAAGAAATCACACTACTATTAGCATCCTATTATCATTCACATGAGTAAGCAAACTATAGAGTATTACTTACTAATTTTTAAGAAGGTAACTTCCCTTTAAAAGACATATAATCCCAACAATACTAATATGAAAACATGATACAGTTTACCGCAAGTATACAAGCATGAAGATCCTTCACCAAAGGCAATCACTAGACTAGCCTCCAAAGCCTTCTTTATTAAACTCAGAAAAATATTACAATGAAGTATGAGCAGAGGTTCCACCTTTAGATGTCTACAATGGACCTCAACTTCTCAATATATAGCACAAGGCAAGCAAGCTAGGGCGCAAAACCCTAAGGAGGGCGACCTCCTTGATTGTAGAGCAAGGCAGCTAATATCCAAAGGATATGCACCACCTCAGAGAGGTGGGCGCAATCCTCATTGGCAAAAATCACTTTAAAAGGAAGTTGTCGAGTTTGTGGAGCCGTCAACGTGAGGAAGAGGGCAAACTCTTGATGTTTCCATTGTATCGTTGGATGGTGGGGTTGGTTGGAGCTTCAATTGGAAGCTTATCCACATGGGTTGTGCCACCTCACAAGAGGTAAGTGCCCCCACCAAATGACTTATCATCCAATTTGAACATGACCATGGAGAAGTCAACCCACGTGAAGGTTTTTTGCGTAGCATGGAAATAAGATATTCGCCCAACCTTTTAAAAATCGACTTTTAACATATGCTTTGTCCCTTTAGCATAGTCGCCCATCTAATATGAACTAATGCCATGTCATTTGGCATGTGCTAAATGCCATTTTTTAAATTTTTAAATTTTTTATCATGGTGCAATTTGTAGCACCATTAGCATTAAAATGTTAATTTGTAGATCTGATAAGAAAAACTGCTCCACGGGACGTTTTGATCGCCTGAAACATAGGAAGACCAGGTACGAGGGTAAAGAGGATGCTTTGAGCGTGAAAACGAGCATCCCTGCGCCAAATTCTGCCTCCAGATCACACTTTTATCACCATTTTAAAGTTTTCATTTAAACCATTAAAAAATGGCTTAAAAATGTGGAAAACATATTTTTCTCGGAACTGACTGAAACTCTTGGGGGACCTAGTACATGACCAAACGACAATATTTTAGAGTCTAGCATGTTTATAAACGTTACAAAATGGACTCTAATAACCCCCTAAGGTCTAACCACCACTTTGGGCATTCCAGCTTTGGATGTGTAAGAGAACAACTCATCAATTCTAATCGGCTAAAGGCAAAGCATAATCGACGAGGGAAAAAACTCCTTGGAATACCTTCTTTGGTTGTCAAGTCCTAGGGAACCGAGTCACTCAAAGACCACCATGCTAGCACACTTTATTACAAACCCCATGGGGCATGGTCATGCATTAGAAAAATTAAAAAAAAGGGGCCCTGAAAAGGCCAAATATTGAACTTTTGATCACCGATAAGCACAAGTAATTTGTACGACACTGGTGGCTCTATGGAAGTCCAACTGAGTGCAACTCAGTAGGTAACAAGGACCATCTCGCTAACCTATCTGATTCCCATAGGTTTGAGCGGGCACTGACATTCAAGGAATTGATTGAGGATTGATGCCATTTACACCATAAGAAGATCTTAAGCATGGTTAGTAGATCATTAGTAGTTAAATAAGGACCACAGGAACTAGGGGCCACCTGCATGCATGGCATGCGGGCCATATTTCATGTTGCATGCACTGAAACTCCTTTATTGAGCATCCATGCACACCGGAAGCATTGCATGCAAGTCAACTGGAAATTAGAAGATAAAGCGACCTAGTCATGCAAAAGTTAGGTCAGGCCAGGTGAAAGTTATAAAAGAAAGGTAAAGTGAGTGAGTAAGGCCTGCTTATATGATTATTGATTTGAGAAGTCAATTTGGAGAGATCAGTGAGCCATTTAGGGTTGAGGGCACACCACTCAACCATTCAGTGTATTTCGTCAGCGAAATCTCTCTGCCCTAGTCACTATCCGGGTTGGATCATCCAGATTTAGCTATACTATTATCAACAAGTATCATTCTTCAACATTCAGCAGGATTCGAGCTACAGATTGGGTTAAAGGAACACACATTCCTTGCATGGGCGAATTGCAAAAGAGGGATATCTTCGTATCTCAATCTACAGAGATCCTTTCGTCTGCATTCCGGCTTCATCCTTCCAGGAGTACCACTATTACCCTAATCCCTGAAGATGAGCTTCAGATCCGGATCTAGGCTCAAGCTATCATCTATTTCACCTTTCAGAGGATGTCTTTACTGCTTGGGCAACTTTTCCTAGAGGAGGCAACTCGCATTAGGGTTCATGCTACACGCATGGTCTGCATGCTTACTCCATCTAAGTCAGAAGGGAAACTTAACCATGGACCTAGCTTCTTGCAACATTCTAGCCTCATTGGAGCCATCATCAGCCACTTCTTACTCTGAAGAGGGTGCATTAATTACAAGGGAACATTCTTGGAGGAAGAGCATTCCATATCTTGCTCGTTCTCCAGCACAATTCTTGCATGCTGGTCTCATATTGACGTATATCCACTCCTTCATCTGATGGTATGCACATGCACCTTTTCTATCCCTATTTTATAGCATTTCTGATTATTTGGGTTATTTAGGGGTTGGAAAACCCATGCATTTGCATGCATGCTCATGCAAGCCTAGTTCAGTACATGCATTCATGTTTACTTCAAGTATTGAGCCATACAACTACAAGCAAGCAACAAACTCCATCAGAAATTCACAAACAGACATAAAATATTAGTTAGAATATTACATCCAACTCTTGAAGAAGAATTCTGAGATGAAGAAGATTAGCCAGTGTTACCAACATCGGTCGAGAAATCGCCGATGTACGAGAAAACGCGATTTTTGCTGCTTGCCGATTTTTTCGCAAAAAATCCCCTAAAAAATCGGGTCGATTTTTTCCTGGTTTATCCCGAGATATTGTCGATTTTTTCTAAAAGTGGTTGGGCCGATTTCTTCTCGAGATATTCCCGATTTTTTCCCAATTTATCTCGAAATATTGTCGATTTTTTCTAAAGGTGATTTTGACTTCGTGGAGGGTGGATTGTGAGGAGCCTGTTATGAAATTCGCCCATGTCGAGCATTCTTACAGCACTAATTAATTAATTTTAGAGCATTCTTATAGCACTAATTAGTTAATTTCAGGGCATTTTTAGGGCACTAATTAATTAGTTTCAGAGCATTCTTACAACATTAATTAATCCTCCCTTGCAGAGCATTCAGTATCCTAGTCGAACTAATTAATTTCATTTATTATTATTATTGACTCATGATGATCATGAGATACATTTGATATATTTTTTGATGACTTGGAGTTAGGATTATGGACACGATCCATTTTTGATGTGTGATGTATCTCTAGACATCTTATATATCGGGTTTCTTTCCATATTCATGTGGCAATGTGTTTATTTGATGTTATTGTTGATTTAGATATTGAAAAAATTGAAAAAAATGAATATTTTTGTATTTTTTTAAGTTTGTTGATTTATTGCCGATGTTTGCCAATGTGTTGTCGAGATATTCCGAAACGATGTTTCCTGGACCTTGCCGATTTTTTCGCCGTGCCGATGTTTGCAACATTGAGATGGACAGCTGCTCAATAATACCCCAACGAATTCCTTGGACAGAGACGAGGAATGAATTTGTGGTAATGAATTTCACATGAGAGGGTTCCTCTTTTTATATCTCATCATTTGGTGACTTACTTAAGTCAATGAGTCCAAAATAATAATATAAAATCATTGGTTAAGTCGCTTTTAACTTCAATGTGGGCTTTTAACACTTTGGTACATTAGTTGTGGCTCATTGTGGGCTTTTGACATTTAAACGCCTTAGTTGGGGTTCATTGTGGGCTTTTGACCCACCCTCTTTGGCTAAGTCACTCTTTGACATATCCTTAGCCCATTCTCCTGGTCTCCATGGTCCACACGTGCCAATTCAAATACATCATCATTTATAAGGAACTTTTCTTCTTTTATTCTTCACTTGACTTAGGCGCTAGGGCTTGGGTCCTCTTCTTTATGGCATTGACTTCTCTATATGTCAATATGACTTGTGATGTCTTCTTTAGGTCTGTAAGGACCATATGTGCCATCTAGATGCTTACATGGAAAGTCTTTCTAAAGTGCTTCTAACTTGAGCCCACATGACTCAACTTCACAATACCATTTAGGGTCCAATAAGTACTAGGTCTTCTTCTCTTTTCAATGGTCGACTTGTCTTCTCGAATCTTCATCATAAGAAAGGTTTTCTCGAGACTGCTTCTACGTTGATGTTATCTCCTTTACATGAGGGGATCTGATGTCATCAACATCCTGGTCCCTTACCAGGTCCTCAGCCCCATGCTGATGCCAATTCTCCTAGAGACTGGCTCTCGATGCTTCCCAAAAATCAAAAATCAACATATATAATGTATTTCACTGGTTTCAATTCTAAGTTCTTTCATGATTTCATCCCTTGTTTCATTTTGAATTCCATACTGATACAAGCCTATAATCAATTAATCATGAAGAGAAATTTTGCAGTTCTGTCACACCCCATTGTTTTGTCTGGACTCCTTACCATCTTTCTTACTGTCCCCAAAACATCCTATGGTCACTGAAGACAATTCCACTTTTTAGTTGCAGTTGCTTCCATCTTGGTAGTTCTCCCCCATGATTTGCTCATGGTTAAAACTTGCACCTCACATGTTTTCCTTCTTTTGGCTGCAATATGGTTTTTCCAGATAAAGCATGCTGAAATTATCTTGGTTGGTGCAAGCACCCAAGCTGACCTTGAATTTGTACTTCGTTTCAAGTGTTCTGTCCTCAGTTCTGTCATTTTCATAAAATATACACACCTTTACCATTCTTAATCTGTTTGTAGTGGCAGAGATGACAATGCTATCTGTTATTCCAAGATAACCTATACATATTACAAACTGACAATTTTGAGTTGTAAGAAGCTTACCATAAGTGAAAGTGACAAAGCACTAAGGCAAAGGAAAGAAATTCCCTGGAGGAGTTGTTGCTTGGCTTGTTTGAGAAATTAAGGAATCTTTAATCCTTCTCTTGTTCAATATTTGGTTGCATATGCGCTAATTCCTTCTGACAGGTGCATGGTGGCAATGTGTTTTTTCATTGGTTGATAAAGGAAACTTGATACAGAAAGTCAACATTATGATCTCACTATTAAAATTTAAAACGTTCTGTTTGTTATTGGTTCTTGGGATTGTCCAAAGCACGGAGTTTTCTCCTATTAAATGACATAATCTAACAGGCATATTGCCTTCTCTGTTAAAATCCAGTGTTGCAGTATTCTCGTCATGGGCTAGACAGGGAAGAGCATCTAACAAAGATGATAAGAAGTTCAGGTGAATGGTTTACATCTAAATGTTGGGTTGATGGCAGTGTATCATTTGTTACAGAATAAAAGCTACTTACTCTTTGATTCCTCAAGTATGTTACATGTTTTCATCAAATCCAATAATTTTGGTAAATTGCAGGTTTTCATCAAATCCAGTAATTTTGGGAGCTATTGCTGGTTCTGTACTCATGAGGAAGGCAGCATCTCTAGCCTTTGAACAACACAAGCGTAGCACTGTTACAACAAATATCATAGAGGTGCTCGGAAATAGGTAGGTAGTGTCACTGTCCTTTTCAGTCTTCTAGTCCCAACCAGAGGAATTGTATTGTTCTCCATGTGGTATGATCATTTAAGCCAGACAAACAAAATTAAGAAAAGAAAGATCAAAGATGTCTTATTTTTTTTATCCACTCCCATTTTATCATCCAAATGAAAGCATATAACTATATTTTGTCTTCGGACAAGGAGTTCATATGCTATATGACTGAATGAAATATTTGTATTAGGTCAGTGGCTCTTGGGGTCTACAATGTTGAGCCATATTGTAGGATGTAATGAATGCAACAGATTAATCTGCATTCATGGTGAAATTGCAACAGTTGATCCCAAGGTGCATTAGCTGTTTTGCAGGTAGCTTGGCAATTTACCTTATTGCTTTATTTGAGGTACATGAAGCATATGAGTGTCAAATTCTCACTTTACATCAACAGGAATTGTTATCTGTAGGAACCACATGTTCTCTGCATCTACTTCGCTATGTGTTTTAACTTTTATCCTATTCAGCCTCTTGCTCTTTTTCTCTTCTTTGTCATGTTCCTTCTGCCTGGACGACGCTCATATCATGCTGGTTAAGAATGATATCTATCCTTCCCCTTACGGTCATCCTGGCTTTCATCTTTTCTCTATTGTCTTCTTAATCGTCCTCTTAATGCAACCCAATTGAATTTTGCATGTTGGTCTTGATAAAGGAATTGGTTTCAAAACCTATATAAATGTAAATGAGTTAATTACATAGTATTCAAGAAACTGCTTACATAGATATGCATCTCGTTCTGGAATCTGACTTGTGATTATTTGCAGGGAAAGAATAAGAGAAACAAAAGTTTAATTGCCAAGAATTTGCCATGATGGTTATTTGTCAAGGCTTTGCCATGATCTAACAAGTTTGAGCTTGGATTGTATTTGTGCAGTATGGAGGATATTTGCCCAGTCCAGTGATAATGTCTATATGATGCCTCTTAACATGGCAGTTTCTTTAGGTTTTGTGGGGTTTTTCAGGATTCTGTGGAAACTATTGGCCCCTGTAAGTATTTTTTAAATGTCAGAAGTTTGGCAGTCCAATTTTTATATGCTGCGTTTTATGATTTACCTGTATAGCTAGTTTGGCTAAGAACCTATATAATAAAAGCTCAATTGACTTCCTTTGAGGATTAACACATGGTGGGTTAGACTTTGGACCTTTTGCTTGTCGTATGGAATAGATTTGAAAGCTTGATACACTACATAAAGCACAATACTTATTCATTCTAAATTGGGAGATTCAAAAATAAATGTGAAGATAGATTTTACATGATCATTTGGCAGTTCCTATCTGTTAAATCTGATTTCTTTGCATCATACACTAAGTACATAAGGTTGCGATAAACTTTTAATGATACCTATGATACTGAGCATATCCCTATGATGGGATTTTGTTCCACATTAATACTCTGATTGTCCTTTGTTATAGAAAATGTTTTTCTTTGTCCATAAATTACAATTCTCTTTTAATTTGCCAAGATCTCATGTTATATCTTTGATTAAAGAGCTCAATTGGGTTACAACAGCACATAAAAGTTGAGGAATCAACTGTATAAATTAGAAAGCTTATAAAGATGCAACTAGAAGTGAAAATAACCCCAATTTCTTACATTTAAAGAAGAAAAATGATTTAGTTCTTGGATTTAACTTTAATAATGTCTGATTTATTTTTATGTGGATAATGATGACACCCTCTAATCAAGATGGAATTGGATCATGGATAAGGTCTGAATGTATAAAGGAAAACGCACTTGAAATTTTTGATCTCTAGTCAATATCGTATCTTAATGAAATCTTTCCAAGCTGCGTTGCCTTTCTAGTGCATTAATTGCAATGTATGGGTAAAAGAATATGTGTAATGATTATATATACGTCTTTGCATCAATCAGCGGTATTTACTACCATTTGTGTAAAAGGTTTGATGAAATATCAACTCTAACAGAGGTTTTCACATTTTAGCGCCACATTGCTTTAGCCTTTTATCCTTCTCTGTAAGCAAAGTAACTTCTCTATGTGTAAGCAAAGCATAGTAGCATAATTCAAATACAAATACAGATACGAATATGATTCGATATGGAAAAAGTACATAATGAAAAAATCTAGTACAATTAAAATACGGAAGTAGAATGCTTATATATAATACTTTTAATAAAATATTTACCAATATAATATAAATGTATATAGACATTTCTATAATAAAATCAAACATATAATTAAAAAACAAAAATATAAAATATCAACAACCTGGGATATGGTGAGTGTAATAGAGGGAAACTACTTATTAATAATTATTTTAATAAAAAAGTATGAAATTGAATGGTTTTTTCTGTTTTATAGTGTTTAAATAATTAATGTTTGTTTTTTAAATTGGTTTTCAAAATTTAATTGTCCAATCCGTATCCATATTACCTCTACACCGAATATTCGACGAATTCAAATTTGTTCTGAATTTTCGTACATGAAATGCCAATACGGTCGAATTATGCTACTATGCAGCAAAGTGACTTTTCTCCTCTAGGGAGCAAGAACTATCCCTTTTATCCTAATTGATCCTATAGAATTTGTCATGGAAGTATACTTTAAAAATTCACGATTTTACGCACTTCATACATTGGACATTGTAAAATGAATACAATAATATGTTATAAATGAAAGATAAATCCAACCATAAATAACCAAGGATTTTAGGTAATATTTTATTTCTCATTGTATTTGATTAGAATTCTAGACAAGTTTGCAAAGCTTCTAGACAATGTTTCAAACTTAATCCTTAGAAGAGGTTATTGTATCCCAGTGTCTTTAATTAGAATTCTAGACAAGTTTTCAGAGCATCTAGACAACTTTTCAAACTTAGTTCTTAGAAGAGGTTATTGCCCACAACAAGTTTGTGTTGAGACAATGCAAGCAAAAGACTACTTGTATGTTGCACAAAAGCTTAAACACTATCTATTTATTGCACAAATACACTTGTCTAGCCTATGTTGTTAAGCATGCACCTGATCCCAATCACAACGAGACATCTATTTTGTGGTAAATTTATATCCTTCATTAATTAGTGATTTAGCATTGTCTATCGAGAAGCAATATTCACCCCAAAAAAATTAACGTACAATCATCAGTAAGATCACAACATAACGATATATTCACCCCCAAAAAATTAACGTGTGATCATTAGTACAACCGCAACCTACCTAATGATAGGTCAATTGCACGGACCCAAGAGCAATACTTCCAATTACAATAGTATATACATTGAACAATGGCCTCAATAACAATCTCATCTTAGGGTTGCATTAAATGTTACTTAAGGTCCACTAATATGAAAGAAAAAGCACAGGGAATGCGCGAACCTTTGTCTATCTTTACTATTGATCTACATATTCTGAATTCACAGCCAATTTACTCAACATAAACCTTTGTCCATCTTTACTATTATCTACAGATCTAGACTCCGTTGATTGAGTTATCATTGATGCCAACAAGGGACTTGCAGTGGCCTTTGAATTGTCATTGATGCCACCAAGGCCCTTGTAATAGATAGGTATGGACAGGTTCATGGACATTAGCATATGCTCTTCATGTCCCTTATGGGGTCTCTTGCACAGGTTGGAGCCTTCTCCCCCCACACACAGTGGTCGGATGGATGGTTGCATAGGTATGGATGATGCTAGTACCCCCTATGGGACACTTGCATTTGATGATATGGTCCTTAAACCCACAAGCTTGGATCTTGGAATCCACACATTGTGGTATGATGGACCTTGCATTTGATGATATGGTCCTTAAACCCACAAGCTTGGATCTTGGAATCCACACATTGTGGTATGCTGGACCTTGAAGGCTTGATGATCATGGTTTTCTTGCATGAAAAGGCTTGGCATCCACATATATGGTGGTATGATAGCCCTTGGAGCTCTTACATGATCCATGGTGCCACTTGGAGGAACACTTACTGCTGATGAACATTGCTGGTGCACTTGGTCATGATTTGGACATATGACCCACTTACATAAGGATACTTGGGTTTTGGAATACATACACATGGTGTAATCTTAAATGTTGTCTTTGGTGTCTTTGTTCCCACTTGATTGGTGGTGTTGGGGTCCTTGATGCTTGACCCCTCCTTTGAAGAAAACATGGTTGTGGTGATCTTGTCCCTTGACCGACAATTCTTAATGGGTTGGTACAAATGACCCATTATATGGTCATTTGTTGAAGATGACGTGGTTGATCTCTTGGAGCTCATGTGTTGATATGCATCCTTGGACATTCTTTATGGTCACAATTTAAGTCCCTTCTAGAAGAAGTCGTCGTGTCTTGGGCTGATCACTTGTTTCTTGTGGGGTCCTTAAACCCACAAGCGTGGTCTTAAGTCCCTTAAGTCCCTTCGCAGCAGCAATATACACAGCCACAAAAGAAAGCTTCAAATATATCTCTGATTTTGGGTGGACAGAGGACTGAGGCAGTCGCAGCAGTAAAAAATCTTTGGGTTGAATTAAGCTCTGATTTTTCGAGAGATGGAGGCCTATTTTGTCTTTGGTTTGATACAGCAAATCCACAAATAAATGTGTCGATTGTATAAAGCCTTTTGTTGGAATAATAGAGATCGTAGAGTGAGCTGAATTGTACAAAGAAGATCACGGAAATTAAACCATGAAAGGCCGAGTCGAACTCTGAAAAGGGAATCTTTACAAGTCAATTTTCTCATGCATAAACCTTGGTCTATCTTTACTATTATCTACAGATCTGGAACTCTGAAGTCAATTTTTTCATACATAAACCTTTGTCTCGCTTTACTGTTATCTACATATCTAGACTCCATAGTCTTAAATATTTTTTACAATTCTGTGTGGCCCTCACAATAGATTGAGCCTCCGTAGTCCGAAATCTTCTTGTACACTCAGTCTGGCCCTCTTGTGCCGGTCTATTTGGTTCATACCAAGTTACTCCCTCATGCACTGAAACACTATATTACAACTATTCGGTGAAGTTTCTAAGAAGAAACACACATTGATTGTTCTCTTTTGTGGGGGTGTGTGTGTGGCTCTTTCTGCACAAGTATTCATTCGAGCTCACACTAAGCTAATTTCTTGTGGACAGATACCACCATCTCTTCTTTAGTGTGTAAGCTCATGATGTCCATGTTTTTAATTGCACCGAGAGGAACAAGGTGCTCAACAGCCCAGTATGATGTAGACCTAAATTAAAGAGTAATGTACTAAAAAGTTATGTCTTTTTTTTTTATATATTTATATTATATAATCTTCGCAAAATAGAAAAGTCAAGTCCTTTTTGATATATTTATATTATATAATCTTTGCACAATCGAAAATATATTCAATCAACAAATAAAAATAAAATAAAAAGTAACGTAACATAAGGTTATGTTATAAAAAATAAAATAAAAAAGTAATTAAAAAAATTCATGTCCTCTCATAAAATAATTTTTGGAGATGTAATTTTTTTTTCTGGCATGGAAAAATTTTAAGATAAAAAAAAATTACACATCAAAATATTGGATCCCTCTCGGTGATTGATAGATCCAGGTTGGTTCTATGCTGGTTTTATTTTACAACAAACCCTAAACAATGCTCATTTGAGGGCACAATAAGCTAATCTCTCTTGGCACAAACCATGATCTCTTCTACAATGTGTAGGCTCATGATGTCTTAGGCACAAACCACGATCTCTTCTTTAGTATTTTTTGTTGGAATATTGGACAATACTGAGAGGGGGGGTGAATCAGTATTGATAATTTTTAACAATTAAAACCACTTTTAACTTATTCATTAACACACGAGATCATCAAGATACAAGGAACACAAATTTTTATCGTGGAAGCCCAATTGTGAAAACCACAAACACTCTCTATAACTACAAAATTATATTTACAATTGTTTTTGCAAGCTACAAATTATTGGAGACTAGAATCCCCAAGTTTCTCAGCTACAATTGAAGGTTTCTACAACACCCTGGTTTCTGCCTGCTACAACAGACAATGATGCTACAACACCCCTTTTATCAGCTACTACTGAAAGAAGGCTATGACCCCTTGGTTTATTAGCTACTACTGAAAGAAGGCTATGACCCCTTGGTTTATTAGCTACTACTGAAAGGATTCTTCGACACCCTATTTACCAACCAACTACCACTGGAAGGAGGCTACTACCCCCTGTCAGGCCTGTAGCTTGCTCTAGCACCACTCTACCTCCCTATTCTTTGTTTTCCATAACTTCAATAACTTCTTGCAATATCTTTTGTTCACTGTCCTCTGCTGCAAATCATCAATTTTGTCCACATAGACAATACTGCTCTTTTTTTACATTCGCTAACTTCTGCACTACATTATATCTTTATTTTCTTGGTCTCTGCCTTTTCTTGCTGCTACTTTTATCTGGGCTCTAGAGACCTTTCTTCCAATTCAAACTTTTGTTTAAATACTTCTTTCATCATGTCTTTTGAACCATTGTGTCTTTTCATCATTGTGTCTCTTCATTAAAACCTTTTCACCAATTGCATCTCTTCATTCTAGAAATGTGTCTTTTCATCAAAACGCATCTCTTTACTTCTATGTTTAATTAACATATTATGTTTTTTAATCCTTTTATGTTTTAAGTAATCCTGTAAAATACTTCTCTGTTAAATTAATCATGTAGCTTATTTATCCTTCTCTGTTTAATAATAATTTACTCTAATATAGGAATAATATATTTATGTATATACTCTGATTATAATTTATACAATCATGCATTTTCTTATTAATCATAACTCTTCAAATATTAATATTTGCATTCTTAAGATTCGTTACTAAATACTCCCTTCAGCGTAAATAAAACATTCAACCTCCTCCATCTTCAGATTTTCATTGCAATTACAAGTTTCTTCATTTTATTATGCATGAATGAGTTTTTTGGAAATGCCTGAATTATCTTGCCTTCCATATTTTTTTTCAATTTGGCCGGTTTATATCTCACATGTGTGATCACCAAATAGAGAACTAAGACCAAGAATGGGTGAACAGATCACCAAAGACCATATCTATGCCATTGGATGAATTTACTGGAGTAAAGACGGCCTCTGGCTTGCATTTCCAAATGGCCTTTCAGATTTCTTGTGTTTAACACTTGGACATATTGTATTTTTAACAGCCAAACATATTTTTTCTCAATTTGGTAGGTTTATATTTCGCACGTGTAACCTCCAGAAAAAAATCTGAGACCATGACTAGATGGCCAGATCATCAAGGAATAGCCCCATGCCATCTGATGAATTTATTAGCACAAGGACAATCACTGGCAGACAAATAGCCCCTTAACCTTCTGTTTTTTTTTTTGTAAATAAAGACTTTATATTACTACGATGAAATTAGATACATGACGGGCTTACAACAGAGATGAACTTAGAGTCTGGACCCATAACAACAAAAAGAAATTCTGGACAGAGTCCTTACAAAGACAAAAAAGAGAAACACCTTATTCTACTGCTCCAAAAGCTTCTTCCTACCAGATAGTTTGATACCAACCCTAATATAACCTCGATACAGGTAAACATAATTAAAAATAGATGACACACAGTCTCTAAAAGTCAACCCAATTCTTGTCCTGATCATGTGGGCTGATAGCGGCCGCATCCAGAACATCGGCATTCATGTCTTTCTTCTGCATCGAACCTTCCCCATGTTGAACAACATCCGCAGATGGAGACAAACCTTTCTAGAGATTCAGGGAAGGAGGGCCCGATTTCCCCTTAGTCTCCAAACCAGGGTAAGTGAAAGAGAGACCCAATTTCTTAGCAATGTTAGGATATTCCTATACTCCATCCTAGTCCTAGCAGCATTTTCATTATTTGCATTTTCAGTCATGCATGCACTTTTAGGGTTGGCATGCATTCCAGTCATCAGTCCCAGCACCTAGCCCTCAGTTAGCCAGCCCCCAGAGCTTCCTTCCACTCAGTTTCAACCCTCCTAGAGCTTAGTGCGCACTCCTTTCACCTACTACATGAGAAAGGCACCCTTCCTTACCTACTATTAAGTTATCTTCAGTTCTCTCCTTGATTTAAGGCTAGACTGACTCTCAACTGACTGTATCACTCCGATGGACCTCCAGTGAGACTTGACTATCCATTCTGACTTTAGTTAGCTCCTCATGCGCTCTC
Organism: Larix kaempferi; assembly: GCA_027924585.1. Taxonomy (NCBI): domain Eukaryota; kingdom Viridiplantae; phylum Streptophyta; class Pinopsida; order Pinales; family Pinaceae; genus Larix; species Larix kaempferi. The sequence continues at coordinate 3,365,850 of BSBM01000196.1, read as the reverse complement.
CACTGAGCCTCCTTCATTTAGTTAGTGCCAATTACACTCAGTTACACCTACCACACTTAGTTAGACTCAGTTTGACTGATGGTTGACAGTTACTTGAGTATTGATTACTCCACTAATGATGAGATAGACTACTAGTTGTGCTTCGATGACTCTCCAATGATTTTTTGATCACTCCATGAAGGCTAATTCGAATTGCCACCTTAGGCATTCGAATCCTCATGCATTGTACTATTTATTTGTCCATATTGTGATTAATTAATTAGTGTGTGTGAAGTTATTTAGCTTCTATCCGAGTTCTACTGTATTATTATTCTGTTGCTCATTATACTGCATTGACCACTCTTCTTCTATTTTCTTGCTTAATCATAATTATTCTTTTGTGAGGTATACATCATCTTTTAGATCTGCTGTGAGGATTTTCACATGGTATCAAAGCATATTGAGAGTATTGTTTATCTCCATTCCTGAGAGTTTTTTGCAGGTTATTATCAAGATTTCGAGTGCAGCAGTTGCAGCAGTTTCTGCATTTATGCAGCAGTAGCAGTTGCATATATTCTCTATTGTTTTTGCAGGTCTTCTACAGCTTCAATGAATTCAGAAGAAATCCCTCTTCTTTCTCCATTCAACTATGATGAATGGAAACAAAAAATGATAGCATATTTGAAGAGCCATGATCTCTTTGATTGTTATTTTGAAAGAGAGTTCGAATCCTCTGAAGAGAAGATTGGCTGGTTGAATAAAGGTGACATGGCCTTTGGAAGAATTATGCTTGCTTTGCCTAAATACATGTTATACCAAATCATTGATGATGTTGAAACTCCAAAAGAACTATGGGCCCATTTGGATGAAAGATTCGGCAAAAAGAATGAAGGATTTGGTCCAAACCCCTTCAAGAGCAAGCAAAGTGATGCATTCGCCCTCCTTGATTATCTCATTGATCATGAACCAATATCAAACACATCTCATAATGAATTTGTCCACAAAGAAGAACTTGCAGATTCTACACTCATGCTCCAAATTTCTTCTCTTTCTATGCCAGCTCACACTCTAGATATTGCAGAAGGTCCTAAATCCTCTCTTGCACCAGAGTCTATTGGTCTGCATCATGATCTATTGAATGTTTCGGAGGTCAAATCAGCTATTGGAGGTAATGCATTCGCTCTCCTCAAGCAATCACCTCTGATTTACTACTATATGATCATTATTCCATGCTTTCAGAAGGGTATTGAAGAACATGGCTATTGCCATTCGCTTGGGATAATTTCTCATGCACATCATGGTTTTGATCTCACCCCTACTAGTTCAAAGGAGATCTCAAGAAACCATGATTCAAGTCTTGGATCTAATTTGGATTCTAATCAATCACTACTTGGGATAATTTCTCATGCATATGATAGTTTTGATCTCACCCCTGTTGGTTCAAAGGAGATCTTAAGAAACTATTCTTCAAGTCTTAAATCTGATTTGGATTTCAAGCTATTATTTGATGGTTCTTTTTGGCATAATCTCACCCATGATGGTTCAAAGGAGAAGACAAAAGATTATCTTCACATTCATAGATTTGATCCTACCTCAGCTGATTCGAATCACAGGTTCAAGGATCATCCTCATACTTTTGGATTTGTTCTCATCACATTCGATCTGAAGAGCAAGTACAAGCACATGCTTTCTAAGCATGATCCACTTCTTCCCAAGAAGAAGATACCTCCAGACATATGACCAAGCATCACACCTACTTGAGTTTGGAGCATTTATTTTTGTGTGTGCCTTACAGTCTATTTTGAGGGGGAGTATTTTTCCCATGAGGTTTTCCCCATTTCCTCGGTTTATTGACTGTTATTATTCATTGTATTGGGTGACCTTTGGTCTTAATTACCAGTGCCCAGGATGGATTAAGGGGGGGTGCTAGGATATTCCTATACTTCATCCTAGTCCTAGCATCATTTTTAGTCATGCATGCACTTTTAGGGTTTGCATGCATTATTTAGGGTTTGCATGCATTTGCATACATTCTAGTCATCAATCCCAACACCTAGCCCTCACTTAGCCAGCCCTCGGAGCTTGCTTCCACTCAGTTTCAACCCTCCTAGAGCTTAGTGTGCCCTCCTTTCACCTACTGCATGAGAAAGGCACCCTTTCTTACCTACCATTTAGTTATCTTCAGTTCTCTCCTTGATTTAAGGCTAGACTGACTCTCAACTAACTGTATCACTCCGATGGACCTCCAGTGAGACTTGATTGCCCATTCTGACTTCAGTTAGCTCCTCATGCACCCTCCACTGAGCCTCCTTCATTCAGTTAGTGCCAGTTACACTCAGTTAGACTCGGTTTGACTGATGGTTGATAGTTACTTGAGTATTGATGATTCCACTGATGATGAGATAGACTACTAGTTGTGCTCCGATGACACTCCAGTGATCTTTTGATCACTCCATGAAGGCTAATTCGAATTGCCACCTTAGGCATTCAAATCCTCATGCATTGTCCTATTTATTTGTCCATATTGTGATTAATTAATTAGTGTGTGTGAAGTTATTTTGCTTCTATCCAAGTTCTACTGTATTATTATTTTTTTGCTCATTATACTGCATTGACCACTCTTCTTCTATTTTCCTGTTTAATCATAATTATTCTCTTGTGAGGTATACATCATCTCTTAGATCTGCTGTGAGGATTTTCACAAGCAATAACAGTGAGCCTTCCATGCCTTGACCGATTCTTCATCACCTTGTTGTTTGGCGTTGGCGCTCATGGCCACATGGGCTAGTAAGTTTTTGGTCACCAGTACAACATGAGCATTCGGTCATATGCAGAGGATTTGCCCATAGTTGTGCCAGGATCAAGAACCCACTCTTCAACTTCATCTTTGACCTCTTGAAACGGAATGGTTTTAACCTCGTTCCACAACTGAGTTTCAATTACCTCAATAACCTTCCTGATAATTGCATGTGTACGTTCACGGAAAAATGTTGCAGCAGAATGGGCACGGGCCTGAGCCCGCATAACCCTACTCGGGCCACGAACATTCATACTGACCTTCCCTTTTCCTTTGCAAGAAACAAAGTTTGAGTCTTTCCCATAGAAGCTACTACTATCACGTTTGGGAGCCATTAATAAACTAACAGAGGGAAACATGGAGGCGGATGATAGCAAACCACACCCTAAAAGGAGCAACAGGGAGGCTATTAGACAGGAACATAAGGGGGGAAATTTCCCAGCCAAAACAACAATGAGCAGGCCACAAAGAGCCAGCCGGATATAAAGGCCGATAGGCCATGATGTCAACAGAAGGGGGGTAACTGTCGAGGACCTGAGAATGATAGCCTACATCTGATATCGTACTTTCTCCATTAAACTTCATTACTAAGATCATAATGAGAAGAGATTGAAGCCTCTGCGAAACCAACAACCAGTTCAAAAAATTATTGATCTCGTACTCCGCATAAATTCTCCTAATAACCGACCTCAGAAGGATATCCTTTCTACTCATTAAGAGCATGTTAATATGACGTAAGCATAGTGACCTCCGACTCACGTCTGTCAGGACCCTGGGGCACGTGTTCCATTCCCGCCACCTGTTGGCTTCTGACCTAGTATAACTCAGCGAGCTAGAGACAAGTGGGGGCCCATTCCTCATGCATCAAATCCTCAATGTAGCTCGAGATGTGACCTCCCTCCCTATCCGCTCCAATATTTGCTAAAAAATCCACCACCATGTTAGCCTCACGTCTTACATGGCTAAAGGTGATCAAGTTATGAGCCAGCACGAGTCCACAGAGAGATTCAAGCTGACTAGATAGCCTCCAGCTGGAGGTGACATGTTCCGTGGATTTTCCTTGAGCCAGGCCTTTAGCCATTTTGATGATAATTTTAGAGTCCCCTTCAACAATGGTCGGGAACCATCCAGCATTGGTAATCAACTTTATCCTGTGGATAAGACCATTGAGCTCAGCAGAATTGTTGGTATCATGACCCAGATACCCGTATAATACAAGCAGGATATTCCCCTCCATAGATTTGCACACATCTCCATATCCATCTTTTCCTGGATTACCATGGGATGCACCATCAAAATTCAATTTATACTGATTCCGCCTCGGAGGAGACAAAAAATTTGGACTGATGGGTCTACAAATCTTATCTCGTGTCCGAAGACCATTCAGATCATTACGGCCCAAACCCCAACTTGCGGAAATGAGAGCTTCCTCCTCTGTGAGATCTTTATCCGTGTCATTCCATTGTCTGCTTCTAATAGTTTCCTGGATATTCTGGACCAACTTTCCCCAAATGTGCTTAGCCTGATGACTTTTGTCCCTGAAGATCCGATCATCCTTTCCTTCCATAGGTGCCAACAAACCATTCCAGGGAACATCTTCCATAAGAAAGCAAGAATTGGGTTGTTAAAGGCTTGGTCATTCCACACTCGAAGAGTTTGGTCCGGTTGGCCCCGAATACAGTCACTTCTTCTGAAGAGCAATGCCCCTCTATCCCAAAAAGAGGAGGAAAAAGCGCATTCATCCTGGAGATGAGTAAGAGTTTCCTCACTGTTTTTGCATAAGGGACAAAATGATGGACCATGGATACCTCTTTTTCTAAGATTTTCAGCAGTTAGGACTCTTTGCCATGTAACCAACCAACAAAAAATCGTCGTTTTGGGCCAGGGGTTTGTTTTCCATAGTTTTCTCCACATTGCGGCATCCCCTTCCTCTCCGATGTTGCTGAGTTTATACGCTTCCTTGATGCTAAAAATTCCTTTCTGCTTGTAGCCCTATCTAAGCTTGTCAGGACCAGTTCTGCAATGAATGCATCTTTCTTGAAGCAAGTTACCAAAAGATCTGTTGTCATCTTCACTAGTGACACCGTTCCACCACTGCTGGTCGATCCAGGGTCTATGAAATGCCGCGGTCTGATCAACCCAATAATGATAAACTTTCATTCTTCCTTCCTCCAAGCCTCGGGTTTTGATGTTCTTCCATTTCTGATCCTCCCCTACCTTGGGGAATTGGTTCCATGAGTCATCCCAGAAATTTGTAAGTTCTCCATCCCCAATCTCCCATAAATTGTGATCCTGCACTAGCTTACGACCTATCTGGGCCTTCATCCAAATATGAGAACCCAACTTCTCTTCATTGTACCTAATCATATGGTTAGCCTGATAATCGCTAGCATATTTGGCTTGCCAGAGCTTCGCCCACGGCTCCTGGCTTTGGTTACAAACTTTTGGCCAGATTAAACAAGGATCCAGCACTTCAGAAGATCAAAGGTGATCTGCAGCAAACACAGCAGGAAATTGATGCTACAAATGCAGAGTTAAAGACTTTTTCGGCAAGACAAAAGCTACCAAAATTTAACGAAGTAAAGGAGCCACAAAAAGAGCTGACGGTGCTAAGGGAAAAAGAGGCTGCCGCTTCTGCACGGTTGCAGACTGTAGAGGAGGAAGGGCTTGAACTAATACAACAATTTGATGAGAAGTTCGTTAAACTTCAGACAGCAGAGGGCACATTGAAAGAACAAGCCTAGGAGAAGGTCTCGCAGGCGATGCTGGACACCATAAAAGATTTTGAGAAAAAGGCAAAGGAAACAGTTGCGGAGCTCTCCGTTACTTTGTACAACTTCACTTCAAAGATAAGTACAACCGAAGATCCGGAGGAAAAGTCGGCTAGCAGGAGTGGATCAGGGACGATCCACAAGTAAGTGTTAGGGGTCTATTGGGCATGGCCCAAGTTAACACAATTCAATGGAGAACAGTTTTTGGCAAGTGCGTAGTTCGGGCTGCAAAGTCAAATGGAACAGTTTTGCGGAGTGCACAGTTCAAATTGCATAGTAAAAAATGCGCAGTTAAGATGGTGCACAGTGCCAGCGCAACATCTATTTTGGGTAAAGAGTATAAGGGAAGGTCGAGCCGTGAAAGAAACCTATTTTGGGTAAGCGACTCCAGGACTCCCGACAATTGAGTAAGGAGCAGTGCAGAGGTAGAGGAAAGAAACCTGTCAGAGAGAGTGGCAACAAACCATTAGAGGCTAATCCATGGGTAGACAACGACAACAAGGCTAAAGGGGTGGAAAGCGACAGGCCACGATGCGGTTGTAACCGTTTTTATGAATATTGTGGCTATTAGAAGGGTGTGTAGCAAGGAGGCCTGAAGCAAGTAGAGCAAGCTGTCGACGGCGACAGGCAGGGTGGCGAGTAACCTCACCAGTTTTGGGTAACCTTAGGGTTTTGGCCCAATTGAATGTAAAGACGTGAACTATGGGCACGATCTAGAAAAGGGCACATTTTGTAAGGTAAAGGGTTAATCTTCTAAGTATTAAGAGTTTAATGCTTTTTGTTGATCTCTGTTGAGAGAAGATTATAAAAAGGCTCTGTAGCTACGTGCGCAGAGACCTTCTAAAGATAGAAGAGAGTATGCAGCTGAGTGCGTAGACTGGAACTGTTGTACCCTTCTCTTTGATAATATAACAACAGTTCATGTGGATGTAGCTCCCATCCTGGGGGTGAACCACGTTAAATTCCATGTTATGTGATTGATTATGTGTTGCATCTGTGTATTTGCTTATGATGAATGCTTAAGATCTGTTTATGAGTTCATATGTTATTGATTTTATATGTATTCGCCATAAGGATAATGATGGGAATAATATGTTAAGTGTTGACATATATGAATGAATGTTACAAGTATTTCTAAGTCAGATGAATGCATAAGTTGATCGAGTAAACACTTAAATCAGCGAAGTCTGTAGTGTGTGATTCCTTGAAGCACAGCACCGGAAGTGTGCAGTACATTGCATTTCATTATATTGCATAAGTTCATAATATAAACAACTTAAGGCAATTGTTGAATGGATAAGGACCACTAAGTAAAGGTCCATTGAAGTCGGTCAAGTCTCGATGAGGAAGCGCAGTCTAAGTGGTGTTGTCCTATTGTCGAAGGCCATCCCAAGCCGCACAGTCTGTTGGATGCGCTATTTTAGAATCCTTAACCATGAAGTAGGTGAACTTCGCGTAGTCCCCAGTTTGTAGCATGAGTCCCGTAGCGCATTGCTCGCCAATCTGTTGAAGCGCACATCACTTGGTTGTGGAAACCTAATTCCACAACCTCCCCATTATCTTAGCCTTGGGTGAGACCTCAGTTTGCTCGCAGACTGTTGCCGAAAGGGCCGGTGAAAAGGGGTTTTGTTGGTTGCTCGAACCGTGCAGAACCTGGGTCTATATTGGAAACCTCAAGAACAGTTTAGACAACCAACAATGAAACTTGAGAGCAGGTATACTTACGATGGAAGGTCGTAAAGGCACACACTGTTATCATTGCAAGAACAAAGCAGAACAGGCTTGGCTTGTCCATCATTCATTCCACACAGTGCAAGAACACCCTGTGAGAAAGGAAACCCAAAAATATTTACTCCACATTCTGAGTAAAGAAACATAAACCTTGCATTATCTAGCGACTGGATAGGATTTTTTGACACGATTCTTGCATCATACACAAAAAGGAAAATATCATTTAATATATATGGCCTTACTGCATTAGAACAAAAATAATAAAAGAAACCAGTTCAAATATACAACACATTAGTGAATGTGTGCAGTTAGTATTCCATTAAAATGCATCAAGTTGAGATGGCTCTTTAGATACATGCCATATCTATTACGGATATGAATCCATCGAGAGTCCATATCCAGTACGTATATGGGCATATCCAAGGAGGAGGCAGGAGGATCTGGTAAAGTAAGATGGCTTCCATTGGGAAAACTGTGAATGCAAACTGCAAGCTCCCAACCAAGATGTTTAGGTTTTAAAGGAGAAGTCGAGACATCCACAACGGAACCAAATAAATATTTTCTTGTGGTGTCTAGTTTGTCATTCACAAAGGTCTTGCCTTAGGTACCTAAACCACCTGGGAAATCTCCATGGAGAGGATGAAGGTTTCTAGGGACACGCAGGAGTGCAACCTCGACCTGGTGGATTATTCAATAGAACTGCTGAAGGGTCAATCCATTTAGTCCTCACCAAAAAATGGTTGTGAAGCCTTTGTAAGAGACCTTGGTAAAGATTCAAGTGTTGGAGACATGAATTTTTTTTACGAGTCCACAAACATTAGGGTTGGGGGCTAGGGTTTCCCCAAAATTTCTATCCCCATATTTTTTGGATTTGTCGATACTGCTACAGGATACACCTACCAGATCTCTCTGGGCGGTACAACCTCTCCACTGCTCAGTGGCCTTTTCGATTTAGCTGACATGCAAACTGACTTTAATGCGGATTTATGCAAGGTGGACGATGCCTTTATGCCCTCGGGGGTTGTAGGTCCTGGGTTATTGACCTCATCCAATGGCTTTGAATGTTTTCATTTATCTAAATCTTTCAATCATAGCCTTGTGGTAAGCCAAGGGGAGTCTCTAGGTGCTAGAGGTCTAAGCCATTTCCAACCTTGATGCACAAATCCATCGAGTGGGTGTTTGACAAGAGGATGGGTCTCTCCCTCTTGCACTTCTTTTGTCAGTTTCATGGATAGTACTTTGGTTGCGGAAGGTTTTCTTCCTGCTTTTAAGGGAGGAGATGGTTATGCTTCGGGTTTGAGAAAGAATGGTGTAGATGATGGTAGTGTTGGCTTTATTGGAAAGAATTTGGAGGAGCAAGAATTTGGCAGTTTTTCACCTTTGATACATGTCTCTGGCATTTTCCCTTTGGCCTCTAGGTATGGGGTTAAGGACATAGGTAGTAGTGCGGGATTGCATGATCAAAAGCCAAGCAATCTTCTGTTAAAAAACAGGAATCGTGTCAAATATAAAGGGAAACCGATGAAGTTAGTCCTCGAAAAAGACGTAAAGATGGGTAAAGTTGAAGAAATGGTGGATAGGGATGTGGTTGGTCGCATTCGAGGCAGGAAATTCAATGAAAAAAGTCTCAAGCTACGGATGATTAGTTATTGTCTACCCTCGTTGGGTTATTTACCTTTAACCTTCATTTTACCAAGATGCTAGTTCACAGTAACCTGTAAAAATGCAATAGATGCAAAGACAATCTTGAAAGTACCGTGGCGTTTGGACTCGGCTCCACTCTTTTTGAAGGCTTGGAGTCCTTTATTTGATGCTCGCAAAGAGAAAATGGATTTAGCTCCAATTTGGATAAGATTTCCTAGCTTGCATTTGGGGTTTTGGTCATTGAAGATTTTCTACACCACTGGGAATAAGATTGGAAGCTTTGTTGCTGGGGATATGTCCTTTTTGGAGACGAGATAATTGGTGGTGGCCCGAATTTTGGACTCATTGGACCTCCATGATTGCTCGGCTGAAGATCTAGAGTTATCAAGAGGAACATCTATGCATGTCCAATAGTTGGATTACTAGGGGGTACCTTTTAGATGTCTACGATGCCATGGCTATGGTCATCTGTTGGAGGAGTGCAATTTACCTTTCAAACGCAAGGAGGGGTACCGCAAAGCAGAGGGAGACGAAGGTGGAAAAGTGACGTCGAATACTGATGGAGTCTAGGTTGATAATTCTTTGGGGTCTACTCAAGCTGAACGATTGGTTGACATGTTAGTAAAGGCGGTTTATGGAAGGCCCACTATTTCTTCTGCTCTTTATCCGCCATCGATGACAATCGCGGTGAACAGTTTGAGATCCTCTCAATCTCCTGAGGTAAATCATTTTTTTTTCTATTTCCTTGCTAAAAGACGGTCTTTCTCTGACAATCTCTCTGTCAAGAATCCCAAAGGTCAAAGAGGGGGAAGTTACGTCATGTGGCTCCCATGTTTTATCAGCTGAGAACGTGTTTGTTAGTGAAAACCAGAGGAGGCTCCTTCACAATGTTAATGACGTAGAGAGCACATCATTCCCTCCCCAAGGCACTTCCACACCTCTTTTGGTTGTCGATTGTGAGGCAATGAAACTGCTTTCGAAGGATGGAATGACTTCAGAGAATTTCGCGGTTTTGTTTTTTGTTGGTAAGTTGGTAAATTTGCTCCCTCCACTTTCCTTACACTCCTCTCCGCAATTTTATTTTGGGGTATCTTGGCCTCCTGTGGGGTTGTCCTCTACTCTTGGGAAGGAGGATGGAAAATTTGGGGTAGGTGCTTTGGGATTAGTGGATGGGATTTTTTCATGTTTAAAGGAGAGTGATAGAGTTCATGTAAGAAAGGTTTTGGGGGATAAGGGTGCTGGCAGGTTGAGCCCTCCAGGTATAGACCCAACCACTGAATCTGAGGATAGAGAGAACCACTACAATTTGCACCCTCGTTTGTGTAGTTAGAGTGTGGATTTGAGTTTCATTCCAGGAAGATTGGGTTAGAGCAAAATCGGTCAAAAAACAGGGGTTCAGGGTCGAAAGCCTTATCTTTACAAGGCACGGGCGAGGTCTGTGTAGGAAGTAGCTTTAGGAAAACAACGTGAAATCGATGGCATTCTTGGAGCGAAGAATAACCCTCCTGATTTTCTAGACAATCTGCCTCTCTTTTAACTATCAAGGTCTAGCCAACCCCAATACAAGATTGGCTCTTAAGAGGATTGTAGAAAATATTAAACCAGTTGTCCTTTTCCTTCAAGAGACATCGGAGGATTGGAGTGTTATTGTAAGCCTTCTGGAAGTACTCTTTAATGGTTGGAATTTCATATCATTAGATGCCTCGAGAAGATCGGGGAGGATTGTGACGGTTTGGAACCCTAGATCTTTGCTTTGCACTAACAACTAGGCTGTGGCATCAAGGATCGACGTGGAGTTGTTTTCCAAGAAGGATTTCTTGTTCCTCAATATATATGGTCCTTGTCTAGACAGAGTTGCTTATTGGGACTCACTGTTCAGTAAATCATTTATGTGAAGTGATTCTTTAATTTTGGGTGGTGATTTGAACTTCTCCATCGGTTGCTCGGATACTTGGGGCTCTCTAGCTCATCCAAACTATTTGCCTTAGTACGTTTTATAGAAATTGGATGAAGGTGGTTTAATTGATGTAGAATGGTCAACGCTAAACCGACTTGGCGAATAAAAAGGGTTGGGGAGGCCAGAGTGGCTAAAAGACTTGATCATTTTCTGGTTGTTGAAGGTTTTTTGGCTGACGACTTAAGGTTTCGTCAGTGGGTTGAGTCGAGGGTGATTTGGATCATTTTCTCGTTGTTTTTTAAATGGCTCGAGTTGGTTCTAAGCCACCCAATCCTTTTAAATTTAATTCAAAGTGGTTTTAGGTAGAATATTTTATTAAGTTTGTCAAGGATATGTTGCGCCCATATTATGGGAGTTCAGCAGAATCAGCTACACTTAAGTTTGAGTAAAATCTAAAAAGGATTAAACAAGCACCACCAATTGGTTGGACACATAACAAAAGACTAAGAAATGACATGCATCTTTCAAAGGTGGACAATGCTTTGACAAGGATCTATGATTCTGATGGGTTTGGGTATATCTTTGAAGTAACAACACTGAAGCTTTAAAACCAGAACAAGCCAAAAGGAAGATCCTAGATGATCGGGCTTCCACCTGGCACCTCAAGAGTCGAGCACATTGGTTATAAAAAGGGGATGACAATACAAATTCTTTTCATTGGTATGCCAAGCAGTGAAGGAATAACAACACACTTTGGAAAATTCGAAGGTGCGAAGGTGAGGAAGCCATCTAATTTGAGGAGATAACAATTGAAGGTGTTGAACACTTTCAATTGCTTTTCAAAACTGAAGAAAGATCTACAATAGAAAATATCGTAAGATGGTCTCACGTTTTCCCTGGTTTCATTTCTAAAGAAGACAACAATATGCTCATAGAAAAAATTATGCAGAATGAACAAAAGGAGGTGTTGCAAAACTTTCAAAAGGATAAGAGCCCACTATCAAAAGATTGGTGGTGGATCTTTACCTTGGTTTCTTAGAGCTTGGAAGGTGATTTACTCAAATTAATTGAGGACTCAAGGTTGTGAGGTAGGATGTTGGCTCCCTTTAATTCAAATTTTATTGCTCTTATTCCTGAATCGAGCAATCATATTTCCTTTGATGGGATTTCTCCGATATCACTCTACATTGGTATATATAAGATAGTAACAAAAATGATAGCAAGAAGAGTTAACAATGTTTTATCGAGGGCCATCTCTGGAGAGCAGTTTGGGTTCTTGGTTGGGGGACAAATATATGTGGTTACTAGGGTGGCACAGGAAGGTCTTCATAGCATCAAAACCAAGAATCTTAAGGCGACAATACTAAAAATTGACCCGTCCAAGGCTTACGACAAGGTTAATTTTCTCTATCTAAGGTTAACGTAGACTCATCTAGGTTTTGAGCTATCTTTTATATCATGGGTGAGGAGTTGTATACAAACAACATCTTTTTTAATTCTTACTATGGGAAACTTTGGGCTTTTTCAGAGCAAGAAGAGGGTTGCGGCAAGGGTGCCCTCTGTCACCAATATTGTTCTGTATGGTGGCTGAAGGTCTAAGTAGATATCTTTTGGAGGCCAAAAGAGCGGGATCCTTACGAGGAGTGCACCTAGGTAGTCAAATATATTTCCGACACCTGTTGTTTGTTGACGACATCCTTATTTTTTGGGGGATCCAAAAGGGACTGTCTCAAGTTGCGAGGAATCCTGGATTTATATTGTGTAGCTATAGGTAAGATGATAAATTTTGGAAAGTCTACAATTTCTGTGGTGTTGAAACCGAAGAACAAGTGTTTTATCAAAAACATTTTTTCCTTTCACAAAGGCCGATTTAGAGATAGGATTGAAATTCTTGGGCTTTCACTTAAAGCCAAACAATTAATATTAGCAAGATTGGAATTGGTTTATATCAAAATTGGATAAAATAATCTCGACCTGGAGCTTTCAGTGCTTGTCTAGAGGAGGTCGATCGATACTTGTTGAGACGATACATGAAGCATTGCCTACTTACTGGATGTCATGCCTTGAATCCCTATAGGGGTTTTAGGGAAAATAAGAATGATTGGTTTTAGGTTTTGATGGGTAGGGTGTAGTGAAAGAATCAATGATCGTTTAGGTAAGATGGGAAAACCTTTCATTGCCAAAATTGCTTGAAGGTTGGGGGATAAAGAACAATTTTAGTTTCTCAAAAGCACTAGAAACCAAGGGTGTTTGGAGGATGATGGAAGGTTCAAGTTTATGGCGTTAAGTGGGTTTTCAAAAGTACATATTGCCCTTATCCTTGTGGGAGTGGATTAGAAAACAAAATAAAAACTCTCAATTTATGTCTAACATGTGGAATGTCGTACTAAAATATTTTCAATTGATTGGAGAGGCACTTGCGTGGAAGGTGGGAGTAGGAAATAAGGTGTGTATTGGGGAGGATGCTTGGGTGTGGAGTGGAAGGAATCACCTTCTACCTCCGTATATGATGCTTTTCCTAAGGAACAAAGGCTTCTTTATGCTCAAGCGCATAACATATCTTGCTACTTCTACGTTGTGGGGACTAGGTTGGTTTTCAGCATCAAGGATTGGTTTTGAGGGGAATGATGTACATCTTTGGGATATTTTTCTTTCATGTCCTAAGAATTGTAATGTGAGACTCAGTGAGAAACAAGAGAAGCTAGTTTGGTCTTTCTCTGCAACACGGGGTTACACTCCCAGACTTGGTTATCTTTGTTTGATTTCAGAGGCAGAGAGGAGAGGCACAATTTGGTGGTGGAGGCATCCTTGGAAACTGAAATGACTACCAAAATCAAAGCTATTTATGTGGCTTCTACTCAACAACAAGGCATTAACCTGGGATACACTGCAAAAAAGAAACAGATATGGTTTGGGCCATTGTGCACTTTGTAGGAAAAGTGAAGAAACAAATGGCCATTTGATAATAGATTGTTCCTATTCCAAACATTTGTAGGTTGAGATTGAATGCTTGGAAGGTCTAAAAAATGCTTGGATTGGCGATTATGAGGAAGCAGGGTTAAGCGGATGGCCCACAAATGCTATGATAAAGAATTACAAAGGATTACCAATTATCATAGCATGGGAGATTTGGATTGTAAAAAATCAATGTATCTTTGCAGATAAACTCATGCCAACGGTTCAATGTGCAGCTCAAGGACTAAGCACTCTAAGTTTTTTCGCTTAGGATACATATGGGTCGAATAATAGAATGCGGGTGTCAGAACAGATTGATACAAGCATTCCCTGGGCCTACTTTGATCGGGACTCACAAGGGGACCCAAATGTATGTGGTGGAGGAGGCATTTTTCACATTTCAGAGGATCGATGCATTAAATTTCATGCATGTTTGGGTGAAGGAACTACGAATTATGCTGAGATGATGGCACTGGAGTTAATCCTCACATTGGCTTTGGAAAAATGTATTCCTAGACTACAGGTCTTTGGATATTCTTTGAATATTATCAAATGGGTCAAGGGAGACTCGCTGTGCAACAATCTACTTATTGGTATTTTCTTGGAAGAAATCCAAAGGCTCGTTTCCAATCTAAATTCCTTCACCATACAACATGTATACAGAGAAAGAAATGAGGTTGTTCATATTTTACCAGAAGAAGGTCTACAGTTGCAGCGATCTGTGTGGTTTATAATAGAAAATCCTGTAGGTGAAGCATCATCAGATTATTTTCACCCTCCGTTTCACGAACAACATCAAGCAAGGAACCAGTCATACCATATCTTTTTCCTTTTCTTTTCTGGGTGTTTTTGGTACCTACTCTTATATTCAAGGCTACTATTTGAAGTTTGAACACTCTTGTGTATCCGATTATTGCTTATTTATGGTATGTCTTTAGATGTATATACCAGATGAGGTTTAGTTTCTTTTGATTTTTAGTGGTTCACTTTGTAAAGTGAGTTTGCAACTTGATCAGAGGAAGGGTAGTTTTGTCCATAAACATATCAACTTTTTTTTGTTCTGTCTTGTTTTGGTTGAGAGGCCCAAAGGGCAGTTTCTAGAACAATGCTTTATACAACATCGGGGAAATGTAATTTTGTTCATTCTTTTGATTATATAAAATTACTAAGGTACCTAAACCACAAAGACTGATAAATCATAAAATTGAAGAGTTGCAATAATCTAGAACATGTATGATAAATCTATTAATAAATTATTTGGAAATAGCACTGGGTTAAAAAAATGAAATAGAGGCAACACCAATCCCATGTACCGGTTACCCATATCTGATATCAGAGCCTTAGGCTACCCAAAAAGCACACTGCAATGCAACTTCATAAATAAATGATAAACATAGAACATATTTAAAAGGAGATAGCAATGCACCACAACTAAGTAAACAATCCCTTGAATGGGTGAAAAACTAGTTACAAAATGTATGCAGTCGCTATAGACATTAAGGATATAGATAGCACACATGTTCTTCATTGTGAGTGTAATTAACTTCAAGGGCTCCATTTGATGTAGCAGCCTAGACCTGCATTTAATGAGGTAAGAAATCCAATGAGGTATTCACACCTTACGTATTTCCATAAAGACACAATAATATATCAAGAAACCTTCCTCACCGTCACTGTGTTGTCTAAAGAGCATGACAAGAGATATTGGTCCCAGCAGAGAATATACATTACAACTTGCGTGTGATCTCTCGGGGTTTGTATACATTGAAAAGTTTCCAAGTCCCAAACCTGTGAATTTGTGAACACATTATCAAATATAAATTATCTCAAATTGGAGACATACTTCGTTTTCAAAATTGCAGGTGCATGAAAAAATATCAAAGTTTGCAAATTCACGGTACTATTATTTCTAGACCAAACCAGTTCAAGGAAACTAATTTTTTTTAATCTTATTGTGTAAACAAATGCTGGACAGGAAGCAAAGAAACTTACTCTTATTGTGTGGTCCATGGAACCAGAGTAAAGTTTGTTTTTCATTGAGACTAACGAGAGAATAGGTAGTGTATGCCCCATGAGGGAAGCTGCAGCCTCAAAGGTATTGGATGCAGAGTTAAACTTCCATGCCAAAATAGTGCCATCCTGTCAAATGCAAATTTGGAAAAATCAGCAGGGCTATAAAAGCAAAATGTAATAAAATCATTACCTAGGTTTTACTAATTAAAACAAAACACATGACGCAAATGATTACAAAAGTTATGGTAGGAGACTTTTTTTTTATATAAGTGTTAGTGAGAATAATACCCTACAGGAGGGGATAGGAGCCTGTCAACATACAAGTATGGGGGAGAGGATAAATACAGTTCTACAAGCACATATTCATAAGAAAATGAGATAAGGGTGAGAAAGTGGCATACCTGGTTATCAAAGTCTGATCCTAGCTTTCTCCTCTTTCGCTCCAGATGTGTCAATCTGTGAAACAAGCTTTACACCTTCCTCAAGCCTATTTGGTTACATAACATAAATTGACATTCAATATTACATAAATAATCAATTAATAACCAAAATGCACAACATACATAACACAAGTGGTGTTGGGAAGGAAAGATATCCACTTTATTAATCAACAAATGAAGCAAGTACAATGATACCTGACTTATGTTTGAGGCACTTTTGTCACTGAGACCTGGATTCCTGCTCCTCACAATGACCTAGAAATTCCTCCAGCATGACATTGGCATCTCCTTCTCTAGTCCCCTACCTCATGGCTTCCCCTTGTATTTATGGGACAAGGAAAGAAGTTAGGTTCGATAGGTGGTTGAATTGGGAGGTTGGGGAAGTTGTAGAACCAACCCCAACTAATCTCAATTCATAATCTTAATTATTTTTTCCATTTCATCTTAAGATGTGCGCTAGTATCATGTGAGTAAACCAACGTTTAGAACGATGCTTCTCTTCTTTACATCAAGCACACACAACTTTTAAGGGTGTACGCTGGTTGTCCTGCTATAGACCAACGTTTAGAACGTTGGGTGTCTATAGGAAGAGTAGCGTACGCATCATGAAATGTTCTTTTTAGCTGAAAGAGGTGTAGCTCAGCAATAACTTCATCCAAGGTTAATCTATCTCTTCTATCCATAGTGTCCTTTTGTGTGATCAATAGGGCAATGTGATCACGAACGGAGAAGTGCATATTTGACCTATAACAGATGCCCCCTAATGTGTGAGGTCAGAGGGAAACGATGGCCGAAATGCATTATAATTTTCAAGTTAGAGTAGGAGCAATAAACCGTAGGGCAAAGTCACAAAAATACCTGAAACATCCATCAAAATCAACAGACAATTACAATCTTGACATCATATAGATGTGCAGTGTGATACAATATGATCTCTGATACATAACTGAGAGATGTATATAAAGCATGGCCACTAAAATACAAGCGTGGATCCATGTCACAAATGAGAGATCATAGCCATAACAACAAGCTGGATATATGTCTCATAAAGAGCCAAAAATGAGTGTGGCTTAGTGTTGCGCAGCTTGGGTAATAACACAAATCTGGAAGTGCTATTACAATCCCAAGATCTTCATCCAAAACATCCCAAGGTACGAAACCTATCCATGCGAATAAATGAGTTGAAAGTCGAACATGGGGGGTATCGTTTGATTACCGATAATGATAATGGGGCCCAAGGTACCTACTACGATCCAATAAGTGTGAGGACCTGAAGTCGAACACCTGAGGAACCTGTCGAATAAGAGATATTTATGTATTCTCATTATTCAATGACGAGGGAAACTGCCACTGATGAATGCAATCCCCAAGGTACTAACCGAAACTCTAAATTTCATTCCCAGAGCATAATGAGCTGAATTCGATGGGAAGAAGTCCGCTGGAAGGGAGGCCTTAAGGCATCCTCCATCATCCAACACGAGGGACACTCAAAAGTTTGAGGTGACTTGAGGTAGGACGATCGCAAGATGAAACAAATTGACACCAGGATGGTCGACACATGAGGTCAAGGTAACTGTAGAATGGCCAACATAGGTTGCATCCTTGAATAGTGAGCACGACACAAAAGTGACTTAGGAAGCTTTCAACATAAGGGGGATGTGATATAAACCTGCAATGTAGGAGACATTAGCAGATTCTCTGTATGACTGGAAGAATAACCAACTGGAGGAGTAATAAACTCTGAGATCAGGCTTCCTGCACAGGTCAAAAACTGAAACCCTAACTGAATGATAGACTCAAATAGGTGATGTGTTCAAGGATATGACTGACTTAGCTGCCTTTGAAACTGACAAAACTATGGATATCTTTCCTTTCCCTTATTCTTTCTGGTAAAAGAATGTCCTTCTTGTTATTTTAATGAGTCCAAGAAAGAAAACTCAATAGGTCCAACCATGTAAAATTTTTAACGAGCCCATGGGAGGAAGACTCAATACCTTCTTCATTTTTTAAAGAGTTTGAAGAAGAGATAGACGAGTACTCTATAACACTAATCCATGGATTTTAATATCGAGCCTGGATCGGTTTATGCTCGCCGGTGTTTTCTTGTTTAAGGAGTAAAAAAAACATAAATAATCCTCCATACACTTACTCGTGGATTTTAGTATCGAGCCCAAGTTAGTATGTGCTCGCCGGTGTTTTCTTGTTTAAAGGGTCATAAAAACTTAAACCATCCTCTATATACCCTCTCGTGGATTTCACATCGAGCCCGAGTAGGTGAATGGTCGTTGGTGTTTTCATGTTTCGAGAGCCTAAAAACCCTAAAGAAGGCTCCAAAAGGTCCTTTTTCGTACAGTTATTCTCCTCCCCCGAAAAAGTGTAAAACAATGGAAGAAGAACTCTTCTAGACATAGATGACTAGAGTATACCTTTTTCGTAGCTAATCCACAAAAGTCCGGAAAAGGGGTAAAATTATACTTAAGCAGATGTTGCTTCAATTACTTTAACGAGTTTGAAAGGAACAAGTGTACTCGACAATCTTGTTTGTTTTTAAATAGTCAAAACAAGAGCTTAAAACGACTTAAAACAGCTTCTAGGATCGTAATTTCATGACTTGCTAGAGAGTAGAAACTCAACAAAAGAGTTAGTAACCATGGAAAAACTTTCCAAAATGACAAGAATTTAAACAATATGGTACCTATACTGATCTTGTCAATGAAGAAAATAAGCCTTAACGGTTCAATGTTTGAAATTAGAGTGAAAATTTGAAATATATGGTTAGTCTAATTCATCAAAATTTGAAAGATATTAATTAATTAAAATAACAAAAATGAAACTATACCCATCTTGGAAAAGTGGGTAAAAATTAAAAGTGCAATTTCTATAAATAGTTCCAATTTTGAAAATAAAAAAATCACAATTTGAGAAATAGGGCAAAAGTGGAGAAACAATCTCAAGCTACCTTTGCTCGTTGTGGTCGAACTGGGTCACCAATCCAAAATCGGCTTTCACCAAGTAAGTAGTCTCATCCTTAGCTTGCATTTACATACAATTTTTTTCAATTTTGTTGGTCAAATTTATTTTTTATCCAACTTTTAAAAATGTTTCTGCGCGAACGTTGGTTTTCTTGCAAGAAAGTAGCACCCTTGGAAAAAGTGCGCTACTATCCGTGTAAGACAGTCACGTTCAGGACACTGCCGTCCATGAGGAACAGTAGCGTTCACTGCAAAAACTAGGGAAAAAAACAAAATGATCAACGTTTTAATCGTTTTAATGGTTTGAATGGCAGGATGGTTCTCATATGGCGTGAAAGGGAGCATGAAGAGATGGATAGGGATGCATTGAATGATCCATTGACCCTCCATGCTCTTCGAATATGTGGTTGTTGAAGTTTTATAGAACGGTCAACATGCGGGCACAAATCCGCTTGCTTGAGAGGCTTGTCCAATACTGGGATGCCAATGCACTGGTATTCAATATCCAAGGAGAGATACTGGAATTGACCATCGATGACATCTATTTTATCACAGGTCTCTCTCGGAGGGGAGACTTGGTGAACTTGAAAGGGTCCTCTCGCAATGTGGGTGCCCTCTCCGTACAAGAGTATGTCAATGCCTACTGTCTACCGGGAAGTGAGAAGACCGGCAGTCAGATACTTATCTCGACCATTTCAAGCTTCCCCCTCAAATTCATTGTGAGTATCCTCAACCGGATGGGAGGGAGTGCTATGCAACATATGGCATCCAGACATTATATGCACATAGGCATTGAATGCTTGCAAGGGAAGATATATGACTGGTGTTCAAGCCTTCTAGCGAACATGAAGCTTCAACTTTCGGGATGTAAGACCGGAAGGATGAATAATTTTGGATACAAAAGCATATTGTGCACCTTCATCTTTGAAAGGGTGCCTGCTATTAGTTTGGGCATGAACTTTCCCCTAGTCAACCCTCGTGAGCCAATGTTGGTTCAGGGTGAGATCTTCCTATGCCAGGGTGGTGGCGAAAGCAACTTCTGTTACCATGAGGATGATTTATGGGGATGGTGGGATAGGCAGGTGCCAGCTCTTGAGCAGTTTCCATATGCGGGAATAGACTTCCGCCATGATCCTGAGCTGATCCTTCCACCAGGAGCAGCCTGGGGAGAGATAGGTATGTTTATGTTTTTGAAAAATTATTTAATTTTTTCATTTTATAAATATCTGTTTTTTATGATGAGTGTGAGATACTAAACAAACTGTCTTTTGCAGATGTAGGACCAGTACATCCCAAGGGACATCCTCGTACCTTTGTACGGCCAACCATAGTGGGTGCAGCAAATGCCATGTTGGAAAGCATTGAGGGAAAGATGAGCCGCTTGACTCATGACATACCCACATACAAGATCGAGAGGATGCTGCTCGCAATGCAGGAAGATGTGGTGGGTGTGCCCCCAGCTTGGATTTGGCTACTTAGGAAAGTAGCTAGGGTAGTTATCTGCTATAGGGAGGCTGTGGCCGAGATGGCAAAGGATGCCGAGGAGGCAAAGACCCCTCCTTCTCCATAGAGAGGAGGCCATACTTATGTATATTTTTGAGGCTGTTGAGCCTGTTTTTGTATTATGACATTACCTGTGACAGACTTGTGATACAAACTCATATTATTTTTTGATACAGATATATATAGACAGTATCGATGATATTTACATGTGTGTGCTTATCTTTATGTGTGAAATACTTATTATGACTATGTATGATACAAATGCCAATCTAGAACATAATTTGCGTATGAATCAGCTAATGCATTTGAGCTTCTTGGAATATGTTGGTATGTGATGTAATCAAACTGTCTCTCAAGTAACCTAACTCACAAAAAATGTCGTAGAAAAACAGGATCCTTGATTAGATAAACACCCATTAACTGAAATACTACCAGTTGCGAATCAAGTCTTACCTCCAATCGTGAAATGCCATGAAACATAGCATCTTGGAGTAGCTATATGAACGCACTGCATTCAGCTACATTATTCGTTGTGGGACCTAAACAAGCCTCTCCCAAAGAAATGAGTTGGTTAGTCAGTGAGTAAATAGCCCAAGCTACTGAAGCCAACTGACGGGTGTGGCGACTGGCGCCATCAGCAAATCCTAAAAAGTGTTCAGTCGACATCTGAAACACAAAGAAAATAGACACATGAGACCTACTGACAATCAAAAGTAAAAACTAACTCTACACAAATGTACAACTATTATACATGAAAAAGCATAGAAGCCTAAGCATAGTACTTCTTCAAGTAGAGCCCATTTCTAGGCTCTGGCAGCTTATTACCTTCATAGTCCGTTAACTCGTATGCACCTTTCTTCAAGACCTTAGAAACTATGTAAGGACCGAGCCACATGGACTTAAACATGCCATCCCCTAAAGGTTCCTTGTCTTGGTCATAGAGAAAAACAAGGTCTTCTTCGAGAAAAACCCTAGGTCTGACAGACTTATCGTACAGGCCCTTGAATCGATTCTTATCAACCTCATTTCATCGCGGCGCTGTTCATCCAGATGTTCTAAATGCAACAAACGTTCTTCCAAAGCTGAAGTATCAGGTAGAAGTTGGACAACCAACTTCAATGAAGGGATCTCACATTCAACCGGAACAACTGCCTCTATCCCATGAACCAATTGGAAGGGAGAGAACCCGGTAGCAATATTCACATTCACTCGATACGCCTAAAGAGAAGGGTACAGCATGATGTGCCTGTTTGTTCGACTGGCATTGACGGTCCTTTGTAAGATTGTCTTCAAAGTTTTATTAACCACTTCAACCTGACCATTCTCATATGGATAGAATGAAGACGAATGTTCTTGACAAAAACCTAGCATGGTGTATAGCTCGGTCATCATGTTGTTCTGAAAATGACGACTGTGATCAATCACGATCTCTTTGGGTAAACCAAATCTTGCAATGATCTAGTTGGAAAGGAAATAAGCGGCCGTTTCTCCATATACGTTAACAGTAGGCATTGCCTCGACCCACTTGGTGAAGTAGTCGACGGCAATGATGATATGATGGTGGCCTCCAGCTGAGACTGGATTGCAGTTCATATAATCAATCCCCCACTTGGTGAAGGGACTTGTTGTGATTACAGGATGAAGAGGAGCTGGATGTGCTCTCATTTTCCTGGTGAAAAACTGACATGGACGACAGTGTTTCACAGCTTCCACACAATCTTTAAAGATTGTAGGCCAAAAATAACCGACACGTAGTATTTTATGGTCTATTTCCAACCCAAAAAGATGATCCCCACAAGCTCCACTGTGAGCATCATTCAATATTGACTCTACTTCCTCCAAAGTCAAACAACATCGTAAGATGGAATCTATCCCATGTCTGTACAAAGTGTCAGAAATGATGAGATAGTTTTTCGCATGACTCTTAAGTTTGTGTTGTTCGTCTCTAGAGAAAGTTGTGGGACACCTCAAAGGCTGGAGATATACCAAGATATCCCCGTACCATGGGTCAGAGGATGCTATGAGAAATATATGTTCATCCGAGAATGATGACTCTTCCTCCACATCTACTATGTCACTCAGAAATTCTGAAATCAGTTCAGCGAACACTAATGACTTCTTCGACTTAGTGGACGGAAAAACCAAGTCGAATTCTTGTAGGATTACAATCCACTTGTTGTATTTCCCACTGATGATACGTCGAGTGAGAACATATTGAAAGGGATTGACTTCCGCAATCACAGTAGTAGTTCGTAATAGGACGGTAGTGACGTAGCCTCTGGACCGCATAGACCGCAACTAGTGCTAACTTCTCCACGTGAGAGTACTTAACCTCAGGATCTATCAATGCGCGCGAGATATAATAAATGACATGCTCTTGGAGCGTGTCATCCTCCTGAACAAGTACTATGCCAATTGTGTATACTGATGCAGCCAGATATAGGAGGAAATCCTTCGTATAGTCTGGCGGGCTTAACAAGGGGGCTGATAGTAACACCTTTTTCAAGGCCTCAAATGATGCTTGAGAAGCCTCATCCCACAAAAAGTAGGTGTCTTGTATAAGCAGTCTCATGAAACCTTTGGTAATTTTGGCATAGTTGATGATGAAGCATTGCAAGAAGTTAGACATGCCCTATAGAGTTTGAAGTTGTCTCAGGGTGCAACGAGGAGTCAGATTTACAATCGCCTCAACTTTCAAAGGGTCGACCCTTATGCCACGACTGGATACTATGAAACCCAGTAAACGTCTAGATTCAACACATAACACACATTTGTTAGGATCCAATCGAATCTTGTAGTGTCTGCACCGCTCAAACACAAGTCTCAAATGCTCTGGATGGTCCCGTCTCTTGCGAGATCGCGCTGGGAGGTCATCCAAGTAGGGCTCAACTATGTGTTTGACGTCGTGAAAAGAAAATTTCATTGCTCGCTGAAAGGTGGCTCTAGCATTCTTCAAGCCAAACGGCATCTTTCGATAGGAAAAGGTTCCCCAAGTACAAATGAAAGTTGTCTTGTGCTGGTCTTCAGGTTTGATTTGTATCTGATTGTATCCTGAAAACCTATCCATGAAAGAAACATTTCATGGCCCGCGCATGCATCTATGATCTGATCAATAAATGGTGTGTGGTAGTTTTCTTTAGGGAAATATTTATTTAGGTCCCGGAAGTTAGTACAAACTCTAATGGTACCTTGCTTTTTTTCAACCGGAACGGGATTCGAAACCCATTCCGTCATAGCAATCGGATAGATAAATCCGGCTTTGAGCAATTTCTCTACTTCTGCCTTAATGGAAGCTACTTTTCGCGGGTTAACTGGACGGCGATTTTGCCTCATAGGTTTAAAGTTGGGGTATGTAGTGATGACATGCTCAATGATAGTAGGGTCGATGCCTGACATCTCCTCATAAGACCAAGCAAAAACATCGCGGAATTCTTTGAAGAGTTTGGTATACAAAAAGATTCTCATCGGGAGAACAGTTTGCTCCAATAAAAATATTTTCCACGACCCTAGGTTTGGTGGAAATTTTGATCGGAATGGTTCTTGATATATTTTCCATATTCCCTTCGGCATAAACAGCTTTCGAAGTAGAAGGGATATCAGACAAATCAACATTCCCACCAGGTCTCACAGAAAACTCGCCTCTCTCTATCCTGTCTAGATCCGGAAGAAAATAAGACCTGTGGTGCATATGTTCCCAAGGATGATCCAGGCCCATCATTGCTTCCAAAATATCCTCATCTGAAGGCAAAATAGTGTCTATACAGTTAAGAGAGTGGGTGGAGTCTAGCGACCATGCAGGTGCATAGTCCATATCTGACTCAGCAGAGACTGACAGAGTCATGATATGTTATGTTGCAGCATTTTGTGCTTCCAAGTATGCTACTTCTTCAACAGATAAGGGAAATGTTGGTTTTGATTCAGTAGGGAGAATCCACGGATCCGTCCTTAAACCGACTGTGAAAGTATCAGTAGATGAACCCTCTTCAGAACTCATAAAATGAACAGGAGTAGGTAGGTCAAAAGTGCCCATTAATGACCCATAAAGTCCTACTCCTAAACTCTCACACACTGGGTGAGACTGATCAACCAATGGAATTATCGAATCCGACAAAGTCTGGTTGTTTCTATGAGAGAACAAAAGTTGATCATCTATGACAATCTTTCCTTTGTGGGGGAACATTACAACTCGAAAAACTGTCGATGGAATGGCTCGCATGGCATATGTCCAGCTCCTTCCTAACAACATGTTGTAGTCAAGTGGAGCATCCAGAACTTCAACCTCTACAACTACTGTCTTACCGACAAGTTCGATGTCAAACGATGGTAAAACTCCATGTGGATGGAAGGTTCTTCCATCAAAAGCAGTAAGCAATGTGTTCGAGGGGGCTAACTCGGGTGAGCCCAAAGATTTCCAACAAGAAATAGACATTACGCACGTAGATGCGCCCTCATCTACAACATCTTGTCCAATGGTCTTGGGACCATGAACTACCTCTATCTGGAGAGCGACACGATACGGAAACCAGTATTTGATATCATTCATATCAAATTGGGGAGTCATGTTGGATGATTCCATGCTCCTAATCGCTGAAAGAAGTGCATTGTGTTGTAATTGACAACTTTGCAAGACTTCCAAAGTGGACATGGCACAGGGGGTTTGGTCTAAATCTTCAACAACATTGTAGTTGGAAGCAGCCAGTGCGTTGGGGTTGTGCATAGCCCATTTGAAGACACCTTTCAGGATCTTCGGCAGCGGATCCACCGATCTCTCGATGTGTAGAGGGGTAGAAGAATCAGGAACATCCTTATCCTTGTTCTGCGAATCCGGGGTATAGTTTCTTGCACGCGTTTGTAAAATTACATCCGAGTTAACCATATTAAAAAGATTGATCAGTTGAGGTTGTAAATATAGGGAAAGTACATAGATAAGAATAGACTACAACCAAGGCTTAACGCAGTAGCCCTTCTCCATCCAAGCCAATTGCCAAATATTTCCAAGGAAGTATGAGTCTCTCTTTGGATGAGTTAGAGATCTCTCCAATATGATTTCACCAGCATGTAGACACTATAGACTTCCTCCCTTTGGAAAGGGGTAGAGCTTCACTTATATAGAACTAAGTGGATAGGGTATGGATAGGGTAGGTTGAGATATGGTAGGAGAGAGATAGGGGATCCTTCCAAGAGGTTAGGAATCGAGTGCCAGCTCTCCCAAGAGGTCATGGATAAGGATCCAAGTCAGCAGGCTTTGAGAATGAGCTCGAAGGACATATTTTTGTCCATTAACTGACTTCGTCGCACCCTACAATAGAGAAAGATGTGATGTCGCAGGTTGCATGAGTGCAGCCTGCGACAACCTCTCAAAACCCAGCACAAATTAAATGGCATCCCTTCCAGGTAAAAGACTTAGCCAATGAAACTTCAGGGATGTATACACTGAATCTCAGAATGGTAGAATTTCAGGTGTAACAGAGGCACGTGGGGTGCCCCCAGCATTGGAAGTGCCAGAGGCTGAGGCTTGTCCTTGGGGAAATGGATCCTTCAGGATGGTTGGTTTCTTATCTCGAATCAACTTTTGTGATTCTTCTAATAGAGGGCATTGATGAGTCAGATGGTCCTCCTTGCAAAGCTTACAAGGGAACTTAACTTTCTTTTTCTCTCTTTTACCCTCCTTGGCATTTTCTGTGTTTCTGGGTTTTTGATGGTTCCCCTCTCCTTTCTTGTCCTTCTTTTTATTGTTGGGATGCCGAGGGCCCTTTTGGTTGGTATGAACTTGTTGTACAGACTCTGTAGTAGAAGGAGAGGTCGCGACTGAAGTCACTTCCACAGCAGACTGTTTGACTGATAAGGCATGAACCTATTTCGTTAGAGCTTCGGAATCAACTGAACCCACTATACCATCAACATGTGGTCCAGGTTTAGGTTTACCTAGATCCGTATTGAATCGTGGTTCATCAGGAATAATCTTGTAAAGGAGCCCAGACTAAGCAAAAACCAAGTCGAGTTGTTGGGTCCTTAGGATAACTTCTTCCTCCGAAGACACCCTAGAAGTAGCTACTTAGAAATATAAGGAAGGAGTGATTTCAGATACCACTCTAATAGGAATTGTGGAGGGATGTTGGCTTTAATGAGCCTCTTCCGTCTTCTCCACTCCTGAATATGGTCAGATAGATGAGTGTATTTATTCTTCCTAAAAGTAGACAGAAGGTCTGTACCAGCATCGTACCGAACAAGAAGTTGGAAGTGGTTCAAAAAAACTGTACCGAGATCCCGAAAATTTAAAAAAGGCGGCTGCAGGTAGTTCGATGTACCATTTAGCTGCAGTGTCGGTCAAGGTTCTTTGAAAGAGTCTCAACCTGACGTAATCGTCGTTCAAACGAATTCGAAGAACACTAGAGATGGAAAGTGGTAACATGATCACCCCGGATCCTGACCAATCTTACCTTCAAAATTTGAGATGTCTCAAGGAAGCTTAGTGGGAACTGGTGGCCATGTAGGGTTATGACATACTGGATCATTCTCTAGTTTGGAAAGGTTTGGAAAATTCAAAGTTTCCAGAAATGGTAAACGAGGACGGGCAGACGACATCTGATAAGCATGAGCCATGAAGGTGGAACCTCCCATAGCTTGGCTTGTAAACTGATGGTTAGGGTTTCCCCCATCCATCTACTGGTTGAGGTTGCCCCCAGCCATCTGCTGTGATGTGAAAGTGTTATTAAAATTACCCCATCCTAATGAAAGAGGATTCACACCCTGTGTGTTCGTCCATTGTGGCTGCACGTTAGCCCCGCCGTATTGCTGGTTAAACATGTTACCCCCCCTCTTCCAGAAAAAAAAAGAGAGGGATACTCCCTGCAGGTATATTGGCTGGATTCACATTGTATCATGCATAGGGATTAAAACCAAGTGTAGTTGTGATAGATGGTGCAGTCATGGTACCCATGACAGGCATGGATGCCACAGGGATAGATCCTACTGTGGTTGTGGAAGGGAAAGTCAGTGGAATGCCCTGGATTTGTTGGGTGAACGGAGGAGCATTAAAACTTACTGCAGGTATTCCTGTCAAAGCTAGCCCAGCATTAGGGTTTATAACCGCGGTTGATGTCGAATCTTGGAAGCTTGGCATGCCTAAGGTACCAACATTGAAGGAAAAAGATGAGCTCGAGGCAGAAGTGTTTTGCGAAGAGCTAGGTGTGGTAGTATTAGCAAAGGAAGGAGAGAGGAATCTCATAACCATTGCTGTAGTGGGAGTTTGGGGAACTCCCATTTGATCTCCGGGGTCAACCATAGAATGACCAGGGGTAAACCTATATGCACTGAATTCGGGTTGGTCTAAAGGAGCAACACGTACGACTACATGATCACTAAGATGGGTTAAAGGAGGGTTAAAAGGAGTATTAAACTCTTCTGAAGTTATATCCTCAACCTCTACAGTTTCAAAGTCTGGTTGGACCTAAGTTATCAGGTGCAGCTCTCTAGGTGCTTCCCTATCACCTGCAGGTTCGTAAGAACCACGGAAATCAGTCCTTCGGCATCTTGGTGGCGATGGAGGCTCCACTATGTGTGGTGGAAGGTTTTGTAACCTTCATGATCGATGCAAGTGTTGGTTCTCCATAATGATATATAAAAATAAAAACTAAGTCTAAAACCTACTGGCCACTAACTTGACTATGGAGCAAACAACATACCACTACAAAAATCCTAAAGGTGATCAAGACCAATCAAACAAGATATATGCTCTCAGAAGTCAGTATGGGATGATGAGGGCCCAGAACAAACTAATAGAGTAGTGACAGTCATTTACATGGCGTCCAATGGAGGTCCTCTGGGTGCAAGCATTTGAATCACCAAACCACCCTCCCGAGATTACTGCCCAAGGGTTACCTTCTGCATCTGTCCGAGGTGAAGTGGAAATAGCCTTCCACTCTACCTGTGAAGAATCCTAGATGGTCAAGAT
Source organism: Larix kaempferi (assembly GCA_027924585.1). Lineage (NCBI taxonomy): Eukaryota > Viridiplantae > Streptophyta > Pinopsida > Pinales > Pinaceae > Larix > Larix kaempferi. The sequence goes on along the minus strand of BSBM01000196.1, from coordinate 3,337,194 downwards.
ACTAAAGCTACCATAAGTATGAAAATCTTTGGGGGGACATTTGTAACGTGTGGGCAGGGTAACAAAGCCCGAAATCCAAAAGGATCCCCATACGCGAGACAACTATGGTTTATGCTCGAAAAGAAAGTGAGGGGTTATCTTCAGCAATTCTAGTCTTACACGACCTCGTGCTTAGCTTCGGTTTCAGTGGAGTTTCCCAAGAAATTTTGATACAGATGGATTTACCTATAGAATGTCTTACTACGATTGTTGAGTAATGAAACTGATTCCGGATAGTTTAAGTGTGTTCAGATCCGAAACCCTAGCCTAAGCTAGTTGGTGATGTGATAACCCTAAAAAGAAAAAGTTGCTAATATATTTTATTAAGTGTTCTTTTTTAAATGGTTGTTCTTTACTCAAAGGTTGTAGTGAATTGTGTGGCGTGGTTGTGACTGAAAAAGAAAAGTGCATAAAAATAAACTAACTTTCACAAAACTTTCTCATTCATTGTTTTCCAAAACTACAGATAAGCAAACCTAAAAATGTTTTTGATTTTTCTCATAAAGTTTTCAAAGCAAAACAAAATTTATGCTACCTTGAAAAACAAATGATAAATCTTACAATGATTCTACCAAATTCAATTTTATCTTTTCTTATTTTTCAAAGAAACTGAATCAGAAAATAGAACAAGTAAGACCTAATACTGGTGTAGGTAAAGATAAGAGACTAAAGGTTTAAACAATCAAAGCAGAAAACTGAGAAAGACTCAACCTACCAAGTTTTTCGAAATGAAAAACTCTAAACTTGGAACTGAGATGTAAAAAGAAAAAGGGAAAAAGGGATGCATGTAACGGAAAGACAAGTGATAAGGCTGCTCCTAAGCATCAAAACCCATAAACAACATAATCTAAGTAAACAAAGCAGGCAAGCAAACCAAAAATCACTTTACCACTACACCGACGAAAATAAAGGCTTAGAAGGATTCAAGAAAATCAAACTGTCCTAAACAGAAATTCAGAAGGCATCAAATATCAAAGTACTTCCCAAAAGCACCCAAAGGACTTGAAACTGGGATCAAACCCTAGTAGAAAAGCCAAACACAGTAAATGTGCACGGGTATCACAACAGACAACATGTGTTATGTGTGCAGGTCTACAGAAGTGTAACACTTGTCCAGGGCACAAAGTATGCAGCTATAACTAGTAGGGAGTAGCACACCGGTTCAGAAAGACTTAAACAAGCAGAAAGACACCTAAAAACACTTGAAGCAACCAAAAAGGGACTTCATAGAGGTAAACAAGACTCAAGCAAGACAAACATGTCTCAGTGGTAAGCCAATAAGCAAGGCAAAAGGATAAAAGTAGACTCCTAACCAGGAAACCAAGCCATAGCAGAAGGTTGGAACCTACAGGAGATGTACGCTACTATGTGGTATCAAAACCAGTGTCTATCAAGAAAGATATGCTGGTGTGTTTCAGGGAAACCAACGTATAAGACAGAAAAAATGCTACTGTAAGTACAGTAAACCAGTGTTCAGTGACTTAAAGCAGTCCAAAAGCTTTGCTCAAACAGGCTGAAAAGAATCTAAGTGGCAGGAAAGACAAAATGACCTACAAAACCTCCCAGAAAATAACCAAACTGTAAAAGCTTGAAAGAAAGACTAGCAAAGAAAAGGTCCCAAGAGCAGAAAATTAAAAAGGGTTCCCCAGTGGAATCGTCAGTTCTGTTGGCGGGAATAATACCCTACATACGGGGATAGGATCATGTCAACATACAAGTATGGGGGAGAGGATAAAGACAGTTCTGCAAGCACATATTCATAAGCAAATGAGATAAGGGTGAGAAAGTGGCATACCTAGTTATCGAAGTTTGATCCTAGCTTTCTCCTCTTTCGCTCCTTGATGTGTCAATCTACAAAACAAGCTTTACACCTTCATCAAGCCTATTTGGTTACATAACATAAATTTACATTCAAGATTGCATAAATCATCAATTAATAACCAAAATGCACAACATACATAACACAAGTGATGTTGGGAAGGAAAGATATCGACTTTATTAATCAACAAATGAAGCAAGTATAACGATACCTAACTTCTGTCTGAGGCACTTTCGTAACTGAGACTTGGATTCCTGCTCCTCACAATGACCTAGAAATTCCTCCAGCATGACATTAGCATCTCCTTCTCTAGTCCCCTACCTCATGGCTTCCCCTTGTATCTATGGGACAAGGTAGGAAGTTAGATTCGACAAGTGGTTGAATTGGGAGGTTGGGGAAGTTACAGAACCAACCCCAACTAATCTCAATTCGTAATCTTAATTATTTTTTCCATTTCATCTTAAGATGTGCACTAGTATCATGTGAGTAAACCATCATTTAGATCATTGCTTCTCTTCTTTACATCAAGCGCACACAACTTATAAGGGTGTCCGTTGGTTGTCCTGCTATAGACCAACATTTAGAATGCTGGGTGTCTATAGGAAGAGTAGTGTACACATCATGAAATGTTTTTTTTAGCTGAAAGAGGTGTAGCTCAACAATAACTTCATCCAAGGTTAATCTAGCTCTTCTATCCATAGTGTCCTTTTGTGTGATCTGGCAATGTGACCACGGATGGAGAAGTGTAGATTTGACCTATAACAATAAGTAAGAAATTGTATGACTGAGAAAGAGTAACATTGCGGAAACAAAACTGGTAAGGTTGCTAAGAAAGAGTTTCCAACCGAGCTTCAAACCCCCCAAACCCACAGACTTTTACAAAACTCAAGTTTTGGGTCAGGGATGATTTTAAGAACCCCTCCAAAATTTATATGTATAAAAAATGGGTGAATCTCCCCGATCTATAGGAAAACTTGAAGGTGATTTTATCAATAATATAATATGTATATATAATGTTTTTTTAGAATCTTTCATTTCATTATATAATGTTGTAAAATATTGGTGAATCTTTCACTAAATTATAAGACATTGTAAAATATTGACGAATATTTCACTTAATTATAAAAAATTGTAAAAACTTGGCGAATCTTTCACTGATTTATAAAATATAGTAAAAATTTGGCGAATCTTTTGCCAATTGGACTCAAGCTTTTGATTCCATATATTATTAAGGTAGTGCAACAAAACAACATACACCAGAGCAGACACTTCTAAATTCACCTGGTGATGAGAAAAACACCCCATGCACTTCTAAATTCACCAAGTGACGAGAAAAAACGCCTCATGCACTTCAATACTTTCCCCGAGCACTTCAAAATTCTTCAAAAGATGATAAAAATTCCCTAAGCACTTCAATATTTTCCCAGGCACTTCAAATTCTCCCAAGGATGATAAAAAATCCCCATGCACTTCAGTATTTTTCCCAAGCACTTCAAAATTCCCCCAAGGCACTTCAATACTTTCCCCATGCACTTCTAAATTCACCCAGTGATGAGTGTTATCAACTGATTTGTACAATAGTTGAAACCTTATTGAGCCGCCAGTGTTGGAACACATCAGTGTTCACTTCCAGAGTATCTGGGTTTCATATATTTGGGTCTAGCCAATTTTGGCTAGCCAGTTTTGTTTTTGAGTCGACATGACCATGGCCCCATGGGGGTTTGTATCAAAGTGTGCTAGTAGGGTCTGAGTGGCTCGGTTCCCCATGACTGGATTAAACAACTAAGGTATTCCAGGGAGTTTTTTCAACGTCAGATTATACTTTGCTTCAGGCGAGATATAATCTCTTGGTTTTTCTCCCGCTTCCTCCAAAGCTGGAATGCCCGATTTTGGAAATTTGGCCATGGGGGGTTATTAGGGTCCAACTATCATGTATAAACCTACTAGACACTATTAGAATATGTTTTGGTCATGTCCTAAGTCTCTAGGACCCCCAGAAAAAATTTCGAAAAAATTTTACCGGACGCGTCGGAATTGGGGTTTTTATTTTTTTTAATTATTTAAATTTTTAATTAAATTTCTCTATAGTTTAAATAGAGAAATTTCAATTTGTAATATGTCAGTCATCCGGGATCCGATTTCAGTGATTGAAGGCTCCAGACTTAAGCCAAAAATCATTCATGATCCTCGGACCAGCTAACCCTAAGTTTCAGACAATTATTTGGCCTCATAATTAATATTTTCTCAAAAAATAAAAAAATGAGAAATATTAATTAAAATATTCAAAAAATAATAAATTGGAGATAATTTAAATCTCTCCAAAAAAGGCCAAATTGAATAAAGTAAAAGTCAAAATGACATGACAAAAAGCATTTATGATGATTGGAATCTTCACCCACCTGATTCAGATCAGTTTCGGAGCACTGGGAGTGATCTACAGTTGAGAAATTCGCCCACCTTCATGCAAATTCGTTTTTGTGATTTGGCAATTGATTAATGGGTTGTTGGATTATGAAATCAATGCATGTGGGGCTCCTTCCTCAAATTATGGGCTCCAAACTCAAGCTCAATGTTGAGTTAAGACTCCAAGCTCGATTTGGTTGGTGTTGACATGGTTTTGATTGGATTATGATGGAGTTTTTGGCTCTCTTCATGCCAAATTCGAATTAGGGTTTTAGGCTAGTGTTTTGCTATTTAAGAGAAGCCATTTGGGATTTCTCTTCATGGAGAATTATTGTAAACTTACTCTGCGGAGATTGTAATAGCTATTGGCTATCATTGGAAATAAAGTTGGCTTTGGAGGCAAATTTGTGTACACTTCTATTGGTTCATGAGTTACTAATTTATTTTGAGGTAATATCTGTAATGTTTTCTTGATTTATGCAATTTCAAAGTTTGATTTAAATACATGTTTAGATCTCTTTCTTAAGAGCATAGGGCAAGCATTTGATGGTCCCAATTTGTTTGCTAGGCTTAGGCTTGAATAGTATAAAGAGTGCAACTTGTAATCGGTCTTACTACCTTGTCTCTTTATGCATTTTTGTTTAACTCTCTATATTTGATCAAGCTTTGTTTGTGTAAGTTTTTGTGCATTGCAGATCTTCAAAACGGTTGAGATGAGATGAACTCGGTTGTATCTCCCTCTTCTCCACCAACAAAAACCTTTACTAATAGTGTGTTTGCAGGATACTTCCAAGGAGCAAGATCTTAAGATTGGCATCAAAGCAGAGAGGGTTTCCTCTTCCATCAACAAAGTTTTCATCTTTCAAACTTGGTTACAAAAGGGTTCTTTCTTCAAACCCCTCTTATTTGCTCCTTGTTTCCCTTTTCTCATTGGTTTGCTAGCCCTTGCCTCTTAAAACCCTCCTACTTAGCTTTCGCTTGGCCATAGTTACCCCTCTTTCTTCCCTTTCGTTTTGGCTCTAGTCTCTTTGCCTTCCCCTCTCCATCTAGCTCTTGATTTACCTTCCCTTCCACCTTTCGTTTTTCCCTCTTTTATCCTCTCGTTCCCCATCTTCTAGCTTCCATCTCTCCCCCTCGTTTTCTCCAAAAAGAGCCCTAAATTATCCCAAAAGATCAAAAACGAATTGTTAAGTTAGTTTATTTTTTGTTAGAGTATTAGCTTCTCTTTTTGCAAGATAGCTTGTCATAGTTAGATCTTAGGTTTTACTTGCATCTTGTAGATCAATTTCATGCATTGAAAAGTAAGTGTTAGAAGCATTCTAGATTTCTCTTTTCACACTAGTATAGTTTGCATTTTTTAAAACCCTAGTTGCAAGTTTAAAAGATAGAATTTTTTTTTTACAAAAATATTTCAAAAATTTTACATTCTAGATCTCTTTCTCATCATTTTTTAAGCATATGTTGTTCGCTGGTCCGTTTCATCATAGTTAAGGTTTTATATCAAAATCTCATGCATTTCACATTTTAGAGTTAAATTTTTAAATCTAGACTTAACTAGTTTCAAGTTTGTTTTATTTTTCTAATGATTAATGGGTGCCTTGTTGAGATGTTTTGAACTTGTGTAGGTCATTTGAGAGAGAGATATTTGATAAGATCTTGAAACAAAAAATCAAAGCAAAGCAAAGTGAAGGATCCATGAGAATGATTTAAACTTGACATACTTATCCTTTGTAAAAACGAGTAAAGCTTGTTTCTTCTTTAATTTTTCCAAGTATTATCTATCTCTCAAAAGTCCTTCAAGGGTTTCAAACCCAAGGCATTTGTAATTAGTTAATAAAAGATCGTTTTGAGTGGGGTTTTAAGTCCCCATTCCCAACTTCCCCATTTGGGGAAGTTTGTTGGTTGTTTGTTTTCTTTCTGTACTTAGTTTAGTTTATCTTAGTTTCAGTATCTCTCATGCATTGCAAGTACATCAATCATTTACATTGTTAAATTAATCAACTGTTTACTTGCACTTTACTTTCCTATCATAGTGATTTTGCTTATAATCTGCATCTTAGCTTAGCATTTTATTTCTGTAGCTCTCTTCCAATCCTTGACCAGAGAATAGCTAACTTTGGGATCGTATCCCAAAGGCCACATAGTTTTGTGGTAGCTTCTCGCTCCCCCATCAACTTCTTGTGGACATCCAGCTAGCTGGAAGGTTTCCAGGATTGGTGGCTTCTAGTGGTTGATCTTGTTCGGAGATCAATCCCACCTAGTAGATTAAAGTTTGTGTGGTAGAACACTAGATTTTCTCAGTTTCATTTTATTTTGCAAATATTATTGTTAGTAGTATTCATATCTTGTGATCAATACTATTGTTTAAATCTTGTTTCAAGTTAAGATATACTGCTTTTACAATTCATTTGCCTCTTTAAAATAAACCAAAGTCTCTTGAACTTGGCCAAATCCAAGTCAAGAGCACCCTCTATCGGAGGTCATTTTAGTTTTTTGCATTTCCCTGCATTAGGCATTGCTAATATAGCAAGTCTCTTGAACTGTGGTCATAAGACCGAGTCAAGAGTGCTCTCTGTCGAAGAGTTGAACAAGGTTTTTCTAATAATAAAATTTTCCACTCATACACCCTTTAATTAATTTATCTTGGTTTCTGTCCTACACCTGTATGCTCTGCCAACCTGAAAAGGTTGGGCTAGTACTCAGAAAGGTGGAAGACTTGTTAATTTACAAGTGAAAATCTAATGAAAAATTTCACCCCCATAACCAACCAATCCGGAGTTGATCGATAAGATAATTTCAGTGGGTAATCTCTTAGTGAGGGCGCCGGTGTTCCATGTTCAGCCTCTAGTTTGCTGGCTTGCATTGCGCGGCCTGGCTAGAGCACTGGGTGGCCCGACATGTCCTTGAACGGAGGCACTTGATATTGTCTTTTCCGGACTTTCTTTGAATACCCTTGGTTTTATCCCTAATAATCAAGACAATTAAAACTTTGAATTTACCAAGATAAGCTGCATAACGTTCTCACAAACTTTCCAATTTAAGCACTTGTATCAAGTTTTCACTTTCACATTTAATTTCTGACTCCATAAGGCACTGGTCCTTCATCTTATATTTTGCTTGCTTAAGTCTCAAACATTGGAGTATTTGCTTATGTTTACGTGAAGTGATCTGTTTATTGCCCAAGTGTATCTTTCATCTTGTATTTGCAACGTGGATTGCGTTATCTTGTCTTATATTTAAATTTTAAATTGTCTCTCATTTAAAAACTCCTACACAACACCCATCCGCATCACAACATCCAAAAAACACTATAAATACTAGAGCCTTAGTGAAACTCTTTTATAGGGACTACCCCCCTTGGCTTCGTTAGGAGTTTGCCTAAACGGAGGAGCTGGGATTCAGGTGACAGTACCTGGCTCATTGCTTGCCCCCAAGGACACACCTCTCTCACTTGTAGTGAAGAGACAGCTTTTGAAAGATTTCCGCTGCTGGTGTGCATATTGGCGGACAACAATGAGAAAAATGCCCGCACTTCAATAATTTCCTCGGCCACTTAAAAATTCTCCCAAAGATGATAAAAACACCCATACACTTCAATATTTTCCCTGGACACTTCAAAATTCTCACGACAAAGATAAAAACGCCCCCATCCACTTCCATGTATGCCCAAGTACTTCATTATTTGCCCTAGACACTTCAAAATTAGTTCAATGACGATAAAGATTCCCTAGACACTTCAATACTTGCCCTAGGCAAGGGAGAAAAACACCCGACAATGATATAATCACCTAGGCAATCACAATAATTCCTCAATCCACACAAATTTACCTCGACAAGTGATAACTTTGCCCATCACTGTTTTAAAACATCCCAACACTATAAAAACATCCATACATTGATAAACAACAACCCCATGCACTTCTAAATTCACCTAGTGATGAGAGAAATGCCCCATGCACTTCTAAATTCACCAAATGACGAGAAAAACACCCCATGCACTTCAATACTTGCCCCAGGCACTTTAAAATTCTCTGAAAGATTATAAGAATTCCCTAAGCACTTTGATATTTTCCTAGGCACTTCTAAATTCTCTCAAGGATGATAAAAACTCCCTATGCACTTCAATATTTTCCCCAAGCACTTCAAAATTGCCCCCATGCACTTCAATACTTGCCCCATACACTTCTAAATTGACCCAATGATGATAGAAACGCCCCATGCACTTCGATACTTGCCTCGACCACTTCAAAATTCTCCCAACGATGATAAAAATGCCCAACACTTCAATATTTGCCCCAGGCACTTAAATTCTTGCAACGAAGATAAAAACGCCCTTGTCCACTTCCATGTCCCAGGCAATTCATTACTGGCCCTAGACACTTCAAAATTCATCCAATGATGATAAAGATTACCTAGGCACTTCAATACTTTCCCTAGGCAAGGGAGAAAAACACCCAACAATGATATAATCACCAAAGGAATCACAAAAATGCCCCATTCCACACAAATTTGTCTTGGCAAGTGATAACTTTGCCCATCATTGTTTTAAAACGTTGCAACACTATAAAAGCATCTATACATTGATAAACAACAACCCCAGGCACTTCTAAATTCACACAACGATGAGAAAAATGCCCCATGCACTTCTAAATTCACCCAGTGATGAGAAAAATGCCCCAGGCACTTCAATACTTGCCCCGGGCACTTCAAAATTCTCTGAAAGATGATCTAAGTTCCCTAAGTACTTCAGTATTTTCCGAGGCACTTCAAAATTCTCCCAAGGATGATAAAAAATCCCCATGCACTTCAATATTTTTCCCAGGCACTTCAATACTTCCCCATGCATTTCTAAATTGACCAAGTGATGATAGAAACGCCCCATGCACTTCAATACTTCCTAGCAAATGGGAAGTCCTTATGATGCCGACATGAATTTTTCTTTGGAGACTAAGTCACCAAAGAAAGATAAGGATAAACTACAAATATAAATTAACCTATTAATATCTACTCATACCAATTTGGCCTGCCAGACGTGTTAAGTACCAATGACAATGAAGGGAAACCAACTCTGGGAGGTCAAACACCTCCCTCCCCTCTCTCTTTCTCGCAGACACTCACAAGGGTTCTACACCCATTTGGGTTTGAACCAGAGGTGTTTTCATGGAGGCATGACATGCCAACCACTAAGAACCAACCTGGCACAAAGTCTCTCTTATAGCGTATTTTTCCACCTTTGAGCATCAACATTTGATTGGCCTTTAGTATCCATTGTATTGACTCGGATCCATTATTTTTCCTCCAGGAACACATTATTCCCTATTTTTGTTCCTGTACACTTGTTGTCCCACTACAGCCCATGTACAACACCTCATATACGCAGGCTATCCCACTATAGCTTGCGTGTATATGCAGGCTAGCCCACTGTAGCCCGCGTACACCTAGTTAAATGGTAAAAAACAATAGAAAATTCACTTTTACTCCCACAAAGCGGTATTAGGGTGACCTTTGGCCCTCCATACGCCCTGAAATGACTCAATGTGTCCTTTCACCTACCTTGGGGAGGCTATATATTGAGCTCTTATGGTGTATGGAAGGGAGGAGAAAGAGAGAGCAAGATAACTCTAGTGTATTTTTGCTATGACTTGAGTCTAGACTTATTGATCCTTGTTGTTGTGAACTTCTTATGTTCACCTCCCAAACTCCTTTGATAGTTTGAGTTTTCCATAGTATGGAGGATTGAAGTGGTGGAGGCACAAGTGGAGGGACCTAGTTCTTAGTTCAGATTGGTTTCTGGGAAGAGGTTGTATCATGTACTTCTTGTTATGAATTAATAGAAATACTCATTTTCTTGTCCAATTGATGTTGTGAATGTTGTTTAAATTACATTGGGTTACATTTACTTATGATATCATGGACCATTGCTATTGATTATGCTAATGTCTTTCACATATTATATGCACTTGTTTTGTATTGGCTGTTGAGACTAATTTGTAGGTTCAAGTGTACAAGTTGAAAGCTCTACGGGGATCTACTTCGAACATCCGGTTGAAGGTTGGTCTTATTCCCCATTATCTTAGCATTGTCATTTATATAGCATTGCATTGGGAATTGAGTAGTTTTCTGCAGTCATATGTCTGTTGTGGTCGGCCCCATACCATAGGAATTTTTTCTCCGTAACAGTCTCATAAAATGCATAGGGTACACCATGACTACCGTGAAGTAGATCACACAATTTAATCATTGCTCTTATCACCTATCCATCTACTATCATTGAGTATAGATGATAGGTTGTTTGAAGGTGACAAGCTCCATCGTAGATTGATTGTTAATGGGGGTATGACAAAATAGACTAATATTCTATAACAATAGCAAAATGGGACAACTTCCAATATAGTTTGGTTATTGATAGATGATGAATTTTGTTGATAACCTCCAAAATAACGAGGGAACAATAGTGCATACACTTGAAATATATGTGCCATACTTAGAATCACATATATCAAATGCTTTCCCTATCTACAGCATATAAATGAGAACAATATGTGATCATTCAAGTAAGTTTACAAGAGGTTCCAAAAAGCCTCGAACACATGGCAAACTGCGACTAAGAGCATAGAAATGATATTGAAAGGAAGAGTTCAGTGAGGATCAATTTAATGTCCCCATCTTGACCCTATTGCATTAAGATTGTAAATGATGTAAAAATTGTTATTTAATCATGGTGAGGAGCTCAAGGCCAAGGCCTCGCCATCGATTTAGCGTTTTATGTATCAGCAATTAAAAAAATAGATGCATATGGTTCTAGTGCTGGACATGCACAATGTAAATGAAGACATCATGTAAATATGAAATTTAATGAAATACCCACGACTAGCTATGCAATGCAACAAATAGATGGGGCATGATTTTACAAGGAATAGGGAGGGAAATTATTCAAACCCATGAGCCAATGGTGTTAATCCATTTCATTGAGAAAACCCATAAATCCCAACTACCCATTTTGGGTTATGCACCCAATCATTTAATTCTTCCAAGAGTTGGTTGAGGTAGTTAATGCCTTGGGAATGAAGAGGTATGGTAGTCAATTTCGAGTATGGGCAAGCCACCAACCTGGAAAATCGTATTTTGCCTCCATGGGCAAGAAAACACCCACGAAATGGTGCCCAAAGCCATTTTGAACCCATGGACTTTGCTCTCCCACGCAGTCTGAGCTAGCTGGGATTTCTCCATCACGTTTTTCACCATTTTTCCTGCATTATCCATGCCTGGGAGCTCGTTTTTGCATTGTACTTCAGCTGGGAGAAGAGGACCACGATTTGGGACTGTTATGGAGGTCGTTTTTTTCCCCAAAATGCCCATGGACGTTTTTTCTGAAAACGATTTTCTTCTCTCTAGGGTGGTTCCCCATCTTCCATTTTCGTTTTGGGCTTTCCCACGTTTTTCTGAACTGGTAGAAACCCCATCTTTGGGCATATCACTATAAAAATGTTTCTTCATGCCCAACACTTATACTTTTGTTGTTATGTGCATCCCTGTTTTGGTTTTGAACCCGTGAGCAAGAGACTTGGAGTGGTAGTGGACAGAATTGGCTTGATAAACCTAGTGGGGAAAATAACTTCTCAAGAAAGATCAAAAGGGCTGGCTACTTTTCTATGCACACCCTGAGAGCACTAGAAAGGAAGGTATGGCTTGAGGGACTGTCTAGCAGTGAAGAGAATACTTCCTTGTGTTGGGTGTGTAGGCATTGTGGGTGCCAAGCTAGATAGATCTTGTAGAGGTATCCATGGCTCTGTGCTTGAGCTCACTAGCTTAGCAATTCTTCCTTTCCATTTCCTAGCAGCCTGATAAACCCAATTGTAGATTGGCTTGGCTCATTTTGGTGTATGCTTGGCTATGTGTTAGTCTGTTGTTCCCTGGTTCCTTGTAGAAATCATGCCCAGCTCGGGGGTGGCAGTTGTATCAAGAGGTTGATAAGCACAATTGGCCTATGGTTGGGTGGAACATTGTAGCTGCATAGCTAGCTTCTCGGGACTTCTTGTTTAAGATAAGTACTCTCATGTGCTAATTCTGTATTGTTTTAATTGATGAATGACATGAATACCTTGAATGCATGATGGATGTGTAATAGAATTTAATTCTGCTGTGTTTTCAAATACTTATGCATTTTCATATGTCCATTTTCATTTTATATGAATGTTTGTTTACTAAGTATGGGACTAGATGTCCAGTCTTAGCATTAGTGTTCTCTCCATTGCCATGGTAGGATGGGAGGGACGTTACAACCAAATCCTATCCACCATGGCATATCTTCAAGTTTGCTTTCATATTTTTATGAACACGACCAAACTACTTCTGCTGCCAGTCACATTGAAACAAATGGGAGACATTCACATATTGTGTTATTGCTCATTTCTTAATGCTGAATAAAAAAATCGCATAGTTATATAGCAAGAAAATAATGCATGGTTTAAGTATAGAAGATCAATCCATTCATCTATCTATATCCTTGCCTTTAGGATTTAATCTTTCCCTCTATATATTTGAAGTCTACTAATATAATCTAAGGAACATAATTCCTTGCAACTGAATATCAAGCAGGAAGAAATGAATAGTATGGCATCAAAATCTATGCTCTTAGCAATTCTTTTGTTGTGTCTAATTTATGTCAGTGGATGAGAATAGGATTTTGGCATTGACATAGGATTCACAAAGGCAACAATAGATATTTCAAACAATCTCTATACAAGGATGATTGACCCATTGACCAATCAAATCATCCCTCACACCTTTGGGCCATTTTATATCAGGAAGTTCTAATTTTCCTTGGATTGATAGCCTATAATGACGTTTATGTAAATACAAACAAATGAAGAGAAAAATGGATAAACACTCACTAATTGAATAGTAACAGAAAATCAATATCTAAAAAAACCCCACAACTGCCATTCATGAACAATTAAATACAATTTAGGTTGTAATGCATGAACATTGTTAGAGCTCCTATATATTCATTGCAGGCTAAGAGACAATGTTAATACCCAACCATGTGAACATTAGACTTAAAGACATACCATGTATTACAAACAATGCTAAAACTACAGTACATGGTAATATTTGGTTTTTGTCTACTTGTGTGATTCTACAATAACTAAAGCATTTCCGTAACATTAAACATAATATTAAAAGGTGCATTTCAAGTCTTTTAATGGTATTTCTTTGGCAGGTTACACAAAGCACAAGAATTGAACATTATCACACATGTAGAATTGGCTATCACATAATCAAAGCAACAGGATTAAACTAGAGTGTGAATGGTGCTTCTATGAGGTAATCCCCAAGCCAAAACGATCTGCCATCAAAGAGGGATGATAATAGCATTGAAACTAGAAGTTGAAGCATAGATTGGTAACATCCCTAAAACCAATGGGCCAGTACATTTAAAATAAGGAGAAAGACAAAAGCAAGAAAAAATATATTCACAGTTAGAAACAGAGTCCAAGAAACAACACAAGACCCATAACCCTTGGGACTAATATAACAATACTCATTAAGAGACAAATTCAAAAGCCATCAGTTGCCATGGAATCTACACACATCTTTTCCCAAAATAGAAATATTAAATGGAAAATAAAGAAAGAGGAAATCACATATCAGGCCAAATCTTATCCAAGCAGTGCAATGTATGATCTGTTGAAATTAATAAATCTAGATCTTTTATATAATTAAAAAATATGCTTATATATACGTTGAAAGGTCTCTCCACTTTTGGCTCGAGATGGAGGTCAATCTCCACAAATCCTAGATTCACGTTGATTCTCCATCGTCGTTTTTGCAAATTTACTGCCATTATTTACTGTGGGTGTGGCTTTTTACTATGAGTTTTTAATGGGTTCTTAACTTTTTATGGCTCTCCTGTATGAACTATTGGACTCTCCTGACGGGACCACGAGGCTGCTACTGCTCACAAGTGTTTACTGTTGGGACAGAGGGGCCACTTCTGCTCGCCAAGGTTTTTATGGCTCTCTCGGGACCGACAGCCACTTACGTTGTGGCCTATATGCTTATATTAAGAATCATATCCAATAAATTTCCTAGTTGAGTATAGTTAAAGCTAAAGATAGGCTGGAAGAAGACCAACAGCTTCTAAATGAGCAAACATTAGAGCATTTCAGTTTTGTCATACCCTGTACGGCCGTACCTTCAAGTACATCATCACATCACATGACAATTACTTTCCCATGCAAGGCTTCTCCCTAAGCTTTATCAATCATGGCATTGCATCAAGCTACAAGACTTCCAATCAAAGCATCTTGCAATGCTTTAGGCTTCCACACTAGTGCTCTTGTCGTTCTTATGGTTTACAAACCCTGCCCAACTTTCAACATACAAGTTCAAGGCATTTTAGGGCAGGGTTTTTAAAGCAAGAGATTGTAGAATTGACACAACCTTGGACACTTTGCAAGAGATTGTATAATTGACATGGAAAGATCCCCTAGACAAGAAACCAAAAAAAATTGGAAAAGGAAAGAACAAAGCAGAGAATTGATCATGGATGGAGCTACTAACTATAACCATGAACTAGAGAAAGGATGTCATATGGAATTTGTACTCTAAGGTCTCTCAAAATGACCTTATAAATCCTTGAGTACATCAGATGATGGAAGAAAAACTCAAGGACAGAGCAGAGAATGGAGACAAGGAAAGCACACAGAAAGGGGGAGCAACATAGTAACAAATAAATTACAGCAGCATGAACAAAGCTGAGATAATTATTATGTGTGTTATCCCATTCTATTTGAGTTTGATTAGATCCAGTTGAAGATGCTACATATGTAATGAATTTGGTTACAAATCTCAAGTCTGCAAAAATTCAAGAAGCTAAAGATGATAGTAAGACATAGTACTTGGAGAATCATGATATGAATACTAGAGAAGCAAATTGAAGAACAGATCTGTAATGCTTGAATATCTCAGTCTCATTACAAACTTCGTATGCATGTATTAAGATGATATAGTTGAATATTACTTTGTTGGTAACTTGGACATTATTGCAAACTTGATGAAACAGCTACAAATCTAAATATGAAAAGCAATGTTGCAATCTATTGAATTTGATAAAAACATCAAACAAAATCAAGGATGACATTCAGTAGCATGATCATTTGAAAGTCTTGAGATGACAAAATTGACCATACTCAAGTTGGTTGAAAGATGGTGTGATTAAATGACATGACGTGAAACTCCCTTGAAAATTTCCATAAATTAATGATTTCCTTAATAAGGATTGTCATAGAAGAACCAAAGGATAGAGAACAGACTTCGTTGAAGACATGACTATTGTACCTTTGCTTAGATCATCACTTTGGGCTGGTATTTGAATATTATAGTGAAGATGAAGAAGAGATCGTGTCTTGATATATTGATGCATACATTAAAACATCAAATAAGGTGGAGAAAGGCTAAACTTACTGAGGCATTTGAAAAAGACCAAGATCAGTCCTTGTTAAAATTTGTTTACAGCACCTTGGACAATCATATAGAAGCTATAAAAGTGCTTGGAACAATGCAAATCTCCATGACCCAAAAAGTTCAAGTAGATTTGAATTGATCCTATGACCTGTATAATTCACTTAGAAAGAGAATTAAACTGACAATTGGGTGATAGACTGTTCATCCCTAAAGGATTGTTGAAAGAACACCTATAGACTGAGTTGGATAAAAGACAAAGACAGGAATAAAGATAGAGAGTTAGAACAAAGGTTGACTTGGGTTGATGAGATGAAGTGTGCTTAGTTAGAATATTTTTGGAGTAATTTCATAGCAGTCTTTAAAGAAGCCCTGAAGCACAACAATTTAACAAAAGGATGCACTTTTAAAGGGGGAGCTGACTAAGTGTTCAGAATAAGGTATACCAACAAAGAGTTAGCATTCTATCAATCAAGGATTGAGACAAAAAAGGTAGAGGGTCTTGGACAATCATAAGAAGTATATGAAGGATGTTAAGATTTAATATGCTAAGACATAAAATAGCAGCATTACATTCCATTTCACAATAATAGCATATACAGGATCACTAAAGAAACAACAAGCACAGCATAAACACAAGAGACAAAGATTTATCCTGGGAAACCCTCATGGGGTAGAAAACCCAGCAAAGCTTCCTCAATATAGATGACCAACAATATACAAAGATGAAACCCTGAGACATGATCTCCTTCTCCACAATAGCAGACCTCTCCTCCACAAGTGAGCTATCCTCAAGTGAGTGTGTGTGTATAATGAGGAACACACCTCCTCTATTTATACACTACTCTGATATGTATTTTACACAAGTACATGTAGGCTCATATTTAACCATTAGGTTAAATACCCCATTATAACTGACTGGGCTGACCCCCACATGGTGGGTCTAATAACCCTAGTTACCACAACCAAATCGGAGGAATAAACATCTCCGGATTTATAGTATAATCACATCGGAGGTATGGAACATCTCCGGAATAAATAATATACAAATATAATATTCTTTGAAGTTACAATATTTCAACACTCCCCCTTAACGAGAAGGATATTATAACAGTATCTGCACGAGCAAGGAGTCATCAACATCATACATGATACATCTATAAATCATTGGAAGCTTTCTCAACATCATTAGTAACTCAAGCAGTTACTGGAACATCTTGAATACTGGAACATCGACATCTTCAGTATTGAGTCTTTATCTTCTGTAGCACTTGAATAGCTACAACAATATCATCATCTGGATCCTCACGATATATGATCATCAGCATCATCATCTCACGATCATCAGCATCGTCATCACACGATCATCAGCATCGTCATCACACGATCATCAACATTGTCATCTCACGATCATCAACATCGTCATCACACGATCATCAGCATCGTCATCACACGATCATCAACATCGTCATCACACGATCATCAGTATCTTCATCACACGGTCATCAGCATCGCCATCACATGATCATCAGCATCGTCATCTCATGATCATCAACATCGTCATCACACGATCATCAGCATCATCATCACACGATCATCAGCATCGTCATCACACGATCATCAGCATCGTCATCACACGATCATCAGCATCGTCATCACATGATCATCAGTATCGTCATCATACGATCATCAGCAGTACAAGTATTCATGCCAATACAAGTATACATATCATCAATACAAGTATCCATACTGATACAAGTAATCATGTCATCAATACATGTATCCTACCGATACAAGTAACCACATCATCAATACAAGTATCCATACCGATACAAGTAACCACATCATCAATACTAGTATCCTACCGATACAAGTAACCACATCATCAATACAAGTATCCTACCGATACAAGTAACCACATCATCAATACAAGTATCCTACCGATACAAGTAACCACATCATCAATACAAGTATCCTACCGATACAAGTAACCACATCATCAATACAAGTATCCTACCGATACAAGTAACCACATCATCAATACAAGTATCCTACCGATACAAGTAACCACATCAAAAATCACTTTCTCGGAGACCATACGTCTACGGATCAATTCAGGGACCGAAGTCCGGGGATGATACAATCCCCACTTCTCGGAGACCATACGTCTATGGATCAATTCAGGGACCGCAGTCCGGGGATGATACAATCCCCACTTCTCGGAGACCTCACGTCTACGGATCAATTCAGGGACCTAAGTCCGGGGATGATACAATCCCCACTTCTCGGAGACCTCACGTCTACGGATCAATTCAGGGACCTAAGTCTGGGGATGATATAATCCCCACTTCTCGGAGACCTCACATCTACGGATCAATTCAGGGACCTAAGTCCGGGGATGATACAATCCCCACTTCTCAGAGACCTCATGTCTACGGATCAATTCAGGGACCTCAGTCCGGGGACGATGCAATCCCCTGCCTGTTCATTCAGGACTTCATTATCGGAGACCCAGTCTACGGCTCTATTCTGGGACCTCAGTCCGGGGACGATGCAATCCCCTGCCTGTTCATTCAGGACTTCATTATCGGAGACCCAGTCTATGACTCTATTCTGGGACCTCAGTCCGGGGACGATGCAATCCCCTGCCTGTTCATTCAGGACTTCATTATCGGAGACCTCTCGTCTACGGCTCTCTTTAGGACTGAAAGTCCAGGGATGATCCAATCCCCTCAACTGTCCACTAAGGACTTCATTCTCGGAGACCTCACGTCTACGGCTCTCTTTAGGACTGAAAGTCCAGGGATGATCCAATCCCCTCAAATGTCCACTAAGGACTTCATTCTCGGAGACCTCACGTCTACGGCTCTCTTTAGGACTGAAAGTCCAGGGATGATCCAATCCCCTCAACTGTCCACTAAGGACTTCATTCTCGGAGACTTCACGTCTACGGCTCTCTTTAGGACTGAAAGTCCAGGGATGATCCAATCCCCTCAACTGTCCACTAAGGACTTCATTCTCGGAGACCTCACGTCTACGGCTCTCTTTAGGACTGAAAGTCCAGGGATGATCCAATCCCCTCAACTGTCCACTAAGGACTTCATTCTCGGAGACCTCACATCTACGGCTCTCTTTAGGACTGAAAGTCCAGGGATGATCCAATCCCCTACCTGTCCACTAAGGACTTCATTTTCGGAGACCATACGTCTACAGATCTATTCAGGGACCGAAGTCCAGGGATGATACAATCCCCACCTGTCCACTAAGGACTTCATTTTCGGAGACCATACGTCTACGGATCTATTCAGGGACCGAAGTCCAGGGATGATACAATCCCCACATGTATTCTCATCAATACATCTATCATCAAAAGCATGTATTCTTACTAATACATATAACATCAAAAGCATGTATAAGTAAAACTAAGTATTCTAAGTATAAGAGTCCTAAATCTAAATATTTCTAAGTATCTAGGTGTAGAGAACAGGTTACCTCATCATCGACCTTGTTGTTCGATGAGACAATCTCATCAACAGTGACCATACTACTCCCCCTTTCGAGGAGGGTCCTTTTGAACTACACCAAGCTTGTCTCGGAAGTATTCAAATTTCACCTGAGACAGAAGTTTGGTAACTTCTTCACTTTATAGTTCCTTTCTGTGTCATATCTTGTTAGTTCCCTATGTTCTTTGACTTATCATGGAACACTAGAATCTATGTCATCCTGATACAACTCTATTTATCACATAGGATCACAGTTGGTTCTATCTCTAAGTCAAACAATCCTGAAGCCAAACTTCTTCACAACAAGTAGAGAAAGCAACCATATATTCCGCTTGTGCTGAGAGCCACACTAGACTGCTTCCAGCTAAACCACGAGATCATGGCTAATCCCAGACAATAACATCCTCTCGATGTGTTCTTCCTGTCTGATACACTTTCTGCCCAATCAGAATCTGAATAACCATCTGAAGTCATGATCTTCAAGATAGCATTCTATCGTGTCCTTTATGTGCCTTATCACATGCTTTGTAACTATCAGGTGAACACATCTAGTTTCTACTAGATACTGACTCAAGGTGTTCACAACAAGGCATATCTCTAATCTAGTATATGTTAGATACAACAATGACCCAATAATTTGACTGTGCAGAGTTATATCCACTAACTCTGATGAGTCATCTCCTAACAGTTTCAAGTTGGAATACATAAGAGTGGCCATTCCATCATATCAAGTCTTCTCAATATTTCTCAGCATACTTTCTCTGGTTGAGAAGGATTCCTACTAAGCCTTTCCATACTTCCAGACCTAGAAAGTAATACATTAATCTAAGAACTTTTATTTTCTTTTCTACAGTCATCTATCTATGCCATCTCTCATCAGATGGGTCTACTGATATGAGCCTCAATATCATTCAAACTCTGTGGTGAGTTCCTTCTTGCATCCATGTCATCTGTGTATAGAAATCATATTCAACCTTGTAGCAAAGGTTGATATCCACATCACACATGGTGATCATTAAGCTTATCAAAACCTGATTCACATTTCTTCTTTAATTACACCATTAAGAGAATGGTCTTATCTAGCCACTTGGAGCAAACATTTCATCATGATTCTCTTCCTCTTTCTAGGAGAATCTTCTAGCCACAATCCTTCTATAGTGTGTTTGATTTGTAAATCCTTTTGTTGAACATCCATCACTTGTTCATCATTCATCATGATTTTTCCTACAAATCAAAATTAGGTACATGATTAGTAATACTTCATAATCATCAAATCATATTGACATGATAACCTATTATGCATACAGATATCATTTACATAGTTATGCAACTATCTTGACCAATACTTTGGAACAACACTTTCCCATATCCTGTATGCATATAGTGGCTATCTAGATGCCTTCCATCTCTACCAGAACATACTATCGAGAGTGTGCACAACTCTCAGCATGTCAGCAAAGAGGTTTCATTCTAGACAAGCAACAATGGAATGTTTGTCCAACTTACCAATCATATGCACATTAGTAGTATACTGTTCAATGCTCTATGAATGTTTACACTCAGCATCATATATTCTAGGAATACAAATATGCATACAACCTATTACAGGCAATATCATTACTATTTCAAATAACAACTCAAATACTTATCTTTTATGTTTGTGTGGTTGCCTCCCGCTTGATCTTCTATATATCTTTTGAACTTCTATTCATTCTGTACCACTGTGCATGTTCATGTGTCATCCTCATGATCTCATACACAAACATACACCCATTAGTATGTTCTAAATGTTATCAAAATATTATAGTTCTAAATAATCTTGAGAATGTATAGTCATGATTATAGTTAATAAACATTAGTATTCAAGATTTCAGGGAAGTCTTGTTTTACTCATGCATATCATCAATCAAGATAAAAGACATAATATGCATAATCCCTTGATTACTAACTTTATGAATAAGCATAACCAATCATACCAAGTATACTTATATAAGGGATCTTAACACAAGGTAAGATTCATGGGAAACATACCTGGATTAGTATACCTACTTAGTTATGTACAACATACCTAAACAATCTCTTCAATGATTTAGAGATCCTGAGCTAGAACCTGCATGTCTCATAGGTTAAGCATAATACAACAAGGTCATACATACCTCGTAAGTAGAACAAAGATTATGGATGAGTCTTTGTCTTCATGTGGTCATGGTCATGGAACTTGATTTGTCTTTTGTGATGTACCTGTATCTTGTTAGCAGACAACATCAACCTCACACAACACCATAATGCATTAGTACAATCATATAATCCTAATCAATGAATGTCTTCAATCATTCACATGCATTCATACTGTTACTAGGGTGATAAGATAAGTATAACATTAATCAAGATTGTACTAACAAATAATATGAAGACAAACACATCATGAACTTAATCAAGAATTAGATTTCAAGACATACCTGAGCCTCCTTAAGTCATACCTGTCGAGACTTCTTGTAGTCTTCTTATGTAAGGCCTTAGCCTCAACTCCCCCTGAAACTTGATCTGGAGCTTAATTAGGGTTTTCTAGAGAAACCCCTAAAGATTCAACCTTTGACTTTCACACTTCTCAATGGATGAAAGAATATGTCTTGCTGAGTTGATCAAACTAGCATACTTCAACTTTGGAATTTCCAAAATTTGACCCCTCAAAATTGCCTTTGAAACTTCTGGATCTTCTGGACAGGATCCCGAACTAGGGTTTGATGAAGCCCACCCTTCTGCCCAAACAAAAGGTTCAATCCAAGGCTCTAAACTATTATTTTTCTTAGGAGTTTCCAGCCGTGGTTACAGACTTCAAAAATTCCAACTTTTGTTGAAGCCCTAATTTTCCATCTTTCCGATCAAAATCCCGAACTGGGGTTTGATCAAGCCCGGTCTTCCACCCAACCAAAAAATTTGAACTTGGTCTCTAAATTTCGATTTTTCTGAGTAGCATTCAGCCGTGGACTCCGATTCCAAAAATTCTAACTTTCTCCGAAACCCTAAATTCCGGAAGCCATGAATAAAGGTGCTCCAAAAATAATTCTATTTTGACAGAAATATGCACCTGATTGTTTCTGCTATAAATCTGAAATTTTTGCTCCACAGGGTCTGAAACCCTTTTTCTGCAGTAGCCTGACCTTTCATCTTTCCATCCCGACAGGTCTGAACTCAATTGGGTTTTCTGAGAGAAATTTATGCCAAGTGTCGCAACGTGACCTGTTTATGGGATAAAACAGGAGAGCGAACTTGTACAGCATGCCACGTGTCACTGTTTGAACTTCAGCCTCTGAAAACTTTTCCGGAGATAGATCTACCTGTTATCTTTCCATCCTGACAGGTCTGACCTCAATTGGACTCTCTGAGAGAGAGTTATTCCAAGTGTCGCAACGTGACCTGTTTATGGGATAAAACAGGAGAGCGCACTTGTACGGCGTGCCACGTGTCACTGGTTCAATTTAGGCCTCTGAAAAAGTTTCATGAGATAGTATAGTCTGTGTACTACCTGTCACTTTTTACGAAATTTCATTTGGAGCTTCCTAGCCCAAGTTATGACCTTTTTTTCCTATGTCACCTGAATTTGACTGAGATCTGGAAGAGGCAGAAACCCTAACTTGTACTGATCATAAATCACAAAGTACAACGAATTAGAGGTTGTCCTTTGGACACAAGGTACCTGGAGATTTAATCTTCGTCCTGTAACAATTTCAGATCCGAAAACTTTTCCAAAACGGATTTATAGCGAAAGTGCTACGATGATTGGTTTTTGCTATGTAAAACCCTAACCTTCAAATTGTCGTAAGTAAAGGAAGTGTCGTTAGTGCCATACCTTGTCTTCCTTCAGGTTAGCTCTGATACCATGTTAAGATTTAATATGCTAAGACATAAAATAGCAGCATTACATTCCATTTCACAATAATAGCATATACAGGATCACTAAAGAAACAACAAGCACAGCATAAACACAAGAGACAAAGATTTATCCTGGGAAACCCTCATGGGGTAGAAAACCCAGCAAAGCTTCCTCAATATAGATGACCAACAATATACAAAGATGAAACCCTGAGACATGATCTCCTTCTCCACAATAGCAGACCTCTCCTCCACAAGTGAGCTATCCTCAAGTGAGTGTGTGTGTATAATGAGGAACACACCTCCTCTATTTATACACTACTCTGATATGTATTTTACACAAGTACATGTAGGCTCGTATTTAACCATTAGGTTAAATACCCCATTATAACTGACTGGGCTGACCCCCACATGGTGGGTCTAATAACCCTAGTTACCACAACCAAATCGGAGGAATAAACATCTCCGGATTTATAGTATAATCACATCGGAGGTATGGAACATCTCCGGAATAAATAATATACAAATATAATATTCTTTGAAGTTACAATATTTCAACAAAGGATGTTCAGGGGAGCAATTTTCTTACCTAGCCAGAAAATTATCCTATTACAGTGATGAGTCCTAGGATATTTTTAGCAGAGAGGAAGAAATACGAGATCATAACACTTGAATGTTATGGAAGTTTTGAGAAAAATTTCGATGTGATGATCCTTTGATAAGAGGTTCTTAAGCACATGTAGTTGAAGTTGAAAGAGCGCAAATCCTAATCCACTCAACTCCGCCACTTGACATGCAATTTTTCCCTTAATGGTGGGCATTTTCCTGAATGGGCAGATTCAAGCTTAAAAAACTTAGTCTGAGATTCAGAGCAGATTTATGAAGGTCAAGGTAGAGATAATACTCTCATGGATGATGAAAACATGTAGTAAGGAATCCTGGTAACTTGAAGACTTCCAGAATAACATTCGAAGATAGAGCCTAAAAAGATGCATTATACAGGAGGTCACATACATAGCCTAAAACTCATCATGGATAGAGCACAAGACTTGCTTTTATTAGGAGTGTATTAACATATACATTCTGTATTTGAAACGAGCTCAAACATTCTTCATAAAATGATGCCACTTCTTTGTTTTTCCACTAGGGATCAGGGAATGGGCATATGAGCAAAGATGATCGAATATGGGCATGATAGTTAACTATGATATGAGAGAAAGGAAAAGTTCAAAAGATCCGAATTTTTCTTGGCCTTTACAATTATTTGCACATAAACTGGAACTATCATGCCTACACTCAAAATCCAAGCATATTAATCAAACTTGCCTTTATTTCAGTGCCTGTTGCAGCCCAAGACTCATGAACAGTTTTGTAGTTTGAATCTAGGTCAGATGCCTGAGCAAATAGCAAGGCGAGAATATTCACAGGATATTCAATTCAGCTGCTTTATTAAGGTGTCTAAAAAGCAGATAAATGTACAATAGGCATTTGTAGCAATCATGATCACACTAATAAATATATTGGTCATTAACTCTTGTTTTTGTCCAAAACTTGTGCTTACAAAGTAAAATGAGTTGGTGAAAATTTTGTCATATATGAAGGCTCTACCTTTGTAACAACCTATGCATGATTGTTAATGAGAATTAAAATGGGTCAAATATTTTTGCAAAAGAAAAGTGATCATCCAAAAGTTTAGGTTCAAAATTAGGACTCTAGTGTTGAAGAAACAACCTTTCCTTGCCCGAAAACAAAAAAAACAAAGTTGCATGGGTTCTTCTATATCTTCTTTAGCATCAATCATACCTACCACACCCACATCCCAATGAATACCTCCTTTACAAAATAAAACTGATGCATTGCCACAACTATAGTTTAAATTTAAAACCTTTTTGCAATTGATACACTCTCTCGTACCCAAAAAACTCACCCAACCATATCTATGCAATACAACCCCAAAAGGGCCAAATCCAAAGGGTCTCTTATCCATCACTTTCCTTTTGTTCTCCTGACTTGTAAATCAGATAAAAATAAGACCTTTTGGGTAGTAGCAAATCATGGAAGGCTTCAGATTGAGCCTAATCCACACTTTAAACATCCACACATTGAGTGCTTCCTTCTTGAAAATAAAAAAAATATCTACAAACCAAGGCCTTTTGAGAATATTACTTGAAAATGTATTCTGCTAGTAGGGAAGTAAATTTAATTGGTAGTGTCTTATTCTTTATTTGAAATGCCCCAACTAAATCCAAAGAGGAATTGTTGTGCCCAAAAATAGACTCCAAAGGAAGAGTACATGACCCAGGTGAAGGTTGGAAAATGTTTGTCTAATGTAGGAATTGGTCTGTTTTTGTTTTACCAAGATGTCTGTCAAGGTATTTATCTATATGTTGGCTTAGAAACTACTCTACTAGATCAATCACAATATTGGCTGAAATTCTTCTCGTTGCCTTTGCAAAAACCTAGCTGCGCTTTATCAATGTGCTATTGTTCCCCTTCCATTAGTCATATATGTACAAGGAACACTTAAATTCCTTTAGCTTTTCATAAATTTGTAAGGGACACTTCGTTTACTTGGATTTCCCTCTTGTTACTAAGATTAAATCTTTGACAATAAATCATGATGTTCTGCACAGTTTTGATTAAATTGAAAAGGTACAATGCTCTTGACTGTATTTGATGGTCACAGATATCTAGTAACACTGGTTAGTGGTTTGAGCCTCCACTTGTCTGCTAGGACTGTAGACTTAGCTATTGTGTTGTGACTTTAAATTTGTTGAAGTTAAAAATATATCTAGACTCTTTATGACGTAAACCTTCCATAGTTTGTGATTACTACACTATATGAGCTTTCCATGTTAGTATGTAGAATTTTGTGTACTGATCTCATTGATCTTGTCTCACTAATCCCAAACAATAAGTTTGTGTATTGATTCATTGATTCCAAAGAAGTATGTACTCAAATCATGACTAAATACAAACTAGTCTTTCCACATCATCATCATAAGGAAAGGAACTAAGGGAAAAACAAGGCCTTTAACAACAACTTGAGGGTAACCAAACATGCAAATATTACATAACAACTATCTTGAGGATGAGGATTGCGAAGAATGGCCAAACAGAGTATTGATGTGAATGAGGCTCATATACGCCCTTGATCGTCTTCTTATTGCAACAACAATATTTAGTGATGTAACAATATGGAAAAATAGTACTTTAAAATCTTCTAAGCAATAATATGCTTAAGAATCCTGCCACAAACATGTATGGTACATACATGCAAGAGTTGCAAAATAGAAGCCTACTCTGTTAAGTGCAAAACTACAATTTTGTGCATTGTTTACTTGCAGTGAAAACAAGTATGGGGAATGGAACATTGTTCACACTCGATCTATTATACAAGCATACAAATAAAAACTCTAGCATTGTATTGTAATGGTCATAGCCCTGCAATCCATAATAAAGCAGCCATAAGACTAGTGCATATCCTATACACAATGGATTCATCATTTGAAACTCTACCATTGTATTGTAATTTCCATAGCCCTTCAAATCCATGATAAAGCGACATCATTTGAAAGTTTGAAACTCTAGCTTTGTATTGCAATTGTCGTAGTCCTTCAATCCATGATAAAGTAGCCATAAGGCTAGTGCATATCCTAAACACAATGGATTCATCATTTGAAACTCTAGCATTGTATTGTAATTGTCAATTGTCACAGCCCTTCAATCCATGATATCCTAAACACAATGGATTCATCATTTGAAACTCTAGCATTGTATTTTACTTGTCATAGCCATTCAATCCATGATAACGCAGCCATAAGACTAGTGCATATCAACATTTGGAAACTATGGATTGAATCAATCTCTTACTCTTTCAGAATAAAGAGTATAATGTTAACCAACTTTGTCAAAAAATAGTAATGGGTCAACAGTGAATGGCACGGATCAAAACCAGTTGAGCGGAGTTCGTGTTGTCTAACGAGCACGAAAAGAGAAACTGGTCCCACTAGAAAAGATGCATTGAAACTGATGTGTGATCTCTTGGACTCTGTGTACATTGAGAAGTTCCCAGGTCCCAAACCCGTGGATTTGTTTACACAATGTGATTAGCAACAACCAGGACAAGAACTTGTCCCCTACAGCCATCTAAAAATAGCTATGTTGCAAGGAGAGCATTCCATTAGCCGATAGGATCATAACACAGTGGTTGTATTTAGGCTATGCTGAGAGAGAAGAGTACACAAGGAGCTGCACATGTGGGAGATATGACCGGGGGTCACTTTTAAATGAAGGGGTGACCACATAAGCATTTCAACTAGAGCTCGTTGATTATGACAAAAGGTTTACAAGTTGTCTCACCCTCTCAAACTGTCTGGGTAGCCCATTTCCATACTTTAAGTTCACCCTTTCCGTCATCACTGAAAAATAATCCACTAGATCCAATCTGAAATGCTCGCACCTCGATTCTTGAGAATAATCTACCTCGTTCTCTGAACCCGAGACAAACATATAAATGTTATTATAACAAGATAATAACATTCATGCATAACATGATCCATGGTCTCAACACCAATATCAAAATTAACATTGTGAACTACAAAATGAGTGTATGAAAGATCTCCTACTCCTTGAAATATTTTTAAAATGGGCATAAAATGACCCTGAAACAACCCAGAGGCATTCCAGGATCCAATGTGTTGCTGTTCTAAGAGAAAAAAAAAGAAAAGCATTTCAATTTTCCAATATTTGACTGGGTGTTCTCATGTTTTACAATGAGTGAACATTGAAAGATAGAACTCGTGAATTGAAAAGGAAGCAAAATCAAGGATTGAAAAGTGTTCCCTTAATCCCTGAGATCTTTGAAACACCCATTTAACAAATTCATAGCTTTTACTGTTTCACGCGACTATGAACTTGCATCTATGAAAGGTTAAAACAATATTGTGAAGCATGCAAAAATTGCTACAACCAATGGCATGAAACTTGAGAGTAGGTATACTTACAATGGAAGGTCGTAAAGGCGCACACTGTTATCATTGCAAGAACAAAGAAGAACAGGCTTGGCTTGTTCATCATTCATTCCACACAGTGCAATAACACCCTGTGAGAAAGGAAACCCAAAAATATTAACTCCACATTCTGAGTAAAGAAACATAAACCTTGCATTATCTAGCGATTGGATAAGATATTTTGACATGATTCTTGCATCATACAAAAAAAGCAAAATATAATTTAATATATATGGCCTTACTACATTAGAACAAAAATAATAAAGAAACCAGTTCAAATATACAACACATCAGTGAATGTGTGCAGTTAATATTCCAACAAAATGCATCAAGTTGAGATGTCTAGATACATGCCATATCGCTTACGGATATGAATCAATCGAGAGTCCATATCCATTACGTATCTAGGCATATCCAAGGAGGAGGCAAGAGAATCTAGTAAAGTAAGATGGCTTCCATTGGGAAAACTGTGAATACGAAGCAGAATGCAAACTACAAGCTCCCAACCAAGATGTTTAGGTTTTAAAGTAGAAGTCGAGACATCCGCAAAGGAACCAATTAAATATTTTCTTGTGGTGTCTAGTTTGTCATTCACAAAGTTCTTGCCATAGGTACCTAAACCACCTGGGAAATATCCATGGAGAGGATGAAGGTTTCTAGGGACACGCAGGAGTGCAACCTCGACCTGGTGGATTATTCAGCAGACCTGCTGAAGGGTCAATCCATTTGGTCCTCGCTAAAAACTGGGTGTGAAGCCTTTGTAAGAGACCTTGGTAAAGGTTCAGGTGTTGGAGACGTGAATTTTTTTACGAGTCCACAGACATTAGGGTTGGGGTTTCCCCAAAATTTCTATCCCCATATTTTTTGGATTTGTCGATACTGCTGCAGGATACCTAACAGATCTCTCTGGGCGGTACAACCTCTCCACTGCTCAGTGGCATTTTCGATTTAGGGGACGTGAAGAACGACTTTAATGTGGCTTTATGCAAGGTGGACGATGCCATTATGCCCTCGGGGGTTGTAGCTCCTGGGTTATTGTCCTCATCCAATGGCTTGGAATGTTTTCGTT
This sequence comes from Larix kaempferi, assembly GCA_027924585.1. Taxonomy (NCBI): domain Eukaryota; kingdom Viridiplantae; phylum Streptophyta; class Pinopsida; order Pinales; family Pinaceae; genus Larix; species Larix kaempferi. Next base: position 3,308,010 of record BSBM01000196.1, on the reverse strand, counting down.
TATCTAAATCTTTCAATCATAGCCTTGTGGTAATCCAATGGGATTCTCGAGGTGCTAGAGGTCTAAGCCGTTTCCAGCCTTGATGCACAAATCTGCCGAGTGGGTGTTTCACGAGAGGATGGGTCTCTCCCTCTTGCACTTCTTTTGTCAGTTTCATGGATAGTACTTTGGTTGCAGAAGGTTTTCTTCCTGGTTTTAAGGGCGGAGATTGTTATGATTTGGGTTTGAGAAAGAATGGTGTAGATGATGGTAGTGTTGGCTTTATTGGAAAGAATCTGGAGGAGCTGGAATTTTGCAGTTTTTCACCTTTGATACCTGTCTCTGGCTCTTTCCCTTCGGCCTCTAGGTATGGGGTTAAGGACATCGGTAGCAGTGCGGGCTTGCATGATCAAAAGCCAAGCAATCTTCGGTAAAAAAAGAGGAATCGTATCAAATCGAAAGGGAAGTCGATGAAGTTAGTCCTCGAGGAAGACGTAAAGATGGGTAAGTTGAAGATATGGTGGATAGGGATGTGGTTGGACGCATCCGAGGCAGGAAATTCAATGAAAAAAGTCTCAAGCTATGGATGATTAGTTATTGTCTACCCTACTTGGTTTATTTATCTTTAACCTTCATTTTTCCAAGATGCTAGTTCACAGTTACCTGTAAAAATGCAATAGATTCATAGACAATCTTGAAAGTACCGTGGCGTTCGGACTTGGCTCCACTCTTTTTGAAGGCTTGGAGTCCTTTATTTGATGTTCGCAAAGAGAAATGGATTTAGCTCCAATTTGGATAAGATTGCCTAGCTTTCCTCTTGGGTTATTGTCAATGGATAGTTTTTACACCATTGGGAATAAGATTGGAAGCTTTGTTGCTGGGGATATGTCCTTTTTGGAGACGAGAGAATTGGTGGTGGTTTGAATTCTGGACTCATTGAACCTCCATGATCACTTGGCTGAAGATCTAGAGTTATCAAGAGGAACATCTATCCATGTCCAATAGATGGATTACGAGGGGTTACCTTTTAGATGTCTACGATGCCATGGCTATGGTCATCTATTGGAGGAGTACAATTTACCTTTCAAATGCAAGGAGGGGTACCACAAAACAGAGGGAGCCGAATGTGGAAAAGTGACGTCGAAGACTGACGGAGTCTAGTTTGTTAATTCTTTTGGGTCTACTCAAGATGAAGGATTGGTTGACATGTCAGTAAAGGCAGTTTATGGAAGGCCCACTATTTCTTCTCTTATTTATCCGCAATCGATGACAATCATAGTGAACAGTTTGAGATCCTCTCAATCTCCTGAGGTAAATCAATTGTTTTTCTATTTCCTTGTTGAAAGACGGTCTTCCTCTGACAGTCTCTCTCTTAGTAATCCCAAAGGTCGGAGAGGGGGGAGTTACGTCGTGTGGCTCCCATGTTTTATCAGTTGAGAATGTGTTTGTTAGGGAAAATCAAAGGAGGCTCCTTCACAATGTTAATAACGTAGAGAGCACATTGTTCCCTCCCCAAGGCACTTCCACACCTCTTTTGGTTTTTGATTGTGTGCAATGAAACTTCTTTTGTAGGATGGAACGACTTCGGAGGCTTTCCTGGTTTTGTTTTCTATTGGTAAGTTGGTAAATTTTCTCCCTCCACTTTCCTTACACTCCTCTCCACAATTTGATTTTGGGGTATCTTCGACTCTTGTGGGGTTGTCCTCTACTCTTGGGAAGGAGGATGGAAACTTTGGGGTAGGTGCTTTGGGATCAGTGATGGGGAGATTTTCATGTTTAAAGGAGAGTGATAGAGGTCATGTAAGAAAGGTTTCAGGGGATAAGGATGCTGGTGAGTTGGTCCCTCCAGGTATAGACCCGACCACAGAATTTGAGGATAGAGAGAACCACTACAATTTGCACCCTTGTTTGCGTAGTTAGAGTGTGGATTTGAGTTTCATTCCAGGAAGATTGGGTTAGAGAAAAATCAGTCAAAAACAAGGGGTTAAGGGTCGAAAGCCTTATCTTTACAAGGCACGAGCGAGGTCTACGTAGGATGTAGCTTTAGGAAAACAATGTGAAATCGATGGGGTTCTTGGAGCGAAGAATAACCCGCTCGAGTTTCTAGACGATCTACCTCTCTTTTAACTATCAAGGTCTAGCCAACCCCAATAAACGATTGGCTCTTAAGAGAATTGTAGCAAAGATTAAACCAGATGTCCTTTTCCTTCAAGAGACATCGGGGGATTGGAGTGTTGTTGTAAGCCTTCTGGAAGTACTTTTTAATGGTTGGAATTAGATATCATTAGATGCCTTGAGAAGATCGGGGAGGATAGTGACGGGTTGGAACTCTAGATCTTTTCTTTGCACTAACAACTAGACTATGGTATCATGGATCGACATGGAGTTGTTTTCCAGGAAGGATTTCTTGTTCCTCAATATATATGGTCCTTTTCTCAGAGTTGCTTATTGGGACTCACTGTTCAGTACATCATTTATGCGAAGCGATTCTTTAATTTTGGGTGGTGATTTGAACTTCTCCATTGGTTGCTCAGATACTTGTGGCTCTCTAGCTCATCCAAACTATTTGTCTTAGTATGTTTTACATAAATTGGAAGAAGGTGTTTTAATTGATGTAGAATGGTCAAGGCTAAACCGACTTGGCGAATCAAAAGGGTTGGGGAGGCTAGGGTGGCTAAAAGACTTGACCATTTTCAAGTTGTTGAAGGTTTTTTGGTTGACGGCTTAAGGTTTCATCAGTGGGTCGAGTTGAGGGTGATTTGGAGCAGCACAAATTGGTTGGACACATAACAAAAAACTAAGAAATGACAGGTATCTTGCAAAGGTGGATGATGCTTTAACAAGGATCTATGATTTTGATGGGTTTGGGTATCTCTCTGAAGTAACAAGGATGAAGCTTTAAAACTGGAACAAGCCAAAAGGAAGATCCTAGATGATTGGGCTTCCACCCGACACCTCAAGAGTCGAGCACATTGGTTAGAAAAAGGGGATGACAATACAACTTCTTTTCATTGGTATGCCAAGCGGTAAAGGAATAACAACACGCTTTAGACAATTCGAAGGTGCGAAGGTGAGGAAACCGTTTGATTTCAGGAGATAGAAACTGAAGGTGCTGAACACTTTCAATTGCTTTTAAAAACTGAAGAAAGATCTATGATAGAAAATATCGTAAGATGGTCTCGGGTTTTTCCTGGTTTCATTGCTAAAGAAGACAACAATATGCTCATAGCAAACATTACGCAGAATGAACAAAAGGAGGTGTTGCAAAACGTTCAAAAGGATAAGAGCCCACGATCAAAAGATTGGCGGTGGATCTTTACCTTGGTTTCTTAGAGATCTTGGAAGGTGATTTACTCAAAGTAATTGAGGACTCCAGGGTGTGAGGTAGGATGTTGGATCCCTTTAATTCGAATTTTCTTTCTCTTATTCCTAAATATAGCAATCCTATTTCCTTTGATGACATTTCTCCGATATCACTCTACATTGGTATATATAAGATAGTAACAAAAATTATATCAAGAAGAGTTAACAATGTTTTATCGAGGGCCATATCTAGAGATTAGTTTGGGTTCTTGGCTGGGGGACAAATATATGAGGTTACTGGGGTGGCACAGAAAGGTCTTCATAGCATCAAAACCAAGAATCTTAAGGCGACAATACTAAAAATTGACCCGTCCAAGGCTTACGACAGGGTTAATTTTCTCTATCTAAGGTTAACGTAGACTCATCTAGGTTTTGAGCTATCTTTTATATCATGGGTGAGGAGTTGTATACAAACAATATCTTTTTCAATTCTTACTAGTGGGGCAACTTTGTTTTTTTTCAGAGCAAGAAGAGGGTTGCGGCAAGGGTGCCCTCTGTCACCAATATTGTTCCTTATGGTGGTCGAAGGTCTAAGTAGATATCTTTTGGAGGCCAAAAGAGTGGGATCTTTAAGAGGAGTGCACCTAGATAGTCAAATCTATTTCCGGCACCTGTTGTTTGTTGAAAACATCCTTATTTTTTGAGGGATCCAAAAGGGGCAGTCTCGAGTTGCGAGGCATCCTGGATTTATATTGTGCAGCTACAGGTAAGATGATAAATTTTGGAAAGTCTACAATTTCATTCTGTGGTGTTGAAGCCGAAGAACAAGTCTTTTATCAAGAACATTTATTCCTTTCACAAAGGCCGATTTAGAGATGGGATTGAAATACTTGGGCTTTCACTTAAAGCCAAACAATTACTATTAGCAATATTGGAATTAGTTTATATCGAAATTGGAGAAAAGAATCTCGACCTGGAGCTTTCGGTGCTTTTCTAGAGGAGGTCGATCGATACTTGTTGAGACAATACATGAAGCATTTCCTACTTACTGCATGTTATGCCTTGAATCCCTGTAGGGGATTTGGGGGAAATAAGAACGATTGGTTTCAGGTTCTTATGGAGAGGGTGTAGTGAAAGAATCAATGATCGTTTAGGTAAGATGGGAAAAGCTTTCATTGCTAAAACTGCTTGGAGGTTGGGGGATAAACAATTTTAGTTTCTCAAAAGCACTAGCAACCAAGGGTGTTTGGAGGCTAATGGAAGGTTCATGTTTATCGCGTCAAGTGGGTTTTCAATAGCACATATTTCCCTTTCCCTTATGGGAGTGGATTAGAAACAAAATAAAAACTCTCAATTTATGTCTAACATGTGGAATGCTGTAATGAAATATTTTCAATTAATTGGAGAGGCACTTGCGTGGAAGGTGGGAGCAGGAAATAAGGTGTGGATTGGGGAGGATGCTTGGGTGGGGAGTGGAAGGAATCACCTTCTACCTCCGTATATTATGCTTTTCCTAAGGAACAAAGGCTTCTTTATTCTCAAGCGCATAGCATATCTTGCTACTTCTACGTTGTGGGGACTAGGTTGGTTTTCAGCAGCAAGGATTGGTTTTGAGGGGAATGATGTACAGCTTTGGGATCTTTTTCTTTCATGTCCTAAGAACTATAATGTGAGACTTAGTGAGAAACAAGAGAAGCTAGCTTGGTCTTTCTCATCGACACGGGGTTACACTCCCTGAGTTGGTTATCTTTGTTTGATTTCAGAGGTAGAGAGGAGAGGCACAGTCTGGTGGTGGAGGCATCCTTGGAAAATGAAATTCCCACCAAAATCAAAGCTATTTATGTGGCTGCTACTCAACAACAAGGCCTTAACCTGGGATACATTGCAAAAAAGAAACATATATGGTCTAGGCCGTTGTGCACTTTGTAAGAAAAGTGAAGAAACAAATGGCCATTTGATAATAGATTGTTCCTATTCCAAACATGTGTGGGTTGAGATTGAATGCTTGGAAGGTCTAAAAAATGCTTGGATTGGTGATTCTTTGGAAGTAGGGTTAAGCGGATGGTCCACAAATGCTATGATAAAGAATTACAGAGAATTACCAACTATCATAGCATGGGAGATTTGGATTGTAAAAAATCAATGTATCTTTGTAGATAAACTCATGCCAATAGTTCAATGTGCAGCTCAAGGACTAAGCACTCTTAGAAGTTTTTTGCCTTAGGATACAGATGGGGCGAATAGTAGAATGCGGGTGTCAGAACAGATTGATAAAAGCATTCCCTGGGCCTACTTCGACCGGGCCTCACAAGGGGACCCAAATGTATGTGGTGGAGGAGGCATTTTTCACATTTCAAAGGATCGGTGCATTAAATTTCGTGCATGTTTGGGTGAAGGAACTACGAATTATGCTGACATGATGGCACTGAAGCTAATCCTCACATTGGCTTTGGAGAAAAGCATTCCTAGACTGTAGGTCTTTGGAGATTCTTTGAATACTATCAAATGGGTCAAGGGAGACCAGCTGTTCAACAATCTACTTATTGGTATTTTGTTGGATGAAATCCAAAGGCTCGTTTCCATACTAAATTTCTTCACCATACAACATGTATACAGAGAAAGAAATGAGGTTGTTGATATTTTACCAAAAGAAGGTCTACAGTTGCAGCGAGTTGTGTGGTTTATAATAGAAAATCCTGCAGGTGAAGCATTTTTACCCTTCGTTTCATGAACAACATCAAACAAGGAACCAGTCATACCATATCTTTTTCCTTTGCTTTTCGGGGTGTTTTTGGTACCTACTCTTATATTCCAGGCTATTATTTGAAGTTTGAACACTCTTGTGTATCTGATTATTGATTATTTATGGTATGTCTTTAGATGTATATACCAGATGAGGTTTAGTTTCAATTGATTTTCAGTGGTTCACTTTGTAAAGTGAGTTTGAAACTTGATCAGAGGAAGGGTAGTTTTGTCCATAAACATATCGACTTTTTTTTGTTCTGTCTTGTTTTGGTTGAGAGGCCTAGAGGGCGGTTTCTAGAACAATGCTTTATACAACGTAGGGGAAATGAAATTTTTTTCTCTTTTGATGATATAAAATTACTAAGGTACCTAAACCACCAAGATTGATAAATCATAAAATTTAAGAGTTGCAATAATCTAGAACATGTATGATAAATCTATTAATAAATTATTTGGAAATATCTTTGGGTTAAAGAAAAAGAAATAGAGGCAACACCAACCCCATGTACCAGTTACCCATCTCTGATTTCATAGCCTAAGGCTACCTGGAAAGCACATTGCAATGCAGCTTCATAGATAAATCATAAACATAGAACATATTTAAAAGGAGATAACAATGCACCACAACTAAGTAAACAAGCCCTTCAATGGGTGAAAAACTAGTTACAAAATGTATGCAGTCGCTATAGACAGTAAGGATATAGATAGCACACATGTTCTTCATTGTGAGTGTAAGTCACTTCAAGGGCTCCATTTGATGTAGTGGCCCAAACCTGCATTTAATGAGGTAAGAAATCGAATGAGGTCTTCACACCTTACGTATTTCCATAAAGGCACAATAATATATCAAGAAACCTTCCTCACCTTCACTGTGTTGTCTAAAGAGCACGACAAGAGAAACTGGTCCCAGCAGAGAAGAGACATTACAACTTGCGTGTGATCTCTCAGGGTCTGTATACATTGAAAAGTTTCCAGGTCCCAAACCTGTGAATTTGTGAACACATTGCCAAATATAAATGATCTCAAATCAGAGACATACTTCATTTTCAAAATTGCAGGTGCATGAAAAAATATCAAAGTTTGCAAATTCACGGTACTATTATTTCTAGACCAAACCAGTTCAAGGAAACTAATTTTTTTTTATCTTATTGTGTAAACAAACGCTGGACAAGAAGCAAAGAAACTTACTCTTATTGTGTGGTCCATGGAACCGGAGTAAAGTTTGTTTTCCGTTGAGACTAATGAGAGAATATGAAGCGTATGCCCCGTGAGGGAAGCTGAAGCATCAAAGGTATTGGATGCAGAGTTAAACTTCCATGCCAAAATAGTGCCATCCTGTCGAATGCAAAGTCGGAAAAATCAGCAGGGCAATAAAAGCAAAATGTAATAAAATCATTACCTAGGTTTTACTAATTAAAACAAAACACATGACCCAAATGATTACAGAAGGTATGGCAAGAGACTTACTTGTGTTCCAGCAAAAAGCATTTGATTAACGAAATCCAGGGCATGAACTTGTCCCCTAGGGCCATCCAAAGATATCCCTGTCGAGGTGAGAGCACTGCAAACCTGAATTGTAAATCCACCGCGTTAGCTTTAGAAAATCATTATGTTAAAATCAATTCTAAGGTTTAGGCTTAGGCTAACGCTAACAAACTACCTTGACTGCATTAGGAGCACCAACAAAAACCCATGGACCTTCACTGAGGAGGCATCCAACTTCACCAATACAGTCTAAGGGGATATCGTTACCCTGTTTAAGAAAGAAATGGTAAGCTTGGACCAATATATGGAGAGAAGAGGAAACCAGAGTAAGTAAAAGCTTTAATTACTTGCCCTGTATGGCAATCCCAGGCTATAAGCTTGTTTTCTTGAATAGCATAATAGAGTTTTCCAATCGCTGGATCGGAAGGTAATGCAATCCCTCGAATAGGCTGCCGAGAGGAAGTAAACCGGAGTTAAATTATCCCATGAATATTTTGGAGAAAATAAGGAAACTCAGAAACACAACAAATCGTTGCATATTTTTGAGAAGAAAATAAGGAAACTCATAAACACGGAACAAATAGAACAAATCATTGAGAAACAAAGAAACGAACAAGGTCTAGTAAGGAAACGAAAAAACAACCTAAACCTAAACCTACCTTCAGGTCGTGCCCAGTGAGCTTCGTAAGGAAAATGACGTCAGAACATCCACCAACAAACGAGTGGAGGTACTTGCAGTCTTTTGCTGCGAACTTGCAGTGGCCTGCGAGCCAGTAACTACACGCAGTTTGGATTTTGAGAGTCTGTCCTCTCTTGCATATGTAGCTATAGGAGGAGGAGGTTGACCTCCTCTTGTTTCCTCCCGTTGGTTTCTCTACGAAGATTTCGATGTCCATTTTGTCCATTTCTGCCCTGTTTTGGCTTCTTCTTGCTTGGTCGTGGAAATTTCTTTTGGCTTCTTGCTTTTGCTTCTTCTCTGTTTTGGATTGGAAATTTGTTTTGCCTTCTTGCTTTTGCTTCATCTCTGTTTTGGATTGGAAATTTGTTTTGGCTTCTTGCTTTTGCTTCTTATCGGTTTTGGATTCTTGGATTCTTGATTTGAGCACGAAAATCCTTTCTTAGTTTTTGCTTCCTGCTTTGAGCACAAAAATCTTTCTCAATTTTTGCGTCTGGCTTTGAGCACGAAAATCTTGGGTTCTTCTTCTTGCTTTTTTTTTCTTTTGTCTTTCCGTGTTTTGGTTTCTTCCCTTTATATTGAAATCTTGTGTGTGTGTATTTGTGTTTGAGCGGGAAATTTTCTTTTCTCTGTTTGCTTTGAATTTTTATTTCTTTGTAACTTTCCTATTTATGCATTTTTTTCATTTCTATTTTTAATATTTTTCACAATTTTGTTTCTTTTTTTTCAAAAGAAAAATTGTTATTTCTTGGTATTTATATAAAAATCAAAGAAATTTTTCATTATGAGTAGAACTCTCCAAGGTAGATGAGTGCTGCTATGTCTTACACATATTAATTATGCTTTCATATTTGTAAAAACAAAGTTATATTAAACCCAACGGGTGTTTCGAGAACAAGGTAATTCAGTTCCAACTGTATTTCCTCGACGGAGATATGCATGGATCTCCAATTTTAGTTCAGTGAAAATCATATGGGAGCCTCACCACCACAAAAGGAAAATATGTTAATGGATCCCACACGAGTGATTGATCCTTCGATGTATTCCTCGAATATGAGCCAACTTTCATTCCCAGTGAGTGCGAGCTTCGAAAATTTATCTGCATCATCATTAAATTCCCGGTGAATATTTTGGAGGCGAAATTTCACAAGGTCTACTAAAATTTCTTCGATTCTGGTGCACCAAGGGTCCAGGGAGAGAATTCGAAGTTTACTAATATCTAAGGCCCAATTGATGATAACAAATGAATCTCCAAAAATCTGTAGCTCGGTGACACCGAAGATTGAGGCCAAAGCGTAGAGCATGGTATCTTTGAGCAACAACTTGACTCTTACAAGTCGTGTGATATTTTGGTTGTCGATACATCTCTTAACAAAACTTCACCTCCATTGTACTTTTCATATTCAAAAAACCATTCCTCGTGAGGACGCATGCAAAATGAAGCACTCGAATCGCCTAGTGATATAGGAAGACTTAAAAAACACTGAAACTAGAAGAACGCAAGTTCAAAGAATATATGGATTGTTACAAAATAATTAAAAAATAAATTAGTACACTTATCCTTTTATGTTTGGTTTCTTGATTCGTTGGTTGAGGCCTAAAGAAGACATATAAAGTCAACTTAGATCCATCTTAACTCTAGATCTATCAAACATCCACAGGGATCAAATATCTTTTTATTGATTCGAATAAAAAAATGCAATTATCAAATATAAATGGAAATGGAAATAAAGATATTAATTTGTTTTTTGTGAAATTAAGAGCCTTATGCTCGTGTGCTAGCTTTTTTTATTCACTATACAAAATATATAAACCTGACTTAAATCCATATTAGCCCATATCTATTGAGCATGAGATTGATCAAATATCTCTCTGTTGATTTGAATATCCAGTCACTCTTTTGACGATGCCCTTTTACCCTTTACAGAAGTGAGTCAATCAATTTTAATCCACCAAATCTAACTCAAACTATGTCTTTCAACTATTTATCTCACACAATAGTATATTAAATTCTCCCCACTAGTTGAATAATCCTCTGGATATAGAAACTTCCATTCATTATGGATTTTTTTATGTTGCAAAAATCTAACTCAAACTATTTCTTTCAACTATTTATCACACACAACAGTATATTAAATTATCCCTGATAGTTTATTTCTATAGAATAACAATTTTTTGTCTCAACTTTGAAAAAACTAAGAAGCACGGGAAGAAGAAAAAAGGAATGATCCTATGGAGATAGAAACTTCCATTCCTTATGGCTTTTGTTATGGTACAAATATCAGGGTTCCAAACCTCTATGGCATTGGGGGACTCCTCTTTTTATCTCCATCTCACATTATGTTTCGAATTTGGTCTTGAATCTGGGACTAGCAGCCAATCTTTAGGCTATGGTCAATGTTCAATCTTGATGGAATATGCAAGAGAGAACGATATTGGGGAGATGAACATATATGGTGATTCACAACTGGTCATTGAGCAGATGAAGAGCTCTAGAGCCAAAATGAGCATCTCCCTCCATGGTTTTTTACAACATACTATATATTTAAAGGCATATTTTTATGCTATCCATTTTCATCACATTTGCAAGGGCTATAACCGGTATGTGGATAAGCTATCTAAGCAGGCGTGTGCAAGGGCTCAAGGGTGTTCGTTGGAAACCGTTTTCAAGGAAGGAGTGGAGGATACCCTTCCTCCACAAGAGATGGATGTATAGAAATGGATGCTCTTGAATAGGACCATATTCAACCAATGATTTCTTTGTCTCCTTTTTGAGTTTTTTGTTTTCTTTTTATGCATATTCCGAATCTATAATGATTAGTGTTTTTAGGAGTTGCTTTGCGGATAGGGGTTTTCTTCCCATCTTAAGAAGAGTCATTCCTTTGTTATCAAACAATGCCTCGTGGCCAAACTAACATGATGAGATGTAACAACTTATTTGATTTGAATGGAAAATTTACTATCTTTATCTTTGGGAAAATTATTTAAGATTTTATGCATAATTCATATTTTTTCTAATTTTTAGTTTCTTATGATTGGACAAGAGGAAAATTGTTGTGACTTGTTCTTGAGAATTAATTTTTGTATTCATGAGGATTCACATACAAATATGGATCATGATAGAAGGAGCTTTAATGTCATGTCATGGATTCAATATTTGACCCCTACGGAGTGCTAACACGAACCACCACTAAAACACATCGAAGCACTATTCAATGATAACACCATTTGAATAAAATATCTGTTCAGTATCAATATTAATGTGAAATGTGAGCAAATGAAATACAGGAAATGAATTTAAAGAACCAATAGTGACACAAAAAATCATCTACCCTAGGGGTCACCTAGTTTATAAGAGTTTGATAACCCTTCACACATTGTACACGAGATATACACTAGAAATCCATAACTAAGACTAAATCAATCATCCACAATACAATACTTAGGTAAATTGCAACTTCAATTAACCCTAATATGTTGGCCTATATTATGCCACAACCATAATCCGGCCTTGACAAGGAATAGATCACAATAGGATTATAACAAAGTGGTTGTATATAGATTATGTTGAGAGAAAAGAGTGCATGACGAGTCGCACATGTGGGATATAGGGGAGAGGGTCACCTTTTTACATGAAGGGGTGAACATAGTAGTATTCCATTACTTTTAATCATTACAACAAAAATTTTAATCAACCTCTCATAATTTATGGGGAGCCCATTTATGTTGGACATGTGTCAAATACTCTTTGCAGGTTCTCAGAGCAAGGGGAGTGCTCCCTTACACCCCCGAAAGAAATTTGTTAGGTTCATTTTTAGTTCGTTTTAAGTTGTTTTCGGCCCATTGTAAACTAATTGTGGTTAAGGAAGCGGGGTTTCAATCCAATACAGGTTAATGGATTGGCGTTTTGGATGCTACAATGTTGTAGTGTAAGTGGAAAAGACAATGCAATGAGATAGAGGGAGGAGGATCTCTCGGGAATGTTGGTTTTCCCAGCTTTGGGTTTCTAGGGTAAATCTCTATGTAATTTGTGTATGTCTGAGCCATCTTGATTCTTATGTTTTCGAATTTGTTTGGTATTGTTTTCTCTTGCACAAGTTTATCAAAATTATTCAATTTCCATACTTTAAGTTCACCCATTCCAATCATCATTGAGAAACAATTCTTTGGGTCCAATCTAAAATGCTCACACCTTGTTTCTTTAGAATATTGTACCTCTCTCTTTGCACCTGAGACAAAACCTGCAAATGTTATTATACCAAAAAAAATCCAATATTAGAACATTTATGCACAAAATGATTGGTGTTCTCTATGTCAATTTCAACACTAACACTGTTAACTCCATAAATGAGTTCATGAAATATTTCCTAGAAATATTATTAAAAAGGGTGGAAAATGACCCTCAAGTAGCCCAAACGCATACCAATACACGTTTTAAGAAAAGAACAAAAAAAATATTTGGACCATGTGGAATGGAAAGTAAAGCAAAATCACCATGGCTATAAAATGTAACAAAATTATTGACCGTATATCAATTGACAAAGCAAAACACATGATACATGTGATTAGCAAAAAACATTCTAGCAAAAAAAAACATCACCTAGGGATATGCAATATAATAAAAACATTACCTAGGGCTATAACATGTAACACAGCCATTCCGTAGATGTACCTGTGTTCCAACAAAAACCAATTTGTAGCTCTAACGATAGCTCGATCGAGGTCAGAATATTCCATTATCCAATAGGGTCATAGTAGAGTGGTTGTATTAAGAGTATGTTCAGATAGGAGTACAATGAGGAGTTTCACATGTGGGATATATGAGCGAGTGCCACTTTTACATTAAGGGATAACCACAACAACATTTCAATTGGAGGCTTATTTTTACACTTATTCTCAACCTCTCATGATGTGTACATAGCCCATTTCCATACTTTTAATTCACCATGTCCATCACCATTGAAAAGTTATTCACCAAGTCCTATCTGAAACAACCACACCTCATTTGTTAAGAGTACTCTACCTCATTCTCTAAAAATGAGACAAAACCTATAAATATTATAATACCAAAAATCGTCCAAAATAACAACATTCAAGCATGATAACATGATTGACAACCTCTACGCAATTTCCAAAACCAACATTGTGAACACCATGAATGAGTGCATGAAAGGTTTCATGGTCTTTGAAATATTTTTAAAATGGAATAGATAACATGACCCTAAAATAGTCTAGACGCATTCCAAAATCCAGGATGTTTCCATTCTAAAGAAAAAAAAAACATTTTTGTTTAGTAATATCGAATTAGTGTGCATTCCCTTGTATTTTCATATTTTGAAGATTTTACAGAGTCTAGGGTCCACAATGAGTGAACATTGAGATATAGAACAACTCCCCTATTGAGCGATAGAACTCGATAACTTAAAAGGAAGAAAAATCGAGGATTAAAAATTAATGTTCCCTTATTCGGCCTTGAGATTTTTAAAACAACTATTTAAAAAATCTTTTTGTTACTATTTCAAGTAACTATGAAGTTGCATCTATGAAGGATATTTAAAACAACATTGCGATGTATGCAAACAAGTCTCGAACCAATAGCATGAACATGAGAGCATGTATCCTTACGATGGCAAGTCATAAATGTGTACATTATTATTGTTGCAAGAAAAAATCAACATAGGATTGGCTTTCCCATCATTCACTCCACATAGCACAAGAACACCTCATGAAAAGGGAAAGCAAAAAAAAAAGCTTCAATTAATTCCAAGAAAATAAACATAAATCTAGCATTAGCTAGTGACTAGGAAGCTGGATTATTTGACTCAATTCTCGCTCCATACAAATACAGAAAGAAAAATAACATTTATATATGTGTCTCATTGCCACATTATAACATAATTAATGAAACACACTAGTGCAAATTAACAATATATCATAGGATCTGTGCAATTGATATTGCGATAAAATGAATGAAATTTTCCTCCCATAAAAATTTAAATGAAGTTGAGATGGCTCTCCATATACATGTGGTATCCCTTCTAGATATGAATCCATGAATAACACATGCATGATATGTATATGGGCATATCCAAGGAGTGGGGAGGATCCGGTAACATAAGATGGCTCCCACTAGGAAAGCTTTGAACTGGAGACGAAACACAAATTGTCATCTCCCAACCTAGTTGTTTAGGTTTTAAAGTAGATGTAAAGAAATCCCAAAAGGAAACAATTAAATATTTTCTTCTGGTTTCTGATTTCTTATACACAAAGGTGTTGCCTTAGGTTCTTGCACTGCCAAGACTGGAAAATCATAAAATTGAATATTTTTAGTGAACTACACCACGTATAATAAAACTACTTAATAAGTTATTTTGAAATAAAGACTTGTTTAAAAAAATATATAGACATAGATGACACAAACCTCATGCACTGGTTACCCATCTTTGATATTAGATTCTATACATATCTTAACAACACATTGTAATACAAATACAAGTAATAAGGAATAAATGAAGCACAAATTTAGAAAGAGATAGCACTGTATTGTAGCTTAGTAAACATGCCCTTCCATGGGTGAAAAGCTAATTATAAAATGTATGCATTCACTATAGATAATAAGGATATAGATAACATATATGTAACGTATTCATTATGATTATAAGTCACTTCGAAGGCTCCAACCGATGTCGCAAACTAGCCCTACATTTAATTAGGTAAAAACTTCAATGAGGTTTGTGCAGCTTTTTATCTCTAGAAGGACACAAGGATATACCAATAAATCTTTCTCGCCTTCACGACGTTGTCTAAAGAGCACGATGAGAGATATTGATCCAAGCAAAGAAGTTACAGTACATCTAATGTGCGATCTCTCTGGGTCTATATACATTGAAAATTTCCCACGTTCCAAACTTGTGAATTTGTTTACACAGTTCCAAATATAAAACCATCTGAAATGGGAGGCGATATACCTCATTTTCTAGAATTGTAGGTGCATGAAAAACATCAAAGCATGGAAGGAATGCAATATTTATTCACATTACTATTTTTACTAAACCAACCAATTTAAGGATAACAAATTACGTTATTGCGTAAACAATAAATAACGGTAGACTGGAAACAAAGAAACATACTCTTATTGTGCGGTCCGTGCAAGCAATGTAAAGTTTGTTTTCCCTCGAGACTAATGAGACAACTTGAAGTGTATACCCTATGAGGGAGGTTGTAGGTTCAAAGGTATTGGTTGTAGAGTTAAAATTACTTTCCAAAATAGTGCCATCCCATCAAATGGAAAGTAAAAAAAAAAACAAGTAGGGTTGTCAAATGTAAGAAAGTCATTACCTGCATTGTACTTAATAAATCAAAACACATGACACGGATGATTGAAAAAGGAAAAGCAGGAGACTTCCTTGTGTTCTAGCAAAAAGTAAATCGATCCAACACCTCATGGTTAAAAGAAAATACCTCATAGGAATTGAACCTTGGGGATCAGTGAAACACTCCTCGCTTCTCACTGATTCATCCAAAACCTTTGGGATGAAATTGAAGGGCACTGTATTTGGTTTTGTGCACTCATGTGTGCATAGGTTATCATATCATTTATCCCCAATGGTCGAAATAGGCTAGAATTACTTGAATGGATCCATCCCAAAAGGGTTGCTAAACATTCCCAAGTTGGAGATGATTGAACTCCATAACAACTATCCAAGTGGTAGCATGGTGGCTAAAATTGCGGCGACCTCTAAGTTGGGTTAGTTGAGCTTGTATAACAACAAGCTCAATGATCCTATTCCATAATCTATAGGAAATTTCGATATCCCGCAAATCCTACTTCTCAATGGCAATGAGTTCATCGACAATGTTCCTCAAGACATTGGTTGTTTGAAGCAGTTGTCCAAGATGGACTTCAGTAGTAGCATATTTTTTGGAGTAATACCTCCTGAGATAAGACATTGCAAGCTCTTAGCCTTCATAGATTTGAGTAGGAATGAGCTTAATGGAGCCACCCCCCATAGATCACCAAGATGAGGATTCTCAATTATTTCAATATCTCTAGAAACCATTTGGTTGGAAGCAAATAATAATTTCTTCAAATCTACCCTATGGATGGCCTCATTCATCGTGCACAAGGCCTCGATGATCTCCTCATGGGGTAGTTTCATTTGCACATAGAGGGCATTCAACTACTCGAACAACTGAAAATGAAGATTGGGTTTTAATTAAAGACTTGAAGGTAGGATCACACTCCATTGGAGTTTTAATCATTGGATTTCAAATGTTTGAACAAATCTGAGAGGAATGTGGCATTTGCTTTAAATAAAAAGTTCGATGAAGTTGCAAGCTTGACACTTATATAGTGGCCTCATTTACCCTTTGGTAATTTGTAGGATTTATAACTCCAAAGAAGGAATTGGTGATCCTAAAATTTAGTGGAAGTATTGGACGATCCAATGTCACTTTTTAAGAATTTGGATAGAGTTTAGTATATTGAAGCCTTTGACTATAAATATTGGTATCATGGAAGTTTCTTTCTAATGGAGAATAATGATGTTGTTGCAAATACGATTGTCCTCTTCTTAGTTGACCAAGGTACTCTACCTTTTTTTTAGCAAGCAATATGAGCACTGAAAAGGAAGCCAAAACCTTGTGTAGGGGAGTGATTATGTGCTTTCTCCACACCAAAGATTTGTTTTATTTTAGTTTATTGTGCTTTCTCGATGTCAAATGCAATTCGCAATTTCACTTTAATATTGAAATCTAAAATTACGCTTTTATGTTTCAAAATTCACAATTTTGGAATCAAAATTCTCATTTTTGGAGTAGACAATTAACACTTTTGCAATTGAAATTTGCACTTTCGGGTTTAAAATTATTAGAAATTCACTTTAGAGCAAAAAGTCATAGTTTTGAAAACTAATATTCAAACTTTGAGAATTCAGTTTTGAAGTGCTAATATTAACATTTTCAATATTAAAATGCATGTTTTTCAATATAGATTTTGCTTTATTATTTGAAATCTAATGGAATTGAGATTTAAAGAAGTTTAGAAATGTTATGTAAATTTAAAGAAGTTTTAGGATTTTTTTTGGGAGACCTAGAATAATATCTTTGTTTATATAAATGACATTGGAAATATCCACTTTATAAATTAGACAATATTAAGGTTGATTTGTACGATGTTTGTATGTTAATATTGAGTGTGCAACACAAAAGTTTTTTGACATTTTGGAATTTTAATACAATTATAAATTATCTTCTCTCTCCACAAACATACTCTTGACGATAATTATCCATATCCTAGACGGGTATATATTGATTTGGATTTTAACGATAATGGTGTCTTCAATTTGAAACAGTAATACATACAATTTGATGTTCATATAGGAAACTTGTTTAGCCCCTTGATCCAATCTAAGAACAAAGGTTTGTGTAACCCATGAAGGATGATTTGGCCAATGATGTGGTTGACCATAAATAATACCTTATAATTGGTCATCTGATGAATACATCCACCTTACTATTTAAAATGAGCTACATTGGCATAGGATATGTTTTTTAAATGCTAAATGCTAAATTCAAATTTATTTTATAATATAAAAGAAAACATATCAAATCCCCACTATTACACTTTCTTGCTATCTTAAGAAACTATTAGCTTATCAACTAATCAATATTCTTTGATTCATTAATTTAGTAATTTACTCATTGATTTAATGATGTCAAACTTGACGATCTCACACCGGTAATCAATTTCTTACACCTATCAAAATGTAAACTTAGATTATTACCATAACACCAAGTTAACTATTGTACCACCAGGCAACGCACCATATGATACTACTATCTTCCCATTACATATATAAAATCACGACGAATATACTATCTTTCAATTAATTTTATATTTATATATACTAGCAATTGCCCAAGAAGGTGCAAAGGTACACCAATGAAAAGAAATGCGAAATAAAGTAGATGTGATGAAATAGGATAATCACCGGTATAGGTTGGGATCCATCCCCATGATGATCTTATACTCAATGTCATGCAACTTGATGGCTCTTTTTTTGTGCTTGGGACTAAGGCCACCATGTTCGTTGTATGACTCTCAATTGTGTATGCATGGTGTTTTTTTGGGATGGTTTAAACATATGGATACTTCTGTAGATGGGAAACCCAATTTTGAGCTTTGCTAGTACTTGTGGACGCTGCTCGACAAAGTCAAATGCTTTTTCTTCATACAGTCACGACAGTTTGCTTTTTATGTAACAAGGGAAATATTCTACAACAAAAATAACACCATTTTTTAGAATACAAATAAATTATGCCTTTCACCATATTTGTTAGAATGGAAACGCAACTCAGAAACTCGGAACAATTCCAGGGCCCCATAAAATTAAACATCGTGGAGTACATAATATTTTTGAGGAAAAACAATGGATGAAGGCAAAGAATTGGAGCTTGCGAAGCAGCGTCCACAAGTACCGACAGAGCTCAAAACTGGGTTGGCCATCTACTAAAATATCCATATGTTTAAACCATCCCAAAAAACACTATGTGTACATAATTGAGAGTCCATGATACAACAAACATGGTGGATTTAGACCCAAGCATTAACAAAGAGTTATCAAGTTGTGTGATGTTGGGTGTAAAATCATCATGGGGTTGGATCCCAACCTATACCAGTGATTATTTATTCTACTTCGTCGCATATAATTTACTTCCATCTTTTTTTCCTTTCGGTGTACCTTTGCATTTTCCGGGGCAATTGTGAATTACAATGCATGAGGTATGAAAAGCCTCATTTTCCTCAAATACTTCCCAACCCCTTTATCAAAATCCTCAAAAGTGGCTAGATCCACGAATCAATATAACCCCTTTTACCACTTATAACCAACTCATATTGGCAAAAAACACATTTACAATTTACAATTTTCAAAACTCCTCAAAGTGGTTGGATACACGAATCAATTTAGCCCCTTTTTCCACTTATAACTGACTAATAGTGGTCAAAAACACATCTACAATTTACAATTTTCAACGAGGCCCAATTTCAATTTTCCTTAGAGTGGTTGGATCTACTTTACTTTTTAAATAAAATGCTCAAAGCCCCCTTTTTACAAATTTTTCGAAATGTGGATGAGTGGCTAAGTCAATATCGTAAAAGCTTCCAACGAACTGCACAAAACAAGTTCAAAGAAACAACCCCAACGAATATAGTTTGAATGCGCTTGAAGTATTTGACCACGTCATCACGAATGGAGTAACTACGCTCGGTGCTCATAATGTCATGTCCAACCGACCTCAACCTTCAAGGCACTCTCGCAGTCATACGAAGACAATTCGGGCACCCCTTCTCTTGACCTCGTGAAATGGATGGGGGCCATATGTCAATCGAATGCTGGAGAAAATCAACATTCACCCAAAGACGGGGACGACAGATTGGGTGAATCTTCGCGTTGATCCATTCCAGCTCGAAGCTACTATGTATTATGAAGATTTGAGTGCAAGCCATTCGGGTCATTACTATTAGGATCCATGAAAATGAAACAGCTGCAAGCACACCCTTCTCTCTTGCAATAGTACCGCTCATCATTCCATAATATGTTACAATGAAACAGCCGCAAACACACCATTCACCCTGGCTATGGTACTGGTCATCATTCTATAATATGCTACAGGAAACTCTAAATATTTCCCTACAGGAAATTTGTAGACTTATCTGATCCAAATAGCTACTTTCTAGCCTATGCCACCAATGTGTTGTGCGAAGGGTTTTACTGTTGTGAAATCCGATCCAAAGAGCTAGTTTCCAGCTTCTGCCACCAATCTGTTGTAGTGAAGTGTTTTACTGTTCTGAAATATGATCTTAACAAGCATACATATTCATGTCCAAATAATGATTTGCAAATGGTACTTTATTGCTAGAAACTGTTTGTATTGAGGTAGATTACATGAACTGTTCCAACAATTGAAAACTACGATGATACACTAAATATAACAGCGAACAATGTCCCGAAGTCAAAAATGTATTTTCACCCGTTCACTGAAATTTTACAAAGAAACCTTTTAACACCCATGCAAAAGAAAGTGGTAACACTGAGTGCACAGTTCAAATTTGCAATGACCCAGTAAATATGACAACAAACCAATGTCCTGATGTCAAAAATTTCTTGTTACCCCCTCACTAAAATTTTGCAAAGCAACCTTTGAACACCTCTTAGTACTGAAATCCGCACGCCAAACTTTTTGAGTTTCTGCCAAAATTGTGTAAAGTTTGCCTAGCCTCTTGATAGCTTCAATCTCAACCTGATATATGTTGGGGAAGCTCTTCAACTTCCGGTAACAAAATCAGCTGACTTGCAAAAGCATTCGCAGCAGGAAGTTCCTGTAGTAAAAGCATTACAATTTGCAACATATCTGCTACATGAATTTTGAATTTCAGTAAGAAGTCCTACATTCGGATGCTGCATTAGCTCAGATATTCCTCCATGCTATGGTTACATTCCCATTAGATCTAGTGAGCTAAATTCCACAAGTCTATATGTTCTACATCTCTCGTCGGCGACTAAATACAAGTTCATGGTATATCAAAGCGTGATATCACGCCTCTTCATGCATATGGGATAAACTCCATTGATATCCAAAGCATGCATCCGACTGATTGACCATGCCAGGCATCCACACCAAGAGCAAAAGAGATCACCCAGGTGCCACCAGTCCTCTACATCGAGTTTCCATGAAAGGCATTCAAGTGATTCAATCATCAAATAGCGCTAAGGGACACCTTAAGGAATGTGTGCTAGTTCTTCTCTCGTTGTTTGGTTTTTGTTGGCTAGGAAGCATTGGGAAATTTATTCAACGTTTTATTAAAGAGAGATCAAATCGCGGCCCCCCCAAAAAAACGCAGAAGCAGTTAAAACAGTAGCTCTCACTTGAGATCGTAGCCTTCATAAAGATCCGGTTTTGATATAAAACAATGATTTGATTTTCTACGTGGAGGATAAACGTTCTAATTCATGATAACGCGCCAAAGATAGATTGCCAACATCCAAATTTCTGTAAAGAAAATATATTAAAACCACTTGGTCATTAGGTTTGAGTGGGAGCTTGCCTTAATCTGCTGCACCATAAAGAGAAATGCCAGGAAGAAATTCCATTCACATCGCTAACCAATTTACTGAATTCCTTATAACGTGTCTAATTCCGAGTGACGTATATCAGGTTATTGGTGCTCCATGCTACAAATTAGGGATTGAATTTAAAACACCAATTTCATTAGCACGCAAAGAGATACGTCCTTAGGTTTTCTATCTTCGACCGATCGTAAAGGGAAAATTCTTGGTCTGGTTTACCTTTCATAATATTCTTACACCATTGTGTATGAATTGCTATCTCATTTATATTTTGATCGTGCAGATTTGATTGGTAAAAAAGGCTAGCAAGGAATCGGATAAATTCAACAATGGAACAGTTACGACTTGATCTGGATGTCAGCTTATAAACGAAATCAACGAAGAACGCGTAAACCGGATCATCGATCAGAGGTTTGATAAGGAAAGAAGTCTCCAACAGAATGCAGAGGATTCGTGAAAGACCTGTAGCTACAAATTAATGAAATTGTCGGGCTTAGAGAATGATTCCTAGCAAACCGTGAAGAATTAGATCAAACGGTTTAAAACCCACTTCACAAATGGATCGATTTAACTAGCCGTTTTCTCAAAAGATGAAGATCTCGGAGATTTTCAGGCCCATTTGAAACATATTTTTCCAGAAACTTATGTTACGTCCAGTAGTAATGGTTATTTTTGAAATTGCTTTGGGTCTTTTTGCCTATTTAAGTAGAGGCAATTCCATTGTGGAAGGGAGGGGGAAGCGCTATTTAGAATGGAGGAATTGTCTTCTTGCCACTCTGTATTCTCTTTGTAATAATTTTTATTGAACATAGAAGGAGGCGTTGTCTTTCAACCAATTTTTATCTTTGTAATTATTTATGAAGCTGTAATGGTAAGCCAGAGATTGCTCAGTAATCATTTTCATGCAGTGAATTGCTGTGTTTTGTAAGATTTTTCATACACTTTGCACAATTAATTACAATTTGAATTTGATTATCTTGATTCATTTTCTATGTTTAAGATTTTCAGGTTTGATTGTTTAAGTGATTATATCTTTCTGATTGCATAAATGGTTTGATTAAACATCAACAATAATTTGTATTTGTTTATCTTTGGTTAAATCACTGTTCTTATTTAAATGACTATTTATTTAACTTTGATTAGACAAGTTAGTCATAAAACTTTCTTTTTATACATAAGAAATCCTAGTATTAAACTTGCGCCTGGGATAGGATAGGTTATATTACACAAGTTAAATTAACATACTGCAGCAACGGATGTTTCAGTAGCCCTTAAAACTCTTTGTAGTTTTAGCAGTTGTTAGACTGTTTGTTGCAGCTATTTAACAATTGCATCATAGATTAAGTTTGATTGCATTTTGGGATCTTAAATTTAATCAAATTTATATTAAGTCCAATTTTAAAGTCTCATTTTTAAGGAGCAAATCTATATAGGCAACAAGGCCTTTGTTCCTGCGAGAAGTCATTATTCCAAACACACAAAGGGCTTCTTTAAGCACTTTGTGTGGGCTACTTCTTCTCGTTGACGCGCGGTCACATCTGCCTATCAACACACCTTCAGGCAGCTTTTAAGCATTCAAAGGCCCAAAACCAGCATCGGTGATCAACTTCAAATTTTATAAATGAGGATTAATATTCGGGTTTACTTTTCTAGGCAGAGGATTGAAATGAGTGCATGATTGAAATGTCAGATAAGGTATTTCAACCTGGGAAAGCGGTTGACAAAAAGAAGCAAATGAAGTATCCTGAAGACTCTTTTGGATACTGTTCGAATAAAAAACAATGTTGAATAATGAAGAAAACGTAAAAAATGAGAAGTACCAAACAAGAAGAGACACAAAGAATAAGATGACTAATTAACAGACAATAAAGTCAACCATTCATTCACTAAATTGGTTCAAAAACCAAAACATTCATCTTCTATTTTGTTAAATTAGCATTGAACACTGACAAATCCAATAGATGGAGCTTGGAAGAACCTCCATTGAAAGCTATTATGCATCTCTTGTTCCATAAGAATAAGAGACCTAAGAGTTGGATGGTGCTTGAACATTTTCAGGCCTGGAGTCTTATCATCGAGTTGTCTCCTAGAATTTCTCCATTCCACTGGAATCGGTCCGCAAACAATGAATACTCTATTGCGATCAATCCTAAAATCACCGAGCCACACTACAACACCAGGTTCTATAAGGTGGAATGGGCCCGCAAACAACAATGAATACCCTACTGCGATCAATCCTAAAATCACCGAGCCACACTACAACAGCAGGTTCTATAAGGTGTGTTTCATCTTCTCTTTCTTCTAGCAAACAAAGACCATCAGACAATCCTTAGCTACATAACCTGACTTTATGAACCGAACTCTTGTTGATTGTCATCCATCTTAACACACATAGTTAAGAGAAACTTCAGTTTTCCAAATAGACTACCATATTTTCATCCTCGATGTCTTACAATTCCCACTGTGGAGTATATCCCCTCAATAATAGGGCTCGTTCTAATATTCTTCCATAAAACTTCTCCATATCATATTTGAAAAACACTTTATTATTGCTCCTATTAGCGCTAAAATCTACTTGTCAAGTCAAAACTTTTGGTCAAGTTCCAAGATTTCCCGTGCACTTTTGCTCCTTTGTCTAAAGGAGTGGCGCTACAAAATGTTAAAATGAAAATCACCCCTTCAAAATTATTTTTGAACTGTTGTCAAAATCTCGATGTTTTCGCCAACTTTGTGTCAACTTAGCTAAGACCTCCATATTCTACGTCAAACTTTGTCAAAATCTCCCACTGTCTCAATTTATTGATCTGGTCAAGTCTCTCATTTCGTTTTCGCCGAAATCCTGTGTACTCTTTATTGTGTTCGAAATTACCTTTGGTATATCAAATCAAGCCAAATATTTAAACGCTATATATAATAATAATAATTAAATTAACTTAAAACCTTTTATGAAATTTTAAAATAATATTTTGTCTTTATTTTTTATTAAAAAGCTTTACTTTTCCAACCATAACTATTTTAGGTTACGTGGCCTTTAAAAAAGATGGAAGTATCATTTCATAAAATAATGGATCTTTTTAATCATTATATAGACACAACGGTATACATAAACAAAACAAAGATGGTTACTTCATACCAAGAACCGAGAACATGTAAGCAGTCGTCCAACTGACATGGAGCACCGAGCGGTCTTCCAATGGAGGAGTATAGTCATGTTTATTGCTCTCAATGTATGTTAAATTGAACGAACACCAACTTGAGTGCCAACGAACTAAATATTGAGCACTCAAATTTGAAGTGCGAGCTTTTAATTGTCAGTGAGTGAGAAGACTCGTATGTGAGTGCCACGAACAGCGCTCGGGTGCCAGCGAGCATGCCCACAGGTCATCACAAGTGTTGAGCTATGTGCTAAATTTTGCTATAAAATTGTTGTTACATTCAATGTTTACAATGTTTTTACAGTTCGCTCTGCTGCACAATATGTTGAATGACAAAAACTATGGAAAAAGGAAATCTGTCTATTAAATTGAGATGCTTTTCCGCTATTGGAAAAAGGAAGTTTATTTCGAAATTGGAAAGACTCCATTATTGTATTGCAGGCTGCCAAATCATTCCTAAATTAAAGGCAAATATTCAGATTTCAAGGCAAAGACTAGCATTCGAAGGCTCAATTCCAGATTGGCACTGAATTATTAAGTGGCAGAGCAAATTTCAAATCGATATTTGAAGGCAAAAGATTAGTATCAGGATCCAGATTTTCAGGGCAAAAAGTCATGTTACTCCATTTCCAATATTCCAAGCAGGCCCTTGGGGATCTAGCTGCGTCTTGAAAGCATTGAAGTTTATGGTTGTTTGCAAAACTCCACAAACTCAAATGAATGAAGTGTTGACTTTAGTTAATTGTCGTCTAGTCTAACCAACCTCGTGTTGATTTTTCCCATAAATCCCACAAACTGTTTCTGCGCACAGTTTGCAAGGAGGCCAGACCTGATTTCTGGGTGTTGGAAAGGTCCAAATAGATCTGGCTGCTCGTTCCAATCCATTTCTTAACCCTTCAAACTCAAAGATCCCTAGATATTGCTTGCCCGGCTTATTTTGAGCTGCACTAAATGTACGGACTCGAATCATGTAGCTCCAACAATTAAATTGTGAAGCCCAAAGGGCCCTCTTATGCAAGCAATATCAGAGTCTGTCTCTATCCTGTGCCTAATAAGCATTTTCCATGAGCGTGTCTCTATCCTGTGCCCAATAAGCACAATAACCATTTTCCATGGGGCATCTTCATTAATCAATATTACAATCTGTTTTACTGTGAACACTGTTCCATGTGCCTAGATTTTATTGGAATATCTTTATTATGAGATTTTGTTCCATATTAAAACTGTCCTCCACTAGACAGGGTCGGAATGTCCAATTCAAACTTACTAGAATCAAAGAATAGAATGCAGAGAAAAGTAACAATCTATAATTTCATTAACCCAAGCAAATAACATATTCCAAAAATTAACCCAAGCAAATAACATATTTCAAAAATATTGGCTACATGTCGTGCCCAAAATTAACATTTCCATCGCAATAATGCACTTGTGAATCCAGAAAAATGCACACAATCACAATTAAAACATCTCACACTCGATCTGTTATACAAGCATACAAATAAAAACTCTAGCATTGTATTGTAATTGTCATAGCCCTGCAATCCATGATAAAGCAACCATAAGACTAGTGCATATCCTATACATAATGGATTCATCATTTGAAACTCTAGCATTGTATTGTAATTTCCTTAGCCCTTCAATCCATGATAAAGCGGCATCATTTGAAACTCTAGCATTGTATTGTAATTGCCATAGCCCTTTAATCCATGATAAAGCAACCATAAGGCTAGTGCATATCCTAAATAGAATGGATTCATCATTTGAAACTCTAGCATTGTATTGTAACTGTCAATTGTCATAGCCCTTCAATCCATGATATCGTAAACACAATGGATTCATCATTTGAAACTCTAGCATTGTATTGTACTTGTCATGGCCCTTCAATCCATGATAAAGTAGCCATAAGACTAGTGGATATCATCATTTGGAAACTATGGATTGAATCGATCTCCGACTCTTTCAGAATAAAGAGTATAATGTTAACCAACTTTGTCAAAAAATAGTAATGGGTCAAGAATGAATGACATGGATCAAAACCAATTGAGTAGAGTTCATGTTGTCTAATGAGCACGACAAGAGAAATTGGTCCCACCAGAGAAGAGGCATTGCAACTGATGTGTGATCTCTTGGATTCTGTGTACATTGAGAAGTTCCCAGGTCCCAAACCTGTGGATTTGTTTACACAATGTGATTAGCAATAGCTAGGACATGAACATGTCCCCTACAGCCATCTAAAGATAGCTTTGTTGCAATGAGAGCATTCCATTAGACGACGGGATCGCACAACCTCTCCACTGCTCAGTGGCCTTTTGGATTTAGGTGACGTGCATAACGACTTTAATGTGGCTTTATGCAAGGTGGGCGATGCCTTTATTCCCTCGGGGGTTGTATCTCCTAGGTTATTGTCCTCATCCAATGGCTTGGAATGTTTTCATTTATCTAAATCTTTCAATCATAGCCTTGTGGTAAGCCAAGGGGAGTCTCGAGGTGCTAGAGGTCTAAGTTGTTTCCAGCCTTGATGCACATATCCGTCGAGTGGGTGTTTCACGAGAGGATGGGTCTCTCCCTCTTGCACTTCCTTTGTCAGTTTCGTGGATAGTACTTTGGTTGCGGAAGGTTTTCTTCCTAGTTTTAAGGGTAGAGATGGTTATGCTTTGGGTTTGAGAAAGAATGGTGTAGATGATGGTAGTGTTGGCTTAATTGGAAAGAATCTAGAGGAGCTGGAATTTGGCAGTTTTTCACCTTTGATACCTGTCTTTGGATTTTTCCCTTCGACCTCTAGGTATGGGGTTAAGGACACATGTAGTAGTGCGGGATTGCATGATCAAAAACCAAGCAATCTTCGGTAAAAGAAGAGGAAGCGTGTCAAATCTAAAGGGAATCCAATGAAGTAAGACCTCGAGGAAGACGTAAACATGGGTAAAGTTGAAGAAATGGTGGATAGGGTTGTGGTTGGACACATCCAAAGCGGGAAATTCAATGAAAAAAGTCTCAAGCTATGCATGATTAGTTATTTTCTACCCTCTTTGGGTTATTTACCTTTAACCTTCATTTTACCAAGATGCTAATTCACAGTTACCTATAAAAATGCAATAGATGCACCAACAATGTTGAAAGTACCGTGGCGTTCACACTCAACTCCACTCTTTTCAAAGGCTTGGATTCCTTTACTTGATGCTCGCAAAGCAAAAATGGATTTAGCTCCAATTTGGATAAGATTGCGTAGCTTGCCTCTTGGGTTTTGGTCACTGGATATTTTTCACACCATTGGGAATAAGATTGGAAGCTTTGTTGCTAGGGATATATCTTTTCTAGAGATGAGAGAATTGGTGTTGGCTTGAATTCTGGATTCATTGGACCTCCATGATTGCTCTGATGAAGATCTAGATTTATTAAGAGGAACATATATGCATGTCCCATAGCTGGATTATGAGGGGGTGCCTTTTAGATGTCTACAATGCCAGGGCTATGGTCATTTGTTGGAGGAGTGCAATTTACCTTGCAAACGCAAGGAGGGGTACCGCAAAGCAGAGGGAGCCGGAGGTGGAAAAGTGACTTCGAAGACTGATGGAGTCTAGTTTGTTAATTCTATGGGGTCTACCCAAGATGAAGGATTGGTTGACATGTCAATAAAGGCAGTCTATGGAAGGCCCACTATTTCTTCTCCTCTTTATCCTCCATTGATGACAATTGTGGTGAGCAGTTTGAGATCCTCTCAATCTCCTGAGGTAAATCAATTTTTTTCTATTTCCTTGCTGAAAGACAGTCTTCCTCTGACAATCTCTCTATCAGGAAGCCCAAAGGTCGAAGAGGGGGAAGTTACGTCATGTGGCTCCCATGTTTTATCAGCTGAGAATGTGTTTGTAAGAGAAAATAAGAGGAGGCTCCTTCACAATGTTAATGACGTAGAGAGCACATCGTTCCCTCCCAAAGGCACTTCAACACCTCTTTGGATGTCGATCGTGAGGCAATGAAACTGCTTTCAATGGAATGACTTCGGAGGCTTTCCCGATTTTTTTTTTTTTTTTTTTTTTCTGTTTGTAAGTTGGTAAATTTGCTCCCTCCACTTTCCTTACACTCCTCTCCGCAATTTGATTTTGGGGTATCTTGGCCTCCTATGGGGTTGTCCTCTACTCTTGGGAAGGAGGATGGAAACTTTGGGGTAGGTGCTTTGGGATCAGTGATGGGGATTTTTTCGTGTTTAAAGCAGAGTGATAGAGGTCATGTAAGAAAGGTTTCATGGGATAAGGGTACTGGCGGGTTGAGCCCTCCAGGTATAGACCTGACCACTAAATCTGAGGATAGAGAGAACCACTACAATTTGCACCCTCGTTTGCGTAGTTAGATTGTGGATTTGAGTTTCATTCCAGGAAGATTGGGTTAGAGCAAAATCGGTCAAAAACCAAGGGTTTAGGGATGAAAGCCTTATCTTTACAAGGCACGGATGAGGTGTGCGTAGGATGTAGCTTTAGGAAAACAACGTGAAACGATGGGGTTCTTGGAGCAAAGAATAAGCCGCCCGAGTTTCTAGATGATTTGCCTCTCTTTTAATTATCAAGGTCTATCCAACCCTAATAAAATATTGGCTCTTAAGAGGATTGTAGAAAATATTAAACCAAATATCCTTTTCCTTCAAGAGACACCGTGGGATTGGAGTGTTGTTGTAATCCTTCTAGAAGTACTTTTTAATGGTTGGAATTTCATATCATTAGATGCCTCGAGAAGATCGGGGAGGATTGTGAGGGGTTGGAACACTAGATCTTTGCTCTGCACTAACAACTAGATTGTGGTATCAAGGATCGACATGGAATTGTTTTCCAGGAAGGATTTCTTGTTTGTCAATATATATGGTCCTTGTATAGACAGCTCATTGGGACTCACTGTTTAGTAAATCATTTATGCGAAGCGATTCTTTAATTTTGGGTGGTGAATTGAACTTCTCCATTGGTTGCTCGAATACTTGGGGCTCTCTAGCTCATCCAAACTATTTGTCTTGGTGCGTTTTACATAAATTGGATGAAGGTGGTTTAATTAATGTAGAATGGTCAAGGTTAAACCGACTTGGCGAATCAAAAGGGTTGGGGAGGCCAGAGTGGCCAAAAGACTTGATCATTTTCTAGTTGTTGAAGGTTTTTTGGCTGACGTCTTAAGGTTTCGTGAGTGGGTCGAGTCGAGGGTGATTCATATCATTTTCTCACTGTTTTAGAAATGGCTGGAGTTGGTCCTAAGCCACCCAATCCTTTTAAATTTAATGCAAAGTGGTTTTAGGTGGAATATTTTATTAAGTTAGTCAAGGATATGTTGCGCCCATATTATGGGAGTTCAGTAGAGTCAGCTACACTTCAGTTTGAGTAAAATCTAAAATGGATTAAAGAAGCATCACCAATTGGATGGACACGTAACAAAAGACTAAGAAATGATAGGTATCTTGCAAAGGTGGAATATGCTTTGACAAGGATCTATGATTCTGATGGGTTTGGGTATCTCTTTGAAGTTACAAGGCTGAAGCTTTAAAACTAGAACAAGGAAAAAGGAAGATCCTAGATAATCGGACTTCCACCTGGCACCTCAGGAATCGAGCACATTGGTTAGAAAAATGGGATGACAATACAACGTATTTTCATTGGTATGCCAAGGGGTGAAGGAATAGCAACACGCTTTGGAAAATTCGAATGTGCGAAGGTGGGGAAGTCATCCAATTTGAGGAGATAGCAACTGAAGGTGTTGAACACTTTCAATTTCTTTTCAAAGTTGAAGAAAGATCTACAATATAAAATATCATAATATGGTCTCAAGTTTTCCCTAGTTTCATTGCTAAAGAAGACAACAATATGCTCATAGCAAAAATTACGCAGAATGAACAAAAGGAGGTTCTGCAAAACATTCAAAAGAATAAGAGCCCACAATCAAAAGATTGATAGGTGGATCTTTACCTTGGTTTCTTAGAGGTCTTGGAAGGTGATTTACTCAAAGTAATTGAGGACTCAAGGGTGTGAGGTAGGATGTTGGATCCTTTAATTCAAATTTTCTTGCTTTGATTCCTAAATCAAGCAATCCTATTTCCTTTGATGACATTTCTCCGATATCACTCTACATTGGTATATATAAGATAGTAACAAAAATTATACCAAGAAGAGTTAACAATGTTTTATTGCGGGCCATCTCTGGAGAGAATTTTGGGTTCTTAGCTGGGGGACAAATATATGAGGTTATTGGAGTGGCACAGGAAGGTCTTCATAGCATCAAAACCAAGAATCTTAAGGCGACAATACTAAAAATTGACCCGTACAAGGATTACGACATGGTTAATTTGCTTTATCTAAGGTTAACATAGACTCATCTAGGTTTTGAGCTATATTTTATATCATGGGTGAGGATTTGTATACAAACAATATCTTTTTCAATTATTACTAATGGGAAACTTTGGATTTTTTCAGAGCAAGAAGAGGGTTGCGGCAAGGGTTCCCTCTGTCACCAATATTGTTCCTTATGGTGGCTGAAGGCCTAAGTAGATATCTTTTGGAGGCCAAAAGAGAGGGATCCTTTCGAGGAGTGCACCTGGGTAGTCAAATCTATTTCTGGCACCTGTTGTTTGTTGACGACATCCTTATTTTTTGAGGGATCCAAAAGGGACAGTCTCAAGTTGTGAGGCATCCTGGATTTATATTATGCAGCTACAGGTATGATGATAAATTTTGGAAAGTCTACGATTTCATTATGTGGTGTTGAAGCCGAAGAACAAGTCTTTTATCAAGAACATTTTTTACTTTTACAAAGGTCGATTTAGAGACAAGATTGAAATACTTGGGCTTTCACTTAAAGCCAAGCAATTAATATTAGCAAGATTGGAATTGGTTTATATCTAAATTGTGTTAGATTTTCAACATTTAATTCAATATGACCTAGGATCTTATCTGAGAGAACAACATGTACATCATATCAATCACAAGAGACAATAGACACAGAGATTTTCACCGGGGAAACCATAAAGGAGAAAACCCTGTAACTTCCTCAGAGATAGAATGAGCAATTATACAAAACCCCAAGACAAAGAGATAGTCTCCAGCAACTTCCTCCTCCTCCACTTGTGCGAACTTGTCTCACTCTTACTTATGAATAAGTGTGTGAGTGAATGGATAAATAGAGAGGTGATCCTCTCTATTTATACTTTACTTTCACTTTCCTTTTACCCTAACTGGGCTGACCTCCCTTAGGAGAGTCTAATAACCCATGAAATACACAACTCTGCGGTCTAATGCCCTGTCATACATGGGAGGATGGACCTCAATGACTTTACATGACCCAAGTACCATAATGAATTCTCCGACTGGAGGAATAAACATCTTCATCGGAGATACAACAATAAAATGCAAATACAATATAAAATAGACAAGTGAATACGTTCCGAAGTTACAAATACTTCACCACTCCCTCTTAACTAGGAAGGTATTCTATTGACACAGTTCATTAGCGCAAATATTCGTCACTAGATCATCATCAAAGCTGGATCATCATCGTCACTGCTGCTGCTATCTCAATCATCAATCTCCAATCTACTCGTCATAGAAAGTTCTACAGAGCTAGCCCTTTTTCATGTTGGATGTAGGACTAGCCTCTATGTAGGTCTTCATCATCTCTGCGAGCAAGCCATCAAGTAGGTATATCTCAAGACTTATTATATGCCTCTGTAAAACCTGCAAGATCTCCCAAGACTAATTATGTGCCACTGCAAAACCTAAAGGAGCATCTCATGACTGATTATATGCCTCTGCAAAACCTGTGTACTCTACTATCACCTCATCATCTTCATATCATCTCATCGTCCACGGAGCACAACCCATATGCACACAACACAACACTTACACTCACTGGTATGGGAGGACCAACCTACCACCATCCGTGAAAGGCTCAACACTTATATTTGCGCCATGGGAAGACACACCTCAACCATGCGAGAATGGCATTGCCCTTACATCTACGCCATGGGAAGACACACCTCAACCATGCGAGAATGGCACAACACTTACATCAACATCCATGGGAAGACACACCTCAACCATGATGGAATGGATCAACACTTATATCACAGCCATGTGAAGACACACCTCAACCATGTTGGAATGGCTCGGGACTTATATCATCAACCATGGGAAGACACACCTCAACCATTTCGAAATGGCCTGGCACTTATACCAGCAAGCATGGGAAGACACACCTCAACCATGTAGGAATGGCCCCAGCATTTATATCTAAACAATGGGAGGACACACCTACCACCATGTGAGAATGGCTCATGTGCATCTGCGTCTTCTGGACTCATCACTTCCACTTGGAAGGAACCTTGATCTGAAGTACACCAAGCTTGTCTCTGAAGCATTCAAACTTCACTCTGGATAGCAACTTGGTCAGTACATCGACTATCTTCTCATCTGTCGTAACATATTGGAGCTTCACTGCTCCTCTCTGCACCATATCCCTTATACAGTGATATTTGATCTCGATGTGCTTCGACTTGTCATGGAACACTGGCTTCTCCGACAACTTCACACAACTCTGGTTGTCGCAATATATACAAGTAACATCCAATTGGAGATCAAATAAATTAGACAATATCTTCCTCATCCATACTTCCTCACAACTAGCCGAACAAGCTGCGACATACTCTACTTCGGCTATACTCAGTACCACACAGGACTGCTTCCTGCTAAACCAAGAGATCATACTGGATCCCATACTGAAGTAGCACCTCGAAGTGATATTCCGATCAATGGCACTACCTGCCCAATCTGAATCAACATAACCCTCCAGGTTAATCTTCTGATTCCAACATACTTGAGCCCACAATAAACTGTACCCTTCAGGTACTTCAAAATATGCTTTGCAGCAATCAAGTGAACATGTCTCAGATCCGTCAGGAACTGGCTCAATGTGTTCACAACAAAGTAAATATCTGGTCTCGTATTCATCAGGTACATCAAGGACCCAATCATCTGACGATACATTGTGGCATCAACCGAATCTGATGAAGCATCACTCAATAGCTTTAGTTTCAATCCCATAGGTGTGGCCATGGCCTTGTAGTCCATCATCTCGAACCGCTTTAGGATCTCTACTGCATACTTCCTTTTCCAAGGAAGATTCCATCTGCACTCTGCCACACCTCCATGCCTAGAAAATAGTGCATCATGCCTAGGTCCTTCATCTCGAACTCGGCAGTAAGCTTCCTCTTTGTGTCCACAATCAACCCATCCTCACTTGTTACAAACAGGGCATCCATATAAAGTAGAAGTATCACTGGATTGCCTTCCTCAACCTTGTAGTAAAGGTTGGAATCCTCTTTACTCTTGGTAAAGCCCAAACTGGTTAGGAAGTTGTCTATCCCGCCGTACCATGTCCTGGGTGCCTGTTTCAACCCATACAAGGCCTTCTTCAATTTGCACACATGAGTCTCCCTGTCATGTGTCTCAAATCCGAGTGGCTGCTCCACTTACACTTCCTCTTCCACTACACCATTCAAGAATGTTGTCTTGACATCCATTTGGTGTACCTTCCATTTCATCACTGCAGCCAGAGAAAGTACTAATCTGATGGAAGTGTATATGGCTATAGGTGCAAATGTCTCCTCATAGTCTATCCCTTCTTTCTGGGAGAAGCCACGTGCCACAAATCTTTCCTTGTATTTCTCTATGCTGCCATTTGCAGCATGCTTGATCTTATAGATCCATTTGGAAGTCACAACAGGATTCCCTACTGGTCTCAGGACCACATCCCAAACATCATTTTTCATGATCGACTGGTACTCCTCGATCATGGCATCCTTCCATTCATGTATTTCTGATCCTGGGAACTTCAAATTCTTCAATATCTTCAATAAGTAGTTTTCTTGATCTTCGTCGCCTGTTCTTCGGAACAAATGTCATTGTCCTTCTTTTGTAGGTGATTGTACACGATCTTTCCTACAAGTTAAATTTAATTGCATGATTAGAAACTTCTCATATTTTTTCAAAAAACAAATTCTTATACATAAAGACATATGTCATACAGTCATGCAATTATCTTAGCCAATGCTTCAATACAACATTCATCGATATCTCGTATTCATACAATAACTTCCTAGATACCTTCCATCTCTACCAAAACGTTGTTAAGAGTGTGCAATACTCCCAACATGTCAACAAAGAGGTTTAATTCTAGATAAGTAGCAATGGGATGTTGTACAGTACCATAGGCCACTTACCCATTACTTGCATATTAGTAGTATCTTGTTCATTAATGCAACTTTTCTAACATGCATAATATACATCCTAAATCTAGGAACACAAGTATGTACATGACTGAACAACATCATTTAAGTAATCATATATATAAGAAATGACAATTCAAATACTTATCTTTGTTTGGTTGTTGGGTGGACTCCCTCTCAATCTTTGCTTCCTTGCAGGAACTACTGGAGTCTCTGATAGTGTGCACCTTAACCAATGCTGAGAGGTTCTTCCATAGTTATTTGTTTTCCAGATTCCAACTTTGCAGTAGCTTCTTCTACTCCTTTCATGTAATATTGAAAGTCATCTCTAGCTTCACCTTATGAGGTGAAACCTTCTAAATAAACCCTTGTAGCTGGTTACCTTCACTACAATACATATTCTTCATCACTTGAAGAATCTTCATTGTCTTCTTTGGTTCTCTTCCTTGGAGGTTCATCATCCTCTGCAGTGTGAGCATGATGTCTTTTCCTATTGTTGTTATTCTTGTGGGAGCTACTTTTGTTCCTGGTACAATCTATGGAATAGTGTCCCTTCTCATCACAAGTATAACATTGTAATTTCCCCATTCAAATAATTGTATAACAGACAATCCCCATCAATCCTACCAAGTTCCCAGGTTGAATGGGTGCATTGGGAATTGTAATAAGGGAGCAAAGTAATAATGTTTATACATGAGAATAGTCCAAGTATTTAATAAATAAGTTGAATAAATGAATCCAAGAGGAATTATAGGTGGCAAATGGTTTTGAGGACATTTGGAGGATGTGGGACCCACACTAGCTTGGTTTCTCACTGCCACATGGCAAATCTCACTTGCCATTTCGAATCCATGGGAAGGAAAACATTATTGGGTGAGTTGGTAAGGCATACACATGGAATTGAGCATCTTAGGTCGAAATGGGATGGAATGGTAACCTCCATGGAAGAGGAAGAGTCAAATTGGAGGCTAGTGGACACTTGGGCTAGATTCCCTAGTCTTATGACAACAATGATGAAGCATCTATGACATCTAGGACAAAATTCAGATCTGAATTCTGACATCTGACCATTATGACATGTCAGCCCCAAAAATAGTCTCAAGGAAGCCGCTCATGGAGTTGGAGAAGCCAAAGAGACTCCTACTCGAATTTGGGAGAAGATGGAAGGTTGGAAACTAGGAGACAAGTGGCAAATGTGGAATATTTCCTAAGTGGAAATATCTAGAATCTAATGAGAGGATTTAGACCCTTAGAAGGCTAATGTTGGTTATAAAATGTAGAAATCAAGTATGAGAATATCTTTTGATGATTTGAGAAAAATTGCATTTGTGAAGAGAGAGCTAGTGGATGACTAGTTTCTTGTCTTAGCCAATTTCGAGGCTGAAAGATTCCCATCCAAGTTGGTGTTTGGAGAGGCCACTCAGGTATTTCATGGTGCTTTAATGGAGTTTTTATTTGTAGGTAGAAGCTACAGGAAAGCTCGTGGATTGGTTTAGTGCATCATTTTCTCTCCACCATTTCCAGTTTTGAAGGCATATTCATGCTCCTTGAGGGATTGCGCTTTGGGTGAGATCTTGTACTCATTGGGAGAGATTCATATGATGTATTTGTGATTTTAATAGATTCATATCCTCTTTTATTCAGATTCAGAAAGTCTCAGGTCGAAATACCCACTGGTTGTATGCAAAAATGTTGATTAATGAGCAAACAATGTCCATTTCCCCACTACATTGATGTATATCATTATAATGCTAATTATTTCGAATGAATGGACGATTCTCTGATACATTTATGATTAATAGGATTCCATGGATGTATTTTACAAGTTTCATGTACTGTACTTGATCATTTGAAGTATTTTTACTCAATTTAATTGCATTGGGAGGAGAAATAGTGCCATTTCCCCAACGGTCGAATTGGTGATTTTTGCAGTTGAATGGGAGAGGGTTGGAAAAGATATAAAAATCAATTAATGGTGCACATGAGACCTTAATAACATCCTTAATACATTCCCTACCTATTTTTATAAATTCAAGGGATTTTGGAAGCATTTGGGAGGCCATTTTCAGTGTTTACCCAGGGGGGATTTGATGCACAAATTACTAGTTAAAATCCCATACATTGACTAGAATATAAATCAAGTTTGTAGAAATATTTTGAGGGTTATAAATCATCCTTGAACCTAATATTCAAGTATAAATATCATTCATATACCCTTACAGAATATTTTGGAGCATTTGGATTAATTTGGAGGCCAAAACAACAAAACTAGTCAAAGGTCGAAATTGGGGAAAAATTGGAAGATTGGGAATTTTCATAAAATTTTGAAAAAGGGTCATTACAAACATTGAATGTGAGAAAGATATCTCATGGATCCTCCAAATTTATCCCTCTGATTCTGGTGGTGGTGTTTACCCTTCTTGTGATGAGGATGCTCCCTCTTGTTGTTATTATTCCTGGTGTGTGCTGTGAGAGCCTGGTCTTCATTACCCATCTTTTCTTCTCGAGCTACAATTCGAGAAACTTCCTGTGAGCACTCCTCCCATAGCCTACTGAATGTGATGAGCTTCTTCCTAGCACAAATTCCTTGAATGAAGGAATCCCATGACCTAGGGAGACCATTCAAGGTGGTCATCACAACCTCTCCATTCTCTATGTCTTCTCCCACAGCTTCAAGTTGTTCTTTTATCTGAGAGACCCTTGTAAAGTAAGACTACATGGTCTCTGTATTTTGAATCTTCACATTCTTCAATTGGTTCCGCAATGTCATCTTCCAATTTATATTCTTTCCTTCAAACAGCTTGGTCAAG
The DNA here is from genome assembly GCA_027924585.1 of Larix kaempferi. Taxonomy (NCBI): domain Eukaryota; kingdom Viridiplantae; phylum Streptophyta; class Pinopsida; order Pinales; family Pinaceae; genus Larix; species Larix kaempferi. The sequence continues at coordinate 3,270,484 of BSBM01000196.1, read as the reverse complement.
GAATCAAACATCTCCTTAGGTGTCTTTAGAGAAGACACATGTGGTATGAGATGGTCCTTGATAGAATTGTCGATGTATATGTAAATTCGGAATGTATTTCATCTATGTATTATTGTACTCCTATATAGATGTATTATTCCTCTATACGGAAGTGTCGTCATTTGTATTGACAAGTGTCGCAAGTGTCGTAACTTGCTGTGATGGGTTATTAGACCACCTAGTGAGGGTTCGGCCCGGATTAATGTAACCATGGGTTATTAGACTGAGTTAGACAAGTCGGCCCCACTGGTTTATTGGGTAGGATAGGACAAGTATAAATAGAGATCGGGAGATCTCTATTTGATCATCTCATTACTCACTCTTCCATCACTCGAAAAGTGGCACACATGTGAGGAGGAGGATCAGCTGCTAGGAGAAGACTATCTCTTGTACTTTAGTTGTATCATTGCTCTTTCTATCTCTGAGGAAGTTGTGGGGTTTTTCACCTTTATGGTTTTCCCCAGTGAAACTCTGTGTGTCCATTATCTAATGTGATTTCTTGTTATGCTTGATACATGCTTGATATGATTGATATGTTGTACATGTTATCCTCTCAGTAAAGATCCTAGAGTATGTTGAATTAATGCTCAAAATCTAACATGGTATCAGAGCTTCCCTACGAAGAAGACATTGTGCAGTGGCAGAAACTAGGGTTTCTTGTTTATTGGGTTTCTCTCCACGTATTTTGGAAAAGCAGTAGGGTATATTGACTCTACTCATCAAGGAGAATCTTTCTGTCCAATCAGAATTCAATTATGAGCACTTTCAATTTTTGCCCTAAAAATTAGGGTTTCCACAAAAATAGGAATTTCTGGAATCTGAAGACATAGATGGAATCTCCTTGGAAAAATCGAAGTTTATAGATTTGGATCGATATTTTTGGTTGGGTGAAGCTCTGGGAAACTCAAACCCTAATTCAGGGTCCTCCCTAGTGAATCCGGGAAGACTAAAAGGCATTTCTGAAGGGTGAAACTTTGCAGATCTCAAATTATGAATACACTAGGATGATTAGCTCATCAAAGCGCATCTTTCTATCCTTTCAGAAGTTTGAAATTCAAAGTTTTAATTTTTAGGGTTTCTTTGACAAACCCTAATCCGGGACGAGATCCAGTTTTCAGCAAATCAAGTGGTAAGACCTAAATATTTTCTATTTCCATTTGAAGTACTCTTTAAGATGTCTCACCACACCAAGCTTGAGGATAAGCTTGAAGGGGCTAATAAATTCCGAGCATGGAAGTATAGGATTAGGTTAATCCTGGAAGAAAATGAGTTGGACACTTACATAAGTGAAGAGGTCCCTATCCCAGAGGAAGAAGAGGCTAAGGCCTTACAAAAAAGGAATTTGGTCAAGGCTAAGAGGATCATTGCTGATTCTATCAAAGACCATCTCATACCACATGTGTCATCTCTAAAGACACCAAAGGAGATGTTTGATTCCCTGACCAAGCTATTTGAAGGGAAGAACATAAATCAGAAGATGACCTTGAGGAATCAATTGAAGAATATCAAGATCCAGAATGCAGAGACTATGCAGTCTTATTTCTCAAGGGTATCCTAGATAAAAGAACAACTTGAAGCTGTGGGAGAATATATAGAAAATGGAGAAGTGGTAATGACCACTCTTAATGGACTTCCTAGGTCATGGGATTCCTTCATCCAAGGAATTTGTGCTAGGAGGAAACTTATCACCTTCAGTAGACTGTGAGAAGAATGCTCACAAGAAGAAGCTTGAATTGTAGCCCAAGAAGAAAAGATGGGGAATGAAGACCAAGCTCTCACAACACACTTGAAAAGACATGATGATAAGAAGGGCCATCACCACAGTAAGAAAGAAAAGCATCACCATCAGAATCAAAGGGGCAACTTCAGATCTCAAAGCAACATATCAAATGCTCGATGCATTACATGTGATGAAAAGGGACACTATGCCAGGGATTGTCCCAGAAACAACAAAGATGTCTCTCACAAAAGTAAGAAGAACATCAAAATAAAACATCATGCTCATACTGCAGAGGATGATGAACCTCCCAGGAAGAGGGCTAGAGAAGATAGTGAAGATTCTTCAAGTGATGAAGAATATGTTTTGATTTCTGCTCTCACTAGAACCATTACTCATGGAAGTAATGATTGGCTTATAGATAGTGGGGCTTCTAAACACATGACAGGATTCAAGGGATCCTTTATGAACCTATCTGAACATGAATCACCCCACAAGGTGAAACTTGGGGATGACTACCAGTATCCAATAAAAGGGAGTGGTGAAGCCTCCTATAAACTAGACTCTGAAAATTCTATGAAGATTAAAGATGTACTGTATGTTCCAGGTCTCAAGAAGAATCTACTCTCCATATCTGCATTGGATGAAAAAGGAATGAGGGTTGCATTTGTAGATGGCCAAGTCCTAATGTGGCCAGATGGTAAGACTATTGATGATGCAGTGGTGGTTGGAGAGCAAGAGGGAGGATTATACAAATTGAAGGGCCAACCAGAACAAGCCATGGTCCATGATTCAGTAGAGCCAAGTGAACTTTGGCATAGAAGGCTTGCACACATCTACAGGGCATTACCAATTGCAAGCAAAGCTGTAGAAGGTCCTCCTGAAATCTAGACAAAGCATGAAGGCATTTGCAAAGGGAAAGAACACAAAGAAGACATTTCCAAGCAGTGAAAGCAAGGCAAAAAGAATCTTGGAAATCAACCACTCTGATGTATGCGGTCCGATATCATCCAGTTCTCTGAGTGGGTATGTATACTATGCTTCCTTCATTGATGATTTCTCTAGGAAAACTTAGGTTTACTTCTTGAAGAACAAAGATGAAGTGTTTGACAAGTTCAAGGAATTCAAAGCCTTGATAGAAGACCAAATTGACATGAAGATCAAGATCTTCAGATCCAACAATGGCAGAGAATTTACTTCAGGAGACTTCAAGTTGCTATGCAGTGATTCAAGGATTAAGAGGGAGTTGACTACTCCTTACAAGCCACAACAGAATGGGGTTGCCGAAAGAAAGAATAGAACAATCATGGAAGCAATTAGGGCAATGCTCCATGACCAAGATCTGCCTATGCACTTATGGGCTGAAGCAAGAAGGACAGCTGTATATGTGCAGAACAAAACACCTCATAAGATACTTGACAACAAAACTCCAAAAGAAGCATTCACTAGTAAGAAACCAAAAGTTAGCCATCTCAGAATATTTGGTTGTCTAGTATACACTCACATCCCAAAAGAAAAGAGGACAAAGTTAGATCCTTCAGGAAAGAAGGGCATATTCGTGGGTTACAGTGAAAGCTAGAAGGCTTACAGAATCTACTTCCCAAGATTTAAGAAGATTGATATCAGTAGGGATGTAACATTTGATGAAAGCTCAACATACATCAAATCAAGGAAAACACCAGTTGAAGATAATGAAGAACCCAGAATATCCAGAACTCAAGACAACACCATGAATGAAGCAGTTACTGAAGAAGATCGTGAAATGGAAGATCCACAACAACCTGTAGATCCACCCCGTGAGAAGGAATCTCACAAGAGGAAACCAGCATGGGCTAGAGAGCTCATTCAAGTTGCAGAAAGGTTTGGTATTCCATAAGAGGAACATAGAGAAAGAAAAAGAACAATATCACATACCAACTATGTTGCCTTACTCTGTGACATAATGAACAAAGAACCTTTCAATTATGAAGAAGCAACAGAAAAGAAAGAATGGAAGGATGCCATGGTCGAGGAATACCAGCCGATCATGAAGAATGATGTTTGGTATGTGGTCCTAAGACCAGAGGGGAAGTCTGTGGTGAATTCCAAGTGGATCTATAAGATCAAGCATGCTGCAGATGGCAACATAGAGAAATATAAAGCAAGGTTTGTAGCTCATGGCTTCTCCCAGAAAGAAGGGATTGATTATGAAGAGTCTTTTGCTCCTGTGTCCAGATACACTTCCATTATATCAGTACTTGCTCTGGCTACAGTGATGAAATGGAAGGTACACCAGATGGATGCCAAGATTGCTTTCTTGAATGGTGTAGTTGAAGAGGAAGTGTATGTGGAGCAGCCACTCAAGTTTGAGACACATGACCGAGAGTCACATGTGTGCAAACTGAAGAAATCCCTGTATGGTTTGAAACAGGCACCCAGGACCTGGTATGGCAGGATAGATGGCTTCCTATCCAGTTTGGGCTTTACCAATAGTAAAGCGGATTCCAACCTTTACTACAAGGTTGAGGAAGGCAATCTAGTGATACTACTATTGTATGTGGATGACCTGTTTGTAACAGGTGAGGTTAGATTGATTGCCGACACGAAGAGGAAGCTTGCTGCTGAGTTCGAGATGAAGGACTTGGGTATGATGCACTACTTTCTTGGTATGGAGGTGTGGCAGAGTGCAGATGGAATCTTCCTTGGACAAGGGAAGTATGCACTAGAGATCCTGAAGAGGTTCCGGATGATGGACTACAAGGCCATGGCCACACCTATGGCATCGAACCTAAAGCTTCTGTGTGATGCTTCTTCTGAGCCGGTTGATGCTACGATGTATCGTCAGATGATTGGGTCCTTGATGTACCTAACGAATACAAGACCATATATCTGCTTTGCGGTGAACACCTTGAGCCAGTACTTGACAGATCCGAGACATGTTCACCTGATAGCTGCAAAGCATATTCTGAGGTACCTGAAGGGTACAGTTGACTATGGGCTCAAGTATGAGGTGAATCAAAAGTTTAACCTAGAGGGTTATGTTGATTTGGATTGGGCAGGTAGTGCCATTGATCGGAAGAGCACTTCAGGGTGTTGCTTTAGTATGGGATCTGGTATGATCTCTTGGTTTAGCAGGAAGCAGTCCTGTGTGGCACTGAGTACATCTGAAGTAGAGTATGTTGCATCCTGTTCGGCTAGTTGTGAGGCAGTGTGGCTTAGGAAGCTACTGTCTGATTTGCTTGATCTCCAGCTGAGTGCTACTTGTATATATTGCGACAACCAGAGCTACGTGAAGTTGTCAGAGAACCCAGTGTTCCATGACAAGTCAAAGCACATTGAGATCAAGTATCACTATATCAGGGATATGGTGTAGAGAGGAGTAGTGAAGCTCCTGTATGTTGCGACGGACGAGTAGATAGCCGATGTGTTGACCAAGCCACTTGCCAGAGTGAAGTTTGAATACTTCAGAGGGAGACTTGGTGTACTTCAGATTGAGAATCCTTCCAGGGGGAAGTGATGAGTCCAGAGACATAGATGCACATGAGCCCTTCTCACATGGTGATAGATGTGTTCTCCCATGGTGAGATGTAAGTTCTGGAGCCATTCTCAGATAGTGATAGATGTGTTATCCTATGCTGAAATGTAAGGGCTGGGCCATTTTCACATGGTGATAGATGTGTTCTCCCATGATGAAATGTAAGGGCTGGGGCCATTCTCACATGGTGATAGATGTGTTCTCCCATGGTGAGATGTAAGGGCCAAGTGAGCCTTTCTGACATGGTGACAAATGTGTTCTCCCATGGTCATGATATAAGTGTTGTGCCTTTCCGACATGATGGTAGGTAGGTCCTCCCATGGTGACATGGTGGTAGGTAAGTCCTCTCATGGTCGTGATGTAAGTGTTGAGCCTTCTCCGAATGGTGATAGATGTGTTCTCCCATGTCGGTGGTGTAAGTGTTGTGTGATGTGCATCTGGGTTGTGCTCCGTGGGACTATGAGGTGATCTGAAGACAATGATGTGACAGTAAGGTACACAGGTTTTGCAGAGGCATGTAATCAGTCCTGAGATGCTCTAGCAGGTTTTGGAGAGGCAGTGTAATCAGTCCTTGGAGATCTTGCAGGTTTTACAGAGGCAGTGTAATCAGTCCTAAGGTGTACCTACTTGATGGCTTGCTCGCAGAGATGTTGATGATGTTCATCCAGCATGAAAAAGGGATGGCTCTGTAGATGATGAAGACCTGTAGGTGGTGGGCCTACATCCAGTATGAAAAAGGATTGGCTCTGTAGAACTTCCTATGAAGAGTATATTGGAGATTGATTGAGATAGCAGCAGCAGTGACGATGAAGATGATTCGATGACGATGATCCAATGATGATGATCCAGAGAAGAAGACTTGTGCTAGTAGATCTGTGTCGAGAAATACCTTCCTAGTTAAGAGGGAGTGTTGATGTATATGTAATTTCGGAATGTATTTCATCTATGTATTATTGTACTCCTATAGAGATGTATTATTCTTCTATACGAAAGTGTCGTCATTTGTATTGAAAAGTGTCGCAAGTGTCGTAACTTGCTGTGATGGGTTATTAGACCACCTAGTGAGGGGTCGGCCTAGATTAATGTAACCATGGGTTATTAGACTGAGTTAGACAAGTCGGCCCCACTGGTTTATTCGGTAGGACAGGACAAGTATAAATAGAGATCGGGAGATCTCTATCTGATCATCTCATTACTCACTCTTCCATCACTCAGAAAGTGGCGCACATTTGAGGAGGAGGATCAGCTGCTAGGAGAAGACTATCTCTTGTACTTTGGTTGTATCATTGCTCTTTCTATCTCTGAGGAAGTTGTGGGGTTTTTCACCTTTATGGTTTTCCCCAGTGAAACTCTGTGTGTCCATTGTCTTATGTGATTGCTTGTTATGCTTGATACATGTTTGATATGTTGTACATGGTATTCTCTCAGTAAAGATCCTAGAGTATGCTGAATTAATGCTCAAAATCTAACAAGAATCTGCAATAATCCTCTTGGCCTTGACCAAGTTCTTCTTAAGTAAGTCCTTGGCCTCATCTCCCTCTCGAATTGGAATCTCTTCACTTATGTAGGTGTCCAATTCATTCTCTTCTAGGATTAACCTAATCCTATACTTCTATGCTCAGAAGTTATCAACCCCTTCAAGCTTATCCTCAAGCTTGGTGTGGTGAGAGATTTTAAAGAGTACTTCAAAATGGAAATAGAGAAGTTTTAGGTCTTACCACTTGCTGAAACTAGATCTGGAGCTGGCTAGGGTTTATCAGAGAAACCCTAATTTTCCAAAGTTGGAATTTGGAACTTCTGACTGGATAGGAAGATTCTCTCGGCTGAGGCAAGCAAGCAGGTGTGCTTAGATTTTGAAAATTCCCAAAATTTACCCCTCAAAAATGACCTGCGAATTTTCGGTCTGTAGTTACTGTTCCAAAATTCAAATTAGGGTTTGACTTTCCCGAAGATTCACCCAACCAAAAAATTTGATCTTGGTCTCTAAATTTTGATTTTTCTAAGGAGAACAATCCTGTGCTGAGAGCACTCCAAAATTCCACTTCTGTCAAAATCCTTAATTTCCCGCAGCAGTGACAAGCCAAAAATTAAAATGCTCATAATTCAATTCTGTTTCGACAAAAATATGTTCCTTATTGTTTCTGGTGTATCTATGAAATTTTGGATCCTCAGGTTCTGAAACTTCAACCTGTGGTAGTTGGACCTGTGATCTTTCCAACCCCACAGATTTGAGCTTCATTGTATTCTCCATGAGAGAGATATACTAAGTGTTGCAACATGACCTGTTTATGGGATGAAACAACATATCTAACTTGTACGGAGTGCCACGTGTCACTCTTGCAACTTCCGCCTCTAAAAATCGGACCTATGAAACTACAATCCGTTCCCTAACTGTCACTTTTTACGGAATTCCATTTGGAGCTTCCTATCTTGAGATATGACCTTTGTTCCTAGGTCACCTGTTTAGGGCAACATTCTCGAAGAGGCAGAAACCCTAACTTGTACGGATCATATCTCACAAAGTACAACGAATCTGATCCTGAAACGCAACCACAAGGTACAGGAACATGTCATATTTTTCTTATCGAAGTTGCAGATCCTGAACCTTCGCCAAAATTTATTTATAGAAAAATTTCCACAATGACTAGGTTTTGCTATACAAATCCCTAGCTTATGCAGTTGCACAGTGTCTTCTTCTCAGGTTAGCTCTGATACCATGTTAGATTTTCAACATTTAAAACAATATGATCTAGGATCTTATCTAAGAGAACAACATGTACAACATATCAATCATAAGAGACAATAGACACAAATCTTTTCACCGAGGAAACCATAAAGGAGAAAACCCTATAACTTCCTCAGAGATAGAATGAGCAATAATCAACAACCACAAGACAAAGAGATAGTCTCTAGCAGTTTCCTCCTCCTCCACTTGTGCAAACTTGTCTCACTCTCACTTATGAATAAGTGTGTGAGTTAATGGATAAATAGAGAGGTGCTCCTCTCTATTTCTACTTTACTTTCACTTTACTTTTACCCTAACTGAGCCGACCTCCCTTAGGAGAGTCTAATAACCCATTACCACTTGACACTGGGCCGACCCCACTAGGGAAGTCTAATAACCCATGAAAGACACAACTCTGGGGTCTAATGCCTCATCATATATGGGAGGATGGACCTCAATGAATTTACATGACCCAAGTACCATAATGACTTCTCTGACCGGAGGAATAAACATCTCCATCGGAGGTACAACAATAAAATACAAATACAATATAAAATAGACAAGTGAATACATTCCGAAGTTACAAATACATCAACAAATTGGAGAAAAGAATCTCGACCTGGAGCTTTCAGTGCTTGTCTAGAGGAGGTCGATCAATACTTGTTGAGACGATACATGAAGCATTGCATACTTACTGGATGTCATGCCTTGAATCCCTGTAGGGGTTTTGGGGAAAATAAGAACGCTTAGTTTCAGGTTTTTATGGGCAGGGTATAGTGAAAGAACAATGATTGTTTGGGTAAGAAGGGAAAATATTTAATTGCCAAAACTGCTTGGAGGTTGGGGGATACAGAATAATTTTAGTTTCTCAAAAGCACTAGCAACCAAGGTTGTATATGGATCCTGTATGACATCAACACACCACTAGGGGGGGAAATGACATCATCAACTACTAGGAAAATGAAATAATTCTAGGTAGGACAAGGATGGAGTATTAAAATATCCTAACACCCCCCCCTTAATTCATACTTTTGCATCCTGGGTCCTCGTTAGTAAGACCAAAGGTCACCCATACAATCAAATAAATGATGATAAAATAAAAGAACTGACCATGAACCAATGAAATGGGGAAAAACCTCATAGGAAAAATACCCCCCCTCAAAAAGGAACAACCATAGGGAACTCAAAGAACTTTCATACTAAGCAGAGAAGGAAAAAAACTCTCCAGAGTGAAATCATTTGCAAAAATATTGGTATTATGCTCCTATGTAGGATGACAATGCAGGTGCTAGATCTGGATCTGGATCTGCTCCTCTGATGTACCTACCACTGTGTAGAAGTTGTATTGCCAAAACAAGTCTTTTAGTAACCCTTCTTGCTACTAGAGAGAATGGCTCATTATGGTCCAAATCATGAACCTTTGAGTACCCTTTGTCATACAACTGAGAATTGTACTTGATTTTAGATCCCCCATTGCAAGTCTCTTCAAGGAATTGTGGATCAAACCCCACCATCATGTATCACCTCTCTGATAGAAGTGGATCTGCATGTCATAGTGCAAGGTTTGCATGATAGTGAGATCCGGTGGTTCTATGGTCAGATGGATCTCCAACTGTGTTCCCAACAGCTACAAGGTATTTGTGAGCCCATAATGGCCTTGGAAATGGATTTGGAGCATGTGTTGGATATGGATATGAATCTCCTTGAACTTTATTCTCAACATCAAGATCTTGATCCTCATCTTAATTAGTAGAGATATCACTTTGATCTTCATTAGATGCCAATGGAGTAGGTAGAGAGTATGAAAAAAATGGTAGAATTCATATGCCTTGGAGGCATGGTTTACAAACCCTTTAGCTATAATATTCCCAGTAGATATTTCTGCAATCTCAACTGTGTCAGGACCAAATACCACTTTCTTTGGTGAACCTATGTGAGTCGTCTGATAAATAGACAACAAATTTGCTGACAAACAAGGCACAAATAGAACATTTTTGAACTTTCCATGCTCCAGATGTACTGTTCCCTTCCCTTCAGCAGATATTTAAGAGTTACCACACATGTGAATAACCTGACCATCATTGAGATCTAGAGAAGAAAATTATTCTCTAGAGGAAACCATGTAGTTGGAGGCTCCTGAATCTATGAGGAAGGCTTGTGATTTTGAAAATCCATCCTTTAGTGCATGGCATCTCTCATGACCATCATAATCACTTCCATAATCAATCTCTCTTGCACCTTATGGGAGGGAAATGTTATGATGTTCAAGGAGTTTGGTCATCTAATCTATCTTATTCTGCATGCAAGATATCTTTGGGTGGTTTCCTTTCTTGAAAAAGGAACACATGGATTTCTCAAATCCCTTTTGTTTGTCCTTCTTGAAGCTGGAGGATCCTTATGATGGACTTGACTTGGCATTCTGCTTGGGTTCATATTGCCTCTTATCCTTTCCCTTGTGCTTCCCCATTCGATTTGCACTTTTTGCTTCTCCAGCCACAAGAGCTTGATTCTTGGAGGTCTTCAAGGCTCCCATCTAGATCAATTTGTCTTGTTCTTGGATGAGAAATTCAGTGAAAAGATCTAAGGATGGAATCTTCTATCCAGGAATTGATAGTCTCCTTGAATGGAAGGTAGAGGAAAATATGGAGAACTCAGGACCAATCTTGCTCAAAATGGATAGCACCAACTGCTCATCCTTATTCTCAATGCTACACTTCTTGCATTGTATGACTAAAGATTTGAATTCAGAAAATAGTTGTTGGATGGTCTCGAAATTGCTTGGTTGAAGAGAAATCAACTCATTCTCCAGAATATGGGCCCTTAGCTCATCTTGTTTGTTGAACATGGTCTCTAACTTCAACGATAACTCTCTTGGAGTCTTCAATCCATTGATGTGGAAGATTATATCTTTGGAAATATGAATACACATGAAATTGAATGCTTCATCCAATCTATTAAGACACTTGGCCTTCTCCATAGTTGCTTGAGGTTCAACCTCCTTTCCCATTGTTACCCTATACCATGACTTGTTGTGCAAGACCATCTGCATATCATCCCTCCAATCAAGGTAATTGAAAGGTGTCAGGATCCTGAGAGAGAGAGGAGAGTTTGAATTCTCCATTAGAACCGCTGGAGTGAATACAAGGTGAAACTACTGTTACTACTACACTAATCTCAATTTTGGGGATAGACTACTACTTAGCACTCTATACAGTGGGAGGTACATTAGAGGAGCAAATCCAGATCTAGCACATTTATTGCTACCCTACATAGGAGCACATTGCCAATATTTTTGCAAAGGATTTCACTCAAGAAATTTGTTTCCTTCTCTCCTTAGTATGAAGGTTCTTTGAGTTCCATACCGTTGTTCCTTTTGGAGGTGGGGTATTTTTCCCATGACGTTTTTCCCCATTTCCTTGGTTCATGGACAATTCTTTTTTTATCATTTATTTGATTGTATGGGTGACTTTTGGTGTTAGTAAACAGGGATCAGGATGCAAAAGTATGGATTAAGGGGGGGTGTTAGGATATTTTAATACTCCATCCTTGTCCTGCCTAGCATTATTTCATTTTCCTAGTAGTTGATGATGTCATTTTCCCCCTAGTGGTGTGCATATGTCATCCAGGATCTATCTACCACCTTCTACGCCCTGCTGCATCATTTTAGGACCACTTAAGTCAGTTCCCTATTTTTTAGGAGCCAACTCAGTGTCCTAGTTCAGTCCACCTGAGTTAGCTGACTCTTGTGGGGGGCTTGAAATCCGAACGCCACCGATTGTGGCCTCATGCGCCCTTTTCTAAGTGATTTGCATGAAAAACTCACTGATGCACCCTCCTTGGCTAGTTAACTGATTGTGTCCCTCCTTGGCTAGTTAACTGATTGTGTCTTCAGTTAACTGAGTTTAGGATTAGTTTAGTTTAGATTGGCTCTTCCGGAGCACTCCAGTGGTGACAATTCCTATGATAGACCAACTGAGACTCGAATTCTTCGATGTGATTCCATTCTCTCCATTGGAATATCATTGTTCATTATATTGATCATTGGATCATGTGACATTATTTTTCTCCTATCCGAGTTCTCATGCATGATTATTTGTCTACTCATTTTTACTGCAATTTTCACTCTAATTCATCTTTTATGCTCATTCTTTCTCTATGAGGTATACTCATCTCTTTCATCTGTTGTGATTTAGAATTTCACATGGTATCAGAGCTGAGGTCCTAGGTTCAATTCCCCATAGCTATGTCAAAGGGGGGGTGTTGTAGCATCGGTACAATCGCATGGTATAACTGCCATACCTATGGGAATATAAAAAAAAGTGCACTAACTACCACTCCTGGTAATAGGACCTTATGCTTGGTTTCAAATGTTCATCAACAAATACAGGTTTTTGTGTAACGAAAAACCTTACAAATATGATAAAAATCACTTCATAGAGCTCACTTCATTGTTAATCTAGAACTTACTGAAACCCATTAAATGAAATGAAACTAGCCTCTTACATAGCTAAATGAAACTATCTTCTAAGCAAAGTTTTAGAATTGACACAAATACTTTTGGTGAAAAGCTAGAGCTTTGAGAAAGGGAAAAAGACATAGTTTGAAATGTATCGACAAAAATCTTGAAGCCTCTTTGGGTTAAAAAATCAAATAACTCGAAGGATTTATGTGCATGTTAAAAATCACTTCACGAAACTTAATAAAACGTTTTGGTGTCAATTTAGAACTCACCTCCATGTCGAGTTCAAAACTGGGATTGGAACCCATTTGCTCCAAATATTTTAAAAGAAGTATGAAATAAAGAGTATGAATTTTTCCATGGTACCTCACTGTGAATTTAGAACTCACTTGGGAAAAGATTTAACATTCAAATCGGATTGAATTCGAGACATTGCAAAACATTTCTGTGTTTTCATTTTTATATTGTTGACTTCAATTTGTTCTCTAAATAATCTTGATCAACGAAATATTTTTAACAATTTAAAACTCAATTCTATGAAGATTTAAGATTCAATTTAGACTAAATTTGAGACATGGAGCAAATGTTCTTAGGAGCAATATTAAAATCGTGTTCGAAAATAAGACCCAAATGACCAAAAATTGTTTTTCGAAAGAAAACACAAAGTCTAAAAAGTTATTGTAGGCTTTTAATTCGAAACATTATAGAAATTCCCGGCAAACCGTTAACAAAATATCAAGAGGAAGATGGGAATAAACTCATTTGATTTCTTTCATAATTAGATGTGTGACAATGACATAGACCTGTATGTCAACATTGCTTCCTCTATTAGCTATTTATCTCAATGATTCTAACTAATATGATCGAAATGGCCATCCTACAAGCATGTCCCTTAGTTAGGCGCCACAATGAAGTAAGACTTTGCTATGCAGAAAGCCAATGAATCAAAAAATAGGCAAAATGTTCAAGCATTTACAAAAGCACTAGGGGCTGCAGGTTCCCCAACCTTTCCTTATTTACTGAATAGAAGTCAAAACAAGCCACCAATAACTTATTGTGATAACTAGAAAACTTAGCAAACCACAACTATGTTATAGGAAAATAATGGTAAGCAAACAATGAAGATCCAAATTCCCAAGCCCCACCAAACAATGTACATTTGAATGAATAAGCAAATTAATGCCATTCAATGCCCTAAATGCATGTGGATACCATAGTGATTAACACAATACGGGGCATTAAATCTATGTTCAAACAATCAGTATTAACACAATCTAGGTATTAGCAGAGAGGTGCACACCTAACACAGTTTAAGAATTAACATTTAACAACTAGCCATTAATAAGGTTGCATTGTATCTTCCTCGAAAGAATTTTGACCTTCCACTCTCTAGGACATGAATACCATTATAAAATCAATGAGGTAATATGTTGATGTAACATAAAAACTAAGCTGGTTCAAAACCTATTTTATGGACATTCAATAACCACTCTACAATGTAGCATTTAATGATGTTGTTTCAGGGATATGAACCATTAGATTGACCATTGGATCAAATCAATGGTTCATATCTCCACAGACCATTTTAATTAAATTTTAAATTAGATATTACTTCTTTGTCTTGAATTTCAATCACAAATGTTGTCATGCCATTCAAATCTAATTATCTAAAATCATAAAAATTAAAAATTTATTAAATTAATAATTTATTAAATTAATAATTAAAAAATAAAATTTAATACATCACTCCATTTTTACTTTTATTTTTTCAATGTGGCCAATAACAAAATCCCTTACAATAGTCTAGGTAGTAACAATGAGAAATCTAAAAACTAACTATTAGAAATCTAAAGAGTAATAATTAGAATAAAAAAGATCTAACATCTAAAAAGTAACTATGAGAAAACTAAAAAGTAACTATTAGAAACCTAAAAAGTAACGATTAGACTCAAAAAGATCTTTAAGAAATCTAAAAACTAACTATGAGAAGTCTAAAAACCAACTATTAGAAATCTGAAGAGTAACAATTAGAATAAAAAGATCTTTCATAAATCTAAAACGTAACTATTAAAAATCTAAAGACTAAAAATTCGGAATCAAAAAATCTAAAACTAATTATTAGAAATCTAAAGACTAACAATCAGAAATCAAAAAATATAAAAGTAACTATTAGAAATCTAAAGACTAACCATTAGAAATAAAAAGATCAATGTGGGACGAAACTAAAGCTAAGTGGATGGGTTAAACCAATGCCAACAAAAAGTGAATGCATGAAAGAAGGTTTTGAGTGAATGCATGCAAGAATGTTTTGGAAAGAAATAGAAGACACACCCAGAAATAAAATATTACAGAGAGTCATGCAAGAAAGTAGTACAACTCTTTTAGTAGGCTAAGTTCACATAAATGATGTGGCACTTAACTTAATAATGATTTTTTTTTTTTTAAAATTGAAATAATTTGAAATCCAAAAAAATGAAATATTTCCAATTATTTACTCCAATGCCACATCACTCTTGTTCTCTTAAAGACTAACAATTAGAAATAAAAAAACCTAAAACTAACTCTTAGAAATTTAAAGACTAACAATTAGAAATTCACTATTAGAAATATAAAGATTAACAATTAGAAATAAAAAAATCTAAAACTAACTATTAGAAATCTAAAGACTAACAATTAGAGATAAAAAAGATCAACCTTGGACAAACTAAAGGTAAGTGGATGGATTAATCATTGCTAGCCAAAAGTGAATGCATAATGATGTGGTACTTAACTTAATAATGAGATTAAGCTTTTCTGAAAATTAAAATCATTTGAAATCCAAAAAAATGAAATATTTCCATTTTTTTTTTCTTTCTTGGAAAAAGCCCGTAATTTTATTTCAAAAAGATGATTAAAATTACATATTGCAGATGTAGTAAGATCAACAAGGATCCCTACATTTTCACATATTTCTGTCCCATATAAGCAGAAACAACAACTTATAATGAGCTGAACCAAAAGAAAGAAGAACCCAGATAATGTTGCCACAAGAAGTAGAACAGATATATCATGAACAGTGGTGAAATTGGGGCCACCGGTTTCAGGTCTGGTCCCTGAATCCGCCGTCGCCGCCACTGGATCGTGCAGACCCAATGGGTCGCCGCGCAAAGGCGCCGCCCTCTCTCCATACTCAGTAATATCCATCATGCTCCATCAATGCCTGAAAGCAAAACCACGCAGGCCCAGCCATAGAGAGATGGTGAGATCTCGGTCTCATTTCTCCAGAGAAGCAAGCAGGGTTTCCTTTGTATTCCAAACCCACAATAACATTGCTGTCTCGTTTGATTTGAAATATCTGTTATCTTGGAATGCTCCTTCTTGGAACCCTCGAGAATATTATTAGCCCTCTCACCATGGTTTTCCGCTATGAATCCGGGTCATACCGGGAAGAGGATAACTGCTTCTGGAGGTAAATACCTTGGCCCGGGCCACTGAACCTCATCGCCATTGAAGGATCCGATTCTGCAGGTCGAAGCCTGTGAGGGAAACCTCCATGGATCCATGGCTTCCAAGACAACCCTTGATAGCTAAGACCCGCCATTGATCCATGGCTTCCAAGAAAACCCTTGATAGCCAAGACCCGTCGTCAATGGATTTATGACCAGCTCGTGGTGGTGTGAGCTGGGTCGATGACCCACCGGCCTCCAAGAAAACAGAAGCCTCCACGGCTCCGCAGAAGCAGGCAGGTCCCGACGACCTTCGAAGGTGTTGCAATCCGTAGAAACCTCTCCGACAGGAGCCGCCTTTGGAAACCGTTGTAGAGCCACTGATGGAAGCCTGTTGGCCGCTCCCCACAGCTGAACCGTCACCACAATGCCAAGAATGTCGCCCCTCTGCACCCGCTGCCGCCGCCACAGGGCCGTTGACCAATACAGTGAGCTCAGAAGGAGTCTGACCAGGGATAGAGCCCTGGCCGCCGAGATCAACTCGGATCGGCTCAGAACCCTAGGTTGCAGAGCTCCATCATATGTAATGATTTTTATATAAATGAGTAAGTTCGAAATATTTCCAATTATTTACTCCACTACTACATATTGTTTCACTCTTGTTCTCTTTTGTTTAGAGTAATTAATGAGATTAAGCTTCCTTGAAAATTAAAATATATGAAATTCAAACCAATGAAATATTACCAATTAATTTGTATTTTCCTAACAATTAGAAATAAAAAAATCTAAAGCCAACTAACCATTACAAATAAAGACTAACAATTAGAAATAAAAAATCTAAAACGAACTATTAGAAATATAAAGACTAACAATTAGAAATAAAAATATCTAAAACTAGCTATTATAAATATAAAGACTAACAAGGCCTCCCAGCATTTGAGGTCGCGGGATCCATTCTCCTCGACATTCTTGGGGTTAGGTACGCAAAATGTGACGAAAGTGTGAGGCCCCTTCGGGTGGGTCCACCAGCTATTATTCCGTGGACGTAGCGATGCCGGCCGATGGGACCGGTACGTGAACCACATTGAAATATATATATATATATATATATATATAAAGACTAACAATTAGAAATTAAGTATTAGAATATAAAGACTAATAATTAGAAATCAAAAAATCTAAAACTAACTATTAGAAATCTAAAGACTAACCATTAGAAATAAAAAAAGATAAACATTAAACAAAACTAAGGCTAAGTGGATGGGTTAAACCAATGCCAACAAAAAGTGAATGCATATAAATGATGTGGCACTTAACTTAATAATGAGATTAAGCTTTTCTGAAAATTGAAATTATTTGAAATCCAAAAAAATGAAATATTTCCCATTATTTACTCCACTGCCACATACTGTTTCACTCATGTTCTCTTGAAAATTGAAATCTAAGAAAAGCATTACTTGTTTTACATAGCAATGCAATTCAATCGTTGCTCCTCAAAAAGCTATAAAAAAATAATTTTAAAGCATGTTTTGAACTACTATCCGTTTATCTAGAACTCGTGTTTTCTAAAGCAATCAATGACAATCCGTTTATTTGGAACTAGTGTTTTCTAAAGAATTCAATGGCAATCCATTTATCTGGAACTCGTGTTTTCTAAAGCGAGTCAGATAAATTCAAAAAGAGGGAAAAACTCCAAATACCATTAGCCAATACTATTGGTTGCCCAAAACCATGGGAAAATCCCAAATACCATTTTTCAATACTATCAGTTGCCCAAAACCATGGATCACTACTCGATTACCCAAAATCACTATAAAAAGGTGATGGAGGCCCCCCATTTCCCAGGCATCAATCACTCTTCATACCCTTATGCTGCGAAAATTCTTGTTAAACTTTAGCCTATCACATTGAGCTTCTGTTCCACCATTTTAGTTGAGTCTTGGCCACCTCTTGGGAATTTGGAGAAGAGAAAGGAACTCTGGAGAATTGGTGCACTATTCTCGTACTGCTGCAAGAATTCCAACCACCTCATCATTTGAGGTAAACACCATTACAAACCCTTGATTGCCCATTAATACAAAAAATTCCAAATTATATTACTGAGTTCCTCATGGTTGTTTTTTTTTCAGAGGAAAAAAGCGTACTACTATTATTCATTAAATGAATCAAATAGTACAAAACATACATAAGTCATATATCTAAGACTTATGACCAATAATTAGTCTTTGTTCTTTCTGTGATAGATATTTCATCAAAAATAAATTGTACTCCCTACACAAAAAAGACTTCTACATTCAACATATATCTGCTAAATTTCAAAAATGTTGACTCTGCTAGAGTCAATACATTGTGTATCTTGAATTTCTTCCCAACTGATAATTCTTTCGATTCCTGTGTGTTCCTCTTTAGAGAGAGTATCAGCCATCCAATTGTGCTCTCGATATATATGTTCAAAAATAATGTTACTGAAATGTTGGATCTTCTCCTTTGTTCTACAGCACCAATAATATAGGGAAATCACATTTAAGTTGTGTTCCCCTTGAGCCCATTTTATCGTTACTCTAGAATCTCCAAATACAATTACTTCATGTAATCCCATAACAAGACAAACAGTAAGCACACTCCAAAGACCAAGTAATTCCGCCTTAGTATTGGTACCTGCTCCACAATTTAGTTTAAGGGTGAAGTAGTGATCTTTGTTGATATAAATTACTCCTCCCACCGCATATAACCCATCAATTGACGATCCATCAAAGAAAATAGTTGGTGAATGATGTGGGATACTGAAGTTACTGTCCCGAATATTAATTTTTTTTACTGTCTCTAAACAGTAATCTTTAATCAGAGAAAGAATTCTGTTATAAGAAATCTCAATGATAGGTTTTTTCTCCTAAAAAACTGCTTCATTTATAGTCCTCCATATAACCCATGATATTATTGCAGGAAAATAAGGCAAATTTTTACACTTTCTGAACCAATTGAGAGCACAAATATAAAAAACTCCCGAGCCCCAATGATAACCTAAATGAATATGATTAGTAATTAAAGACCAGAGTGTTTTTGTGAAAACATAATCCACCAAAAGATGCTGTGAAGTTTCTGAAAAGTTCCTGCATAAGTAGCAAATACCTAGACCAACCCAACCTCTTCTTATTAAGTTGTCCCAGGTTTTTAGTCCTCCCCTGAGTGCATGCCACATGAAGCACTGAATTTTCAACGGTATTTTCCATTTCCATAATGTTTTGTACCACCAGTTAGCAGGATAGTTACAATAGTCACTAATAATAGCTTTGTATGCCAGCTTGGTTGTAACTATGCATGTAGCTTTATTATTTAACCATATAAGTTTATCTTTCTCCATATTCAATCTACAACTAGCAACATTTAATTTTTTTGTGTAGCGGGTCCAATCTGATCCAACATATTCACTGAAGCCCATTTCCATTGCATTGAGCCAATATGATTGATTGCTACCAATGCTTTTTCTCTTGATTTTATTGAGAGTCGCATAATCAAACATGTGAAGAGTACTGATGATTTCATTGGATAGTGTGTAGTCATCATCCATTCCTAGAACTGGATCAATCCCCACCAATACACTTTTTCCATTTCCAATCTTCCATGAAAAGTCTTTAGCCAAAAAATTATACACTCTCAAGAAATCGGACCATATTAGAGAGACTCCTCTCACTTTCTTCACTGGATTCCTCATCCAATTAATCACATCCCCTTTGATATATTTAACTGATAGAATTCGAGTCCACAGGGTAGGCCTAAAGAGACCTCTCCAAAAGCTTTTCATTCGAAGAGCACAATTGAACAATGTTAAATTCCTTATCCCCCATCCACCATTGCTTTCAGGCAGAGCAATATATTCCCACTTAGCCATTTCCAAATTGTTGCTTTCCAAACTACCTGTCCATAGAAAGTTAAAAAATAACTTTATCAAACAATTTATGATATAACCTGGAATTTGGAGCAGAGAGAACCAATAGACTAGGATACTAGTGAGGACTGATTTCACCAAAGTTAAACATCCACCAATTGACAAAATTCTGAAAGTCCAATTAGAAATCTTTTGCTCAACTGTCTTAATGAGCCACAACCAATCCTTTTTCCTTTATGCACCAGGATTAAGGAAATATCCAAGATATTTTAACCCTTCCTCTAAGTCAAAGAAATTATATGGCAGAAATCTCTTATACTCCTCAAGTTTCATGTCCTCAATCTCAAAATGATAAATATTTGACTTCATGTTGTTCACCACCATGCCATATACTTCAAAAAAGTCCTTAATATTATAATTATAATTCTTCCATTCCTCCAAATATTTTAGACCAGTCAATAGAACATCATCTATGAACAATGAACGTGTATGAGACAAATCAGAAGAGAAATTAATACCTTTAATATTTCCAACGAATTTTTCCTCCCCAATCATTCTACTAAGTCCCTCGATGATCAACAAGAAAATTAGTGGAGATAGTGGACAGCCTTGGCAGACCCCTCTGGAGATCTTGAAAAATTCTGAAGGTGCCCCATTTATCAAGACCACAATACTTGTTGAAGTAACACAAGCCATGATCCATCGAATTACCAATGGGGGAATGCCGATCTGAATGAGAACCAGTCTTAAGAACCCCCAGTCCACTCGATCATAAGCTTTTTCAAGATCTATTTTGAGAAGCATAGCTTGCATCTTTCGCAAATTTACTGTGTTAATAACCTCTTGAGTGATGCCAATAGCATCGAGTATTTGTCTGTCTTGTAAAATACCAAACTATTCTCCAGATATGCATCGAGATAGAATAGGCTTTAACCTAACTACAATAATCTTTGAAATTAATTTATAGGCCAAATTACAAAGGGCTATAGGCCTAAAATCCACAAAGGATGTAGGATTCCTAGTTTTAGGAATTAAAGTTAGGAAAGTAGCATTGAGTCCACCTGAAACAAATCCTTGCACACTAGAGAATTCAATCATCTTTAGAATATCCTCTCCCATTGCATCAAAAAATTCAATAAACAGTTCTACTATCCAACCATCTGGACCAGGACTCTTGTCCTTGGCGAAGTATTTCAACGTCTCTTCAATTTCCTTCAAAGTGACTACTTTCCCAAGTTCAATAGCTTCAATTTCATTTACAAAAACTGGATGGTTTCTGATAACCTTGATTTGATTAAGGAGATTTCAATTTCCAGGATCAGAATATAATCCACAAAAATGTGATTTGGAAGCATAGTGTAAACCCTCCACCCCTGTAATCTCATTTCCATCAACATCATTTAGTGACCATATAGCATTTATATTTTTCCTATGCGTAGCATATGAGTGGAAAAACTTGGTGTTTTTATCTCCTGATCTGATCCATATGGCTCAGCTCTTAAGTCGCCATTCCATTTCCTCTTGAGTGAGAAGATCATCTCTTTTCCATTCCAATAATTTCACCTTCTCACTGATTTCATCATCACAAGCCCCATTGATATTCTTGTGAAGCAATTCATTGATCTGTGTTTCTAAATCAGTAAATTCATGTATATTATTCTTTTGCTTTTCCTATATCCATTTCGAAACTGTCTCCTTCATCTTCTGAAGTTTGAGCACAAAAGATTCCATTGGATTTAGCCCCGGATCCGGATCAAAATCCTTCCATAAATTTTTGACCATATTACAGAAGTCCTCATTTCTCAACCACGAGCAATTAAATTTAAAAGGATATTTATGTTTACCAACAAAGTCATCAAACTATAGCATGACTGGCCAATTATCTGAGAATTTTGATTCACCAATCCATGATCTATGACGAGCCCATTGAGTGTGTAATTCTTTTTTGATCAGGAATTTATCCAATCTTTTGAAGATACCATCCCTCCCACTCTGACCATTGATCCAAGTCGGAGTAAGGGTGCCTGGAATAACATCCATCAAATCATGAGATTCTAAGAAATTGTTAAAATACTCAGCCATGGCATCCATTCGAGCATTGGGACCCCAAATTTCTCCACCAATTCTTGTAAAATTTAGGTCACCTGCTATAATTAGATTTTTAGAATTGGACAATCCAGAATTACCCAAAGAGGTCCAAAATGTTTCCCGTTATTTGTATGGCCCATAAATATTTAGAATTGATAACTGTAAACTCAAGAACATACAACATCCTTCCAAAAAAATCCCCCAAGTAGTTTTATATGCCAAAAATTGAAATAGACCGGGTTCCAACAACCAGAAGTCCTCCAAACAGGCCAACAGTATTGGTGGCTGCAAATTCCCACCCGGAGAGGATAGCTGCAAGTTTTTTTATAGCCAACATCTCATCACACATGGTTTCCTGTAGCATAATCAATGAAAGACTAGTAGCTTTGAATAAAAGGGTTAAGGCCCTAGTCCTAGAGACCTTACCCAACCCCCTTACGTTGAGTGTAAGCAGGATCATTGACTACCCTCCTTAACAGGAAATTTTTCTCTAAGGGCCTCAGTCAAATGTGTGGATGATTTGGGACAAGGATTATTCTCAATCCTGTCAAGTCAAGTGGAGACAGGAATGTAATCACTCTCAATTTCTGTCACTGATGATTTTGGTTTCTTTCTGCTTTTCCTGATAGTGACATTGACAAATAAATTGGCACTAATAGGCTGGATACTTGGTTTAGATGAAGGATTTTTGGAGTAGACAGTCAAAGGGGAAAGAGTAACAGGAGGACCACCAAAATCATCTCTTTTGTCAATAGTTAAATCAACAAAATCAGAGGTAACCCTAACCGAATCCAGGGAAGGTGCAGATGGAATTTCCACAACAGGTCGAAGCAAATCACAGTCATTAAAATTCTTGTCACAAATTACTGCATTGCAAGAGTCACAAGATGTCACCAAAATTCCATGTACACAAACATCCCTTTCTGAGACCCCATCAAATAACTCTGGGGACAGGTTACTCGGACCACATAAATCAATTCTTTTCTCAGTAGTTAAATCAACAAAAACAGAGGAAACCCTAACCGACTTTAGAGTAGGAATAGTAGGTTCTCTTTAGCACAAGCTGGGGTGAAAACTCTAGCTACAAATATTTTTGCAATATCAACTGTGTTAGGACCAAATACCACTTTCTTTGGTGAACCTGTGTGATTCATCTGATAAACAGACAACAAATTTGCTGACAAAGAAGATACAAATAGAACATTTTTTAACTTTCCATGCTCTAGATGTATTGTGCCCTTCCCTTCAGTAGAGATTTGAGAGTTACCTCCCATGTGAATAACCGAACCATCATTGAGATCTAGAGAAGAAAATGATACTTTGGAGAAAACCATGTGGTTGGAGGCTCCCAAATCTATGAGGAAGGATTGTTATTTTGAAAATCCAGCCTTCAATGCATGGCATCTCTCATGACCATCAAACTCACTTCCATAATCAGTCTCTATTGTACCTTCTAGGAGGGAAATGTTATGATGTTCAAGGATTTTGGTCATCTGATCTATCTTATTCTGCATGCAAGATATCTCTCGGTGGTTTTCTCTTCTTGCAATAGGAACACTTGCATTTCTCAAATCCCTTTTGATTTTCATTCTTGGAGCTGGAGGATCCTTTTGATGGACTTGACTTTTCATTTTGCTTGGGTTCATATTGCCTCTTATCCTTGCCCTTGTGCTTCCCCATTCCATTTGCACTTTTTGGTTCTCCAGCCACAAGAGCTTGATTCTTGGAGGCCTTCAAGGCACCCATTTGGATCAATTTGTCTTGTTCTTGGATGAGAAATTTAGTGAAAAGATCTAAGGATGGCATCTTCCAGCCATGAATTGAAATTCGCCCTGAATGGAAGGTAGAGGCAAAGATGGAGAACTTGGGACCTAGCTCGCTCAAAATGGATAGCACCAACTTGTCATCCTTCTTCTCAATGCTACACTGCTTGCATTGCATGACCAAAGATTTGAATTTGGAAAAGAATTGTTGGATGGTATCGAAATTGCTCGGTTGAAGAGAAATCATCTCATTCTCCAGAATATGGCCCCTTAGCTCATCTTGTTTGTCGAACATGGTCTCTATATTCTACCATAACTCTCTTGGAGTCTTCAATCCATCAAGGGGGAAGATTAGATCTCTGGAAATATGAATACACATGAAACTGAATGCTTCATCCAATCTATTCAGATACTTGGCCTTCCACACAGCTGCTTGAGGTTCAACCTCCTTCCCATTGTTACCTTGTACAATGACTTGTTGCGCAAGACTATCTGCATATCAACCCTCCAATCAAGGTAATTGAAGGGTGTTAGGATCCTGGGAGAGATAGGAGTGTTTGAATTCTCCATTAGAATTGCTGGAGTGAATACAAGGTGAAACTACTACTACTGCTGCACTAAAAAAAATTCAATAACCTGCAAAAAATTCTCAATTTTGGAGATAGATTACTACTTAGCACTCTACACAGTGGGCGGTACATCAGAGGAGCAAATCCAGATCTAGATCTAGATCCAGATCCAGATCTAACGCCTTTATTGCTATCCTACACAGGAGTAGATTGCCAATATTTTTGCAAAGGCTTTCACTCAAGAAAGTTTTGTCCTTCTCTCCTTTGTATGAAGGTTCTTTGAGTTCCCTACTATTGTTCCTTTTCGAGGGGGGGTATTTTTCCCATGAGGTTTTTCACCATTTCCTTGGTTCATGGACAATTTTTTTTTTATTATCATTTATTTGATTGTATGGGTGACCTTTGGTGTTAGTAACCAGGGACCAGGATGCAAAAGTATGGATTAAGGGGGGGTGTTAGGATATTTTAATACTCCATCTTTGTCCTACCTAGAATTATTTCATTTTCCTAGTAGCCGATGATGTCATTTTCCCCCTAGTGGTGTGCAGATGTCATCCAGGATCCACATACCACCTTTTGCACCCTACATGCATCATTTTAGGACCACTTAAGTCAGTTCCCTATTTTTTAGCAGCCAACTCAGTGTCCCAGTTCAATCCACCTGAGTTAGCTGAAGCTTGTGGGGGGTTTGAGCTCTGAATGCCACTGATTGTGGCCTCATGTGCCCCTTTCTAAGTGATTTGCATGAAAAACTCACTGATGCACCCTCCTTCGCCAGTTAACTGATTGTGTCTTCAATTAACTAAGTTTAGAATAAGTTTAGTTTAGTTTGGGTCTTTTGAAGCACTCCAGTGGTGACAATTCCTATGCTAGATCAACTGAGACTTGAATTCTTCGGCATGATTCCATTCTCTCCATTGTAACATGATTGTTCACTATATTGATTATTTGATCATGTGACATTATTTTTCTCCTATCTGAGTTATCATGCATGATTATTTGTCTACTCATTTTTACTACATTTTTTACTCTAATTCATCTTTTATGCCCATTATTTCTCTGTGAGGTGTACTTAGCTCTTTCATCTGCTGTGATTTAGAATTTCACATGGTATCAAATATAAGGTCCTAGGTCCAATTCCCCAGAGCTACGCCGGAGAGGGGGGTTTGGAGTATCGGTACAACCTCATGGTATAACTGCCACACCTCTGGGAATATAAAAGAAAGTGGACTAACCGCCACTCTTGGTAATAGGACCTTGTGGTTGGTTTCAAATGTTCATCAACATCTACAGGTTTTGGTGTAACGAAAAACCTTACAAATATGATAAAAACCACTTCATAGAGCTCACTTCAATGTTAATCTAGAACTTACTGAACCCCATTAAATGAAATGAAACTAGCCTCTTACATAGTTAAATGAAACTATCTTCTAAGGAAAGTTTTAGAATTGACACAAAGACTTGTCGTGAAAAGCTATAGCTTTGAGAAAGGGAAAAAGACATAGTTTGAAAGCTATCGACAAAGACCTTGAAGCCTCTTTGGGTTAAAAAATCAAATAACTCGAAGGATTTCCATGCATGTTAAAAATCACTTCACGAAACTTAATAAAACGTTTTGATGTCAATTTAGAACTCACCTCCATGTTGAGTTCAAAATTGGGATTGGAACCCATTTGCTCCAAATAATTCAATAGAAGTATGAAATAAAGAGTACGAAGTTTTCCATGGTACCTCACTGTGAATTTAGAACTCACTTGGGAAAAGATTTAACATTCAAATTGGATTGAATTCGATACATTGCAAAACATTTGTGTGTGTTTTCATTTGTATATTGTTGACTTCAATTTGTTCTCTAAATAATGTAGATTAACTAAATATTTTTAACAATTTGAAACTCAACTCTATAAGGATTTAAGATTCAATTCAGACTAAATTTGAGACATGGAACAAATGTTCTTAGTGGCAATATTAAAACCCTGTTTGAAAATAAGACCCAAATGACCAAAAATTGCTTTTTCGAATGAAAACACGAAGTCTAAAAAGTTATTGTAGGCTTTTAATTCTAAACATTATAGAAATGATTGGTAAACCCCTAACAAAATATCAAGAGGAAGATAGGAATAAAATCATTTGATTCCTTTCATAATTAGATGTGTGACAATGACGTAGACCTGTATGTCGACACTACTTCCTCTATTAGCTATTTATCCCAATGATTTTAACTAATTTGATCGAAATGTTCATCCTACAACCAAGTCCCTTAGTTAGGAGCCACAATGAAGTAAGACTAAAGCCAATGAAACCAAAAAGAGGAAAAATGTGCAAGCGTTTACAAAAGCACGGGGCTACAGGTTCCCCAACCTTTCCTTATTTAATAAACATAAGTTAAAACAAGCCACCAATAGCTTATTGTGCTACCTAGAAAACTTAGCAAACAAGTACTATGCTATAGGAAAATAATAGCAAGCCAACAATGAGATCCAAATTCCAAAGCCCCAATCATTAAAAAATAAAATTTAATACATCACTGAACAATTTTACTTTTATTTTTTCAATACGGTCAATAACAAAATCCGTTACAATAATCTAAGTATGAGAAATCTAAAAAATAACTATTAGAAATCTAAAGAGTAATAATTAGAATAAAAAAATCTAACAATGAGAAATCCAAAAACTAACTATGAGAAATTTAAAAACTAACTCTTAGAAACCTAAAAAGTAACCATTAGAATAAAAAAGATTTTATAGAAATCTAAAAACTAACTATAAGAAATCTAAAGAATAACAATTAGAATAAAAAGATTTTTCATAAATCTAAAAAATAACTATTAAAGATATAAAGACTGCCAATTCGAAATCAAAAAATTTAAAACTAACTACTAGAAATCTAAAGACTCACAATTAAAAAAGTATTACCTCCACTATTTACTCCACTACCAAATACTGTTTCACATTTGTTTTCTTAAAGACTAACAATTAAAAATAAAAAAATCTAAAGACAATTATTAAAAATATAAAGACTAATAATTAGAAATAAAAAATCTAAAACTAATTATTAGAAATCTAAAGACTGATAATTAAAAATATAAAAGCTAACGATTAGAAATAAAAAAATCTAAAGCAAATTTTAAACTACTATCCGTTTATCTAAAGCATTCAATGACAATCCGTTTATATGAAAGTTGGAACTCATGTTTTCTAAAGCATTTTTTGAAGGATAAGACGACATGCAGATAAGATATTTGGAACTCTTGTTCACTCTTGTTGACCTTTAACCTTAGCATGCAAGTTAAATACAGACTGTTCACTCAACTTAAACTCGTGTCGAATGGAGATTTTTGCATGCAAGTTTATTCTTAGCATGCAAGTTTAATTAACTCTTGTTGAATAGAGAGTTGGTCGTCCATTAATAGCACTCACTCTATGTGAATCGGTCCATGAACAGCTTTCAGCGGACTCACTCTGTAAAACTCTCTTTTTCTTTGCATCTCTGTAAAAATGGATTTGGATATTGTTCCCGAAGAATTTGTGGATATTGTTATGCAAGATTTTGCTTATGATCCTGTTAGACTGCCCTTTGCACAAGATCCTTCTCAAGTTCTGTATAACCGGAGAACATTGGAAATTATCTGGGACAATGATGCTATCAACCCATACACCCGCCAGCCCTTCCACATCATCGATGTCATCCTGCAGACCGAGCTCAAACAACAGATGGCCGAATACATTCTCAACAACAGCAGCATAAGCCTAAGTTTAGGGCTTGAGGTAATCCCCGACTACACTCAAATCTTGAGCGAGTCAGATATGACACTTCTGCTAAATGAATTGGTTTTAGCGAGTCAGATATGTGTGAGCCTCCAGAAGAAGAAGAAGAAACAGAGTCAGAGAAATAGGAATAGAAAGCCAGATGCAGAAGAGCTAGAGCAATGGAAAGCCCTCTGGCAGAAATTGAATCTTGTCCGTCTGTATTGTCAATATAGAGCAGAAAACAGTGAGATGTTTTCCGCACTCAAAGGTATTACATTGTTGTTCCAGGCCGTAATCAGTAAACAACTTTTCCATTCCTACCGTGGTTCTTCATGTGAAGATGCCAAGGAGGTCTGCAAAGAAGTGGCCAGGATCGTTGATGTAATGGGCGGTCTAAAAGAGAACGATTTGTTGATGGCACCTGCAAAGTCTGTATTGGCGTTTGTGCGCATTCTCTTTGACCTTGGGCACATTGAGTATTCGAAAATGCAGAGCATGGTTTTAAAAATTTACTCTGGCATATTGAAGGACTGCGATTATTATCTTGATGTTTCCATGAGTTATATGGTTGAAATGGCTTTCCATGTGTTAGCTGGGCGGGAGAATCCAAAGGATCTAGTGAATGAAGACCTTTACAATGGACTGGCCATCCTGAGAGTTGCTTGGATGAACGATATCCCCATCTTCCCCTTCCCACTGTATGGGGAGCTTCTTTGTATCGTAGTAACAGTATGCATTTCCCGTATGGAAGAGCTGCATGATGTTCAGACTAGCGGCCTTGAAAATGATAACGGAGACCAAGGACTCCTCAGTATGGCGCTTGACCAAGGACTCCTCTTAATTCATTATCTAATCACATCTCGCTCTAGTGAAAATGCTCCTGATAGCTATGCGTCAAAGATGGAAATTCTGAAAAGAATGGACATGGCTAAACAAATTGTCAGAATGGTGGAGCTCATCCTTGCCGGTAACAAATTCTTTCAATCATCTCAGTTGTATTTAGCATTAAAAATTACAGTAGCACTGGGTTTGAATGGGCAGATAAGAAGCGAACATGGTCAAGTTTTCCGAAATCTTCTTGTTAGCAAATTTGTGGATGAATACGATACAAAGCTCAAGCTGGCCCTTCGATCATGGTTGAAAGTTTAAGGGGATATGCTGCTCAGGTCTCTATGGCCAAACTTCTGTTGTTTAAAATTGGTATTTATACAAATACAGTGCCCAGTTTGTAAGGGCGTTATCTCTGGTTAAGTTTGGAGGCAAGGCAGTAATGTTTTGATTTCCATTGTGACAGAGTAAATATTTGGTTACCTGTACGTTCCATAAGCTGCAGGGCAAGCCCCTTTGTTAAATTATATGCATTACTGTGTTTATTTGTTATTTATACAAATACAGTGCCCAGTTTGTAAGGGCGTTATCTCTGGTTAAGTTTGAAGGCAAGGCAGTAATGTTTTGATTTTCATCATGACAGAGTAAATATTTGGTTACCTGTACGTTCCATAAGCTCCAGGGCAAGGCCCTTTGT
Organism: Larix kaempferi; assembly: GCA_027924585.1. NCBI lineage: Eukaryota > Viridiplantae > Streptophyta > Pinopsida > Pinales > Pinaceae > Larix > Larix kaempferi. The sequence goes on along the minus strand of BSBM01000196.1, from coordinate 3,241,024 downwards.
TAATTATATGCATTAATTTCATCTATTTTTGTTTGCAAATTGTTCACCCTACAAAACGTAGGGTATTTTTGCATAAGACAATTTATAACGGTGTTGCAACTAGCTCAATGGAGTTTCCTTTGTCTTTATTCAACATTCTGTTCACGCAGGGACTTCCATATTGATTCATGATGGGCGTTAGAAGTGGGATAATGGAAATCCCTCTGTTATTGCTTCATTACTCAGAATTTGTCTTCATGTTTAATCTATTATCCCTTGGGAATCGACCCCAGGTTGTATGTTGTTTTAAATTATATTGTTAGTGTTTTATTGATGGTATTAGTATGAGCACCTCCCTCATTAGGATTGCCTGTTACCGTTCAACTTCAATGCCCCAAGGCTTGACCTCATGATTATGGGATGGATTTCGAGCTAAGGTGAATGCTTTTAATGTGTATGTTTTAAATGGATATCAAGCTAAGGTGAATGCTTTAAATGGATATCGAGCTAAGCTGAATACTCAGTTTATAAGTTAAATCGATTCCCTTAATTACTCTGTCCTTCTCTTACTCTGTCCTGTGTATGCTTTTAATGTGTTAATTACTCTGTGTTCCTTAATTACTTGGATATCGAGCTTAGCTGAAAACTCAGTTTATAAGTTAAATTGATTCCCTTAATTACTCTGTCCTGTGTATGCTTTTAATGTGTTAATGAGTTTTGTGGTGTATGGATGTTTCAATAATAAATTCCAGGTTATTATTAACATACAATGAGTCCCTGTTCAATAATAATCATCATCATCTAACAATAATAAAAAATAAATTTCAAATAAAACTTATTTGTTTACAAAATAATCTAAGAATAAACCAAGGGTCTTTAGTTTTCCTTTATTCTTGAAAATATGTCTGATTATTCATTAAATTTTTTTAATCTAAATAATATATTTTTTAATTAATATAATTTAAATTAAAAAAAATTAAAGATAATAATTTATTAAACTTAAAAAAATGAAGAAACCCAAATAAATTAAAGTTTAAATATTAAAAAAAACAAAAATATCTCTTTATAAAATCAAGTCTTATTTATTGTTAAAACTTAGAATTATCCAAAAAATTTTGTACAATGTCACAATGTTGTACATAGAGACATTTATTACATTACATACGAAAAAAATATTACATTACAAAAGAAAAAAAAAATGCCAAATGAATGATTTTAAAGTGATAAAATATTAATTACCAAAACAATAATTTATTTACAAAATTATAAATAATATATTTTATACCTTGGGTTAAAGGAAGCAATTTACTTTGGAATTAATAGTTGGAAGCCCTCATAAACGTATTATTGGCTTACTCCAACAAATTATTTCCTCTCAATTCTTCCATGTTCGGCATGACATCAACGTGGTGGCAAATGAACTTGTAAATCAAGCCTCGAGTGTTCCTAGAGGGGGCATTAGAAAACAAGGGTGACATCAAACTTATTGTTGGGTCCCTTAGAAGTTTGAGTTATGTTGAGTTCATGTCGATTCTTCATTTAGTCACATCAAGTTTTAGTGTTTACTTATGGAACTATGGTTCATTTATTTTTCAGGACATGTGAAGCACTCAAGGCGTCTAGGGGACTGTGCATCACTGTTTTCTCTTGGTCCACACAATTGGGCATTTGCTCGAGGCACATGAAGGTATTTCCCAGAAACTTCATCAAGAATTTTCTCAATTCATTTTGTTTAAATCGTTTCGTCATTCAAATAGTGCTGGAGGTAGACACTTTGGTGTGTGGGGAAACTTTCAAATGGTGGTGAATTGTTAAGGGAATTTTGATGTCAGGTCTCCTATTGACCTAGAGATTGGATTTTTGTAGTCTTAAATGTTATTCATGTGGAGGTTCATTCTTAGGTAAATTTCTCCTTTTGCTTGGATTCTGCATTATCCTTTATCTGGGAGGTTTGGGATACTAGGGCATTGTTGTATTGTATAGAGAATTCGTTGGTTTGGAAGGATAGTTCCTCTAAGTGGATTTTATATGCTATGTGTGGCCATTTCCTTAGTTTTTATTGTGGTGATCATCATATGATCCTCCTGGTAGTTATTGGTTGTGCTCTAAATATTGGATCTTGTTGAGTATGATTGTCATTGATGTCAAAAGAAGTTCATTAATGACAAAGGAATAACAAAGAAATTGATAATATGGCATGTATGATGCTATGGCATTTATGATGTCATTGCATGTGTGATGAGGTTGCAAAATCATATGATGGTGTTCTAGTGCTTTCATGAAGTCATTGTTACAATTTGACATCATTATGCTTTCCATTTGCAATTTGGTGAAACTCTGGAAATTGAATAAGGATTGAAAAATTAGCCTAAGTTTCACTAGTAAAATGCCCATCATATCTCATAATTTAATGATAAAATTTATCTAAGAGTGTCAGGACGCATCCTGTTGACTTGTGCATTTGACCATGGTCTCAATTTGCTTTAAGAGTGTTTGAGGATAAAGATACAGGTCTGCCAAAAAAAGGTTTTAGGCTATTTTACTGGTTTGGGATATGCCTGCAAGGGGATTGAGGTTCGCTTCTAATCCAAAGAATAGAGTTTTCCTCATTCTTCTGAATAGTGTGGAAAGCGTTCCTCCATTGCATCTGATTGGTGACAAAAGAGGTGAAAGCCCTCAAGTGAATATCTCATAGGTAAGGAACAGGGTTAGAACGAAAATCCATAAAGCATGTCATCTCATGTAAATACAACTCACACAATCAATTCTTCCCACTGAAATCACTCTGCAAAAAGGCCTCCAAAAACTGAGGAGAGGTCATCAACTGATAAGGTTTCCCTTCTTTCAAAGCTCTCAATTTGAACAGAGTCATATGTTCATAGAGGAACACAGAATAGGAAGGAGATGGGGTCTGCAGCTTAACAAATTTTGAGAAAAAAGTGTATATCTGATCTTTATCCTTCTTCATGGACTTGAATTTTCTCAGCTTTTTTAATTCTTCCTGCACACTTTCCCATTGGAATTTTTGCAAAATCAATTCTTCTGCCCATCTCTCCCTCAGTTCTTTAATGATATTTCTATGCTCATAAAGAGGGACCATCCCTTCCTTACACAGGTCATCATGACTCTTCCATTTACTTACTTCGAGCTTCATCAATGAAGGATTCTCTACCATTTCCTGCATTCTTTTATCTCTTGTATCTTCCTCATCCTCAATATCTAACTCGATGATCTCCTGTGGTTCTTGCATTTTTGCTTTATCATCAGATTTCTTTGTTAGGTCTTGGTCTGGAGACAGCAGAACCTGTGTTTCAACATTCTTACCCTGTTTAAACAACTCAACAACTTCTTCTTCCAGCAAGGTTACAACAACTTTTGTTTGTGTGGTTCCTTTAGCAACCAATTTTGGGAATGCTCATTCTTGTGTAGCAACATTCCTTTTCTGTACTTCAGTCCCATCAACTTTGGTTTGTGTTGCTGCTTCAACAACCAATTTTGGGAATGTTGGTTCTTTTGTCACAGCATCCCATTTTTGTGCTCCAATTTCAACAAATTCTATTTGTGTTATGCCTAAATGACTGATTTTAGGGATGTTGGTTCTTGTGTAAGATCATCTTGTTCTTTTTTTTCAGTCCCAACAACTTCTGTTTGTGTTACTGCTTTAGCGATCGATTTTAGGAATGTTGGTTCTTGTGTACAACATCCTGTTCTGTAAATATTTTAGTTCCTCCGGACCACTGAGATTGTTCTTGGATCATTTTAGTATCTCCTGATTGCTAAGATTGTTCTTGGAGAATTTCAGTATCTCCTGACTAGTGAGACTGGTATAGAATTAATTCAGTGTCCCTTGATTGCTGAGATTGTATTTCTTCATGTTCTTGTAACTTCTGATCAGGGGTTATGTTCAATTTTGGCTCCATTCCCTCCATCGATTCAGTTGTCGGTATTTCACTTCTCCCTTGCCTTGATTGTGCAAGTTTCCATGCTGACAAATCCACCATTGTGACTTTATAAACTGCAAGTTTAAATAAATCTCTGCATTATGGGCATAACAATTCATCACATTCTCCAATATCCAAAACAGAAGGTGGATTTTCCAATTGATCGGTACCTTCAGCCAGTGTGTTCAAGCTTTGCGCAGTCTACTTTTTGAATGCTTCTTTCAACCCCTGCAATTCCTCTCTGAGTGTTTGTACTTCTTCTTTCACAAGCTCATTCTCAAAAAGCAAGTTTTCAATTTGAGGTTGATCTGTCGCAGGTTCTTGTGTAACATCGGATAATCGAGGTTTTAGAATAGGAATTTCAGGATTTGGCTTGCTTGTATGTGCTACCTCTAATGCAGTAGAAGCTCTGGTCTTCCTTCTTTTTGCAGGACTAGATGACTGATCTTTAATCATTTGATCTCTTACTTCTTCTTCTTCGTGACCCATAAATTTCCACATTATCTGAAACAGGGAATTCCTCTTCTTGAATTATAGTTCCCCTCATTTCGAGAGATGATTCAATATTCAAAACCTTCACATATCCTTCCATCATTTCCCCTGCATGATATTATGTTTGATGCACTAGGCTCTCGCTTTGCTCCTGAGAATTTAAGCCCTGAAACTCTTCTGCCATTGTAGCTTCTTCTCCTATTGCAGCTTCCGTAGTTATAGCTTCCACTATCGCGGCTTCTAAAGTTTCTTCTTTCACATCTGCCACCGTAGCCACCCCTTCCACAGGGTTTGTTGTTGTTGCAGCTTCCCCTAAACTTTCCTCCTGAACATTTTCCAATTCTTCTGATGCTCTATCCCTCCCCCTAGACGATTCCGAGGAGCTCCGCTCAACATCCCCTTCCTCAATACCTCTTACTCCCAATGCAGGTCCTCGGTTTACCCCATCCCTAGCAATCAATTGTTCCCATGTTTGATTTTTACGTGCTAAGGCTCTTAGAACTAACAATTTGATAAGTCCACGGTTTGTAACAGAGGATAATGGATGCCGAGATGTTTTCACATAATGGGCCATGTTTTGTAAGGTTCTTCAAAGATAATATGGCATATTAAGCAGTCTTCCATGGTGCAAATGAGCTATTCAAGGATATGTTGCTCCCATATTATGGGAGTTCAGTAGAGTCAGCTACACTTCAGTTTGAGTAAAATCTAAAATGGATAAAACAAGCACCACTAATTGGATGGATACATAACAAAAGACTAAGAAATGACAGGTATCTTGCAAAGGTGGAAGATGCTTTGACAAGGATCTATGATTCTCATGGGTTTGGGTATCTCTCTGAAGTAACAAGGCTGAAGCTTTAAAACTAGAACAATCCAAAAGGAATATCCTAGATGATCAGGCTTCCACCTGGCACCTCAAGAGTCGAGCACATTGGTTAGAAAAATGTAATGACAATACAACTTATTTTCGTTGGTATGCCAAGCGGTGAAGGAATAGAAACACGCTTTGGAAATTTCGAAGGTGCGAAGGTGAGGAAGCCGTTCGATTTGAGGAGATAACAACTGAATGTGCTGAACACTTTCAGTTGCTTTTCAAAACTGAAGAAAGATATATGATAGAAAATATTGTAAGATGGTCTCGGCTTTTCCCTAGTTTCATTGCTAAAGAAGACAACAATATGCTCATAGCAAAAATTACACAGAATGAACAAAAGGAAGTTCTGCAAAACTTTCAAAAGGATAAGAGCCCACAATCAAAAGATTGGCAGGTGGATCTTTACCTTGGTTTCTTAGAGATCTTGGAAGCTGATTTACTCAAAGTAATTGAGGACTCAAGGGTGTGAGGTAGGATGTTGGCTCCCTTTAATTTGAATTTTCTTTCTCTTATTCCTAAATCATTGTATTTCCTTTGATGACATTTCTTCGATATCACTCTACATTGGTATATATAAGATCGTAACAAAAATTATAGCAAGAAGAGTTAACAATGTTTTATCGAGGGCCATTTCTGGAGAGCAGTTTGGGTTCTTGGCTGGGGGACAAATATATGAGGTTATTCGGGTGGCACAGGAAGGTCTTCATAGCATCAAAACCAAGAGTCTTAAGGCACCGATACTAAAAATTGACCCGTCCAAGGCTTACGATAGGGTTAATTTGCTCTACCTAAGGTTAACGTAGACTCATCTAGGTTTTGAGCTATCTTTTATATGATGGGTGAGGAGTTGTATACAAAAAATATCTTTTTCAATTCTTACTAATGGGGCAACTTTGGGTTTTTTCAGAGCAAGAAGAGGGTTGTGGCAAGGGTGCCCTCTCTCACCAATATTGTTCCTTATGGTGGCCGAAGGTCTAAGTAGATATCTTTTGGAGGCCAAAAGAGCGGGATCCTTTCAAGGAGTGCACATGGGTAGTCAAATCTATTTTCGGCACCTATTGTTTGTTGAGAGCATCCTTATTTTTTGAGGGATCCAAAAGGGACTATCTCAAGTTGCGAGGCATCCTGGATTTATATTGTGCAACTACAAGTATGATGATAAATTTTGGAAAGTCTACAATTTCATTCTGTGGTGTTGAAGCCGAAGAATGCGTCTTTTATCAAGAAATTTTTTTTCCTTTCACAAAGGCCGATTTAGAGACAAGATTGAAATACTTGGGCTTTCATTTAAAGCCAAACAATTACTATTAGCAAGATTGGAATTGGTTTATATCAAAATTGGAGAAAGAATCTCGACCTGGATCTTTCGGTCCTTGTCTAGAGGAGGTCGATTGATACTTGTTGAGACGATACATGAAGCATTGCCTACTTATTCGATGTCATGCCTTGAATCCATGTAGGGGTTTTGGGGAAAATAAGAATGATTGGTTTCAGGTTTTTATGGGGAGGGTGTATTGAAAGAACAATGATCATTTGGGTAAGATAGAAAAATCTTTCATTGTCAATACTGCTTGGAGGTTTGGGGATAAAGAACAATTTTAGTTTCTCAAAAGCACATGAACCAAGGGTGTTTGGAGGCTGATGGAAGGTTCACATTTATGGAATCAAGTGGGTTTTCAAAAATAAATATTCCCCTTATCCTTATGGGAGTGGATTAGAAAAAAAAAAACTCTCAATTTATGTCTAACATGTGGAATCTCGTACTGAAATATTTTCAATTGATTGGAGAGGCACTTGCATGGAAGGTGGGAGCAGGAAATAAGGTGTATATTGGGGAGGATGCTTGGGTGGTGAGTGGAAGGAATCACCTTCTATCTCCGTATATGATTCTTTTCCTAAGGAACAAAGCCTTCTTTATGCTCAAGCGCATAACATAACTTGCTACTTCTACGTTGTGGGGACTAGGTTGGTTTTTTGCAGCAAGGATTGGTTTGACGGGAATGATGTACAACTTTGGAATATTTTTCTTTCATGTCCTAAGTACTATAATGTGAGACGCAGTGAGAAACAAGAGAAGCTACTTTGGTCTTTCTCTCCGACACGGGGTTACACTCCCAGACTTGGTTATCTTTGTTTGAATTCAGAGGCAGAGAGGAGAGGCACAATCTGGTGGTGGAGGCATCCTTGGAAAATGAAATTCCCACCAAAATCAAAGCTATTTATGTGGCTTTTCATGTCCCAAAATTTGGCATTGGGTCACAATGGCCTAACCCCCTTGGCCATACTCGTGATAGTTTGTCAAATGGATGCTAAGGGTCAAATAAATGCCAAGAATGAATTCCACGTTAGTAATAATGTGAAATTAGATCCAAATGGACAAGTTGGTTCACATTAAGATAAATTCCCAATTCAAAGTTGTAATATACCCATCCAAATGAACTGCCATGGAGGAAAATTACTAGTTACCTAGGTTGGGGGTGGAAGCCTTGGGATTTGAAGTAAGGGGGATAATAAATGATGTTTGAACATTACAATGGCATAAATATTTAATAAAGGAGCTAAATAAATAAATACAAGGGAAAATCAAAGTGGCATTTGACCATGAAGACACATGGAGGATGTGGGACCCACACAAGCTAGATTTTCTATGCCACATGACATCCTCCTCTTGTCATTTCGAATGCATAAGAAGCCCAAAGTTCTTGGGATGAGTTGGAAGGTCAATATACTTGGCATGGCTCAATTAAGGTCGAATTGGATTGGAAGCGTAACTCCCTTGGAAGAGAAAGATGCATTTTGGAGCTAGTGAGACACTTGGGCTAGATTCCCTAGCTCTATGACAAAAATGATGAAGATGCTATGACACCTATGACACAAATCAGACCTGAAGGATGACATTTGACATATATGAAATATCAGAGCTAAAAATAGCCTCCAATAGGGCGCTCAAGTGAGTTAGGGCATCCAAAGAGACACCAATTCGAATTTGGAGAAGGAGAGGGCTAGAATTGGAAGGACAAGTGGCATACTTGGGAATCTCTTCCCAACATGGGTTGGCATGAAGCTCTTGGGAGGAATTCGACCCATGGAGGACCTTAGAAGTTTATAAAATACAATAACAAAGAAGGATGGTAGCTTTTGATCATTTTAAAATTTGCATTTTGCATTTGGAGAGGAGAGCTAGTGGAGTGCTACTCTACTTGCCTTAGCACCAATTTCGAGGGTGAAAGATTCCGATACTTGTTGGTAATTGGAAATTCCATTAAGATATTTAATGGATTCTTTTGTTACAGGTTGAAGCTACAGGGAATCTCATGGTCACATCTCTTTCATCTTGCTTCTACAACCATTCTTCTATTTCTTGGCATAATCCGTCTCCTTGAGGGATTGCACACTTGGTGAGATGTTGTACTCTTTGGGGGAGCTTCTAATTCCCAGATATTTTATAATATGATGTAAATTATATGTTATTAATATTCATAACAGCTTCAGGTCTATATTCCAAGTGTAAATATATAAAATTGATCATTAATGAGCAAACAGTGACAATTTCCCCACTATGTTGATGTATGCCAATGATATGATGGTTTTTTTGAATGGACCAATGAACCACTGATGATTTTACAATGTATGGACTGTTAATAATTTTTTATACAAGTTTCATGTTCATTTCTTAAGCTTTTGGTATCATATTGCTCAGTTTATAGCATTTGGAGAAGATTGCCTATCATTTCCATCAAGGTTGAAACTAGTCTTTTTGTATCTGATTTGAGAGGGTTGTATCAGACTGAATAAACTGAATGGTGTGGAATATGAGAGCATATTAATTTCCCCCATATATCCCCTAACTCTTTTCTGAAACTTGAGAGGTTCCAATAGCTTTTGGAGATCCATCTTCAACACTCACCCATGGGGGAATTGAACCCCAAATTGCTAGTAAAAACGCCTACCTTGGACAAAATATTGAGGGGGTTTTCATAAGTATTTTGAAGGTTATAAATAATCCTTGAACCTCATAATAATTTAATAATACCATCCATATACATTATGTAACAATTTGGGAGCATTTGGTGCCATTTGGAGATCAAGAAGCCAATAATAGTTAAGAGAAATTGCTAAGTCAAATCCCCTACATTGTCCATAATTAAAAGAAGAGTTGCAAAAGTATTTTAAAGGTACAAAAGCATCCCTGAGACTCATATTTATGTCCTAATATCATTCATACACATTATCTTAATATTTGGGAGCAATTGGATCAATTTGGAGACCTAGACATCAAAAGCAGTCAAAGGTAGAATTAGGGAAAAAAGTTGAAATTTTCACTATTTTCATCAATTCTCTAAAAGGGACATTACAGCGGTATCAAAGCATGTTACTTGCACCTGTGGATTAGGTTCATACATTGAAGAATAATTTGCAGCCATGTCTTACTATTATGATAAATCCTATGAGTACAATGCTTATGAGCAGTATATAGATGATTGTGAGCAATATGAATCCGAATGTGAATGGTTTGAGGAAGAGGTTCCGTCATGCAATACTTCTTACATTTTCATAAGGAAAGAGGGATATTCTTATGACTTTGAATCTGATGAAGATGAGTGTGTCATATTACCAAAGGATAATTCTATGAATGAGTTATAAATATGGAGAGGAACATATAAAACCTTTCCCCATCAATATCAAGCATATCAAGCATATCTTGCTTTGAAGGAAGATACACAAAAGGCCATTCCTTTTGAAGACTATGCTGATTGGGTGTTTTCCAATATACCCAAAAATGAAGATGTGGAGTTAGTGAAGAAAGGTTTATTCCATTCTTGTAAAATACCTTGGAGAGAAAATCATATGTGTGTGAGTGAAAAGAGCAGTGAAATATATGAAGCTTTAGGGAAGGCATGTATGTGCTACTTGAGGAGCGTTTTTGGGATTTCTTCAAAAAGAGATTCCAAATGTATTGATCTTAAGGAAACTAAGGGTAAAAGTGCATTATATTGCTTGAAGGGGAACTATGAAGATACATCCCATGAACTTGAAGAAGATTCTATTGAAAATATTGAAAATCATTTCGAGGCACATTATACCTTGGACATGAATCAAAGAGCATCTACTGATGGATGCTTAAACTATGAAGGAGTACCTACTAATGGGTGCTCACACCTCTATGTTGGTGGCATAGAGATAACTTTTGAAAGTGTTGTTTCAAGCCAAAATTCCATTAAACATGAAAATGAAGACCTTGTAGCAGTTGAAGAAGAAACAAGATCAACTTCCCCATCAACTTCCCCATCACCACTTGAGCTTCATGAAGTTGGTCCAAGCAAGAAGGAAGAAGATGAGGAGGTTCATTTTCAAGAGACTCATTTTCTTGAAGGGTCCCTGAAGATGAATGAAAAGAAGATACAAGAGACCCTTAGCATACTCCATGACACTCAAGCATTGGTGTCAAATTCTTATTGGAGAGTTTCTTCATTGAAGGATCCATCCTTCCTTGAAGACATGGAGAAAATTCAAAGAGAAATGTGCAACATCAAAGGTAATTTCATGTATTTTCTCTTTGATAGGAACAATTTGATTGAGTTTAATGAATTGTTACATGATGCATACTTGAAGAATAATGAGGATATTCATAAACTCAAAATTAAAAATGAGCAACTTCTTGAAAGGTTGCAATATACTTGTTCTCCCTCCTATGTTATTGTCATATGGTAGATTGCATGGAGGATTCTCATGACATAGTAGATCATGAGAAACATGGACATTTGCGTGTGACTGATGTGTTTGAAGCTGATATTGATGAGATCCAAGCACTTGATGTGGTAGAAGAGGAACTTGAGTTTCCTCTTGGAAATAGTTACACATTTTTTTAAGAAGTTGATTCCACTACCTTGGAATCGACCTATGATGAAAGTTCTGCACTTTTGAGGGAGGTGCATGATCCTACCATTATGGAGCATTCACATGAGAACACTTCTGCATTTTTTGATCATTTGGGTGAGTTGGTTCATTCTCCTACATCTTACACTTCCATATTTTGCAGCATCATCCTAATGAAGTATGGGAGAAAGGTTTATTTTTTATGGTGCCACATGAGGAGCATGAAACTCCTATCTTTCCTTCATATGATGACATTATTAGAGCCATTTCTTATTTACATTTGGAGCAGCACCCCTTGTTACCTTATGATGATACACATCTATATGGATGCACTTATGATGTTCACTTGAGTCACTTGAAGACTCATGATTTCCCTTGCTCCTTGCTTAGTTCAATTGATATTGGAGGAACTTCATCCACTACTTGGGTGAAGAGATATATGATTGGAGCAAATTCTTATTGGCAGAAGCATCCTTTGTTATTTCTTGATGATACACATGTTCATGGATGCACAAATGGTACATATGTGAGCCCCTTGAAGGCTTATTGTTTTCCCTGTTCCCTACTTTGTTCATATTTTAGTGGAGGTTCTTCATTCACTTCTTGGATGAAATAACACATGGCTGATTATTTTGATGCATCTTACATCCTTTTGGAGCAACATTATAGGACATGGGATCCTCACCTATGTCATTGGAGTAGATTTGATTGGTCACTTGTGTTGATGTATTTGTAACTTCGGAATGTATTTCATATATGTATATTGTACTCCTATAGAGATGTTATTATTCCTCTATATGGAAGTGTAGTCATTTGTATTTACAAGTGTCACAACTTGCATGTGATGGGTTATTAAACCACCAAGTGTGGGGTCAGACCTGAGTGGAGTTACCATGGGTTGTTAGACTCTCCTAGAGAAGTTGAACCTGCTAGTTTATTAGGAAATTCAAGTCAAGTATAAATAGAGTGCGGGAGGCACTCTATTTGATCATTCACTTACTTAGTTATTCTCTCGTGTGAGAGTGGTGCACAAGTGGAGGAGGAGAAGCTTCTAGGAGACTATCTCTTATGCTTTGGTTTTGTATCATTGCTCTATCTATCTTTGAGGAAGTTATTGGGGTTTTTCACCTTATTGGTTTTCCCTAAGGAAACTCTGTGTCTATTGTCTCTTGTGATTGTTATGTTGTACATGTTATTCTCTCAGATAAGATCCTAGATCATATTGAATTAATTCTCAAAATCTAACATGGTATTAGAGCTAATCTGAGAAGAAGACACTTTGCAGTTGCAGAAGCTAGGGCTTCTTGTTTTTTGGGTTTCTCTCCAAATATCTTCAAAGGAAGGAGTCTATATTGACTCTCCTCATAAAGGCTCATCTTTCTGTCTAATGAGAATTCAATTATGAGCACTTTCAATTTTTGACCTAAAAATTAGGGTTTTTGCAAAAATTGGAATTTTTGAAATCTGAGACCATAGTTGGAAGCTCCTCTGAAAACTCGAAGTTTAGAGCTTTGGATCGAACTTGTTGGGTGAAGCTCCGGGAAATTCAAACCCTAATTCAAGGTCCTGCCTAGTGAATCTGGAAGATTCAAAAGTAATTTTGAGGGGTGAAACTTTGCAGTTTTCAAATTCTTAGTATACCCGTTTGATCAGCTCATCATGGCGCATCTTTCTATCCTTTTAGAAGTTTGAAATTCAAAGTCTGAATTTTTAGGGTTTCCCTGACAAACCCTAATCCAGCACCAGATCCAGTTTTCAACAAATCAAGTTGTAAGAACTAAATATTTTTCTATTTCCATTTGAAGTACTCTTTAAGATGTCTCACCACACCAACCTTGAGGATAAGCTTGAAGGGGCTGATAACTTCCGAGCATGGAAGTATAGGATTGGGTTAATCCTGGAAGAAAATGAATTGGACACCTACATAAGTGAAGAGGTCCCTGTCCCAGAGGGAGATGAGGCTAAGGCCTTACACAAGAGAAACTTGGTCAAGGCTAAAAGGATCATTGTTGATTCTATCAAATACCATCTCATACCACATGTGTCATATCTGAAGATACCTAAGGAGATGTTTGATTCCTTGAACAAGCTATTTGAAGGGAAGAACATAAATCGGAAGATGACCTTGAGGAATCAACTAAAGAATATCAAGATTCAGAATGCGGAGACCATGCAGTCTTATTTCTCAAGGGTCTCCAAGATAAGAGAACAACTTGAAGCTGTGGGAGAGGATATAGAGAATGGAGAAGTGGTTATGACCACTCTTAATGTCCTTCCTAGGTCATGGGATTCCTTCATCCAAGGAATTTGTGCTAGAAAGAAACTTATCTATTTCAGTAGGCTATGGGAAGAACGCTCATAGGAAGAAGCTCAGATTGTAGCTCGAGAAGAGAAGATGGGGAATGAAGACCAAGCTCTCACAACAAACTCCAAGAAGTATGATGATAATAAGGGGAATCACCACAGTAAGAAAGAAAAGCATCACCATCAGAATCAAAGGGGCAACTTCAAATCTCATAGAAACATATCAAATGCCCGATGCTTTACATGTGATGAAAAGGGACACTATTCCAGGGATTGTCCCAGAAAAAATAAAGATGGTTCTCACAAGAAGAAGAAGAACATCAAAAGAAAACATCATGCTCACACTTTAGAGGATGATGAACCTCCCAGGAAGAGGGCTAGGGAAGAAAGTGAATATTCTTCAAGTGATGAAGAGTATGTTTTAATTTCTGCCCTCACTAGTACCATTACCCATGGAAGTAATGATTGGCTTATAGATAGTGGGGCTTCCAAACATATGACAGGATTCAAGGAATCCTTTATGAACCTATCTGAACATGAATCACCCCACAAGGTGAAACTTGGGGATGACTACTAGTATCCCATAAAAGGAAGTGGTGAAGTCTCCTATAAGCTAGATTCTCGAAAATATATGAAGATGAAAGATGTACTATATGTTCCAGGTCTGAAGAAGAACCTTCTCTCCATATTTTCATTGGATGCAAAAGGCATAAGAGTTGCATTTATAAATGGCCATGTTCTCATGTGGCCAAAGAGTAAGACTATAAATGATGCAGTGGTGATTGGAGAGCAAGAGGGAGGATTATAAAAACTAAAGGGCCAACCAGAACAAGCTCTGGTTCATGACTTCGTAGAGCCAAGTGAACTATGGCATATAAGGCTTGCACACATGCACTATAGGGCACTACCGATTGCAAGCAAAGTAGTGGAAGGTCTTCCTGAAATCCAGACCAAACATGAAGGCATTTGCAAAGGTTGTGCAAAGGGAAAGAACACAAAGAAGACATTTCCAAGTAGTGAAAGCAAGCCAAAAGGAATCTTGGAAATCATCCACTCCGATGTATGCGGTCCGATGTCATCCAGTTCTCTGAGTGGGTATGTATACTATGTTTCCTTCATTGATGATTTCTTTAGGAAGACTTGGGTTTACTTCTTGAAGAACAAAGATGAAGTGTTTGATAAGTTCAAGGAATACAAGGCCTTGATAGAGAATCAAATTGATATGAAGATCAAGATCTTCAGATCCGACAATGGTGGAGAATTTACTTCAAGAGACTTCAAGAAGCTATGCAGTGAGTCAGGGATCAAGAGGGAGATGAATACTCCTTACAATCCACAATAGAATGGGGTTTTCGAAAGGAAGAATAGAACAATCATGGAAGTAGCTAGGGAAATGCTTCATGACCAATATCTACCTATGCACTTATGGGAAGAAGCAGCAAAGACAACTTTATATGTGTAGAATAGAACACCTCATAAGATACTTGACAACAAAACACCAGAAGAAGTGTTCACTGGTAAGAAACCAGAAGTTATCCATCTCAGAATATTTGGTTGTCCAGGATACACACACATCCCAAAGGAAAAGAGGACAAAGCTAGATCCTTCAGGAAAGAAGGGTATACTCGTGGGTTACAGTGAAAGCTCGAAGGCTTACAGAATCTACTTCCTAGGATTCAAGAAGATTGACATCCGTAGGGATGTAACATTTGATGGAGGCTCAACATACATCAAATCAAGGAAGACACCTGTTGAAGACAATGAAGAACCCATAATATACAGAACAAAAGACACCACCATGAATGAATCAATTCCTGAAGAAGATTGTGAAATGGAAGATCCACAAGAACCTATAGATCCACCCCCTGAGAATAACTCTCACAAGAGGAAACTAGCATGGACTAGAGAGCTCATCCAAGATGCAGAAAGGTATGGCATTCCAGAAGAGGAACACAGAGAAAGGAAAAGGACAATAACACACACTAGCTATGTTGCCTTACTCTGTGACATAATGAATAAAGAACCTTCATGTTATGAAGAAGCTGCAGAAAAGAAAGAATGGAAGGATGCCATGGTTGAGGAATACCAGTCGATCATGAAGAATGATGTTTGGGATGTGGTCCCAAGACCAGATGGGAAGTCTATTGTGACTTCCAAATGGATCTATAAGATCAAGCATGATGCATATGGCAACATAGAGAAATACAAAGCAAGGTTTGTAGCTCGTGACTTCTCCTAGAAATAAGGGATTGATTATGAAGAGACCTTTGCACCTGTGGCCAGATACACTTCCATCAGATCAGTACTTGCTTTGGCTGCAGTGATGAAATGGAAGGTACACCGGATGGATGTCAAGACGACCTTCTTAAATGGTGTAGTTGAAGAGGAAGTGTATGTGGAGAAGCCACTCGAGTTTGAGACACATAACAGAGGGACTCATGTGTGTAGGCTGAAGAAATGCCTGTATGGTTTGAAAGAGGCACCCAGGACCTGGTATGGTAGGATAGACGACTTCCTATCCAGTTTGGGATTTACTAAGAGTAAAGTTGATTCCGACCTTTACTACAAGGTTGAGGAAGAAAATCCACTAATACTACTATTCTATGTGGATGACCTGTTTGTTACAAGTGAGGATAGATTGATTGCCGACATGAAGAGGAAGCTTGTTGCCGAGTTTGAGATGAAGGACTTGGGTATGATGCACTACTTTCTAGGTATGGAGGTGTGGCAGAGTGTGGATCTTTCTTGGACAAGGGAAGTATGCAGTAGAGATCCTGAAGAGGTTCGGAATGATGGACTACAAGGCCATGGCCACACCTATGGCATCGAACTTGAAGCTTCTGTGTGATGCTTCATCTGAGCCGATTGATGCCACGATGTATCGCAAGACGATTGGGTCCTTGATGTACCTGACAAATATGAGACCAGACATCTGCTTTGCGGTGAACACCTTGAACCAGTATCTGACATATCCGAGAGATGTTCACCTGATAGCTGCAAAGCATATTCTAAGGTACCTGAAGGGTACAGTTGACTATGGGCTCAAATATGATGCGAATCAAAAGTTTAACCTGGAGGGTTATGTTGATTCGGATTGGGGAGGTAGTGCCATTGATCGGAAGAGCACTTTGGGGTGCTGCTTCAGTATGGGATCCGATATGATATCTTGGTTTAGCAGGAAGCAGTCCTGTGTGGAACTGAGTACAGCTGAAGCAGAGTATGTCACAACTTGTTCCGCTAGTTGTGATGCAGTATGGCTTAGGAAGCTACTGTCTGATTCGTTTGATCTCCAGTTGAGTGCTACTTGTATATATTGCGACAACCAGAGTTGTGTGAAGTTGTCAGAGAACCCGGTGTTCCATGACAAGTCGAAGCACATTGAGATCAAGTTCCACTATATTAGGGATATGGTGTAGAGAGGAGTAGTGAAGCTCCTGTATGTTGTGACGGACGAGCAGATAGCCGATGTGTTGACCAAGCCACTGGCCAGAGTGAAGTTTGAGTACTTCAGAGAGAGAATTGGTGTACTTCAAATCGAGATTCCTTCCAGGGGGAAGTGATGAGTCTGGAGACATAGATGCACATGATCCTTTCTCACATGGTGATAGATGTGTTCTCCCATGGTGAGATGTAAGGGATGAAGCCATTTTCAAATAGTGATAGATGTGTTCTCGTATGGTGAGTTGTAAGGGATGGAGCCATTTTCACATAATGATAGATGTGTTCTCCTATGGTGACATGTAAGGGTTGGGGACAGTTTTCATATAGTGATAGATGTGTTCTCCTATGCTGAAATGTAAGGGATGGGCCATTTTCAGATAGTGATAGATGTGTTCTCCTATGCTAAAATGTAAGGGATGGGCCATTCTCACATGCTGATAGATGTGTTCTCCCATGGTGAGACGTAAGGGTTGAGTGTGTCTTTCCGACATGGTGATAGATGTGTTCTCCCATGGTCGTGATGTAAGTGCTGAGCCTTCTCCTAATGGTGATAGATGTGTTATCCCATGTCGGTGGTGTAAGTGCTATGTGATGTGCATCTGGGTTGTGCTCCGTGGACTATGAGGTGATCTGAAGACGATGATGTGATAGTAGGGTACACAGGTTTTGCAGAGGCATGTAATAAGTCTTGAGATGCTCTTGTAGGTTTTGCGGTGGCATATGATCAGTACTAAGAGATCTTACAGGTTTTGCAGAGGTAGTATAATCAGTCCCGAGGTGTACCTACTTGATGGCTTGCTCGCAAAGATGATGAAGACCTACATGGAGGCTAGGCCTACATCCAGCATGAAAAAGGGATGGCTCTATAGAAATTCCTATGACGAGTAGATTAGAGATTAATTGAGATAGCAGCAGTAGTGACGATGACGATGATCCAGAGAAGAAGACTTGTGCTAGAAGACTTGTGTCGCGAAATAACTTCCTAGTTAAGAGGGAGTGTTGATGTATTTGTAACTTCGGAATGTATTTTATATATGTATATTGTACTCCTATAGAGATGTTATTATTCCTCTATACAGAAGTGTTGTCATTTGTATTTACAAGTGTCGCAACTTGCATGTGATGGGTTATTAGACCACCAAGTGTGGGGTCGACCCTGAGTGGAGTTACCATGGGTTGTTAGACTCTCCTAGAGAAGTCGGCGTTGCTAGTTTATTAGGAAAGTCAAGTCAAGTATAAATAGAGTGCGGGAGGCACTCTATTTGATCATTCACTTACTTATTTATTCTATCATGTGAGAGTGGCGCACAAGTGGATGAGGAGAAGCTGCTAGGAGACTATCTTTTATGATTGGGTTTTGTATCATTTCTCTATCTACTTCTGAGGAAGTTATTGGGGATTTTCACCTTATTGGTTTTCCCCAAGGAAACTCTGTGTCTATTGTCTCTTGTGATTGATATTCTGTAGATGTTATTCTCTTAGATAAGATCCTAGATCATATTGAATTAATGCTCAAAATCTAACAACTTGAAGCTTGTATGCACTTGGAAAATGGTGGTCTTCCTACTTGGAGGTATAAGCACTTTCATGATTCTTTGATGAAGCACCTCCTTGATGTACATTTTCATTATGTTGTTATGTGCTTTGATTATATATATTTTATACTCATGATGTTTGGAAGAATGCATACAAGAAAATGAGATACAGGAATTCTCTTACCTGGTGGTATGAGTTGGATAGCACTCCTAATTGTTGGAGTGCAATACAAGCAATGGGACCCAGGAATACTTTTTAGTCCCATTGATTTCAATTTTTTGGGGAAAGAAGCAATATGGGAGATGGATTCCCCACTTAATAAAGTGATTTTAATCATAGTAGTGCAACAGTAAGCATGGTGGTTCCTCTCTAGAATATTTGAGGGCTGAAAGTTGGTTAACTCGGTGGCAACTTCAAGAATTACAATGGTATCATAAGGGGTTTCCAAAATATGAAAGAGGTAAAGAGTAATTGTGCAAACATGGTTTTGATGGATTTAATTAAAATTTTGGTGTTTTAGTGGTGATGTTACAAGAGATATCAAAATGAAAAAGAAAACCTACATCTCCTCGCTTTTGGAAACACACAATTGTAGTGCATGGGTGGATCTACTCAAGGTTTTAGAAGAGAAGTTTTGGGAAACAAAATTTTGGAAAGAAAGAAAGTTCTTCCACATACATGTGTTGAAATTGCTTGAGGACAAGCAATATTGGGAAGGGAGGATTTGTCATTTCCCAAAATTTGGCATTGGGTCACAATGGCCTAAGCCCCTTGGCCATACTCATGATAGTTTGTCAAATGTATTCTAAGGGTCAAATAAATGCCAAGAATGAAGTCCAATTTAGTAATAATGTGAAATCAGATCCAAATGGACAAGGTGGGTCACATTAAGAGAAATTCCCAGTTCAAAGTTGTAATATACCCATCAAAATGAACTGTCATGGATGAAAAATACTAGTTCCCTAGGTTGGGGGTGGAAGCCTTGGGATTTGAAATAAGGGGGATAATAAATGATGTTTGAACATTAGAATGTAATAAATATTTAATAAAGGAGATAAATAAATAAATACAAGGGAAAATCAAAGTGGCAATTGATCATGAAGACAGATGGAGGATGTGGGACCCACACAAGCTAGATTTTCTATGCCACATGGCATCCTCCTCTTGTCATTTCGAATCCATAAGAATCCCAACATTCTTGGGATGATTTGGAAGGTCAATATACTTGGCATAAATCAATTAATGTTGAATTGGAGTGGAAGAGTAACTCCCTTGGAAGAGGAAGAGGCATTTTGGAGCTAGTGAGACACTTGGGCTAGATTCCCTAACTCTATGACAACAATGATGAAGATGCTATGACACCTATAACACAAATCAGACATGAAGGCTGACATATGACATATATGACATGACAGGTATAAAAACATCCTCCCAGAGGGCTCTCAATTGAGTTAGGGCAGCCAAAGAGACACCAATTCGAATTTGGAGAAGGAGAGGGCTAGAATTGGAAGGACAAGTGGCATACTTGGGAATCTCTTCCCAACTTGAGTTGGCATGAAGCTCCCAGGAGGAATTTGAACCATGGAGGACCTTAGAATTTTATAAAAGACAATAACAAAGAAGGATGGTAGCTTTTGATCATTTTAGAATTTTCATTTTGCATTTGGAGAGGAGAGCTAGTGGAGTGCTACTCTACTTGCCTTAGCACCAATTTCGAGGGTGAAATATTCCCATCCTAGTTGGTAATTAGAAAGGCCATTCAAACCTTTCATTTGGAGATTTAATGGAGTCTGTTTTTATAGTTTGAAGCTACAGGGCAGCTCATGGTGACACCTCTTTCAGATTGCTTCTACAACCATTATTCTATTTCTTGGCATATCCCGTCTACTTGAGGGATTGCACACTTGGTGAGCTGTTGTACTCTTTGGGGGAGCTTCTAATGCCCCATTATTTTATCATATGATTTAAATTATATTTTCTTAATATTTATAACAGCTTCAGGTCTATATTCCCAGTGTAAATATGTAAAATTGATCATTAATGAGCAAACAATGACAATTTCCCCACTATTTTGATGTATTCCAATGATATGATGTTTTTTTCGAATGGAACAGTGAACCAATGATGATTTTATGATGTATGGACTGTTAATAATTTCAATTCTTAATCATTTGGATTCATATTTCTTAGTTTATTAGCATTTGGAGAATATTGCCTATCATTTCCCCCAAGGTTGAAACTAGTCTTTTTGTATATGATTTGAGAGGGTTGTATCAGACTGAATAAACTGAATGGTGCTTCATATGAGACCATATTGATGTCCCCCATATATACCCTACCTCTTTTTTGAAACTTGAGAGGGTCCAATATCTTTTGGAGATCCATCTTCAGCACTCACCCATGGGGGAATTGAACCCCAAATTGCTAGTAAAAACTCCTACCTTGGCCAGAATCTTGAGGAGGTTTTAAGAAGTATTTTGAAGGTTATAATGCATCCATGAACCTCATAATAATGCCCTAATACCATCCATATACCTTCTGTAACAATTTGGGAGCATTTGGATCCATTTGGAGATCAAGAAGCCAATACTAGTTAAGAGAAATTGCTAAGTCAAATCCCCTACATTGGATAGAATTAAAAGAAGAGTTGCAGAAGTATTTTAAAGGTCCAAAAGCATCCCTGAGACATACCTCATTTTCAAAATTACGGGTGCATGAAAAATATCAAAGTTTGCAAATTAACGGTACTATTATATCTAGACCAAACCAGTTCAAAGAAATTTAAAAAAAATATCTTATTGTGTAAACAAAGGCTAGACAAGAAGCAACCGACGATTTGCTTGTTATGAAGGAAATGTTGTAAATGGAGGTCACAGGTTCAAATCACACTGACTTACCCTTCCCCATGCTTGCGGGCTGTGTGGGTGCACCTAGGGGTATAGTGGTAGCGGACGAGATTGGATCCTTGGACCCCGTGTCATTCGAGTACTAGCCCCTTCCTAGTTGCTGATTCCCCTAGTTACAAAAAAAACAAAAAATTACTCTTATTTTGTGGTCCATGGAACCTGTGTAAACTTTGTTTTCCCTTGAGACTAACAAGAGAACATGCAGAATATGCCCCATGTGGGAAGCTGTAGCCTCAAAGGTATTGGATGCAGAGTTAAAATTCCATTCCAAAATAGTGCCATCTTGTTGAATGCAAAGTCGGAAAAATCAGCATGGTTATACAAGCAAAATGTAATAAAATCATTACCTAGGTTTTACTAATTAAAGAAAAACACATGACATAGATTATTATAGAAGATATGACAGGAGACTTACTTGTGTTCCAACAAAAAGCATTTGATTAACGAAATCCAGGGCATGAACTTGTCCCCTAGGGCCATCCAAAGATATCCCTGTCGAGGTGAGAGCATTGCAAGCCTGAATTGTAAATCAACCGCGTTAGCTTTAGAAAACCTGAATTGTAAATCAACTGTGTTAAAATCATTATGTTAAAATCAATTCTAAGGTTTTGGCTTAGGCTAAGGCTATCAAACTACCTTGGCAGCATTAGGAACACCAACAAAAACCCATGGAACTTCACTGAGTAGGCATCCAACTTCATCAACATAGTCTAAGGGGATATATGTACCTTGTTTAAGAAAGAAATGGTAAGCTTGGACCAATATATGAAGGAGAGGAGAGAACATGAAATCAGAGTAAGTAAAATCTTTAATTACCTGCCCTGTATGGCAATCCCAGGCTACAAGCTTGTTTTATTGACCAACATAATAGAGTTTGCCAATGGCTGGATCAAAAGGTAATGCAATCCATTGAATAGGCTGCCGAAAGAAAGTAAACCAGAGTTACATTATCCCAAGAATATTTTTGAGAAAATAAGGAAACTCATAAACACAGAACAAATAAAACAAATCGTTGAATATTTTTGAGAAAATAAGGAAAAGTCAGAAACATAGGACAAATAGAACAAATCATTGAGAAATAAAGAACCGAACAAGGTCCAGTAAGGAAACGAAAAAAAAAAACTAAACCTAGACCTATCTTTAGGTCGTGCCCAATGAGTTTGGTAAGGAAAATGACGTCAAAACATCCACCAACAAAGGAGTGGAGGTACTTGCAGTCTTTTGCTGCATACTTGCAGTGGCCTGGGAGCCAGTAACTATACATCATTTGGATTTTGAGAGTCTGTCCTCTCTCGCATATGTATTTGTAGAAGGAGGAGGTCGATCTCCTCTTGTTTCCTCCCATTGGTTTCTCTATGAAGATTTCGATGTCCATTTGTCAATTTTTGCCTTGATTTGGCTTCTTCCTGCTTGGTCACGGAATTTTTTTTTGGCTTCTTGCTTTCGATTCTTGGAAATTTGTTTTGGCTTCTTCTCTGTTTTGGATTCTTGCTTTGAGCAAAAAAATATTTCTTAGTTTTGGCTTCTTGCTTTGCTTTGAGCACGAAAATATTTCTCAGTTTTGACTTCTTGCATTTAGCACGAAAATATTTAGGGTTTTGGGTTCTTGCTTCTTCTTCTCTGTTTTGGCTTCTTCCTTCTTATTTTTTTGTCTTTTGTTCTTTGGTTTCTTCCCTTTATATTGAAATCTTGTGTGTGTTTTTGTGTTTGAGCGGGAAATTTTCTTTTATCTGTTTTCTTTGAATTTTTCTTTCTTTGTAACTTTCCTATTCATGTATTTTTTCATTTCTATTTTTAATATTTTTCACAAATTTTTTTCCTTTTCTTTTCAAACGAAAATTTGTTATTTCTTGGTATTCATATAAAAATCAAAGAAAATTTACATTCTGAGCAGAACTCTCCAAGGTAGAGGAGTGCTGCTATGTCTTACACATATTAATTATGCTTTCATATCTGTAAAAAGAGAGTGATATTAATCCCAACGGGTGTTTCGAGAGAAAGGCAATTCAGTTCTGACTGTATTTCCTCGATGGAGATATGCATGGATATCCAATTTTAGTTCAATGAAAATCATATGGGAGCCTCGTCACCACAAAAGGAAAATATATTAATGGATCCCACACGAGTGATCGAATCTCCGAAATCTCCAGCTCAGTAATACTGAAGATTGATGCCAAAGCACAGAGCACAGTATCTTTGAGCAACAACTTGACTCTTACAAGTCATGTGATTTTTTGGTTGTCGATTCATCTCTTAACAAAACTTCATCTCCATTGTACTTTTCGTATTCAAAAAACCATTCCCCGTGAGTACGCATGCAAAACGAAGCACCCGAGTTGCCTAGCGATACAGGGAGACTTAAAAAACACTGAAACTAGAAGAACGCAAGTTCAAATAATATATGGAATTATTACAAAATAATTAAAAAATAAATTAGTACACTTATCCTTTTGTGTTTGGTTTCTTGATTCATTGGTTGAGGCCTAAAGAAGACATATAAAGTAAACTTAGATCCATCTTAACCCTAGATCTATCAAACATCCACAGGGATCAAATATATTTTTATTGATTCGAATAAACAAATGCAATTATCAAATATAAATGGAAATGGAAATAAACATATTAATTTGTTTTTGTGAAATTAAGAGCCTTATGCTTGTGTGCTAGGTTTTTCAATTCACTACACAAAATATATAAACCTGACTTAAATCCATATTAGCCCATATCTATCTAGCATGAGATTGATCAAATATCTCTCTGTTGATTTGAATATCCAATCACTCTTTTGACGGTGCCCTTTTACCCTTTACAGAAGTGAGTCACTCAATTTTAATCCACCAAATCTAACTCAAACTATGTCTTTCAACTATTTATCTGTTGGCAGGCGGTCTAATGAAGAAATGTCGCGGTACTACCGATGCTGCGACACATTGGACGAGGGCGCAGAAGGAGCATGTTACGATAAAGTATACCGCAGTTGGAGGGTTTTGGGTCACTTGGACCATATATTTTGTAATCTCGAGTCAATTGTACCGTGACATGCAGGTTTTTGGGTCATTAGATCAAGTCAGTTAGTCGATTGTCCATAGTGTCGGTTAGGAAAGTGGACAAGTATTGGAATTGGTGAAAGCCTATAAATAGATGAGAATTGTAAGTGTTAGGAGAGATAGAGGGGGAGAGAGAAAGAGATAGAAATATATGCGGAGATAGACAGAGAGATAATGCGGGAAGTTGCGCAGAATTAAGGAGATCTATGTACTGCTTTTGGTATGCACAGTAATATAAGGATGATGGTTTGGTGCAATCTATGTGTAATGTTGCAAGCTACTAATGTTGTTACATTTTCTTAATGCAATTGTCTGTTTACTGTCACTATGATGTTAATGCTGCAATGATATGTTATAGATGTCTGCTTACCATAATGTTAATGCTGCGATATAAGTGATATGCTATAGCATCATGACGAATGTTTAGAATTTTTGTTAATACCATACTGCCGCAACTCGCCTCTTCCCTCGATGGAAACATGGTTCCGTATGCTTTTCCTGGACGCCTCGGGTGAGACCTCATCCGCTCTGCAGGTGTTGTTGGGTGGGCTCAAACCTGCCCGAGCCGGTGCCCAGGGAGATTGCGGTATGTGTCGACAGTGAGGTGAACCCCTGTCGACTGAGGTCGCGTTGGTCAACAAATGGTTCCATTGCCGGGACCATGTGCAGAGTAAGAGGAGGCCATGTTGTGGTACCTGACGAAGCCGGAGATACAGAGCTGGTTTGATCAGAAATTGTGAGAATTTGCTAAGAAGAAAGTCGGAACACACGACTAACAATAGATCACTGGTTGGGAAGGTATATTCACAATGGTCCACATGAATGGTTCTTCTCTGAATTCTCGGTTATTCTGTATGAGTGGTTGTCAAAACTAACCTTCCAGAAGAGGAATTTCCAGGGTGGTGAGCCGACAGCTTAGACCTCGGAGTTGATTCAGGAGCTGCAGGAAGTTGATAATAAGGCATCGCGGGCTGTCAAAGTTTTGCTCGATAGCATCTTGGAAGGATATATCACTGAATTTGTGGTCGACACGAAGAAATCCTATAGCGAAGCCGAAAGAAATTTTTTCCGCGGACCAAGGGGAAGGTTTCTGTTATCACTCCAACTGTCGATTAAGATGCTAATATGTGAGAAAGGTATATTAAAGATGCACCTTGATCAGTAAGTAGCCTGGTGGGTGGAGGCCGTGGGTATCGCAACTGTCGAGGGGCGGTCGAAGGAATGGTAAAGGGGTAGATGGGTGCAGACCATGAGGAGACTGTGAGCGAAGCCGAGGAAGAAAGTGGTCTTACGAGTGGAGGAGCAAGGTTCTGACATGAAAAGAGGCAGAGGATAGGAGAAGGTCCTGCTGCAGTCGGACTACAAGATCATGAAGGAAGGCCACACGTGACAAAGCGACCTCACAGTCTTGACAGGGACAACCAAATTACACCCAGAACAGAGGTAGGACCAAACCCCGACACAAGCGTACCCACACCTTCGCTCACTAACTCACAACCAGCAAGGCATACTACTTTGACACCGTCGAGTTCGTCGATTTAGCAGAAGTTCATTGGTAGTAGTACAGTGACAGGAGGAAGGAAGCCCAAAATGGTGGGTGATGATGCAAAGTTACCATTGTTTCACGAAAGTGCTATAGACAATCTAGAACAGTATTGGTTTTTGTGTGAAGCAGTCTGGACCATGAAACAAATCAATGATGCTAATGCTAAGAAAGGGCAGTTGGCCACAACCCTGCGAGGTCAAGCATTGGATTGGTTCATGAAGTTTATCCTGTTTCCTATGGGAGCCCCAGAGAAGTCCCTGGATGAGATTCAGAAGGGACTGATTGTTGAATTTAGACGGACCAAGTATGAAGCTCAGTACATCACAAAATTGAAGGAAATTAAGTAGTATCCTAATGAGACAGTCTGGGA
This sequence comes from Larix kaempferi, assembly GCA_027924585.1. Classification (NCBI taxonomy): domain Eukaryota; kingdom Viridiplantae; phylum Streptophyta; class Pinopsida; order Pinales; family Pinaceae; genus Larix; species Larix kaempferi. The sequence continues at coordinate 3,214,708 of BSBM01000196.1, read as the reverse complement.
TTTTGACCAGCGATTCAAGACGCTGATGGCAAAGGTTAGCTTCGATATGAGCACTGTCCAACATAAAGAATGGTTCATTGCGACACTGTTACCCCACATTCGGCTACAGCTGATGCAACAAAACATATCGACGCCTAGCGAAGATTTAGAGATTGTAATGTGATTAGAAGTGTCACCGATTGGAGATAATGCAGCCGGGATGTCACAGATACAGACGCAGCTCGCTAACTTGACTATACAGTTGCAAGATTTGAAGCAGAACAAGGAACAACACTATGAAGTATGGTGTACGCGATGTCGAGGATAAGGGAATACGAAAGATAATTGCCTGGACTTCCGTAATTATTTGGTGTCCGGTGCGCCAAACCCGTTGAATGGCAGCAATATGTCGTGGTGTCGTGTTTGCCAGGTGTTTGGGCACAGTCACGATAATTGCCCGTGTATGCAGAAAATGGTTACAACCTCGCAAAATCTTTATTGTACCTTCTGTAAGTTGGTGGGACATGATGACAAGGATTGTCATACATATGGGTTTCTATAGGAGAGAATGTGTGATGCATTCTACATCAAAGATGACCAGCACGCTGCACAACTACAGCCATAGGTAGCTCAGCTGATACCTCAACCATAGATGCAGTTTGTACCGCAACAATAGCAACCGCAGTAGTTCATACCGCAATATACACTGATGAACCCCCCACAGCCTCAGTATGTGCAACAACCGTAGTATGCACCATAAGGGTAAGGGATGCTGCCAGCACCAATGTAGCAGCAGTTCAATCAACCTTAGTACCAGCAGTAGGGCGACTACCGAGGAGGATACTGGGGCAGATGCGGTGGTAGATTTGGTCATGGAGGAGGAGGACGAGGTGGTCGTGGACTTGTTCAATGTTACCAATGTGCGGTGTGGGGGCATTATCAGCGTGACTTCCCATTACTACAGAACCAGTGTACATTCTACTGTGGTAATGATCATACGGTTGAGAATTGTCCATAGTTGATTGCCCGATGGTAGGATGGGAACACCCCGCAGCTATAGAATCAGGCCCAACCACAACAACCAGTACAGAATCAGGTGCAGTAACCAGTACAGAACCAACCCCCATGCCTCCCACCACCAAACTCCAATCAGAACATAAATCAACCAGGAAACCTACAGCAGAACCAAACACAGGGTGCAAATATTGCAACTATTTCTGTAGAACCGTTCCCACAAGATGCTTCGGTGGCTGTTGTCACTCGTGGACGCAAGACGAATGGGGAAGATGGTTCACTGATTTGGTTGGATGTTCAGAAGACGGTACCCTTCGACATTGATACAGAGCGAGAGACATTCCTAGAGGCACGTCGCACCTTGGAGAAAGACCGCGGTAAGGCTGTTGTCTGCGATATGCCACCTGTATTATATACTATCACCGATGCTGATCGAACGCCACTACCGGGGACATTGCAAAAGTTTCATGAGAGTTGTCTGTTATTGGCCCGAGACCTGGTTTCCCTAGTCGATATTGAGGGATGGTTACAGTGATTTCAGAAAGGACGGTTGGAGTCAGCAGTAAACTCCTTACAGCGATGGAAAACTGGCAAGGAAATGCGAATGAATATTCAGATTGGTGATTATGATGTTGACTCTATTATTCTTGACCTTGGTTCGGATGTTAACATCTTAACCAAGCAGGCATGGTAGAAAATGGGGAGTCCCCCATTGAGCTGGTCTCCTGTACAACTCTAGTTGGCTAACCACATGAAGGTAACACCCATTGGGTGGGTACCGCGGCTCACGATTGATATTGAGGGCATGAAGACTTATGTTGACTTTGACATCATTGAAGTAGTTGAGGGAGGAAGCTCCTATCCTGCGCTATTGGGGATTGGATGGGATAATGATAGTGGAGTTGTAATCAACTTCAAGAAGCGCATGATGACTTTTGAGAATTGCGATTTCTGATTCATAGCCCCGTTGGATGCAGCTGAAGGATGCTAATATGTTGAGCTTGTAAAAGATGACGATCTCACTGGCTGGGATCATGCATTCAATATTTCTGAATACTATATCCATCCTACTGCCAACGGTGAGATGGAGTGGCACAGTGAGAGTTATGTGTCTTCCGACTCTGATGATGCCTTAGAACACTGGCAGAACCAGTTGCATGAAGTACCGTTCCAAAAATGTAGCCGGGTTACATAGTCTTTATGTCGTGTTGAAACATAAATGGTCTCATTGCCTATCTATGAGGGATTTCCCAACCTAACTAACTTTTTGGCGGAATTTGAAGAACGAGTCTCAGAACCATAGTGATTGCTGGCATTAGAGGAAGCATTGAAGGCTTCCCTAGCATGTTGGTGGGTGACACGTAATAAATCCATTGATTGTTGGTCAGAGTGTCGGAGGTTGATGCTGGTTCGGTTCGGCGACACTGAGGTCTATCACATTGGAAAGTATGATGGATGGAATAATACCAGGGATCATGTGTAATGTCCCAAATTTATCATTGGGTCACAATGGCCTAATCACATTATCCCTATTCAGTAGAGTTTGTCAAATTGATGCTAAAGTTCAAATAATTGCCAAGGAGGAAAATTACTAGTTTCCTAGGTTTGGGGTGGAAGCTTTGGGATTTGGAATAATGGGGATAATAAATGATGTTTGAACATTAGAATGGAATAAATATTTAATAAAGGACCTAAATAAATATATACAAGTGAAAATAAAAGTGGCATTTGATCATGAAGACACATGAAGGAAGTGGGACCCACATATGGCTAGATTTCCCCACTACACTTGGCATCATTCTCTCACCAATTCGAATTCAAGGTGAATGGTAACATACTTGGGGGAGTCCAAAAGGTATTATTCATGGCATGAATCATCCAAGGTCGAAATATAGAGGAAGAGTAACTCCCATGGAAGAGTAAGAGGCAATTTGGAGCTAGTGAGACACTTGGGCTAGATTCCCTAGCTCTATGACAACAATGATGAAGATGTTATGACACCTATGACACAAATCAGACCTGAAGGCTGAAATATGACATATATGATATGTCAGGGATAAAAATAGACTCCAAGAGGGTTCTCAAGGGTGTTAGGGCAGCTAAGATGCTTCTACATGTGATTTGGTGGAAGTGGGAGACTAGGAATTGTTGTACAAGTGGCGTTCTTTGGAATCTCTTCCCAACTTGAGTTGGCATGAGTCTCTTGGAAGGAATTCGACCCATGGATCACATTAGAAATTTATAAATGTCAATAAAAAAGAATGAAACCAGATTTTGATCATTTGTAGAATTTGCAATTGCATTTGTGAAGAGGGAGAGCTAGTGGATGACTAGTTTCTTTCCTTAGCCAATTTCGAGGGTGAAAGATTCCCATCCAAGTTGGTAATTGGAAAGGCCATTCAGACCTTTCATTTGGAGATTTAATGGAGTATTTATTTGCAGGTGTAAGCTACAGGGAAGCTCATGGTTTATTCTATTGTAGCTCACTCCTTCAACCATTTCCAGTTTTGATGGCATATTCTTGATCCTTGAGGGAGGGCGTTTTTGGTGAGCTATTGTACTCTTTGGGGAAGATTTTGATGCCCCATTTTTTTTGTAATATGAATTAAATAATATTTTCTTCATATCCAAAACGTTTCCGGTCGAAATTCCAAGTAGAAATGTATAAATCTAATTTTTAATGGAAGAACAATGTCATTTCCCCACTACCTTGTTGTGAGGCCAATGTATTGATGATGATTTCAAATGAATGGATGATTCTCTGATATATTTGTGATCAATATACTTCCATGGATGTATTCTACAAGTTTCATGTATTTTACTTGAGCATTTGAAGCATTTTTACTTAGTTTAGTTGTATTGGGAGGTGAAATAGTGCCATTTCCCCAAGGGTTGAATTGGGGATTTTTGCAGTTGAATGGGAGAGGGTGAGAACAGTTGTAATAATACATTAATGGTGCATATGATACTTTAATAAAATACTTAACACATTACATACCTCTGTTCATAAATTTGAGTGGGTTTGGAGGCATTTGGGAAGCCATTTTCAGTACTTACCCTAGGGGGATTTGAACCCCAAATTACTAGTAAAATTGCATAATTGGTTCAGAATCTTAAGAGAGTTTTCAGAGGTATTTTGGTGGACGTATGTCATCCATAAAAATCATATTCAAGTTCTAATATCATTCATACACCTTCCTTGAATATTTGAAGGCATTTGGAGTCAATTTGAGACCTAGAGACCAATACTAGTCAAAGGAAAATCACTAGTAAAGTTACCTACATTGATCAGAATTGAAAGATGATTTGCAGAAGTATTTTAAAGGTCCAAATTCATCCCTGAAACACATATTTATGTTATAATATCATTCATATACCTTCTCAGAATATTTGGGATCATTTGGGGCAAATTTGGGACCTAGAGATCAAAACTAGTCAAAGGTCTAACTAGGGAAAAAAGTGAAAAATTGCCATTTTAATAAAATTCCTAACAAGGGACATTATAGTGGTATCAGAGCATGGTCCTTGCACCTGTGGATTAGGTACATACATTCAAGAATAATTGGCATCCATGTCTTACTATTATGATGAATCCTATGAGTACAATTCTTATGAGGAATATGCAGATGCTTATGAGCAATATGAAGCAGAATGTGAATGGTACGAGGAAGAGGTGCCATCATGCAACACTTCTTACAATTTTAGGAGAAATGAAGACTATTCTTATGACTTTAGATCTGATGAATATGAGTGTGTCACACCAACCAAGGATAATTCTATGAGCGAGTTCCAAAGATGGAGAGAAAAATATAAAACCTTGCCCCAACAATATCAAAAATATCAAGAATATCTTGCTTCGAGCAAAAATACACAAAATGCCATGTCTTTTGAGTACTATGCTGAACATGTATTTGAACATAGGCCCAAACATGAAGATGTGGAGTTAGTGAAGAAAGGTTTATGCCCTTCTTGTAAAAACCCTTGGAGCGAGTATCATATATGTGTGCATGAAATGATGTCCTCCTTGATGAGAGCTTTTGAGATTTATTCAAGAAGAGATTCCAAATATACTGATCCTAAGGAAAACAAGGGGAAAAATGCATCAACTTGATTTAAGGAGAAAAAGGAAGAGACATCACAAGAGCATGAAGAAGATTCTATTGAAAATATGGAAGATCATTTCGAGACACCTTCTAGCTTAGACATGAACCAAAGAGCATCTACTAATGGATGCTTAAACTATGAAGGAGTACCTACTGATGGGTGCTCACACCTCTATGTTGGTGACATAGAGATCACTTTTGAAAGTGTTTCTACAAGTACAAGTTTCATTAAGTATGATAATGAAAACCTTGTAGCAGTTGAAGAAGAACCAAGATCAACTTCCCCATCACCACTTGAGCTTCATGAAGTTGGTCCAAGAAAAAATGAAGAAGATGAGGAGGTTCATTTTCAAGAGCCTCATTTTCTTAAAGGGTCCTTAAAGATGAATGAAAAGAAGATCCAAGATTCCCTCAGCATTCTCCATGACACTCAAGCATTGGTGTCAAATTCTTGTTGGAGAGCTACTTCATTGGAGGAAACATCTTTCCTTGAAGACATGGAGAAGATTCAAAGAGCAATGTGCCACATCAAAGGTAATTTAATGTCTTTGATTTTTGATAGAAACAATTTGTTTGAGCTTAATGAATTGTTACATGATCCATACTTGAAGAATAATGAGGATATTCATAAGCTCACAATTCAAAATGAGCAACTTCTTGAAAAGTTGCAAGATACTTGTTTTTCCTCCTATGTTTCAGATTGTCAAATGGTAGATTGTTTGGAGGATTCTCATGACATGGTGGATCATGAGAAATGTGGGAATTTGAATGTGCTTAATGTGTTTGAAGATGAACTTGAAGAGATCCAAACACTTGATGTGGTGAAAGAGGAACTTGAATTGTCTCTTGATGAAGCTTATGCAATTTTTAAAGAAGAGCATGATTCCTCTACATTGGAACCAATCTATGACAAAGGTTTCCCACTTTTGAAGGAGCTGCATGATACTAACCACATGGATCCTTCCCATGATGAAACTTCTGCACTTTTTGATCATTTGGGTGAGTTAGTTCATTCTCCTACATCCTACAATTCCATGTTTTGCAGTATTAGTCTCAATGAAGTATGGGTGAAAGGGTTCTTTTTGATGGTGCCACATGAGGAGTATGGAACTCCTAGATTTACCTTTTATGATGAAATGGTTGGAGCAAATTCTTATTCACATTTGCAGCAACATTATTTGTGACTTTATGATGATGCAAATCTACATGGATGCACCTATAATATGCATTTGAGTCACTTGAAGACTCATGGTTTTTCTTGCTCAGCATTTGATTCATTTGATGTTGGAGGAACTTCATCCAACACTTGGGATAATAGATTTATAATTGGAGAACATTTTTGTTGGCAGTCACATACTTTGTTATATTTTTATGATTCTCACATTCATGGATGCATGGGTGAGACTTCTTTGAGTCATTTGAAGTCTCCTTGTTTTTTCTGCTCATTATTTGGTTTAGATTTTAGTGGAGATTCTTCATTCACTTATTGGATGAAAGAATACATGGCTGAATATTTTGATGCATATCACATCCTTTTGGAGCAGCATTATAGGACATGGGATGCTCACCTATGTCATTGGAGCAGATTTTATTGGTCACTTGAAGCTTGTATGCACTTGGAAAATGGTGGTCTACTTGCTTTGAGGTATAAGCACTTTCATGACTCTTTGATGAAGCATATCCTTGATGTACGTTTTCATTATGTTTTTATGTACTTTGATGATATATATTTGGTACTCATGATGTTTGGAAGAATGCATACAAGAAAATGGGATCCAGGAATCCTCTTATCTAATGGTGTGGGTTGGAGAGCACTCTTAATTGTTGGGTTGCAATACAAGCAATGGGACCCTGGAATAATTTTTGTCTCATTGGTTTCATTTTTTTGGGGGAAGCAAGCAGTATGGGAAATGGATTCCCAACTTAATAAAGTCATTTTAATCAGAGTAGTGCAGCAACAAGCATGGTGGTTCCTCTCTAAAATCTTCATGGAAACTCAAAGACTCAAGGTTGGGCAATTCAATGGCAACTTCAAAGAATTATACAAAAAGTAGGTTCTTCAACACCCATGTTTAAAATTGCTTGAGGACAAGCAATATTGGGAAGGGAGGATTTGTAATGTCCCAAATTTATCATTGGGTCACAATGGCCTAATCACATTGTCCCTATTTAGTAGAGTTTGTCAAATTGATGCTAAAGTTCAAATAATTGCCAAGGAGAAAAATTACTAGTTTCCTATGTTTGGGGTGGAAGCTTTGGGATTTGGAATAATGGGGATAATAAATGATGTTTGAACATTAGAATGGAATAAATATTTAATAAAGGACCTAAATAAATATATACAAGTGAAAATAAAAGTGGCATTTGATCATGAAGACACATGAAGGAAGTGGGACCCACATATGGCTAGATTTCCCCACTACACTTGGCATCATTCTCTCACCAATTCAAATTCAAGGTGAATGGTAACATACTTGGGGGAGTCCAAAAGTTATTATTCATGGAATGACTCATCCAAGGTCGAAATATAGAGGAAGAGTAAGTCCCATGGAAGATGAAGAGGCAATTTGAAGCTAGTGAGACACTTGGGCTAGATTCCCTAGCTCTATGACAACAATGATGAAGATGCTATGACACCTATGAGACAAATCAGACCTGAAGGCTGACATATGACATATATGACATGTCAGGGCTAAAAATAGACTCCAAGAGGGCGCTCAAGGGTGTTAGGGCAGCTAAGATGCTTCCACATGTGATTTGGTGGAAGTGGGAGACTAGGAAATGTTGTACAAGTGGCGTTCTTTGGAATCTCTTCCCAACTTGAGTTGGCATGAGTCTCTTGGAAGGAATTCGACCCATGGAGCACATTAGAACTTTATAAATGTCAATAACAAGAATGAAACCATCTTTTGATCAGTTGTAGAATTTGCAATTGCATTTGTGAAGAGGGAGAGCTAGTGGATGACTAGTTTCTTGTCTTAGCCAATTTCGAGGGTGAAAGATTCCCATCCAAGTTGATAATTGGGAAGGCCATTCAGACCTTTCATTTGGATCTTTAATGGAGTCTTTATTTGTAGGTGTAATCTACAGGGAAGCTCATGGTTTCTTCTATTGCAGCTCACTCCTTCAACCATTTCCAGTTTTGATGGCATATTCTTGATCCTTGAGGGAGGGCATTTTTGGTGAGCTATTGTACTCTTTGGGGAAGATTTTAATGCCCCATTTCTTTTGTAATATGAATTAAACACTCTTTTATTCATCTCCAAAAATTTTCAGGTCGAAATTCCAAGTAGAAATGTATAAATCTCATTTTTAATGGAAGAACAATGCCATTTCCCCACTACCTTGTTGTGAGTGAATGTATTGATGATGATTTTGAATGAATGGATGATTTTCTGATATATTTGTGATCAATATACTGAAATGGATGTCTTCTACAAGTTTCATGTACTGTACTTGAGCATTTGAAGCATTTTTACTCAGTTTAGTTGTATTGGGAGGTGAAATAGTGCCATTTCCCCAAGGGTCTAACTGGGGATTTTTGCAGTTGAATGGGAGAGGGTGAGAACAGTTGTAATAATCCATTAATGGTGCATATGAGAATTTAATAAAATACTTAAAAAATTACATACCTCTTTTCATAAATTTGAGTGGGTTTGGAGGCATTTGGGAAGCCATTTTCAGTACTTACCCTAGGGGGATTTGAACCCCAAATTACTAGTAAAATTGCATAATTGGTTCAGAATCTTAAGAGAGTTTTTAGAGGTATTTTGTTGGACATATTTCATCCATAAAAATCATATTAAAGTTCTAATATCATTCATACACCTTCCTTGAATATTTGAAGGCATTTGAAGTCAATTTGAGACCTAGAGACCAATACTAGTCAAAGGAAAATCACTAGTAAAGTTACCTACATTGATTAGAATTGAAAGATGATTTGCAGAAGTATTTTAAAGGTCCAAAGGCATCCATGAAACACATATTTATGTTATAATATCATTCATATACCTTCTCATAATATTTGGGATCATTTGGGGCAAATTTGGGACCTAGAGATCAAAACTAGTCAAAGGTCTAACTAGGGAAAAATGTGAAAAATTGCCATTTTAGTAAAATTTCTCACAAGGGACATTACATCATGTGATGGAATGCCAACGGTTATGGGTCACATGACCCCGAGATGAGTGGGTCCATGCTTTTATCCATACCTTAGATGAGATGCCGCGCTCATGGTACACCGCAGCTGAGTTGCGTCGAGAAATTACCATATGGGGGGAGTTGACAGTTTGTTTCACTTATACGTTCACTTTTGCAGATGCTAACCATAATGTACATAGCACCTTACAACTCATCCGTGATGTGGTAATTCAGGTTGTTCCAGTGGCCTACCCTGGGGACCTGCACTCTTACTGTCAGATGCAGTCTCTCATGGAATGCTTCAACATCAGTGGTGGTCCAGAGGATGATGATGATCCCCAGAATGTCAATATTGCCAAATTTGAAGGGCGTCACGATGTAGTACCACCTGCTGCACCATGTACTCCGTTCAGTCAACCATTGCAGATCCGCAAAACGAATATCGACACCGAGGCTACTCCCAAGTTTACAAATGTTGGGGATTATTGGGATGATGATATGATGAGTAAGGTCACTGAGTTACTTCATGAGTTTCAAGACATGTTTCCCATGAAGTTTTCTGAGATGAAGGAAATACTGGGTGATTTAGGAGAGATGAAGATTCCCATAAAGCCAGATGCTAAGCCAGTCTGACAGCGACCTTATCGGTTGAACCCACGGCATAAGGAAAAGGTCAAGGCAGAACTTCATCGCATGTTGGATGCTGGTATTATTGAACTTGTGGAAGAGTCTGAATGGATCAGTCCTATGGTGGTGCAGGACAAGAAAATAGGAGAAGTACGCATTTGTGTCGACTTGCGGAAGTTGAATGATGCCTACTTGCATGACCCTTTTCCGACCCCATTTACTGATGAAGTACTTGAAGGAGTGGGCAGCTAGGAGATGTACTCATTCACTAACGGGTTCTCTGGCTACCATCATATTCGCATTGCCAAAGAAGATCGCCATAAGACAACTTTCGTTACTAAATGGGGTTGCTTTCAGTACACGGTCATGCCCTTTGGTTTGAAGAATGCACCTGCGATATTCTCCCGGGTTGTTGTTTCCACATTCAAATATTTTATTCATAAATTCTTGCAGGTATATATGGATGATTGGACAGTTTACGGGTTGATTCGTGATCATCTGGACAATCTGCGGTTAATGCTTGAGCGATGTCGACAGCACCAGATATCGATGAATTTGAAGAAATGTATGTTTTGTGCACCGTTTGGGATATTGCTGGGCCATATCGTGTGTAACAAGGATTGCTAGTTGATCCAGCCAAAATTGCGCTCATTTTGGGGCTGCAACCGCCAACCACCGTTAAGCAGTTGCGTGCCACTTTGGGTCATACAGGATATTACCGCAAGTTCATCAAGGCTTATGCTGCGATCACTGCCCCTATGGAAAAATTGTTGAAGAAGGATGCAGCATTCCAGTGGAGCTCGGAATGTCCGGATAGATTTGGAACGCTCAAGGCGAAGATGGTGTCGGCATTGATCCTGGTTTTTCTGGACTGGAGTAAGGAATTCCATGTCCACGTAGATGCCTCATTGGTTGCATTAGGCATTGTATTGGCACAACCTGGCGAAGGCGACCTCGGTCGATAGGGGTTCGATTCACTGTTTATACATACCGCAGTCTCCCTGGGCAGGTTTGAGCGCTCCCAGCAACACCTGCAGAGTGAATGAGGTCTCACCCGAGGCATCTAGGAAGAGCAGACGGAACCATGTTTCCGCCAAGGGAGGAGGCGAGTTGCGGCAGTATGGTATTAACATAAATTCTAAACATTCATCATGAAGCTATAAGATATCACTTTAATCGTAGCATTAACATTATGGTAAGCAGACATCTATAACATATCATTGCAGCATTAACATCATAGCGACAGTAAACAGACAATTGCATTAAGAAAATGTAACAACATTAGTATCTTGCAACATTACACATAGATTGCACCAAACCATCATCCTTATATTACTGTGCAGAGCAAAAGCAGTACATATATCTCCTTAATTCTGCGCAACTTCCCGCATTATCTCTATGCCTATCTCCGCATATATTTATATCTCTTCCTCCCTCCCCCTCTATCTCTCCTAACACTTACAATTCTCATCTATTTATAGGCTTCCACCAATTACAATACTTGTCCACTTTCCTAACCGACACTATGGACAATCGACTAACTGACTTGGTCTAATGACCCAAAAACCCACATACCGCAGTACAATTGACTCGATATTACAAAATATATGGTCCAAGTGACCCAAAACCCGCCAACTGCGGTATACTTTATCGTAACATGCTCCTTCTGCGCCCTTGTCCAATGTGTCGCAGCGTTGGAAGTACCACGACATTTCTTCATCAGACCGCCTGCCAACATTATCTCACACAATAGTATATTAAATTCTCCCCACTAGTTGAATAATCCTCTAGAGATAGAAACTTCCATTCCTTATGGCTTTTGTTATGGTGAAAAAATCTAACCCAAACTATTTCTTTCAACTATTTATCACACACAATAGTATATTAAATTCTCCCCGATAGTTTATTTCTATAGAATAACAATGTTTTGTCTCAACTTTGAAAAATCTAAGAAGCACGGGAAGAATAAAAAGGAATGATCGTCTGGAGATAGAAACTTCCATTCCTTATGGCTTTTGTTATGGTGCAAATATCAAGATCGCAAATAGCTGGAGTGTGCAAGGGCTCGAGGGTGTTCGTTGGAAAGCGTTTTCAGGGAAGGAGTGGAGGATACCCTTCCTCAACAAGAGATGGATGTCTAGAAATGGATGCTCTTAAATAGGACCATATTCAACCAATGATTTCTTTGTCTCCTTTTTGAATTTTTTGTTTTCTTTTGATGCATATTCCGAATCTATAATGACTAGTGTTTTTAGGAGTTTCTTTGTGGATATGGGTTTTCTTCCCATCTCAAGAAGAGTCATTCCTTTATTATCAAACAATGCCTCGTGGCCAAACTAACATGATGAAATGTAACAACTTGTTTGATTTGAATGGAAAATTTACTATCTTTGGGAAAATTATTTAAGATTTTATGCATAATTCATATTTTTGCTAATTTTTAGTTTCTTGTGATTGGACAAGAGGAAAATTGTTGTGACTTGTTCTTGAGAATAAATTTTTGTATTCATGAGGATTCACATACAAATATGGATCAGGTTAGAATGAGATTTAATCCCATGTCATGGATTCAATATTCCCCCCCTACGGAGTGCTAACACAAACCACCACTAAAACACACCGAAGCACTATTGAATGATAACACCATTTGAATGAAATATTTGTTCAGTATCAATATTAATGTGAAATGTGAGCAAATGAAATACAGGAAATGAATTTAAAGAAACAATAGTGACACAAAAAATCGTGTACCCTAGGGGTCACCTAGTTTATAAGAGTTTGGTAACCCTTCACACATTGTACGCGAGATATACCCTAGAAATCCATAACTGAGACCAACTCAATCATCCAAAATACAATAGTTAGGTACATTGCAACTTCAACTAACCCTAATATGTTGGCCTATATTATTCCACAACCATAATCCGGCCTTGACAAGGAATACATCACAAGAGGATTATAAAAAAGTGGTTGTAGATAGATTATGTTGAGGAGAAAAGAGTACATGACAAGTTGCATATATGGTATATAGGGGAGAGGGGCACCTTTCTAAATGAAGGGGTGACCATAGTAGTATTCCAACAATTTTAATCATTACAATAAAAGTTTTAATCAACCTCTCATAATTTATGGGGAGCCCATTTATGTTAATGGACATGTGTCAAATACTCTTTGCAGGTTCCCGGAGCAAGGGTAGTGCTCCCTTACACACCCAGAATAAATTTGTTAGGTTCGTTTTTAGTTCATTTTGAGTTTTTTTCGGCCCATTGTAAACTAATGGTGGTCAAGGAATTGGGGTTGTAATCCAATACAAGTTGATGGATTGGGGTTTTGGATGCTACAATGTTGTAGTGTAAGTGGAAAAGACAATGCAACAAGATAGAGAGAGGAGGATCTCTCAGGAATGTTGATTTTCCTAGCTTTGGGTTTCTAGGGTAAATCTCTTTGTAATGTGTGTATGTGTGAGCCATCTTGATTTTGATGTTTTCGAATTTGTTTGGTATTGTTTTGTCTTGCACAAGTTTATCAAAAAATTTCAATTTCCATACTTTAATTTCACCCATTCCAATCATCAGTGAGAAACAATTCATTGGGTCCAATCTAAAATTCTCACACCTTGTTTCTTTAGAATATTGTACCTCTCTCTTTGCACCTGAGACAAAACCTGCAAATGTTATTGTACCAAAAAAAATCCAATATTAGAACATTTATGCACAAAATGATTGATGGTCTCTATGCCAATTTCAACACTAACATTGTGAACTCCATAAATGAGTTCATGAAATATTTCCTAGAAATATTTTTAAAAAGGGTGGAAAATGACCCTCAAGTAGCCCAAATGCATACCAATACACGTTTTAAGAAAAGAACACAAAAAAAATAATTGGACCATGTGGAATGGAAAGTAAAACAAAATCACCATGGCTATAAAATGTAACAAAATCATTAACCATATATCAATTGACAAAGCAAAACACATGATACATGTGATTAGCAAAAAACATTCTAGAAAAAAAAAACATCACCTAGGGATATGCAATGTAATAAAAACATTACCTAGGGATATAACATGTAACACAACCATTGCCTAGATGTACATGTGTTCCACCAAAAACCAATTTGTCGGTCTAACGATAGTTCGATCGAGGTTAGAGTATTCCATTATCCAATAGGGTCATAGTAGAGTGGTTGTATTAAGAGTATGTTCAGATAGGAGTACAATGAGGAGTTGCGCATGTGGGATATATGAGCGAGTGCCACTTTTACATTAAGGGATAACCACAACAACATTTCAATTGGAGGCTTATTTTTACACTTATTCTCAACCTCTCATGATGTGTACATAGCCCATTTCCATACTTTTAATTCACCTTGTCCATCACCATTGAAAAACAATTCACCAAGTCCTATCTGAAACGACGACACCTCATTTGTTAAGAGTACTCTACCTCATTCTCTAAAAAGTAGACAAAACCTATAAATATTATAATACCAAAAATCGTTAAAAATAACAACATTCAAGCATGATAACATGATTGACAGCCTCTACGCAATTTCCAAAACCAACATTGTGAACACCATGAATGAGTGCATGAAAGGTTTCATGGTCTTTGAAATATTTTTAAAATGGCATAGATAACATGACCCTAAAATAGTATAGACGCATTCCAAAATCCAGGATGTTTCCATTCTAAAGAAAAAAAATCATTCTTGTTCTGTAATATCGAATTAGTGTCCATCCCCCTATATTTTCATATTTTGAAGCTTTTACAGAGACTAGGGTCCACAATGAGTGAACATTGAGATATAGAAAAACTCCCCTATTGAGCGATAGAACTCAATAACTGAAAAGGAAGAAAACTCGAGGATTAAAAATTAATGTTCCCTTATTCGGCCCTGAGATTTTTAAAACATGTATTTAAAAAATTCTTATTTTTACTATTTCAAGTAACTACGAAGTTGCATCTATGAAAGGATATTTAAAACAACATTGCAATGTATGCAAACAATTCTCCAACCAATATCATGAACATGAGAGCACGTATGCTTGCGATGGAAAGTCATAAATGTGTATATTGTTATTGTTGCAAGAAAAAATCAACATAGGATTGGCTTACCCATCATTCACTCCACATAGCACGAGAACACCTCATGAAAAGGGAAAGCAAAAAAAAATCTTCAATTAATTCCAAGAAAAGAAACATAAATCTAGCATTAGCTACTGACTAGGAAGCTGGATTATCTGACCCAATTCTCGCTCCATATAAATAAAGAAAGAAAAATATCATTTATATATGTGGCTCATTGCCACATTATAACATAATTAATGAAACACACCAGTGTAAATTAACAATATATCATAGGATTTGTCCAATTGATATTATGATAAAATGAATGAAATTTTCCTCCCATAAAAATTTAAATGAAGTTGAGATGGCTCTCCATATAAATGTGATATCCCTTCTAGATATGAATCCATGAATAACACATGCATGATATGTATCTGTGCATATCCAAGGAGTGGGGAGGATCCAGTAACATAAGATGGCTCCCACTAGGAAAGCTTTGAACTGGAGATGAAACACAAATTGTCATCTCCCAACCTAGTTGTTTAGGTTTTAAAGTAGATGTCAAGAAATCACAAAAGAAACCAATTAAATATTTTCTTGTGGTTTCTGATTTCTTATACTCAAAGGTGATTCGTTAGGTCCCTGCATTGCCAAGACTGGAAAATCATAAAATTGAAGAGTTAAGTGAACTATACCACGTATAATAAAACTACTTAATAAGTTATTTCTAAATAAAGACTTGTTTAAAAAAACATATAGACATAGATGACACAAACATAATGCATTGGTTACCCATCTTTGATATTAGATTCTATACATAGCTTAAAAACACACTATAATACAAATACGATCAATAAAGAATAAATAAAGCACAAATTTGAAAAGAGATAGCATTGTATTGTAGCTTAGTAAACATGCCCTTCCATGGGTGAAAAGCTAATTATAAAATGTATGCATTCACTATAGATAATAAGGATATAGATAACATATACGTAACGTATTCATTATGATTATAAGTCACTTCAAAGGATCCAACCGATGTCGCAAACTAGCCCTATATTTAATGAGGTAAAAACTTCAATGAGGTTTGTGCAGCTTTTTATCTCTAGAAGGACACAAGGATATACTGATAAATCTTTCTCGCCTTCATGACGTTGTCTAAAGAGCATGATGAGATATATTGATCCAAGCAAAGAAGTTACAGTACATCTAATGTGTGATCTCTCTGGGTCTATATACATTGAAAATTTCCCACGTTCCAAACCTGTGAATTTGTTTACACAGTTCCAAATATAAAACCATCTAAAATGGGAGGCGATATACCTCAATTTCTAGAATTGTAGGTGCACAAAAAACATCAAAGCATGGAAGGAATGCAATATTTATTCACATTACTATTTTTACTAAACCAAACCAATTTAAGGATAACACATTATGTTATTGCGTAAACAATAAATAACGATAGACTGGAAACAAAGAAACATACTCTTATTGTGCAGTCTGTGGTTCAACAATGTAAAGTTTGTTTTCCCTGGAGACTAATGAGACATATTGCAGTGTATGATCCCTGAGGGAGGTTGTAGGTTCAAAGGTATTGGTTGTAGAGTTAAAATTCCTTTCCAAAATAGTGCCATCCCATCAAATGGAAATTAAAAAAAAAACAAGTAGGGCTGTCAAATGTAAGAAGGTCGTTACCTGCATTGTACTTGATAAATCAAAACACATGACACAAATGATTGCAGAAGGCAAAGTAGGAGGCTTCCTTGTGTTCTAGCAAAAATTAATTCGATCCAACACCTCAAGGTGACCTCATGGTTAAAAGAAAATCCCTCATAGAAATTGAACCTTGGGGATCAGTGAAACACTCCTCGCTTATCATTGATTCATCCAAAACATTTGGGATGAAATTGAAGGGCACTGGATTTGGTTTTGTGCACTCATGTGTGCATAGGTTATCATATGATTTATCCCCAATGGTCGAAATAGGCCATAATTACTTGAATGGATCCATCCCAAAAGGGTTGCTAAACATTCCCAAGTTGTTGATGATTGAACTCCATAACAACTATCCAAGTGGTAGCATGCTGGCTAAATTTGCGACGACCTCTAAGTTGGGTTAGTTGAGATTGTATAACAACAAGCTCAATGATCATATTCCAAAATCTATACAAAATTTCTATATCCCTCAAATCCTACTTCTTAGTTTCAATGAGTTCATCGACAATGTTCCTCAAGAGATTGGTTGTTTGAAGCAGTTGTACAAGATGGACTTCAGCAGTGGCATATTTTTTGGAGTAATACCTCCTGAGATAATACATTGCAAGCTCCTAGCCTTGATAGATTTGAGTAGGAATGAGCTTAGTGAAGCCACCCGCCATAGATCACCAAGATGAGGATTCTCAATTATCTCAATATCTCTAGAAACCATTTGGTTGGAAGCAAATAATAATTTCTTCAAATCTAGCCTATGGCTGGCCTCATTCATTATGCACAATGCCTCGATGATCTCCTCATGGGGTAGTTTCAATTGCACATAGAGGGTATTCAACTACTCAAACAACTGAAAATGAATATTGGGTTTTAATTAAATACTTGAAGGTAGGATCACGCTCCATTGGAGTTTTAATCTTTGGATTTCAAATGTTTGAACAAATCTGAGAGGAGTGTGGCATTTGATTTAAATAAAAAGTTCGATGAAGTTGCAAGCTTGACACTTATATAATGGCCTCATTTACCCTTTGGTAATTTGTAGGATTTCTAACTGCAAAGAAGGAATTGGTGATCCTAAAAATTTAGTGGAAGTATTGGGCGATCCAATGTCACTTTTTAAGAATTTGGATAGAGTTTAGTATATTGAATCCTTTGACTATAAATATTCGCATCATGGAAGTTTCTTTCTAATAGAGAATAATGATGTTGTTGCAAATACGATTGTCCTCTCTTAGTTGACCAAGGTACTCTATCATTTTTTTTATCAAGCAATATGAGCACTGCAAAGGAAGCCAAAACCTTGTGTAGGGGAGTGATTATGTGCCTTCTCCACACCAAAGATTTGTTTTATTTTAGTTTATTGTGCTTTCTCGATGTCGAATGCAATTTTCAATTTCACTTTAATATTGAAATCTAAAATTACGCTTTTATGTTTCAAAATTCTCAATTTTGGAATTGAAAACCTGAATTTTGGAATCAAAATTCTCATTTTTTGAGTAAAGAATTAACACTTTTGCAATTGAAATTTGCACTTTCGGGTTTAAAATTATTAGAAATTCACTTTAGAGCAAAGAGTCATAGTTTTGAAAACTAATATTCAAAATTAGAGAATTCAATTTTGAAGTGCTAATATTAACATTTTCAATATTAAAATGCATGTTTTTCAATATAGATTTTGCTTTATTATTTGAAATCTAATGGAATTGAGATTTAAAATTGTTGCATGGTAATTTAAAAAACATGATACTTTGTAAGAATATTCACCTAAAGTGTGCCCAATGTTATGTTGAGTGAAGAGGACGAATTAAGATCCATCTCATTGAGTGAAGAGGATGAATTTAGATCAATGTCTAATGCAGTAAAAAATTCTGTTTCTTTGAGTGAAGAGGATAAATTAAGATCGATATCTAATGTAGTAAAAAAATCATTAGAAATGTTATGTAAACTTAAAGAAGTTTTAGGACTTTTTTTGGGAGACCTAGAATAATGCCTTTGTTTATATAAATGACATTGGAAATATCCACTTTATAAATTAGAGAATATTAAGGTTGATTTGTACGATGTATGTATGTTAATTTTGAGTGTGCAACACCAAAGGTTTTTGACATTTTGGAATTTTTATACGATTATAAATTATCTTCTCTCTCCACAAATATACTCGTGATGATAATTATCCATATCCTAGACTGGTATATATTGATTTCGATTTTAACGATAATGGTGTCTTCAATTTAAAACAATAATACATACAATTTGATGTTCATATAGGAAACTTGTTTAGCCCCTTGATCCAATCTAAGAACAAAGGTTTGTGTAACCCATGAAGGATGATTTGGCCAGCGATGTGGTTGACCATAAATAAGACCTTATAATTGGTCATTTGATGAATGCATCCACCTTACTATTTAAAATGAGCTACATTGGCATAGGATATGTTTTTTAAATGCTAAATTCAAATTCAAATTTATTTTACAATATAAAAGAAAACATATCAAATCCCCACTATTACACTTTCTTGCTATCTTAAGATACTATTAGCTGATCAACTAATCAATATTCTTTGATTCATTAATTTAGTAATTTACTCATTGATTTAATGATGCCAAACTTGACGATCTCACACCGGTAATCAATTTCTTACACCTATCAAAATGTATACTTAGATTATTACCATAACACCAACTTAACTATTGTATGACGAGGCAATGTACCATATGATACTACTATCTTCCCATTACATATATAAAATCATGATGAATATACTATCTTTCAATTAATTTTATATTTATATATACTAGCAATTGCCCGAGAAGGTGCAAAGGTACACCAATGAAAAAAATGCGAAATAAAGTAGATGTGATGAAATAGGATAATCACCAATATAGGTTGGGATCCATCCCCATGGATCTTATACTCAATGTCATGCAAATCAATGGCTCTTTTTTTGTGCTTGGGACTAAGGCCACTATGTTCATTGTACGATGAACTCTCAATTTTGTATGCATGGTGATTTTTTGGGATGGTTTAAACATATGGATACTTTTGTAGATGGGAAACCCAATTTTGAGCTTTGCTAGTACTTGTGGATGTTGCTCGGCAAAGTCAAATGCTTTTCCTTCATACAGCCACGACAATTTTCTTTTTATGTAACAAGGGAGATATTCTACAACAAAAATAACACCATTTTTTAGAATAAAAATAAATCATGCCTTTCACCATATTTGTTAGAATGGAAACGCAAATCAGAAACTCCCAACTATTCTAGGGCCCCATAAAATTGAACTTCATGGAGTACACAAGCTTTTTGAGGCAAAACAATGGATGAAGGCAAAGCATTGGAGCTTGCGAAGCAGCATCCACAAGTATCGACCGAGCTCAAAACTGGGTTGGCCATCTACTAAAATATCCATATGTTTAAACCATCCCAAAAAACACTATGCGTACATAATTGAGAGTCCATGATACAACAAACATGGCGGCTTTAGACCCAAGTATTAACAAAGAGTTATCAAGTTGTGTGATGTTGGGTGTAAAATCATCATCCGGTTGGATCCCAACCTATACCTGTGATTATTTATTCTACTGCGTCGCATATAATTTACTTCCGGCGTTTTTTCCTTTCGGCGTACCTCTGCACCTTCTGGGGCAATTGCGAGTTAGAATCCATGAGGTATGAAAAGCCTCATTTTCCTCAAATACTTCCCAATACGCAAGTCGTAAGACAACTTTGGTGGCCGAGTTAATCCCTTGAACCGATAGGAAGCCGCACATACCTGGGGTCCATATCTATTTTCAGCTGAATTGTTGCTGATCACTTCCACTCCAGATCCAACCGTTTTAGATCTATTCTGAAAGTCGTTCCAGATCTAGTCGTTGTTTAAAATCCAACCATTTTTCAATCCCTTCAGCGCCACCGTTGTAGATCCATCTGTTGCAGATCCCTTTCGTGCCGCCGTTGCCAATCCATTTCTGAAAAAATAAAAAATAAAAAAATAAAAAAATAAAGAGTATAAAATTCTATTTTTTAGCCATATCTCCCTTGTTTCAACTTTGTTTTCCCTGAAACTTCACTGACATCCCTGAAATACCATTCTGCATATTTAATTCCTGAAAAACCTATCCCAAATTCCATTTTCCAAGACCAGAAATCCCACATTTGTCTATTTTTAGGGTTTACCATAACTCCTTCAATTTTCACCCAAACGCTTTCAAATTTTGCCACCATGTTCCTTTCCTAATTCTGCTTCTTTGTCCCTCTCTACCAAATTTTCTCATTCTTTCACCCCGCTTCTGAAATCCCCATTTTTTGCCTCCCTGTCCATCAGAAAGTGTCCAAATCCTAGTCAAACCCCAATTACCCATCCAAGTTTTTCCCAAATCCAAATTTTCCTTTACTAAATAAGCTTTTGTTTGTGTTTTTCTATCCATTTTCAAAAAAAAAAACTCTTGGTTGTGGTTGTCACCCGCGCAAGAGGAAAAACCATGGAGGAAGCACTTGCAACCATCCAAACCAAACTCCAAGATATGGATGAAAATTTTTTCAGCCTCCATCTTCAGCATTCAACCATGAACAATAACCGATAGCCAGAATCTTTTGCAGCCATCGGGTTCTCTTCTTCTAGCAATTTTCGTGGGCCGAAGCTTGATTTTTCTCACTTCAATGGTACTGATCTAACTAGATGGATATATTGAGCAGAACAATATTTCAGTCTGCATAATACTTTTGATGTCCAGAAAGTTCCACTTGCATCCTTTCATTTGGAACAGGAAGCCCTTCAATGGTGCCGTTGGTACATCAAAGCTCATCCCGAGCCAAACTGGATAGAGATTTGCCAACTCCTTTTGCCACAATTTGGTCCTAGTGCTTTTGACGACTTCACAGGAGAACTCACTAAACTTCACCAAATTGGCATAGTGAGAGAGTATCAGACAGAATTTGAGAAACTAGCCAATCACACAGAAGGATTGTCTGATGAATTCTACAGGAGTTGTTTTATCAGTGGTCTCAAGGATGAGATCTGCTCAGAGGTCAAAATGTTCTGTCCCAACACAATGATGGAAGTCCTAGGGTTGGCTAAGCTGGTCGAGGACAAGATCGCAGCTCAACAATGCTCCAAACCCACCTTTGTTCCCTTCAGAAATATGGGTTTCCAACGACCTCCCATCACGCCTTCTCCTCGACCAACTCTTATCAAGCATTTGTCTGAAACAGAGATGTAGGCACACCGAGAAAAAGGGCTTTTTTATAATTGTGATGAGAAATTCACTTGGGGACATAGATGTGTTCAACAAAAGCTCTATCTCTTGGATGTGGATTCTCTGCCTGCCTTTGAACTTGGTGAAGAATCTCTAGATACAGTAGAGGATTAGGTTGACATTCAGCACCCGCCTGTTGACACCCCATCTCAGGACGACCCACCCAAGATCTCTCTCCATGCTGTAACCGGCGTCACCACCCCACAAACAATGCGGGTCAGGGGTACTTCAAAAAGCTCCCTCTTACCATACTCATTGATTCTGGTAGCACTCATAACTTCATTGACCCTCGGATTGCCAAATAGGCTGATTGTTTTGTACATCCTTGATCTCACTTTGAAGTCATGGTTGTCAATGGGGGCACCTTACCTTGCAAGGGGAAGTGTCACAATGTACGTATCTCTATGGAATATTATAAGCTGCGCTCTGACATGTTTGCCTTGTCCTTAGGTGGATGTGATGTGGTTTTGGGCGTTCAATGGTTACGCACACTTGGCCCCATCTTATGGGATTTTGCTGAACTTTGGATGTAGTTTTCAGTCAATGGGGCACAACACAAAATTATGGGCTTACAACCAGGGTCTCTCTACATCATTAATTCACATTGCTTGGAAAAAATCCTTAAGAAGAATTCACATGGTGTCATCGCTCAGCTCCGTTCCATTTAGATGCACCCATCAACAGTCTCCACTACTTCCTTGGATAGATATGCAGGTGTCTTTGCTGAACCAATGAGCTTATTTCCTTCAAGAGACCTTTCCGGTAAGAATTTGGCCGCATCTACCTCTCAGCAGGAAATGATGGCTATTTTGCATGCAGTACAGAAGTGGCAGCCATACCTATTAGGGAATTATTTCTGCATCAAGATTGATCTCCAAGGTCTGGAAAATTTCCTGGAACAATGGGTCTCCTCCCCAACACACTTGAAATGGGTTATCCCTGTGCAATCACTTACAATAAGGGTAAGGACAATATGGTGGCAGATGCTCCTTCTAGCACAATTGTTGACCTAGTTTCTCTTACAGCTATTTCTCTGTTCGTTCCAAATTGGTTGCAATATGTTCAACAGGACTATCTCTTCTATGAACTCCATGCTTCTTCATCAGCAGGGCACTCTGGGTTCTTCAAAATGTATGAATGGGAACAATGTAACTTCTTTTGGTAGGGACTGAAAATGCCAATTCAACAGATGGTGGCTGACTGTGATACTTTCCAGGTCAACAAGGGTGAAATGGCACTCCTTTCGGGACTCCTCAAACCCTTGCCCATCCCTACATAGATTTGGCCAATTATTTCTATGGATTTCTTAGAAGCACTTTGGTGGTACAATACCACATCTACAAGGATTCCATATGAAGCAGTCTATGGACAGACACCACCAGTTCTTCTTCCATACACCCTTAGCAGCTCCCCAGTTCAAGCAATTGACTCGGTTCTTCGAAACCGTGATCAGATTCTTCTCATTCTGCAGGACAATCTTCACATGGATATAATTCGACTGCAACAACAAGCCGATCAAAACCATTATGAGCGCACTTTTCACGCAGCTGATATGGTTCTTCTTCATCTACAGCCTTCCAAGCAATCCTCCCTGAAACTCCAAAGGCGTCACTGGCCCGAAATGCAACCCGAGGATGCTACCGGGGAACCACTCATTCAGATTGTGCATCAATTTCCCCAACCAAAGCTTTGAGGACAAAGCTTTTTCTAAGGGAGAGGGGATGTTAGGAACCCATGTCAACCCTTCTCTTTACTTTGTTAGTATATTGTTGTTGAACGCATATGCTTTGTAAGTCATCCCGTAGTATTTGTTGATCCATAGTTTATATTAACCCATGGTATTGACCCATAGTATTGGACGCATATGCTTTGTAAGTCGTTCCGTAGTATTATATGCCCCATGGTTTTGACTCATAGTATTGGGCATAGACTTAGTATATAAGTGTGTGTTGAGGTCATTGAAGGCACTGCGAAGTTAATTGTATTGAGCTTGCTCAAAGGAGGTTTCCCCCTTGAAGTGGCCCGTGATCAATATAAAAATGATTCTGAGTTCTATTATTTCTGATATCTAGTGTATTTGCATTAATTAATTATTGTAGGTTCATCACACAACATTACAAATTTCTGTAGAGCTTCTCCCCAATACTTCACTAATTGAATAACGGTTACTTCTTTTAGAACAGGCCAACGAAGATCGCAACGCAGCTCTCCAAACAATCGAAGCCACAAAGAATAGATCTAAACTCCATTACGATAAACATGTTCACCCATGAGCATTTAGTGAAGGAGACCTGGTCCTTGTTTATGATCAAGCCCATGACAAAATAGGAAAAGGAAAGTTCCAATCTATGTGGCAAGGCCCATATATCATACACACTTGCCTTGAACATGGAGCATACATTTTGACCGATTCAGAAGGAAATCCCATGCGCAACCCCCGTAACAGGTTCTACCTCAAAAGATTCTACCCATAAAAAACTCCTGGACACCATAGTCCATATTGTATAGTTTTTTAATTCATTTTTTCATTGTAAATTTTCAAAACCTTACATTTCCATTCTTTTCTGCATGAACACAGATGGATCCTGTTCCACTCTACCACATCGGCTTTACCGATGGCGCAAGTCGTTGGTCTCCAAATCTCGCATCAGCAGCTTGGGTAATTTATTCCCCTTCACATGAGTTGATCCACCTCAACGGAGTGTGCATAGGTGCTGCCACAAAAAACCAAGCTGAGTACGATGTCGTGACCGGTCTCCTCGCCGCTACTCTCCAAATGGGCATAAGTCACCTTCGTGTTTTCTTGGACTCCCAGCTCCTTGTTTCCCAACTCAACAACTGTTACCAGGTACGCGATCCCTGTCTATTTAGAAAATTATCCCGCACAAAACAAATGATTCGACATTTTGAATCCATCTCTTTCACTCATGTCCCAAGAAATCATAACAATGTAGTAGACCAAATGGCTTACAATGTTCTAGATTGGCACACCAACCAAAACATGTAGGACATCACGGCATGCATCACATAGGCATTATAAAATTATCAAAACATTGCTTCCACGTGCATAACATATGCCTCCACAGGCATACAAAAAATCAAAACATTGCATCCACGTGCATAACATATGCCTCCACGGGCGTACAAAATCATAACTTTGTATCCATGTGCATCAAACATGCCTCCATGGGCAAGCAAACAAACTACAATTGCATCCACATGCAAAAAAATGTAAACGAAAAGACAAGATGTGCATCCACATGCATACACGACTATATACCAAAACATATATATATATATATATATATATCATCATATGAGTCATAATGTCAGGAGTGCCCTTAGCACCCAAATATACAAAAAATACACTAGCCATGCAAAAATGTGTATCAACAAAATACATCCCCATATGCTCATCAACATTTGGGGGTAGGTATAAGATCACCTAGTCATCATGATCGCCGGGATCCTTTGGCTCCTCCTCCTCTGGCTCCTTCGGATCATACTGATCCCGAGCCCTCCTCTTAGCCATCACCACATCTACTCTCAGCAGGATCGAACGCCACTCATGGGGAGCATCGAAACAACGCTCGATAGTAGGCTGGTTTAGATCCCTCCAACCCTCCTCTGGTGCACCCACTAGAAGCCCCTCTAAGGTATTGCGTATGTCCTCTAGGGCGTCATCTCGCAGGTGCACAACTCCTCGGACTCGAGGTGGCGGTGCTGCTACCGGTGGAGGTTCCACCACCATAATCTGTCCCCGACGTCCTATATGATCCACTGATGTCCTCGGACCAACATATGCAAAAAACCCACAGTGAATCAAGTCAGTATCATACAAAATATCTCTAACTATACTCATAACAAAAACATCTAAACATGATATAATAGAGAAAAAAAAACAAAGACGTACCGTCTAACCCCCAAGCCTGTCCCTGAGCTCAAGGCATCTCAGGGTCCCCTCGGAAGTCCATACCAGCATACATATAATCATCAATACCAACGGGCACTTGCTCCCACTAGTCATACATCTCCGACGCGAAGAAACATCGGATACCACCACCACCCCGGGGCATCATCTCCCCCCATCGCACCATCCACAGCTCACTCCTCAACCCATCCCGAACCAGCACAGGAGGCCGCAAAGTAGGTGTTAACACCCAAAAAGTGTTCACTACCTCATCTACCACATTATATGGCTCATTTGTCCATTTTCCTACCATATTTCCCTTAAAATCCCAAAAAATCCCATTAAAAATCCTCCAAAAGGCCTAAAATGCCTCCAAAAGGCCTAAAATGCCTCCAAAAGGCCACAAAACCATCAAAATAGCCTCAAAAAGGCTAAAAAACCCCCTTTTCCTCCAAAAATAGCAAAAATCCCCTAAAAAGGGAATAAAAAATATAAAATAATGAGGAAAAGGAGGAAAAAACCCTATACAGCTGCCCTAAACCATGTGTTTCCTAAAACCATGGGTCAACACTCCACCACCAAAAAACTATAAATAGGTGATGGAGATCCCTTATTTCATATCCACAGTCAACTATACCCTTACTCTGCCAAAATCTCTCTCGAAACCCTAGCTCACCATTGAGCCACTTTCACCTTGAGAGCCCCTTTTGGCCCATTTCCACCATTGGAGAAAGAGAAGGAGCACATTGGAGCTTGGAGCAACCCTCTTGGACATTGCAAGGAGCTTCACCAACCTTCACATTGAAGGTGATATTAATACAAAACCCTTGTTTACAAATTGTTGTTTATTTTTCATGCACATGTTTTAGAGTAGTTTCCATTTTTGTTTTAGCTTAATTATTTCCATTTACTGAACTGCTACTAAGGAGTCCATTCTCCTTAGTAGGTGCTCATTGGCACAAGCTAGGGGAAAAACCCTAGCTACAGTTTTGGCGACTCCCCTAGATTTTGAATTTCTGGTTTCCGTTTTAAAATTTTTTTCCTTTCGGCTGTCCCTTTCGGCCGCCGCACACCGCGTCTTTTCCCTCTGCAGTTGAGTCCCGACTGCATCTTTCAGGCCTTTACCTGTGACCCGACCGTGGCTCTCAGACGGTTTCCGACGCCCTGCCGATGGATTCAAGTCTGTTACCTGCGATCCGACCGCGGCTAATCAACCTGTTTGCTGCGATCTGACTGCGCCTGTCGGCCATTTTTCTGCATCTCGACTGCGGCTTTAAGCCTCTTTCCGGCGTCCCGACTGCGTCTGTTAGCCCTTTTGCCGCGACCCGACTGCATCTTTTTCCCCGTTTCCTGCGTCCTGACTGCGCCTGTCGGCCCGATAACCGCGACCTGACCACGTCTGTTTCCATTAAACCCGCGGTCCACCTGTTCCGATTCGCCATAGACCCGCGGTCTGATCTCTGCATTTTTTCCTAATTTGAGCCCAGCCCCTTTTGCTGCAATATTTTCTGCATCTGAACAGCCCTCTGTCCCACCTGCAGCCTCACTTCCTTACAACCTTTCTGCAACTTTCTGTTTCCTTTACAGAATCTTTTTAAAATTTCAGTATTTTTAATTCAGAAAATTTTGCAAGTTAAAGTTTCAATTCCAGCATTATTGATAGTTAAGAAGTTTCCCCCCCTTGTGGCACTTCTATTTTGGGTTCATAACCTCACGAGCACACACTCTGTCACATAATTCAAGTGAGCCTTAAAAAGTACCTAACTCAACCAATATTCTAACCCCACTTGGGGAACACAAAATAATCTTTGTAGTTAGGTAGGATCAGGGGGATAGGCTTCCAATAACACCCCTCGGTTACTTACACTTGAGACATAGTTGTTGTCCAAATAGGGAACCAAAATCCCCTAGTACTTTTTGGCACGGTCACGACCAGTTTATCAGAGGGCCTCTCCCTTAGGAGGGTTGAAGTCGGGAGACTGGTTCCGGAGGCCTGAGTGGAATACCGCACTCCATTCAGTAACCGAAGGGCTACCTTTCGCGGTTCACGGGATATCCCTGTATAGGGGTATTGCGGTAAACGGACTAAACGGCAGATTCACCTTTCTGGACGTGTCATGAACGGGGTATCTTAGTTGCCATTCGTCTAGGATTTACTACCCGGTGTCCCTCCCGGTAAGGGGATATCATAGCCACTTGGCTTTTCTACTCATATTGTCTGACTTGGATTTCATCACCTTGTAGAGGATATGTTTAGTTGAGTCAGAATACTTTTAGTTAGGTGTTTGCATGCTCCTTTACCTCCCTTTGGTCTAGTGAGTCCACCATTTTTTCTTTTTAGGAAACCTGCTGCTTGTTGGTATTCTGACCATCTTTGTTGATACTCCACCTATTGTAGCACAGCTGTTACAGTGGGTGTTTTGAGTTGGTTGGTGGCCTGAGTGCCTTGTTTTTGAGCTCTCCTTCTGCACACTCGGTTGCATTAGGATTTTTGAGCTGTTTTTCTACTCACCTCAACCCACAGAGATTTGACACCATCCGTCACCATTGAGTCCCCGAGACATTCTCGGTGCCTCAGGGGCGAGCCCCCATAGCATGGTTGTCTTGACACCACCCGTCATAGATTCCGATCATCATTCGTTGATACCACTCATCACAGATCTAGAGCCTTGTCACTTGACTCCACTCGTCAGCGACATAGGACTCTGTCACCAGATATTGACGCTCCTTACTTTATCTCCGATTCTGACGAAGAGTCTGAGAACCCTATTTACACTGCCCCTACTAGCCCCATGGCTGGCACGACTTCCACTCCTTTTGTTATAGGGACCATTGGTGGCACATCCACCACTACACCAGTTACTACACCTGTTTTGGGTATGCCCTCCATGGGGCCCCCATCTACCGTTCCCCTCACGGTACCTATTCCCACAGCGTGAATCCCTATCCCCACTACATCAGTGGCTCACACTACCCATGGTGGTGCTGGACCATCCTCCACCACCTTAGTTCCCCCACTTGGGGGCACCATCCCAAATCCTATCCCTCCACTTGGGGGCATTGGCCCCCACTTGGTCCAACCCACTACTGTGTCACATCCTTCTTCCAATTTTCCATTCATGGCTAGCCTCAACCTACCTGACCTGGCCAGATTGACCAACGATCCTATTCGACACGACCCTACGTGGCCTCATATGCCTACCAAGCTCCCCTCTGACATCCCTAAGTTCGAGGGCAAGGCCGGTGAGGACCCACAAAATCATATCATGTCTTTCCACCTATGGTGTTCCTCTAACTCCATAGTGGATGACTCTGTTCGCCTCCGTCTCTTACAGTGCACCTTCACTGGCTCTGCAGCCAAGTGGTATATCGAGCAACCTCATGGGACCCATGCCACCTTTGCTTCCCTTGCCTCGACCTTCCTGCAGTTCTTCCAGTTTCCTGTCCACTATGACGCGGGCGTTGAGATCCTCCTATCCTGCAGACAAAACACGGCTACCCATATCACGGACCACATCCATGAGTGGCGTCGATGCCGTAGCTTATGCAAGATCAAACTAGACGATCGTATCTTCCTAGATTGGTTCCTCAAATCCCTTCTCCCTGTTATTGCTAAGGATGTGGCATCAGAAAGACCCCAGTCTAAAGAAGAGGCCATCCTTAAGGCCCAACAGTTCGACCTCATTTACGCCCAGTCGGGTTACTTTTATACCATTATACCCGATGCCCCTCGCGGTGAGTCCTCCCAGCATGATGCGCCGGGGGCATCCCACGCTGCAGACGGTATCATTGGCCGTGTTTCTTCGCATCCTCAACCATTTTCCATAGCATGTCCTACCCCTAGCCCCGACCTTTCGCGGGCTACCTCACAGTCTGGAGCAACCAACTCGTATGCTCCCATGACACATCACCACCACCATGGACCCTCATGTCCTCCTCAATGCTTCGGTCATGTGACTCCCGCTTATGCCCCCCCAGTCGCAACTCAGCCTTACTACCATCAACAGGCTGCCCCAGCTCCTGCACCTTCACAAGCCCAATCCGCTTATTATCCACCACAGGAAGCCCCTGCGGCAAACCCACAACCTGCTCCGCAGCCCTATCAGCAACCCCCTGCAGTTGCTGCACCTGCGCAGCCCCCACCTACATATCATCCACCGCAGCCTGCTCCAACACCTGCGCAACCTCAGAATCCACCTGCTGCCCAAGGGCAAGTTTACGCCCAACAAAACCCGCCGCAAAACCAGAACAACCAACGTAACCAGGGCCAACAAAACCGCGGCAAGGGCCGTAATCGTGGGAACAACCAACTTGCAGACCAAGCTGGTCAACCGGCTAATCCCCCCGACAACAACAATGCGGCCCCCGCTAATCAAAACCCTGATCGCCCGCCTAAGCAGGCTAAAAAACCCAATTTACGAATGAACCACCCTTGTTCTATTTGCGGGGTCTATGGACACTACATGCATGCTTGCCCACACTTAGAGCGAGCTCGCCAACTCTGGGTTGATGATGCCCACCGCCAAGGGCAGGCAGCTCCTCAGGCGCCTCCTAACCCCCCTCAACCTCAGCAGCCACCTTTGGTGCTGCAAAATCCCTTACCAACCCAAGGCGTTGTGAATACTCAGCCGTTGGCTCCCCCTCAAGCCAACGTGAAACCCCAACAACAAATCACGTACGCTGCTCCTGATCAACCCATGTTTGACTCAGGAACCCACCACTTGTTGATGATGTCATCCGTTGACGTCAACCTCCAGACTCGTCAGAACCAGTATGGCTCCACCACTGACGTACCTCCCACAGATAAACCTACTAACGCTCATCCCACCGATCAAGCGTTACGTATTCCTCCACCTCCACTAGATGGCGCTCCCAAAGCCCCTCGTTTCCCACTTCGCAGTATCAACAATAACCCCAATGCGCGCGCTGCGTCAAACTACAACATTGTAGACGACCTAGCCCAATCTCCCGCAACCATGTCTGCGTTAGAAGTCTTGAAGAATTGCCCTTCCCAGCGCAAGACTTTACTCTCCGCCATTGGGGGGATTGACCCAAATGATTCGAATTTGATGGCATTTGATTTAGACCAGTTTGAACCTCACCTGCCTTCCACCCTAGCATTCCAAGTTTCTGTTTCCATTCGGAATCTTGTCATCCATCGATGCATCATCGATGAAGGTGCCTCCACATGCGTCATGTCTACATTCGTGTGGCAGAAGTTGGGATCCCCCACTCTCCAGCAGTCCACCACTGCATTACGCGCCTACGACGGTCGTTCGGCTCAGCCCCAAGGCCTCCTAGCCAATGTCCCCGTCCAGTTAGGTGGCAAAACTGTACTCATTGACATTGAGGTAATCAATGCCCAATTGGATTATAATGTTTTACTTGGCCGCAGCTACATGTATGCCATGCGGGCGGTTGCCTCTTCCGTCTTTCGCACCATGATGTTCCCCCATGAGGGACGCGTCGTTAAGGTTGACCAGCTCACCTACTATGATCCCAGTGCTCCCGCGGCACTTGAAAATGTTCTCCCCATGGTTGAATAACCTGTTTCTCGTGCCACCACCTCGTTTGTTTCCTCTATGGGGCCTGGAGTCTACTCAGACGCGCCGATGACCGCCACCTTTCAATCCATTCCTCCCCCGTCATCTACGCCCGAAGT
This sequence comes from Larix kaempferi, assembly GCA_027924585.1. Lineage (NCBI taxonomy): Eukaryota > Viridiplantae > Streptophyta > Pinopsida > Pinales > Pinaceae > Larix > Larix kaempferi. The sequence goes on along the minus strand of BSBM01000196.1, from coordinate 3,183,238 downwards.
GTCTGACTTATGTACCTTGTCCCACGACAACCAACCACCTAACAATCAACCACCATTGGTACCTAGCCACATTGGTGTTACACCCATCCATACGATCCCCTTCCTAGTCCCTCCATCGGGAGTAGTAAGCGCCCCGGTCATGGCTACCCTTAGCCTCCCTGGGTTAACCTTGGGATTACCCGTATGGTATCTTTCGCCTCCCGTTCGCCCGCCGACACCAGACGCCGTCCTCCAACCGGTGCAACCCATGGCTACTACCACTCAGCCACCTCCCGGTGTCTCTACCCCTTCGTCCTCCACGACTCCCCCTCCTACTCCCAAACCCACTGGGGGCAGAGGTCCACAACCTTACACTGCTGTACCACCTCCCAAGACAGTCAAAAACTCTCCAGTATTTCGTGCTCCTCCCAAATGCTCGCTGTGCGACGAGTTGGGCCATGCGACCCACCAATGCCCACAATTACCAGCATTGCAGAAGCACATGCAGATGCTCGACGATGACCCCAACATCCCAACTGTCGAACTAAACCCCACCCCTAAGCCCAAAGACAAATCCTTGCGTACCAACCACCCCTGTGCTATATGCGGTGTTTACGGGCATTACTCCCATCATTGTCTCGATCTCCCAGATTACAGAGCGGCTCTCTATGAGATGAACAATCTGGATCTTGAGATGGCACCACCCACCATTGAGGAGATCTACCCCCCGGTCTCTTCCCCTTCTGGAGAGGTTAATACCATCTATATGATCTCTTCAACCACTACCCCCTCGTCAACCGATTTGACGACGCAAACTTTCCGTACCAATGAGGAGATTCTTGAGGCCCTTACCGCCCCGGATTATCCCTGGGATGATATGCATCATCGTTCTTACTTCATCCCAGAAGCATCTTCCTCTAGCACCGCTACCCAATTTGCGGTTGAATCCAAAGACTTCCTTCCCACTAAGGTCGACTGGTTCAAGCACCCTATTCCTGATCCTGACGCCTTCGAGGAAGGTAACATGGCCAACATTTCACCCGTCATCCAAGTCGATATCGCTGCCCCAGGACGTGCCCCTGAACTCATCACTTTAGGAGCATTCTGCAGTAAACAAGAGATTGAGGACTACATAAACCTTTTCAGAGAATTCCGTGACGTCTTTGCTTGGTCCTATACCGAGATGCTCGGCCTTGACCCCACCATTATAGAGCACCACATTGACACATGGCCTGATGTACCCCCCGTCCATCAGAAACAGCGTCCCATTCCTCCCTCAAAGTTCCCCGATGTTATTGAGACCCCTGAACTCATCACTTTAGGAGCCTCCTGCAGCGAGCAGGAGATTGAGGATTACAAACAACTCTTCCGAGAATTCCATGATGTCTTTACCACCCCACTTGAGCAACGTCTGCTATCCCTCGAACAAGCCGATGAAGACCGTCGTGCCGCTCTCTAGACCATTGAAGCTGCCAAGAACCGCTCCAAAGCGGGTTATGATAAACATGTTCACCCTAGAACTTTCCATGAAGGGGACCTCGTCCTCGCCTATGACCAAGCCCATGACAAAACCAGTAGAGGGAATTTTGAATCCATGTGGCAAGGCCCTTACATCGTGCAAACCTGTTTCGGCAAGGGGGCATACATCTTAGGCGACTCTGAAGGCCATCCTTTGCGCAACCCCCGTAATGGGTTGTATCTTAAGCGTTTTTTCCCATAAATGAAATCGCGGCCTCATTAGTCCGCATTGTACAGTTTGCTCTCTTTTTGTTTTCCACATTTTTTACCATCATCTTACACCATTTCCACCACTGGAATCAGCACGACGCGATCGTCATTATGGTCACCTCGTTGCGTTTTTCTTGCCCCGTCATTTTTTGCCCATTTTTCAGACACCATTAGTCGCCTCGATTTGCGTGCCACATCGGCCGTTCTCTGTTTTCCACATATTTTATATCCTCGGATTCATTTTTCTGAGCTAGTGATGATGCTTGAGATCATTTCTCGCTCTCACCCCCTGATTTTTTGGGTATTTTTCCAAAACGCCCTCGTCACCTCGGTGTGCGTGCCACATCGGCCGTTACCCGTTTTTGACACCCTTTATATCGCTGGATTCATTTTTCCGAGATTGTGATGATGCTTGAGATCATTTCTCGCTCTCACCTAGTACAATTTCAACATTGTGTCCCGACACCTTGCTGCCTCGGTTTACGTGCCACATCGGCCGCCATCGGATTGTTCCACACATTTACATGAGCCACTCACTCCTGTCATACTGCAAATGTTTCGTTATTTTGCCACCATTTCATCTACCACGCAAGGAGGCCCACCAGTGTTCCCCCCTACCCTCATTCTTGGTCATCATTACTGATCCTTGATTGAACACTTCCTCCTTGCCTGGCCATTCCTTTTGTTCGGTATAATTTTATCCCTTTTTCGGGCCGGACAAGTCCTTTACGAAAAAGGCACTTAGGGAGTTTCCGTTAAGCTCTTTTCTGACTCCTAAAAGAATGAAAAGATCGCCGAGCAATCTTGCTTCCTTTCATGCTCGTTAAAGTACCTGAAAGGGCGTCTATCTGGTATAAGTTTAACCCTTTTCCGGACCTGGTAGACTAATTACGAAAAAGGAATACTCTAGTCACACCGGCTAGAAGAGTTATTCATTGCATCCTTTTATGCTTCTTTGGGCCTTGGAGCCTAAATCTACGAAAAATCAACCCCCTGGAGTCTTCTTACTTTCTTTCAGACTCTTTAAAAATTGAAAGCAACCACGAGCATGCACTGTCCTGGGCTCGTAAAATCCACACGACAGTACCATTCCATCACTTCAGAGTCTTCTTATCGCTTTCAGACTCCTTAAAATTGAAAGCAACCACGAGCATGAACTGTCCTGGGCTCGTATAAATCCACACGACAGTATCATTTTACACACACTTCTTCTAGTTCCTTAACCCATGAAGAAGTACCCTCCTGTGCCTCCTGGCACTATGATCGATCATCTCGGCAGCACACCCAATCAGGTCGCCTTTGTTCAGAGTATTCTGCAGTCTCCTGCCATTTTATACCAGCTTGAGTCTCCCTCAGCCCAGTTATCCTCCCAGATCCATTACAGCTATGATCCCTTTCCCCTCAGTCAGTTTCATATGCTGCCAGATCATTCCCATTATCATACTCTGAACAAAGGAAGTTTGAGTCCACCCACTCTCCTTGCCCAGTTATCCCCCCACAGTTCGGTCAGTCCTGCCATCAGTACTATCACATTTCGGTTCTCCACCTCGTGCTCCTATCAAGGAAACATCATTGCCTTGATAGTTGCAGGTCTCCCTCTGTCGACGACAGCACCTCTATTCCAGAGGATAGGCCCAGAGGTCCCTACGCCTTGGACTCATCACCATCTGTGGTGAGTGCCTACGGATCATTCTGAGAGGAGTCATCATTGCCTCTCTGAGTGGTTGTTTCTCACATGCTCGACTTCAACACCTTGATCGCATCGTCGAGAATCGCGTAGGGTTACATCCTTTACATTATTTGTCGAAGACCCCGGATTTCCCCCGACTCTAGCACATTGGTGAGTCACTTCGGAACACCTAGTTATATGTTCCCGTGGATGTCCGGGCTGCGTTAGGCGTTTGTATTCGGAAGCCATCCAGATATCTGCTTCCTTGAGTACCCATTTCAGTTCCAGCTTAGTGTACCATCGAGGTTATGGCTCCCAGTCATTATGATCCAGCAACTCATCAGTTCCTCTGGTACCCCAGTCAGCTGCACTGTTGATGTTCCAGTGCACCGGTTCTTCCGTTCCCACATGATCAGCTCAGCAGTATGTCCCAGATTTTGTGTCCCCTCTGGACTCTTATGATGTACACAGTGGCTATGTATCTTACAGGTCCCCCTTTTCGGGCCTCACAGTTCTGTTTATGTATCTTGATACGAGCATGGGTATGCCCACCTCGTCCATATATTGAGATTATTCCTTAGTCAGTATTTGAGGTCATGTATATTTCAGGTCCCCATTTTTTGGACCCCATTTTTATTATATTATATCCTGATACGAGCATGGGTATGCCCGCCTCGTCCACCTGATCAGATGATTCCTCATCCATTATTGAGGTTATGTTCTTTTAGTTCTTGCAGTTGTTTGGGATCGTTGTTCCGGGCTTCATTTTGTTTCTTCTCTTCTCTCCACACCCCAGGAAAACCATTCATGACTTATGATGTCCATCGTCCATACGATGAGCTCCTGCCCTCGCACATCAGGGGGCAATCTGTTAACACCCAAAAAGTGTTCACTACCTCATCTACCACATTATATGGCTCATTTGTCCATTTTCCTACCATATTTCCCTTAAAATCCCTTAAAATCCCATTAAAAATCCTCCAAAAGGCCTAAAATGCCTCCAAAAGGCCACAAAACCATCAAAATAGCCTCAAAAAGGCTAAAAAACCCCATTTTCCTCCAAAAATAGCAAAAATCCCCTAAAAAGGGAATAAAAAATATAAAATAATGAGGAAAAGGAGGAAAAAACCCTATACAGCTGCCCTAAACCATGTGTTTCCTAAAACCATGGGTCAACACTCCACCACCAAAAAACTATAAATAGGTGATGGAGATCCCTTATTTCATATCCACAGTCAACTATACCCTTACTCTGCCAAAATCTCTCTTGAAACCCTAGCTCACCATTGAGCCACTTTCACCTTGAGAGCCCCTTTTGGCCCATTTCCACCATTGGAGAAAGAGAAGGAGCACATTGGAGCTTGGAGAAACCCTCTTGGACATTGCAAGGAGCTTCACCAACCTTCACATTGAAGGTGATATTAATACAAAACCCTTGTTTACAAATTGTTGTTTATTTTTCATGCACATGTTTTAGAGTAGTTTCCATTTTTGTTTTAGCTTAATTATTTCCATTTACTGAACTGCTACTAAGGAGTCCATTCTCCTTAGTAGGTGCTCATTGGCACAAGCTAGGGGTAAAACCCTAGGTACAGTAGGTACCCGCTAAAAAAAGAAACAACAGAGGAAAGAAGCATAGTTGAACTCTCCTCTCTCCCGACTAACCTTGTTCAGCTCTTGCCGAACACAGGCCAAAAACATCTTCCCCCAAGCAAAATATGTCCCCCTCAGGACACTGTCTACCATCTTCATTTTCCCCCCAAACAAACGATGGGGCACCTGTGCACCAAGAACCCGCAAAACACAAGCCACCACCGCCTGCATCTCTTGCTCCCATAGATCAAAGACACTCAATGCTCTATTTTGTATACGGGCCCCCGGAACATAGAATCTCTCTAGTAGATCCTCAATATCCATGCCAACTAGAATCCTCAGCTGCAGCTCCCCTATCTCCCCCAAACGGGGCAAGCCAGTAAGAAAGTACACATCGGTCAAGGTGATGTCCAGTCGCTCACCTTGCACCATGAAAGCCACCTCTTCCGGGACCCAGAAGTCAACCAACTTGTTCAGCAAATCTCTGACTGAACGCATAATAGGAATTTGAGCAAACTTTAGAAGTCCTCTCAAAGCCAAGGACGCCTGCACATTCGGGTCATCCCAAATCTTTCCCATCAGCTCCACATCAATCTCCCTCTCCCTCCATGACACCAGTGGCCTCCTCAACATCCTGCCAAAAAACAAAGGAAATTTTTTTAGAAAACAAAATTTTTTCCCCAAAATCCCCATCGTGACTTTCAGGATCTTAGCCACAATGAACATCGCGACTTTCAACCTCACAGCTGCGATGAACATCACGGGTATCAGCCTTAGAGTCGCGATGTGCATCACGGCTGTAAGCCCTACAGCCGCGATGAACATTGCTAATGCAGCCCCCACAGCCGCGATGAATATCGCGACTGTCGGACCAACAGTCATGATGCACATCGCGGCTATCAAGCCCATACCCACGATGTGCATCGCAAAAATGAGCCGAAACCCGTGATATTCCACATTGGGAAGCCAACGTGGAATTACGCAGCCTCTGGGGCCCCGACGCTAACAAGAAAGGAAATCATTTAAAAGGCTAAGGCACATAGGCTTACCTGAAACTCGTAGAATGAAAAACCAATGGTCGAATCTCCCACAAATCGAGAAAATGCTCTGACCACCTCAATTACTCTATGAAACTCAACGGTGAAAATGACACTTGTCACATTGGGCCCATTTGTTATACGATGTCCATTTTTCAAACTGTTGGTACCATTGGAATCAGCACAGTAAGAACTTCAAGATAGTCCACATCTTTTCCTGATGCCACCAGGTCCCTTTTTTGGGCATTTTTCCATGCCCCTCATCGCCTCAATTTACGTGCCACATCGATCATCATCCATTTTGACGAGTTTATATCGTCGGATTTAGTTTTCTACGCTCGTGACGATGCTTGAGACCATTTATCGCTCTCACCACTAGATTTTTTGGGCCTTTTTTCTATGCCCCTCGTCGCCTCGATTTGTGTGCCACATCGACTGTGGTCTATTTTTGATGAGTTTTATATCGTCGAATTTAGTTTTCTACGCTCGGGACGATGCTTGAGACCATTTCTTGCTCTCAACACTAGATTTTTTCGGGTATTTTTCCCCTGCCCCTCGTTGCTTCAATTTGCGTGCCACATCAGCCGTGGTCCATTTTTTACGAGTTTTATATCGCTGGATTCAGTTTTATGCGCTTGTGACAATGCTTGAGATCATTTCTCGCTCTCACCACTATATTTTTTGGGCATTTTTCCCATGCCCCTCATCGCCTCGATTGGCATGCCACATCGGCCGTGGTCCTTTTTTGGCAAGTCTTATATCGCCAAATTCAGTGTTTCACGCTCATGATGATGCTTGAGATCATTTCTTGCTCTCACCCCCATAGTTTTTGGGCATTTCTCCAAAATGCCCCTCACCACCTCGGTTTGCATGCCACATTGACTGTTGCCCATTTTTTGACGATGTTTATGTCGCTGGATTCAGTTTTCCGTGCTCATGACAATGCTCGAGATCATTTCTCACTCTCTCCAATACCTTCTTGTTCGGTATAATTTTATTGCTTTTTCGGGTTGAGCAATTCTTTTACGAAAAAAGGCACTTAGAGAGTTTCTGTTAAGCTCTTTTCTGACTCCTAAAACAATGAAAAGATCACCGAGCAATCTTGCTTCCTTTCATGCTCGCTAAAAGTATTTGAAAGGGTGTCTACCTGGTATAATTTTACCCCTTTTTCGGACCCTGTAGACTAATTACAAAAAAGGAATACTCTAGTCACATTGCCTAGAAGAGTTCTCCATCTGCATCATTTTACCCTTTTTCGGGCCTTGGAGACTAACATATGAAAAAGAACACCAATGGAGTCTACTTATCAATTTTAGACTCTAAAAAAAATGAAAGCAACCACGAGCAATCACCATCTTGGGTTCGTACAAATCCACAAGATGGTACTCCTCTACCAATTCAGAGTCTTCTTATCGTTTTCAGACTCCTTAAAAATGAAAGCGCTCACGAGCATGAACAGTCCTGGGCTCACATAAATCCACAGGATAGTACCATTTCAAAGCACACTTTTATCCCTTCTTGGAGCTCATTAAAACTATGAAGAAGGACCCAACGGTGCTTTTCGGTGCCACAATAGATCATGTCTTCTCATAATGCAGCTTCCCCAATATGGTCTCCTTTGTTTAGAGTATTCTGCAATATGTCACTTTGAGAGTCACTCCGGTATACAATACATACCCCTAAGCTATGATCCACACACCTAAAAGTCAGTTTCCTATGCTGCAAGGTCAACCATGTCATCATGCTCTGAACAAAGGAAGTTTGAGTCCACCCACTATATGACCCCAACTATTCCCCATCCCCATAGTACGTCAGTCCTACCATGAGTACTACCACACTTTAGTTCTACACCTCGCGCTCCTATCAAGGAAACATCATTGCCTTGATAGTTGCTAATCTCCTTCTGTCGATGCCAACCAAACTTATTCCAGAGGATAGACCCAGAGGTCCCTGTACCTTAGACTCATCACCATTAGTGATGAGTACCTACGGATCATTTCGAAAGGAGTCCTCAGTGCCTCTCCAAATGTTTTTTTCTCACATGCTTGACTTCAACACCTTGATTGCATCATTGAGACTCGTACAGGGTTCAGTCCTTTCAGTTATTTGTTGAAGACCCTGGATATCACCTGACTCTACCACATTTGAGAGTCTAATTGAAGAAACGACCAGTTACGTTTTCCTATGGATATCCGGGTTGCGCTTAGCGACAGTATTCAGATAAACCCCAGTTTTATACTCCCTTGAGTATATAGTTACAAATACTCCTCAAAAGTTGACTCACAGTCATTGAGTCCCTATTGACGTTGGACACCTTCAGATTCAGCAGTTCATCAACCCTTCTGATATCTTATTCAGAACGATCATTACTTTTTCCAGTGTATTAGTTATCGAGATCAGCCATGGAATAATCATGAGTACATCCCAGCATTATGTCCCCTCTGGACCATTATGATGTAACAACAGTTTTTTTATGTATTATTCAGGTCCCTCTTCTTGGGCCTAATTGTTATGTATATGTCTTAATACGAGCATGGGTATGCTTGCCTCATCCATAATCATAGATTATTCCTCATTCATTTTGAGGCCATGTATTTTGTCAGTTTTTACAGCTTCCAAGGGGTCATTGTCCCAGTCTCCAATCGGTCTCTTCTCTTCTCCAAGCCCCAGGAAAAAGACAAAAGAACTATGATGTCTATCGGCCATACGATGAGCTCCTACCCTCACACATCAGGGGGTAGTCTGTTAACACCCAAAAAGTACTCACTAGCTCATTCATTTATTCACATGACCCATTTGTCCACATTCCCCACCATTTGAGCCTCTAAAACCATCAAAATGTCACCAAAAAGACCACAATACACCCTTTTTCCCCTCAATATATATATATTTTCTCAAAAAACACAAAAAACCCTAAAAAATGGTCCAAAATTCCCCAAAAATATTAAAAGGGATTAAAAATATTAAAAATATTCAAAAAAGGAAAAAGAGACCTAAACTATGTTGGTTAATACCATTGGTTTCCTTAAAACCATAATGGTATTCCCCATCACCAAAAACTATAAAAAGGTGATAGGGGCTCCTCATTATTCATCCACATTTCATCCTATCCTTATGTTGCCAAATTCCCTTTGAGAGCCATTGCCTCCCATTTTGAGTTTGATTATCCTCATTGAAGCTTTGGAGAAGAAGAGACCATTGGATATTGGAGCTTCTCAACCTTGGAGTTGCTCAACACCCATCATCCTCACCATTTGAGGTAATACAAAATCAAATATTTTTCAAGTTATTGTTTTTCCATAGATCTTATTGCTTATGTTTTGAAATCTAGTTTTTTATATATTTGCACATGCTTGTGTTAGATCAGATTATATTAGTTTATTCATAGTTGTTTTGTTTTATATTGAAACTGCTATTACAAGTTAATAGGTGCATCCTTGAACATGCTTGGTTGAAAAACCAAGCAACAACACAGACGAAATTTAGTAGCAAAATAATAAATGTAATATATACAATTGGGCGATCAATAAACACAGATTAGCAAATTCATAAATGGTGTATATGCTGAATATTTATAGTTGGATTTGAAGATACTTCTCCCTCTATATATTACATATATAATATTTGTCAATCTATTACTAAGTGCATAATGCTTGTCATTAAGAAATTATAGCCCCAAACAACCTCAGGTTAATGGTAGCTAAGCTATAGCTGTGGGATTCTGTTTTACAAATTTGATTCTAAAGTTTTACTAATCCTACAAGGTCTCTTTGAAGTGGAAATAAAAACATTTTACTATATTCTATTAAATCTATCTGGAAGATAGTATATGGTATAGAGAAGAAAATTTCAGCACAAATTTTGGCTTTTGAAAATTTAACTTGCTTGTGCACTAGCCTTCTTCCCATTAGCAAAATCTGCACTCTTTTCGAAATTACATTTCCTCGGCTGTCTCTTATAGAAAACCTTGGAGCCGACAAGCTTCCCTTCCTTTTCTTCTTCTTGTGAACCCAAATGATATTGATGCATAACCCAACTTGTTTTCTCAGGTTTCTTGTTCTTCCCAAATTTCTTGTACAGAACTAATATTTTCTTGCATCCTTTATGCTTGCCATTGATCAAGACAGGTCTGGTTTTTCCAGTTTGATGCCATCTCGTTTCTCCTCCCTTGTCATGATCAGAGTCTGCCTATATTTTCCTTTGCTTCCTAGTTCATGTTGTGTATGCCTTTGAAGGTCGATGGAAGAAATGCTTTATAGGCCCTTCCCGAGATATTCCTGTGTATCATGCCATATTAGTACAATGGGCATGATTTAAGAACTAAATTGCACCGCTTTGTAAACAGACAGAAAATGTAGACATATTTCCTAAAACACTAGTTTGTTAGAAAATACAGAATATGATCCAATTCATAAAATAGGTAGAGAGAAGTTTAACTAAAATAACCACCTGGCAGTTTTTTTGGATGCGTGTAGCAGATTCCATATTCCCCTTCAAGTGTAGTAATGAAACAGTCAAGCAAAGGATGAGGAGTGAAATCCTCAACACCAACCTTTCCTTGAAGGTGTTGTATAAGCTGCTGATCTGTAGGGTCAAAATTCACTCCTGAAAGGAGGCCAATACAATCTCCAATTGCCTGCAACAACAGAATATCTTTCGTTATAACTACAGTCAACTAATTTATTGAACAAATGAGAGCAAAATCTAATTTGCTAAATAAACCCATAAATCCATATACAGATGATCCTCCTACAAAATTAGTGAATTAGTATGGTAGCAAACTAGATATAGGGTAAATACCCTTTCGTGTTTAATCTTGTGACTGCAGCCATGACATTGTTGAATTTGATGTTCTTCCAGTTTGGCGCTGATTAATTGAGCAGTGCTCGTTGGGGTTTTAGGCTTTTTCGCTAGCAGTCTTCCATCGACAAAACCACTCCATTCTTTCGCTGGGAATAAGTAATTGGATTTTTAAATCACCATACATACAAATACCGAACCAATTTATGGATATCGAGAAAACAATAAAATGTATACTCTACACTGTAGATGCAAATTTTCTCTTATTTTTCACTTGATTTTCGAAAACAGTCGCTCCACTACATATTGAAGGTTATCTAAATTTTTTGTTGTAGCTCCCAGCTCTTGGTATTTTCGTCACACTACGTAAAATGAAAGTGAAATTCCTTTCCCCAGAGTACTGGAGCATCCTAAAAAGAAGAAAAAAATAAAGATATCATATTAAATCTTATCATGTGCAGTCTCTTTCATAGGTAGCCATTATGAATCTTGACTAAACCATTTACTGACAAGAGGGAATTTAGGAGGCCCTTTTCAAAACGATTAATCCGAATCAGTCTAACTAAACAAGGGACTGAAGGATCACTAGAATGTAGCTCTAACAACTGAAACTGAAGAATCATTTGATATTGACTATAAGATTGAGAAGTGTGACGATAAAACAAAAGAGGTTTTCATGTTTTGAGAGGCTAGATCTTTGAAAAAAGAAGGGATTTAGTGTAAATATAGTGCAATATGGATTGTTGTCCAATAATTATTTAGAAGATCCAGAGTTTAGGATTTATGGAATATGAGATTCAAGAACACAGGAAATTAAAATATGACATACAAAATGTTTCATCTCGAAGTCCTGCATTGTTTATCTTCCAAGGATTGATGAATTTGCAGGAGTAACAATTTGCAACATAAATATTCTAAATGATGTTGCTGACAACATTTTCAGTCACAGGTCCACAGGATCTGTCCCACTTTACTCTATTGATGACTCTACGTAGGACTTCTAGCTTGCTTGTGTGGATCTTGTTTTTTCACACTAAAATATTTGTCCTCATAGGACATCCTATATGTAGCACACTTCAGTGGTTCCTTCTTTCAAAACGCCACCAAAGACCCCCTTTGTTCAGTTGTGGAATTGCCTTGGTATTGGTATTATGGCGTTTTAGGGAAGGTTCTATCTTCAAATGAACCATGTTCAACATCAAGAAGGGAAAGGTTCAATCTAGTGTTTTCTCTTCCTAGACTCATGTCCATCTTCAAGAAGGATGTTGTGCATAGGGCCAACCCTATGTTGAGATGGGTATTCATTAACCCTCTCAATTCTTTTTAACTAGAATTGACCATGCTCTTGAGTTGGATATCCACACACAATCTCTCACTTATATCTAGGTTGGGTATGTATAAACCCACTCTCATCTTAGATTTGAGCTTCGCTCTCTTAGATGCACCTGTGTCATGTATACTCAGGAGCAACTTGTCTTGATTCATTTGTAGCAATTTTCCATCTCCCACTTATTGACAGGAAGTCACCAATATAACTAGAAATGTGTTAACAGGAAGACACTAGGAGCCACACCAAAGCAACAGATCATGTCTTGAAAATATGTCATGATTTTCTCTTCCCTAGCACATAACTCTTTGCCATTTTAGCTAAGATTCTTTTCTATTGGTTCTCAAATTGAGTTTGATTAATGCGATGGTGCAGGGAGTTGCCATAGATGACAAGTTAGTTGATTTCAAATATATAGATCACAAACAAATAAAGCACAAAGAGAATTTGCAAATTATAAAACAAAGGCCAAAGGAAGCTCCGTTCACAGATTTAGAGAATGATGCTTCTATCCTCCTAAATCATGTGTAATTTTCCTTTCGATTCATTCCATAAAATGACTATGCTCATCTTTTCATCTGAATCCTTGGCAAGTATATGTAACATCTACCCTCTAGACTTCCATTCTATTTTATAAATTGTAATCCTTGACATAGAGACATATACCATCTAACATAGCCAGCCAGACATTAGTTCCATAATCACATTCAATAGCTATATATTTAGTGCTTTCTCCTTACAAACAGTAAATAAATATTACCATAGTGGTGCATCTATCAATGCAAAAATAAAGAAAAACAAAGCTCAAATATATATGAAGTGAGTCTGCAAATCGAATTCATCAATTCTATAATTTGTAACAAGAAACAGATGTAGGAAGTCGCTAATGACAAAGGAGAATATCTGGATAATAAGCCGAAAACAATGCTTGGACATTTTAGGTAGTCGGCACCCACACTGCATAGTTACATGGAATATTAACAGAAAACAATTATTTTCTTGACATTTTGTAAAATGAAGTTCCCTTCATCATCGCAAATCCCTTCCACTTATGAATTATGACTCCCGAGATGCTTCAAAAACAAAAAAGTATACTACATAATCAATTCAATTCAATTGCAGCTACCATGCACATCCATTCCACACATGTACAGTAACAAGGGTTATTCATTTCAACAATTAACTGGACTTTGTTGTTCATAGAAGAGTTTGTGAATACAATTCTTGATCCTCTTCAACATTGTCTTGCAGTATTTTTCCCAAATCATCAACTCAATATACCACATAAAAGGAAGAATGCGGAGTTCCTAGCTTGCAGTCACAAGAGATACCCATTTTAATAATTTTGCAGCAAAAACAGGGCCATTTGGATCAATGGTCCCAATTCAATGTTCCATTGACAGTTTTCCAAAATGCCACATCTTTCCTCTTCTTGCAATTTTTTTAATAAGGTGACCTCATAAGTAAACTCTATAAAACAAAGAAATGCAAATACACCATTAGAAAAAGAAAAAAACCACAAGGAGGAGAAGAACAAGATGGTATCCATGATCCATAAAAAAGAAAAACCTACATTGTTTGCAAAGAGCTTCGCTTTGCTTCGCTTCGGCAATTCCTGAAACTCCACACAGAAAATGCGAGCACAGACATGACAACATGGACTCAATTTCTGCCTTTCATACAACAAATTCGACAAGAAAAAACTCTGCTTTTTGTGAACATCATACCGGCAAAAACATAGATAAAAATCCCATTTTTATTGAGCCAAGCCAGGCGACAATCTCTCCACTTCCTATTTTCTGGGTTCTTGACCAAGCAAAGCTGAAGGAGTATTAATTCTAGGGAAGCCACTGATGTCCTCCAATTTGACACCTCGGGAAACCACAAATGCCATGGTTGAGGCTGCTGCTGAGGATGATGACTGCTATTTGGATGAGCCTGATGAGTCCTCACTAAAATCTGCCATGCTAGCAATGTTTAGTGGGGTTGGAAGTGGGTGGATCTATCTATAAGAAGAGGAAGAAGAAGAAGAGTAGGAGTCTTCATTGGGTAATAGTGGTGGACCATAATGGTTAAATAGTTGCAGTTTTTATTTTATTTTCTTAACCTTCACAATTTTAGTTTTTGGAGCATCACAATTACCCTAATGCACAATACTTGCCACTCCTGTCAATGAATGGTCAGAGCAGGAAAGGCATTCCTTCAATATTCTTCCCTAACGGCAACAACATATCCATCCATGAAGTCTTGTTGCCCCAGTCAATGCAATTTTTATTTAAATTCTTGCTCAAGTGTCTCCTGAACATTGATTTGTTTTTTTAATAGACTTGACAAAACGATGGCAAGTGCTTCTTGCAGCATTTCCCTATTTAAATTGGGTTGATTTCATGGTTCCAACTTGCTCGTCATGGTTCTGTGTTATTCTGGGGAGCCATTGATTAGCTCTACCTATTAATTTGAGCACTAAAAATCGCTACTCCAAAATGTTTGGTCGTCATTGTCAGAGGAGACAACAAATGTATGTCTACAAATACATGTCCTGGTTGTTGCATGTTATGCACACACAACAAAATTTAAACGTCCCTGCACATTATTTACAGTCCTTCCCACACTGCAAATGTATGAGCCAAAATGTTCTTTTTCCTCCAACAATTTTTGTACTTTCTATGCACATTCTACACCCAACAATGATGCTTCGAAGGTCCTTCTTGTAGCATGAAAGTCTTATATACATGTGGTAGTTAAGGATTGGAAATAGTAAGCGTAAACTAGACGAATGGCTACTAAAGCAATTGGCGTTTCCAACATTTTGTGTTTGGTGGATCCATTAGCAACTCCGATAGGTAACGAAGTGGATAACCATTGGGCAATAGTGTGGAGATAACTTACTGCAAAGATTTGGCTACAACGTCTACAAATTGTGAGGATCATGTGTGTATTATGTTTCTCCTCCCCACATGTGTATGTCTCTCTCTTTGGGTAAGAATGGCTGCAAAGTGTGCCAAACTAAATGTGGGGTTTTAGTATATGGAAACATAGTGTGCAGAACAGGGTTACTACCACCATTAGAATTTGGCCACATAAAGTGAGGTTTGAACTCACTTTGATACCACTTGTAACAAACCAATTGATCGTTACGCAATGCCATTGTTAGAAAAAGGAAAAAACCCCAAGTCCAAAGACAAAAATATATTTAATAAATGTTGAATGATCAATGAATACAATTGGACAAGGAGACCTCTTTATATAACGTTGAAACTGTGAGTCACACCATATGAGTCATGATGAATGGACGTGACCTGCAGAATGCATACTATAACAAGCTTAATATGGCTGGAACTTAATGCAGAAAATTATCAAGGAACATACAAGCTGATGCATAATATTGTCCTAGTTCAAGTCAAAATACAATGGCTATATATTCTTATGAACCACTTCTTTTTTAACCATGTTTGAATTGTGTTTAGTGCTCAAGATACCTTTAGAATAATTTTACATAATTTTTTTTAAGATACATGTTTTCATATATTTCAACAACTATTTATGTAATGATCCTAACTAGCATTCATAGACTTTTCTTTGCAGATTTATTTTACACCATTTGTTTGGTGCCTATACGAAATGGCAGACTATGTATTTCATGAGAGCTGAGTTCATCCTAGCTTTTGGTTTGGTTTTGTTGTTCTTGTTGGCTTCTTGATATATTTTTATGTTTTTGATGGATTCTTGTTTGGTTTTGCTGATGTTGTCACCATTTCCTTTGCACGCTAAGTTGTTTTTCACTAAAAAATTTCAAACAAATTTCTCATACACATAAAGTTACTGAAAAGTAATCACCCCTATAGAGAATTCATAAATCAATTCGTCCCCATCAAATAAGAGCGAAATTGACAAGGTAGGCAAGAGATAGATAATCATATTTTGAAAATTGTTGTTAAAAATAGGGTTCAGATGTTGAGACCAACCAACTTATAATTGAAAAAATAGGATTGGATAGGATGAATTGAGGATGTAGTTCAACATGCAAAAGGAAAGAAAGTGAAAATTTGATTAATAAGTGTTGGAACTTCAGGTTCCTTGTAACCTCACCTTGTCATCTGATTGGTTGTCACTTATGAAGGAAATACAAATGTTGTTCCTCTTTTAAACCTGTAAATTTTTTCAATAATCAATGCCAAGTCTTAAGGCTTGACTGATCACCTTGTTTTCATATTAGAAATCATTCAAGGAAAAAATGACATTAGTCTTTTGAAGTCCTCTTCATTTTCAATACTCCCTTACCATTCTTCATTTTCAATAATCACAACTAAATAGCATGATATCCAACTAAGTAAGATGCGTACACATGTTGGATTGTCAGATATGACTTTCACTCTAAATGTTTGATCTCTTGCAAAGAAACATAACTTCGTTGCATTAATCCTCTAAACCATCTAAAAAATAATATCCAACACATACTCCTCTATAGTTCACCTCTTGCAAATTTCTTAAGCTATAACATATCATGCACCTAAGAGTCATATTCTTCTGGGAAAGATGTAATACTTGTGTTAAAAGTTGCACTCTTATTTTTTATAATACATGGTACATTAAGGGAAACAGCACATCATCATCTGAATATTCAGATGAACAAGCACTAATACTTGCTCCAAGGACAAATGAATACTTCAATCAAATGATATATTTCACTTGCAAAAGGTGCCAAAACAGGAAACTAAAGAAGCGACGGCTAGTTGGTAAACATAGATTGAACTATGGATTTTATATAGAAGAGGTACACAATAAAATTAACAAATTGTTATTCTTATAATAAATAAATATGAACATTATGTAATACATTATTATTGATCATTTCAAATGATTTTTTTTATGAAAAGCTGCTTCTAGTTCCCAATGTTCCTAGAGAACCGACAGATATCACTGATGATAGCCATTCTCAAGATGAAGAACAAGACACATTTATGGATGGAACTACTTCACAGATAAATGAGGTTGGTGTTAATGAATTTATCCAAGAATTCTACACATCTTCTGAAGAAGTTATTGATTCGCCCCTAGCTCATTTGGCTAGGACGCCTCTTTTCCCAAATGAAAATACTTCTATATTGGCGACACTTATGTTGTTGTTGAATTTGAAGGTTACACATGGATTGACAAACACTTGCTTTACCGATATATTAAGGTAGGATTTGATATTCCTGTAAATTAATGATCTAAATGTCTTAAAATTTTTGAATATTGTGTATACTTATGTTATAAAATCATTTGTTGCATCATGTAGACTTTTGGCAAACAAGATACTTCCAAAGGACAATAAGTTGCCTCATTATCATAGAGAAGTATCTTCAGTAATGAAAGACATTGAAATGGAGTACAATACATATGTTGCATGTCCAAATGACCATATATTGTACTATGGAAAGAATGCAAATTTGCAATGGTTCCGAGTGTGTCACATAGATAGGTATCATAAAGATCAAGTATCCAAGAAGGTTCCTTATAAAGTACTACGACACATTCCACTAAAGCCAAGGTTTGAGAGGATGTTCAAATGAAAGGAGTTGGAAAAATATATGGATTATCATGCACAAGGGAGGAGCCAAGATGGTGTCATGCGTATGGCCGTGGATAGCAAATATTGGAAAGATATTGAGGGAAAATGGACGCATTTAAGAAATGAGACAAGGAATGCAAGAATTTCTCTAGCAATGGATGGTGTCAATCCGTTAGGATATATTAGAACAACATATTCTATTTGGCCAGTTTTAATTATTAACAACAATCTCCCCCCTTGGATGGCAATGAAAAAGGAGCATGCAATGTTAACTCTCATCATACTAGGTACTAGAACATATTAATGCAATGCTTTCTTGAAGATTATATACAAAAAAATTCAACTCAGTTAAACCCTGATACAAATTTTTTTGTTTACTTAGGGAAGTATCAAGTAAAGGATATGGATGTATACATGGAGCCCCTCATTGATGAGCTTCACGAATTATGGGATGGTGTAAATATGTATGATGTATCAAGACCTATCAATGATAGAAACTTCCTCTTTCATGCGATCCTTATCTGGACAATTCATGATACCCGGGGACTCTCTATTTGTTGTGGTAATATATTATAAATTACATTTGTAATTATTTTGTTCATTTTACCGTTTACTCAATATGTGTTCCATACTTATTTCAGGGCTACAAACAAAGGGGAAACATGGTTGTCCATCATGTGGGCCGAAAACGTTGTATAGGTACTCAAAGGATCTTAATAAAACTGTGTATGATGAGTATAGACAATTCTTATCACAAAATCATCGCTATCGAGTGCGTGAGAAAAATAAGTTCAATGGAAAGGAAGTGGAAATGAGGAAGCCAAGAAAGATGAATCCTTCTAGGTGTAAAGCACTGTATGACAAAAAAGAAGGGGCAGGCTTTCCACTAGGAATGAAAAGACTCTCTATTTTCTATAAATTAGAGTATTATGAGAAATTTCCAATAGCCCACCTATTTGATACTATGCACACTGGGAAAAATGTGGTAGAGTTCTTTTGGAAACATCGAAATGGAACCAACCATGAAGCGCAAATAAAGTTACGAAAGGACCTCCAAGTTTCCAATACCATGCCGAACATGTGGTTGCATGAAAACAACTCATGTGTTCATGCTCCGTGGATTTTTACATCAGAGGATAAAGCAAACATCATTGATACAATGAAAAGTATAAGATTTCCTTCTGGTTTTGTTGCAACATTAAAAAATGTATTCATGAGAGATGGGTAAGATTTTACAGGCCTAAAAACACATGATTGGCACAACTGGATAAAGGTAACTATGTAGTACATCAGATTTGTTGCAATATAATTATAAATTTGTATATCTTACTGACAATAGAAGTTCATGCATATTTTAACATGGCTATTTGTTATTGGTCATGTAGTATGTGTTTCCTGTAGCAATACCAAGCACTTTTGATCATGATGTCACATTAACTATTTACAAATTATCCAAATATTTGAGGCATTTTGAATCCTTCATCCATACTCTTTGATGAAACTTATCCTTTGAAGTGTATCATTGGTAATTCATTTATATTAGTTTATACATATAGTTTTGAAGAAATCATTAGTATTTATTGAGATACATGTTAATATATGTAGGTGGGTCTCATCTAAAGAGATACGCGAGGATGAATTGAAGTATTGGAAAAGGAATGTTTCACTTGTGATGTGTAATATTAAAATGTACTTCCCTCCAAGCTTCTTCAATTCTCAAGAACACTACCTTGTACAACTAGTAGAAGAGATTGAACAGTGTGGTCCTATCCATATTCGGACAATGTGGCTCGTGGAGAGATATATGAAAGTTCTAAAACAATTTGTGAGGCAAAAGGCTCGACTAGAAGGGCCCATGGTTGAGGGGTACATGATTTTCCAAACAATGGTTCATTTGAGTGAGTACTTACCTCAATTGCATCTTGAAGCACCGCGATCATGGGATTGTAACCAACCATAGTCATTTGAAGGAGAAAAATTAGAGGGTAAGGGGACTTCAAAGAGGATAAAAGGTATATAAAAATGTTATTCTTAGTTGTTTTTATCTTAAATTTTATAAGACATGGCTTTAAATAATTATTAATTCATTGAACAATTCTATTTTTCATTGTAGATGCTAAGGAGTGGGAGTCATTACATTTGTATGTTGCATATAATTCTGACTTTATGTTGGAATGGATGGAGAAGTACACTGAACAAAAGAAATTAGAGGATGAAAAGGCATGGGACAATATATATAATAGACATGGCCAAAACATTGCTCAAGGACTTCCTGCAAGACATAAAAGAAAATGGCCAGAGAGATGCTCATGGGATTGGCTAAAGATGAATATCGAACATGAGGCAACAAAGGGGAGGAACATAGTAACAATACAACAACTGAATTTCGTTAAAGGATCTAAAAATGGAGAGTGATACATATATATTAACATATTAGGTATTTATTAAATTGTCTTTTAAATTTTGTATCTGTGAATCTAATTAGTTAATATTTATATGAGTGTAGGTAACATATTACAAAGGAATGTGGAATAATAGTCATCATTTTTGCATAAAAAAGGTTGATGACATGCAACAAACTTATGATTCTGGAATTTCAGCATCATTTGAGGTGGATTGTCGTTCACATGCAAATGATAGACAACCAATCACAAGCACACTTCGGTATTATGGAGTGTTGGAGGATATTATAGAGCTTGATTTTATGTCTTTCAAAAAAGTTATCTTCCATGTTGAATGGTACAAGCTTATCAAAGTGGGAGAGGAAAAAACTATCTTTCTACACTTGAATGGATTCGAAATGATCAATACATCTAGGTTTGAAGCCACTTCTGAACCTTATGTGTTTCCAAATCAATGTGACCAAATATTTCTTATTCCAAATTTAGAACAACCAGGTTGGTCATTTGTTATTGATTATGATCCAAGAGGACGAATAGTAACATTTGTTCAAGATGTAGAGGAACATGATTTACATGAAGATACAGAGCCCCCCCTGAAGACATGGTTGACCTAGATGAAGATGATGAAAACATGATTGTTGATGATGAATATGACCAAGATGAAGATCATGATGAGTTTAATGAAGTGCTCGAAGGACCTGAGAAACCACATGAGAATCAAGTCCATGAAGATGATGAATTTATTGATTATAATCTACCTATAATTGAAGGTGATGAAGACCATGAAAACTCTCGTATTGATTTTTTTGTGGATTTAGAGCCCATTAATGGTGGTGTATTTATGCCATCAGATGGGGAAATTTCATGTGAATATGACGTTGTTTGATCATCATGTCCACTTTAATATGGTTGTGAGTATTAATTACAATATAATTAAATATTTATAGGTTAAGTATTGTCTTTTTTATTGTACACAAAATATAATGGAAATCATATTGTGACTATGTTATTAACTTGAATGTGTTGGTAAATCATTATGTAGTGGTAAATCATATGAAGTTGATGTGCATTAATGGTTGTAAGTATAATGGTAATTGTTTAAGAATTACTATATTGCTTATGCTGTCAATAATTGGATTATAATAGATTATATTTATTATTGATATAGATAATATCATATGGGTTCCTAATAAATCTATGGTATAAAAATTCGACTACAAGCTAGTATAAGGCCTAAAGTATGCCTAAAGGAATGTTTCATTATACGTATCTTCATAGTGCAAACCTTATGGTTTCATATAATGAGCTTACTGTTATAACTATCTCTCTCTATGATGCGGATAATATATATTCCTTTCATGACATTTAATTCAGATGGTTAACCCCAAGTTTATAATAAACACATTACTAAGCTAAAGTACATAATGTAAGAAAGAGGATCCCTTTGTGTTTAGACAAGAATGAAACATAATAGAATATTATAGAAGGATGTGTTCTTATGTATAACAAGCATACACTCTTGGTTATAGTAGTTACCTAGAAAGTCTATTTTATACCTTGAAGTGTTGATGCTTGTTAAAATAAATTTTTTTGCCCCATATCCCAAAACTACTATCACGGATATTGGTTCATTACATATAACTTGCAATTTTATTTTATTTTATTTTTTTACTTCTTTAACAATTTACTTGAAATACTTTTTTGTGTTTGGTGGAGGTAGGGGATCTACCACACCCCAATTCCTTAATTGAAATGTTGAGAAGCTCTACACAATCAACACCTAGGCACTTTATGCAATCAACACCTAGGAAAGAGAAACACAATACAATAAAGATAAAATACCTTTGGAAGTTGAGCATTGTTTACGTTTTTCTTATGTATTGAAACATAATGAAAATTGTGTATGTTATTGTTTATGTGCTAGTGAATTTGATTTATGTAACTAATATCACTTGTATATGTTCTCTAATCAATATTTGCTCATTTTATATCATGTGTTTCTTTAAGAATATGTCTATGGGTGCTCCCAATTCTACTATGGGGGATCCATTGATCTTAAATGATTTACTTGAAATGCTAAGAAACGGGCAAGGGAAAAACATTGCTACGATGTTGCATGAGGTAAGCTTGAAATTGTCTTTCATAGGTTGAATTATCTTATTTTCCCTATTATATTTTGTTAATCTATGTTTGTGGAATGTCATCCATCTCTAAAGTCAGTCCAACCCCCATTACACCCTTTAATACATCTAGTATTATGCCAGCGGTAAGATTTAATCTAAATTCTCATGTGCATTTAATTGACTTAATTCACCTTTTACCATTTTATTATTTAGTTTGTGTCGTGTAGGATGTTTCAAGAATTACTCCAACAAGCGTGCAATCTATTGGTATAGAGGGTCATTTCATACCCTCTACATCTAGACCAGAAACACCTATCACAAGAGTGACATCAAAGTGGATGTGCCTAGTATGCCCGTTGAAATGGACATGCATGCCCCTGTTAGGAGTACATCATAGTTAATGAATAATCCTTCAAGTCTATGTTCAGGAAGAATTCTCCCTCCAACACCTGAACAAGCTCCTTGAGGATTCTCATAGAATCACAATCAAGAATACTAACGCTCCTTCCAGATACTCTTGAAATTGTTGAAATTAGGAAGGAAATACTTAAACAAATTCAGTTATCGGAGAGGGCATTGGGCTTACTTCAGATGAACAGGTAAAATTATCTAGAGATATTATATTATTATTCTCGTCTAGTTCATAATTTTGTTGAGCATTATAGGCATTGTTGTGATCTCTTGATTTATTTTGATTCTTCATTGCTGCTTCCAAGAGTTCCAAATGCTCTTCAATATTTTAGCATTGCATTGCTTCAAGAAGGTTTGCTGACATCATGACATTTCATGTTCTTATTCTTATGATACATCGAAATTCTTCACACCTCATTCTCTAAATCGAACTTCCATCCATCCTTGGAATTTATCCCAAATATGTTCCAACCCATCATCTTTATTCTTATTCAACAATATATCATAATAATCTTCAGCACTAAAAATTATAGTTGTATATTTTGCATCATGCTAGAGTCCTTTAAATTAGCTCTTCAAGGATTCTTTGGAGACATTAAATGCAACTTTCCTAGTCATATGTTTACATCAGCTCTTTTTTACAACAAATATGAACCTAAATCAAATTCTTGACTGCTAATAGTATGATCATCGAGCCGCTCAAAGACTTTCTTACCGTGGCCGCTACAATCCTTAGTAACCAAATTGATCATTTAAATACAACCTTTAACTACTTTATGCAATAGCCCTTGGCATGCACAAATATCAGTCATTCAATCAATTCATATGGAAATCCTTACTATGTCCACATTATCTCATCAAAATTAGGTAATGCTACCCCCAAATCAAGATGAACTTAGTTAAGTAATATGAGATTTTTGTATTTAGTTATGGGCAATTCTACTTTAAAATTTTCACATAAAACTGCTACAAATGATGATGTCATAATGTGTTCTCAAATTATTGCCACAAAAGGAGATTACTATCCACAACTATACTCAACATGAGTGCTTTTGACCAAACAATAAGGGTTGCTAGGCCCACTTATAGTATCCTTTTATAGTAACTAGAGATATTCTAATATTATTCTTGTCCTTTTTATAGTTTTCTTCAGCGTTATAGATTTGAGTTTTCATAGTTTTGTAGTTTTTAGTATTACTGTAGTTCAAAATATTTTTAAGTTCTAAGCCTTATTTATTTTTTTAGTTTCGTATTTGGTGTTTATGATAATTATCTTAGAGTTGAAAATAGTTTTAGATTTCGGTTGGGTTTCTAACAATATCATAATCTCATTGAAAATGAAGGATATATATGTCAAATTGATTGATGTTCCTATAGGGGAGTCTACCTCAACCCCTAAGACTACAACAATATCCTCAGTGACTATAAAACTAATACAAGAAGTTACAAGTTTGCTCACTCAGAAGGAAATCTCTTAAAGGATGAAATGGGGTTGAAATTTTTTCACTTTATTTTTCGTCATGTAGAACAATTATTTGGAAATACCATCCAAATGGATTGGAGGAAGCAAGCCAATGCTAAGAAATAAGAACTCTTTAAAGATGTCATAATAGCATTTGGAAATCTCGGTTTTAATAAGTAAATTATTCTGGATATTGCACGGAAATACATTCACTCTAAACGAGACAATTTAAGGTCAAAGTTGACAAAAGACTTGAGATATCCACATCTAGCTTGAATCACAAACCAAGTGACATGGGATGAACTTATGAAAGATGCCAAGTTTAAGAGGAAGACCGAGAATAATCCAAACTATAGGCTATCCTCACGAGGAGGAGCTAAAAGATGCCTTCGAGATACAACAAAAGCAACCCAAGCTAGGCTATCAAGTATTGTATCCCATAAATTAGAATCTGGTGGGTACAATAACATTCGTGGTGGCTTGGTAAGTGAATATTTTCATCTACTATATATATATATATATATATATTTTTTTTTTTTAGAAAAAAAATCATGACAAAGATGTGAGTTAATTGTATCTTATGAGTCATTATACCTTTATAAATTTGGTTATCTTCATTTATGTAGGTTCACCAATTTCAAAAGGAAGCTTCGAAGGAGGACCTCAAATATGATTTACTACATGGTTCCCAAGGCCTTCGACAACATATGCTAGATTGAGGCGAGAAATTAATCACCAGTCATGAATCTGAGGTAAGTTCTTTATAATATTTTATGATTTTTGCAATAATTTAATTGGAGGTATTATGTTATTTTAATAATTTAAATTATGTTGTGTATAGGAATCCCAACAATCAAACTCATCAGGTGAAGCATCTGGTAGTGATCATGAGGAGGAGCTATAGGCACATGATGAATCGTTTCTTGCACACAATGGCCCAATTTTCATTCTTGAACCTTGGTAGGAAACCATCCTTGAATTCCAACAAATAGGAGGCAAGAATAATGAGGAGGTTGTTCAATGTGATGAGCAATCCACACCCACAGTTAGAATTGTGCCTCATAGAAAGAGGAAACAAAGGAAGATGATGGACATAAACAAATGAACAAAAGAGATATTTTCTTGCTTCTTGTAACTTTGTTGAGTTTTAATTGCTATTATAAACCTATTTTATATATCATCATACTTGTTAAATGAATAGTCATGTTTCTTCAACAAATATAACTATGCTGCCTTGGATCAAGGATGAGATGATTACTTACATTTTCATTGACATGACTGTATTTTCAGCAAATATAACTGTGCTCCTTGGATCGAACCAAAACAAATATTTTCTTCTTGTGTCTCTATTCAGTTCGTTGCTATTATAAACCTAATCTATATATCATCATACATGTTCAATGAATAGTTATGTTTCTTTATATTATGTATTGCTATTGTTCTAAATATTTTTCCATTCTGCTCAGTTCTAGAATAGCTTATGCTTCATTCTATTTGGATTTGAAAAGTATTTCTAGCTTCAAATATGGATAGTTCACTTAGAATATACATATGATTTTCAGGCATTCAAGGGAATCCTCGAGTTCACTTTTCATTTCTTCAAATTATATTTTGTTTTGTTTTAGCCATTATAGGGTAATGCTCATTTCAAGTCAATGTTCCTTTCTGTGCATGAAATTATTCCAGCAAGCCTCAATGATTTACTACATTTGAAATATTACTACTCCCAAACTTGTATTTTTTTAGGCTAATGTTATGTTGCTTGTGCTTTAAATCGGGCTATGGGAAGACTATTGTTAATGAAGCAGTCAAATGTTTTAAGAAGAAGCAACGAGTACAGACAAGCTTATAGAGCTTTTCGATGTATTTTTGGTGATACATTCGTTCTTTCTTTGGAAATGAAGAGAGAACAGTGCGAGACTCTGAAATTATTGTTAACAGGCCCCGTGGAGACAAAGGCTCCAAATTACATCCTTGAAAAATTAAAGGATGGGTTAACATGGTGTTGTGTTGCTTTAGTAAGGAAATGAGTAAAGTCTACAAGATGCTGGCATACTCGCAAGTGGTTCCTCAATGGTATACCGAACCCTCAATGGTATACATGGGGATGTTAGCTCAGAAAATGATGCAACACCCATTTTCCCCACTCTCCTGGAAGGCAGGTATCTAGAACGATCCCACCAGAGTTTCTGTGTATGCTGAAGAAAAACAAGTAGGAAACTCTTGTAATGACTCAGGAATTCCTCCTCCCAAGTAAGTACCTGTAAAATCCCGATATTTTCATAAAAATTTAAAATTTTTATAACAGCATTAAATGTAACAAAAATTGCGAATGTGGAAATAATAAATGCTTGACAAGACAGCCTTGAAATAAATAAGTCATTAATACAGAAAACATATTAATTATTGAGTCTCATAACTAAAAATATTTTAAATGGCAGCGACGCGACACACTTCTTTTAACATGCTTACGACATTAGTTTTGCTTGTGTTAATAGTAATTCGAATATCATGTGCTTATGTTTTCTTGACAATGTACTAACAGTTTTGTTTTTGGATGGTGATGAAAGGGATCCTACGAGGTCCCTGAGTCTTACTTAGCTATATTTAGCTAAAGCATTTGTTCCTGTCCCTCTTACGTAGATTTCAAGTAAGAGAATGCGACAACCAAGTGTTTAAGAGCAAAATATCTTTTTCATTAAATTGTCAATGTTTGGTGAAAATGCTATTTACTCCCTTGTTTCAGGTATGGACCTTGTCTAATCTAGATGTACTACTTGACTGAAGAAATATATAATAATGATGTTAGAATGATTGATATTCAAATTACATTCATTAGTAGAATCATCAAATAGAAATTACTTGTGCTTAGGAATTTCTAGAGTATAAATACTAGGTTACAAAAGTCAAGTATTAATATGATAATATTTATATTTTGTCGTTTCAATACCACCATAAGTATTGACTTGTGAATATCTTGACTTATACAATATTTCCAAACTATAGTATCATGATCCGATTTACATACTTGAGTGTCATAAATTAACTATAAAGGATCCTAAATTTCCCGTCTATAAATGCATATAGAAATTGTATAAACCTAGCACATCTATTATAATGTCACCTTCATATTTCTATTTTAAAAAGTTACAATATAACATTTAATCCTTTGAATAGAATATTTGCACCGTGTAAAAAAAAGTGTGATTCTACAAAATATTGTGTTTATATATAACAATAATACAAGGACCAAGGGACATAGCCTAACCAAGTCCTAAGTGTGTAGCCCTTATATGGAGTGTGACTCTTATACTATAACATTATCAATGTAACCAAACCTTTGAAAGGCTAAGACTTTAGCAATGAAAAGAACTATACTATGCATCCCTAGCTCTTGTTCTAAATATTGATTGTGTATGTTACTGCACTTTACAAACGAGTTCGTTGATAAGGTGACGAATTGACAGGTAATAAATTTGCTATTGTTATGAAATGGTAGGATGACAATGTCCTAATCAGATATTAATGCTTCGATCTAAATGCTATGGTGGAATGTATTGCTGTTAATCCACATCATCCACTTCATGTGAAACCTGGTGAATGATACAACTAAGGATCCGAGCTGTGCATAGTTGATATAAAAATCTTTCTCTGAGTTGGTTATACTGTTTTTCGTTGGCATACTGTGTTGGCATTGTCGTGGTTGTAACATTTAAGAGGTATTTAATGTAGTGGTTTTCCACTTTCCAACGTGCCTGGTTGGCAGCAATCTTCATTGTTGATCTGTGACTCTTGAGATTGTAATGGAACCCTAACTATACTATCGCCGAGGAAAAGTATTTTGTCTTCATTTCATTCTGGTAAAGAATTTGGGTGAGGTCGACAGGCCGAGAGGTTCTAGGGTTTGGTGGTTGAGAGCTTTCCCAAGCTCGAACCTGTGACTTGTGTGCGTTTAGACTGTGAACATTTGTCATAAAAAGAGCCAAGTATGTTGTGAGAGTTGCAATAGCTAAAACGTTAAAAGATTGAGTCTTAGTTGGCTTTACTGCGTGAGTTGTGAGGGTATCTGTCTAGAATTTTGAGATATTCGAACCAGGTTTCGATTTTCTTGCACTGGTGAAGTTTCAAACTTAGAATATGGAAGCTTCTCCTTCATACATTGGGTGGATAGTTTCATTAGCTACACTTGTAGAAGTGCCTCGCGATAACACAGGTAAGGACCTTTCTTTACCAACCACTGTCATTTCACGTATTTGAAATTCATTTATAAGTTCTCATTTAACCATTATAGGTTTACTTGTCAGGTTTTCCCTCGTCAAAGGAACCTTTTACATGATTTTTAAGGTAAGATCACTTCATGTCCATCGGTAAGCCTCGACGGTTCTTTACCTCTTGGTATCTCTTGGTTCAGTTGTGATCGATGCTAGATGTTTTGGCAAGGTGGTGATGTTTGGTTTCTGGCACGATTTTTTTCCATGTTTGTAAACTTTTGGGATCCATAATGGAAAGCCCATCTGCTATGATTATTAGCTAGCTTGTTACTACAGTGTCTACTGTAAGTTTTGGTTGGAAAAACCTTGTAAAAGAAAATGTAATGATAAAGGATAAACCCTCGTTCCTTTGAATGGATCATATAGTTTTTAAAACTGCAAATGTTTACTGTATAATATTTGGAATCCCAATCGTCGATGTATAATGAATAGTAATTGTTTTGATAATAAGTTTTAAGATTATTATTGAATCATCTCTGTGAAAATAATAGATGGATTGTGCGATTTAGGGTTTGAATGGAAAATGGAACTTTGTTTTTACTTGAAACAGGATGATGTTTGAAGGATTTGACCCTTGGTTTTATACTGTGTTTACAAAAATGTTTTGTGTTGAAAAGTGTTAATGTTTCAATAGTTTTTGATTTTGGACTAGAGTCAATCTAAGTATTTTGCTATAGTAACAATTTCGATAATGTACCAAATCTATGATCCAAGTTGTTGTTTCGAAAGTAAAATATACGTAGGGTTTGGTCAAGAAAAGTTTAGAATGTTGAAAAGCGTATTCCTATTTGATTAGAGGAAATCGTAAATCTGTGTTTATAATTTGAAAGTTTGAATAATTGTTAAGCATTGCATACATCGGACCAGTTTTGCTTCTATAAAAGAAAAGTGAAATTGATTTGTTTCTAGGTCAAAGGTTCCAATTTTGATCCTAAAACAGAAATGCTAAAAGATAGAATGTTTGGATTCTAACTATGATGAAAGATTTTGAAAAAGGAAACCGTAGTTGATAGTTGAATGGACATATGAGATATATTCACTGAAATAAATTTATGATATGAAATATTATGAATGATAAATAGCTATTTATTATTTAAATATAATAACTCTGATTACAAGAATTTTTGCAGCTGTTAGAAATCTAAAATTAGTAATGCCTGAAACATCTGGTATTCATAACATCTTTACAATAGAATACATGGTAATATATTTCAATAATAGTTAGTGATAAATAGAAATATAGTTCTGTACAGAGATGAATTGTTTCTCTTTTATAACTAAGTACAGGAGAATGCTTTCTACAAATATTTGGTATATACTATTCTGTTTCTGAGTTTAAACATGCAAACATTCGAATTTAAAAGAACACTATAGTATCAATCTATCTATTCACTTGGCATTCTGCCCATCAGTTATCTGATTTAATTCTACTTCCCTGTACTAGAGTATGATGCAGAAACCAGCATGGGGAAAAATGTAGAGAAGTCATTTTATCAATCATTTCATCTATTACATCATTTTCATTTAGAAAACATACTTAGGTTAGAAAGTAAAAACAATTCCTTCTATACTCTTTTGACTATACTACTTATTGTTAAATGTAAAATTCTAATTGACTGAAATAACAACAAAACTATAGAACCTGATAATTTGTAGGAGAACAAACCACCCAAGGAGCCTGTTCTACCCAAACTACTCCTGAAGACAACCAACTTACTTGCCTTAGGACCCCTGAACCTGTTCACTGAACCACCAAGAGGAAGATTTTGTAGAAGCCTTAGTACATCAACTTGCAATAGAATATAGTTTTTTCAATCATCAAGACTCAACATTCAAAGAGACTTGAACCAACACCTCTCATTCTCCTTCTTAGAATAACTAGCAGTCTCACAATTACACTCTCACATAGCCTCCCTATTCAAATTTCTCAGTGATCACCTGATACACTTGAGGAATATTTCTACAGAAAATATTGTAGGAGCTGCTCGCTCAATTCGAATTGCCTTTCTAGACTGCCTAGGCCTTTTAGTGGTTAACTGGTCATTAATGAGCTTCCTTCTCTCTTCCACCCACTTAGGGGATAATGCCACAAATTTAGGGTTAGTTTTCCCATAACCAACAGCTAGTCGTGGAGTGCAAATGCTGTCATTTGTCCCATACCTTCTAACAGCTTCCATTCCTCCTAGTGGTTGAGTGAACACTCATTTAATAGTTCCCTTGGGTGTTTGTCTCCTATTTTAATTTATTAAATAATAATAATCAGTAATTACAATCATCCTTGACCAAACTTGGTCATAATTACAAAACTTTGTAATTATATTTTAACATAAAGTATTTTGAAAATAAAATAATATTCTCAAAATTTAGGTAGGTGACATACACCCCCCTTAAGCCTCAACATCGTCCTTGATGTTGTTTAATCATTCTCTGAGTGTTCCTGAAATAGATTTGGGTATGCTTCCCGCATACTACTCTCCAACTTATAGGTTGCGTCTTCTGGGATAAGATGGTTCCATTGCACCTTTACCTGCCCAATGGTGCAATTCCAGAGTAGAGTTTCCCTCTTTCGAGGATACAGTCTGGTTCCACCTGAAAATCGCCATCTTGTCCCACCTGTACAGCATTCCAATTTACAACATGAGTAGCATCGTGTACATACATCTTTAAAATGATATATGAAAAACATTTTGTATCTTTAAATTTGGTGGCAAGGCCAGTTGGTATGCCACTGGTCCAAACCTTGACAATATTTTGAAAGGACCACAATACCTAAGTGCCAACTTGGCACAACTTTCCAATTTCAATGAACTCTTTTTCTGTCTTACCTTCAGAAAAACATGTTCACCAACCTGGAACTCTTTATGAGTCCTTCTAAGATCTGGTTGACTCATTTTCCTATCTTGGGCAACTTTAAGATTTCTTTGTACCTGTTTCACAATTAGTTCTAATTCTTGCAACAATTCAAGTCCTAAAATAACTCTATTTACAGGGTCATTCCAAGAAACAAGTGTATCACATTTCCTACCATAAAGAATTTCAAAAGGGCTAAGCATGGCTGATGCATGATAATGGTTATTATATGCAAATTCTACTAAATGCAAGTAGTCCTCCCACTTACCAGGCTGTTCTTTAACATACATCCTAAGCATGTCTTCCAATACCTGATTCACCCTTTATGTTTGTCCATTTGTTTGTGGATGAAATGTTGTACTGAAGTTTAAGGTTGTATTCAACCCTTTAAACAAAGGCCTCCAAAAGTTTCCAGTAAACTTGAAATCACGATCTGAAATTATCACTTTTGGTATCCCATGTAATTGAAAAATATGTTTCATGAAAATTTATGCAATGTCTGGAGCCTTATGAGTAGTCTCTACAGGTATAAAATGTCCTGCCTTGCTGAGTTTATCCACTACCACCATGATAGAGTCATTTTGTTTCTAATTTTTGGGTATCCCAGTAATAAAGTCTATGCTTACAACTTCTCTTTTCCAGCTAGGTATAGGCAATGGCTGCAACAGTCCAGCCGGATGTTGATGTTCAACCTTCACCTTTTGACAGTCCAAACACTTAGCTATGTATTTTGCTACTTCATCTTCATTCTGGGCCAATAGTACTCTTTCCGTAACATGGTGATGGTTTTCTGATAACCTAGATGACCAGAATAATGGCTTTTGTGCATCTCATATAATATTAGAATTTTTACTTCTGGTATGTTGGGTACATACAATCTGTTTTTGTATAATAACAGTCCATTATCCTTTAAACTGTAATCTGCCATAGAGTTTTTAGAATTGTTATTTGTTGTCTTTTCTTGTAATTTTTTGTATTCTTCATCTGTTTTAATCCCTTCAATGATCCGATTTTCTAAATCTGTTGAGTAAGTACTGATGGCTGAAATAAAATTCATCTTTGCTTTACAACTTAATGCATCATCAACCTTGTTCTCTTTCCCTTTTATATGCTGAATTTCAAAATCATATTCACTTAGAAAAGTTAACCATATAGCTTGTTTAGCGTTCAAATTTGTCTGATCTAATAAATATTTTAGACCCATGTTATCTGTCAACAAGGTAAAATTTCTGCCAATAAGTTCGTGATGCCACATTTTTAAAACATGAATTACTGCTAATAACTTTAAATCATAAGTAGAGTAGTTCTTCTCATGTATTTTCATCTTTCTAGACTCGTATGCAACAACATGTCCCTCTTGTGTTAGGACTCCTTTGAGTCCATCGTTACATGCATCGGTGCATACTATAAAATCCTTATTAGGATTTGCTATCCTTAGAATAGGTGTTGTAGTTAGTAATTTCTTTAGCTTCTTAAAATTGTCTAAACATTTATGATCATACACAAATTTCTTCCCTTTCTTTTGTAAGGAGGTTATGGGGTTTGCAATCTTTGAAAAAAACCTCTATAAATTTTCTATAATATCTAGTGATACCCATAAATGATCGTACATCCAACACATCCTTAGGAACCAACCAATCATTAATGGATTTTATCTTATTAGTGTCAACCGAGATTCCTTCCTTAGAAATTATGTGTCCTAAATACTAAATTTTGTCCTTGTGAAAATCACACTTACTAAACTTAGCGTATAGTTGATGATCTCTTAGAACTTGTAAGATAATACACAGATGTTCGTCATGCTATTCTTTGTTTTTAGAATACACTAGAATGTCGTCTATGAACACAATAGAAAACTTATCCAAGTATTTGTGCAGAATATTGTTCAATAAACACATAAATATAGTCGAGGAATTAGTCAGTCCAAATGGCATGACTACGAACTCATAGTGTCCATATTGAGTTCTAAAGGCTATTTTAAAAATATCCTCGTCCTTCACACAAACTTGATGGTATCCTAACCTTAAATCAATCTTTGAAAATATCATTACTCCATGAAACTGATCAAATAGATCATCTATGTGGGGCAACGGATATCGATTCTTGATTGTCATCTTATTCAACTGGCGATAATCTATGCACAGTCTTAAAGTTCCATCTTTCTTTTTAACAAATATAACAGGTGCTCCCAAAGGAGACACGATGGGTCTTATATAGTTTTTATCAATCAGTTCCTTCAAATGTGATTTCAACTCATTTAATTCCACTATATTCATCCTATATGGAGCTTTAGAATTCGGTACTACTCCTGGTATTAACTCAATGGTAAAATCTAGATCTCTCTTAGGGGGTAATACTGGAATCTCTTAAGGAAAAACATCTTTAAAATCTTTTAGGATAGGTATATCTTCTAGTTTCAGTCCGTCCTCTTTAGTAATCAAGTCATCATTCACTGGAAACATTTGACATCCTTTTCTAACTGCTCTTTTTACTCTCATAGCTGAAATCTGTCTAAGGGATGTCTTTCTTGGAATACCTTTTATTTCTACTATTTCTCCTTCATCATTTAAACATGTAAAATTTTTCTCATAACAACTCAGAATGA
This sequence comes from Larix kaempferi, assembly GCA_027924585.1. Taxonomy (NCBI): domain Eukaryota; kingdom Viridiplantae; phylum Streptophyta; class Pinopsida; order Pinales; family Pinaceae; genus Larix; species Larix kaempferi. The sequence continues at coordinate 3,149,427 of BSBM01000196.1, read as the reverse complement.
CATGATGGGATTCTAACCAGTCCATTCTGATTAAGATATCATAGGATCCTAAAGGTAAAACATTCAGCCTGGTTTGTGTCTTTAACTGATTCATAGATAAAACACAACTTTCAATAAAATCAGATACTTTTCTTTTTTTTCTTGTTGCTAGTCTAACTAACCAAGATTTATTGAATTTTTATGTTTTCAATTTAAAACTTTCTACAATATCGGGTGATATATAAATTAGGCTAGCACCTGGATCAATCAAGATAGTAATAGGATGGTTTTGTAGTACACCTTCAATCTCTACCATAGAGACTTGATGTTCTGCTTTCCTGTTGTCTAGAGCTGCATTAATTCTGGGCATCTCCCTTTCCAAGTCTCCAATAGTAGGTTCAATATGTATGGAATGAATATTGTTAGCTGTCCGCTTCCTCTTAGGGCATTTTGATGCACAATGAGGGCCTTGACACTCAAAACATTTGATAGGTGCCTTTTGGTCATTATTTATGGCGGCATTGGGAGTATTTCTATGAGATGTAAAATTGTGCTACTGGTTATTTCTGGGATTGTTTCCTTGAAAATTTTGGTTCTGAAATTTTGTCTTTTGGAAACCAGAATTTCCACTAAACCTGAAATTTTTCTTCTTCTGCTCAAAGTTGCCGGGTTTATGATTTTTCTAGTTAGATATCCCTTCTCTTTTCCGATTAGTGTCATAACAGAAAGTTGTCTTCCTTATGGCCTCTTCTAAGTGTTAGGATATTCCTATACTGCATCCTAGTCCCACCAGTATTTTGATCATTTACATTTTCAGTCATGCATGCACTTTTAGGGTTTGCATGCATTTGCGTGCATTCCAGTCATCAATCCAGCACCTAGCCCTCAGTTAGCCAGCCCCTGAGAGCTTCTCTTAGATCATTTTTAGCCCTCCTAGATCTTAGTGAACCCTTCCTCCTTGATTTAAGGAAGACACTCATCCTTTCTCACCTACCAGTCCATTTTACTTCAGTTATCCACCAGTCTTTCCTTGATTTGAGGCTAGACTAACTCCTCACTGCTATTATCACTCTGATTAACCTCTGATGAGACATGACTACCTGTTCTGACTCCAGTTAGCTCCTCATGCACCCTCCACTGAGCCTCCTTCATTCAGTTAGTGTCTCCATGTGCCAGTTACATTCAGTTACACCTACCACACTCAGTTAGACTCAGTTTGACTGATGAATGACAGTTACTTGTGCATTGATGACTCCATCGATGATGAGATAGACTACTAGTTGTGCTCCGATGACACTCCAATGATCTCTTGATCACTCCATGAAGGCTAATTCGTATTGCCACCTTAGGCATTCAAATCCTCATGGATTGTACTATTTATTTGTCCATATTGTGATTAATTAATTATTGTGTGTGAAGTATTTTTTCTTCTATCCGAGTTCTACTGTATTATTATTTTGTTTCTCATTATACTGCATTGACCACTCTTCTTCTATTTTCTTGCTTAATCAATTACTTTCTTGTGAGGTATACATCATCTCTTAGATCTACTATGAGGATTTTCACACTAAGGTCTTTGGATTGTTATACTCTATTATGTCCTTGATGTTGAAAGGTAGACAACTCAGGTATCTTTGAATCTTTGGTTTTTCTTCCACGAGGTATGGCACATACCTCAGTAAATTCAAAAATTTACTGTTCATCTCTTTCATGTTCATACTTCCTAGTTTTAAATCATAGAATTCCTTGTATTTTTCCTCATTGTATTGCTCAGATAAGAACTTTTTCTTGAAATATATTTTAAAAGTACTCCACTTTACATCCTTGCCTTTGATTCCCTTCACTCTTTTGATGTCCTGCAACTTAATATCTTCCTTCCCTATCAAGTTGTAAATTGTCATTTTTGCCTTCAATGATTTTGATTAATCATAAATCGGGAAATACTTTTTCATGCCAGACAGCCATGCTTCGGCTATCTCTCCTTTTTTAGTTTCACCATTGAAGGTTGGGGGTTTGATTTTCTTGAACTCCCCATAAATCTATTCATACTGTTTGTGACTTTTTCTTTTGGGTTTGTAGTCTCCTTCATTGCTATCACTTGAATAATTTCGTTTCTTTTTGCGTTTGTCATGGGAAGCTTCTGATGATGTTGAAATGTTGATTGCATCATCATTTTTCATTTTTTTACCCCTATCTCGATGAGGTAAATATTCAATCTTAGAGGTATTTTCAATTTCTCTATCTTGTTCATCAGTTGGGCATTGTTCGAACAGTACTTGATTAAGTTCCTCTTGTGCCTTCAGAATTTTCTCATTGTCTTGTTTTACAGATCTGATTTCTATTTTTAACTCTTGAAATCCACGTAACAGTTATGATGAATTGTCATTTAATTCACCATGGACTTCTTCTTCATAATTTTTTCCCATGCTATGACTGTTGGGTCAAAATATATCCTCTATATGTTCATTTCATCCTTCCATATCTATAGCTTAAAAATAATTTATGTATAACACAAATATTTAATTTGAATTAATAAGATTTCTACTGTAAATAAATTTTCTGTTGCATGTTCCTTGGACTTGTTTAGGCCTAGAGTTCGAACATGAGCTCTGATACCACATGTAACATCCCGATATTTTCTTAAAAATTTAAATTTTTTATAACAACATTAAATGTAACATAAATTGCGAATGCGGAAATAATAAATGCTTGACAAGATATCCTTGAAATAAATAAGTCATTAATATAGAAAACATATTAATTATTGAGTCTCATAACTAAAAATATTTTAAATGACAGCGACGCGACACACTTCTTTTAACATGCTTATGACATTAGTTCTGCTTGTGTTAACAGTAATTCGAATATCATGTGCTTATGTTTTCTTGACAATGTACTGACAGTTTTGTTTTTGGATGGCGATGCAAGGGGTCCTATGAGGTTCCCGAGGCTTACTTATCTATATTTGCTAAAGCATTTGTTCCTGTCCCTCTTGCGTAGATTTAAGGTAAGAGAATGAGACAACCAAGTGTTTAAGAGCAAAATATCTTTTTCATTAAATTGTCAATGTTTGGTGAAAATGCTATTTACTCCCTTGTTTCAGGTATGGACCTTGTCTAATCTATATGTACTACTTGACTAAAAAATATATATAATACTGATGTTAGAATGATTGATATTCAAATTACATTCATTAGTAGAATCATCAAATATAAATTACTTGTGCTTAGGAATTTCTGGAGTATAAATACTAGGTTACGAAAGTCAAGTATTAATATGATACTATTTCTATTTTTTCGTTTCAATATCACCATAAGTATTGACTTGTGAATATTTTGACTTGTACAATATTTCCAAACTATAGTATCATGATCCGATTTCCATACTTGAGTGTCATAAATCAACTATAAAGGATCCTAAATTTACCATCTATAAATGCATATAGAAATTGTATAAACCTAGCACATCTATTATAATGTCACCTTCATATTTCTATTTTTAAAAGTTACAATATAAAATTTAACCCTTTGAATATAATATTTGCACCGTGTAAAAAAAGTGTGATTCTACAAAATATTGTGTTTATATATAACAATAATACAAGGACCAAGGGACATACCCTAACCAAGTCCTAAGTGTGTAACCCTTATATGGAGTGCGACTCTTATCCTATAACATTATCAATGTAACCAAACCTTTGAAAGGCTAAGACTATAGCACTGAAAAGAAATATGCTATGCAACCCTATCTCTTGTTCTAAATATTGATTTTGTATGTTATTGCACTTTACAAACGAGTTCGTTGATAAGGTGACGAATTGACAAGTAATAAATTTGCTATGGTTATGAAATGGCAGGTTGACAGTGTCCTAATCAGATATTAATGCTTTGATCTAAATGCTATGGTGGAATGTATTGATGTTAATCCACATCATCCACTTCACGTGAAACCTGGTGAATGATACAACTAAGGATCCGAGTTGTGCATAGTTGATATAACAATCCTTCTCCGAGTTGGTTATACTATTGTCCGTTGGCATACTATGTTGGCATTTTCGTGGTTGTAACATTTAAGAGGTATTTAATGTAGTGGTTGTCCACTTTCCAACATCCCTAGTTGGCAGAAATATTCACCTTTGATTTGTGATTCTTGAGATTGTAATGGAACACTAACTATACTATTGTCGAAGAAAAGTCTTTTGTCTTCATTTCATTATGGTAGAGACTTTGGGTGAGGCCGATAGGTTGAGAGGTTCTAGGGTTTGGTGGTTGAGATATTTCCCAAACTCGAACCCATGACCTGTGTGCATTTAGACTGTGAACGTTTGTCATAAAAAGAGCTGAGTCTGTAGTGAGAGCTACAGTAGTTAAAAAGTTGAAAGATTGATTCTTAGTTGGTTTTCCTGCGTGAGTTGTGAGGGTATCTGTCCAAAATTTTGACATATTCGAACCGGCTTTCAATTTTCTTGTAGTGGTGAAGTTTTGACCTTAGAATCTGGAAGCTTCTCCTTCATATGTTGGGTGGATAGCTTCATCAGTTATGCTTGTAGAAGTGCCACGCGATAACATAGGTAAGGACCTTTCTTTACCAACCACTATCATTTCATGTATTTGAAATTAATTTATAAGTTCTTATTTAACCATTATAGGTTTACTTGTCAGCTTTTCCCTCGTCGAAGGAACCTTTTACATGAGTTTCAAGGGAAGAGCACTTCGTGTCCACCGATAAGCCTCGGCAGTTCCTTACCACTTGGTATCTCCTGGTTCAGTTGTGATCGACGCTATATGTTTTGGCAAGGTGTTGATGTTTGTTTTTTGGCACGGTTTTTGTTCCATGTTTGTAAAATTTTGGGATCCATAATGGAAATCCCAGCTACTATGATTCTTAGCTAGCTTGTTACTACAATGTCTACTGTAATTTTTGGTTGGAAAAACCTTGTAAAAAAAAAATGTAATGATAAAGGATAAACCCTCGTTCCTTTGAACGGATCATACAGTTTTTAAAACTGCAAATGTTTACTGTATAATGTTTGGAATCCTAATCGTCGATGTAGAATGACTAGTAACTTTTTTGATAATAAGTTTTAAGATTATTATTGAATCGTCTCTGTGAAAAGAAAAGATGGACTGTGTGATTTAGGGTTTGAATGGAAAATGAAACTTCGTTTTTACTTGAAACAAGATAATGTTTGAAGGATTCGACCCATGGCTTTATATTGTGTTTACAAAAAAAAATTGTGTTTAAAAGCATTAATGTTTCAACAGTTTTGGATTTTGGCTGAGAGTCAATCTAAATATTTTGCTATAGTAACAATTTCGATAATGTACCAAATCTATGATCCAAATTGTTCTTTCGAAAGTAAAATATAAGTAGGTTTTGGTCAAGAAAAGTTTAGAATGTTGAAAAGCGTATTCCTATTTGATTATAGGAAATCCTAAATATGTGTTTATAATCTGAAAGTTTGAATAATTGTTAAGCATTGCATATGTCGGACCAGTTTTGATTCTGTAAAAAAAAAATGAAATTGATTTGTTTCTAGGTCAAAGGTTCAGATTTTGATCCTAAAACAGAAATGCTAAAAAGATAGAATGTTTGGATTCTAACTATGATGAAAGCTTTTGAAAAAGGAAACCCTAGTTGATAGTTGAATGGACATATGAGATATATTCACTGAAATAAATTTATGATATGAAATATTATGAATGATAAATAGCTATTTATTATTTAAATATAATAACTCTGATTACAAGAATTTTTGTAGTTGTTAGAAATCTAAAATTAATAATACCTTAAACATAATGCCCGAAACATCTGGTATACATAACATCTTTACAATAGAATACAAGGTAATAGATTTCAATAATAGTTAATGATAAATAGAAATATAGTTATGTACAGAGATGAATTGTTTCTCTTTTATAACTAAGTACAAGAGAATGCTTTCTATAACTATTTAGTATATACCATTATGTTTCTGAGTTTAAACATGTAAACATTACAATTTATAAGAACACTACAATATCAATCTATCTATTCACTTGGTAGTATGCCCATCAGTTATCTGATTTAATTATACTTCCTTGTACTAAGTTATGATGCAGAAACTAACATGGGGGAAAATTCAGAGAAGACATTTTATCAATCATTTCATCTATTATATCATTTTCATTTAGAAAACATACTTAGGTTAGAAAGTAAAAAAAATTATTTATATAATCTTTTGACTGTACTACTTATTGTTAAATGTAAAATTCTAATTGACTGAAATAACAACAAAACTGTAGAACCTGATAATTTGTAGGAGAACAAACCACCCAAGGAGCCTGTTCCACCCAACCTACTCCTGAAGACATCCAACTCACTTGCCTTAGGACCCCCGAGCCTGTTCACTGAACCACCAAGAGGAAGATTATGTAGAAGCCTTAGTACATCAACTTGAAATAGAATATAGACTTTTCAATCATCAAGACTCAGCAATCAAAGAGACCTGCACCAGCACCTCTGGTTCTCCTTCTCAGAATAATTGTAATGTCCCCATTTTGACCCCCTTTGCATTAAATCGTAAATGATGTAAATATAGTTATTTAATCATGGTGAGGAGCTCAAGGCCAAGGCCCCACCATTGATTTAACGTTTTATGTATCGGCAATTAAAAAATAGATGCCTATGGTTCTTGTGCTAGATAGGCACAATGTAAATTAAGACATCATGTAAATACAAATTTTAATGAAAAACCCACAATTGGCTATGCAATGCAACAAAGAGGTGGGGGCATGATTCTATAAGGAATAGGGAGGCAAATTATTCAAACCCTTGAGCCAATGGTGTTAATCCATGTGTCAATGAGAAAACCCATAAACCACCAACTACCCATTTTGGGTTATGCACCCAATCATTTAATTCTTCCAGAAATTGGTTGAGGCAATTAATGCCTTGGGAATGAAGAGGTATGGCAGCCAATTTCGTGCATGAGAAAGCCATCAACCTGGAAAAATGTACTTTTGCTTCTGGGGCAAGAAAACACCCACGAAATGGTGCCCAAAGCCATTCTGAACTCATAGTTTTTCCTCTCTCACGTAGTCTGAACTACTGGGTCTTTTCTTCATCACGTTTTTCACCAATTTCCTGCATTTTCCATAGCTAGGAGCTCGTTTTTGTGTTGCACAGTAGCTGGGAGAAAGGGAGTCACGTTTTGGGGGTTTATAGAGGTCGTTTCAGCCCCTGGAATGCATATAAACGTTTTCTGAAAATGAATGGCTCTCCCAGGGGTTATTTCCCATCTACCAGTTCATTTTGGTTGCCCACGTTTTTCAACACTTGTATTTTTGTTGTTGGGTGCATCCCTGCATTGGTTTGAACTGTGAGCAAGAAATTAGGAGTGGAAGTGGACCTGAATTGGCTTGATAAACCTAGTGAGGGGGATAACCTCTCAAGAAGATCAAAGGGCTGGTTTCTCTTCTATGCACACCTTGAAGAAAAGTAGAATGGAAGGTATGGCCTGAGGGACTGTGTATTAGTGAAGGGAATACCTCCTTGTGCCAGGTGTGTAGGTATTGTGGGGACCAAGCTAGATAGATCTTGTAGAGGGTGCCCATATCTCTATGGATGATCCCACTAGCTTAACAATTTTTCCTTCCATTGTCTAACAGCTTGATAAACCCAACTATAGATTGGCTTGGCTTATTTGGTGTATCTTTGGGCTATGTGTGAGTCTGTTGTTCCCTGATTCCGTGTAGAGATCATGCCCAACTTGGGGGTGGCAATTTGTTGAGATATTGATAATCACAACTGGCCTATGGGTGGGTGGAACGTTGCAGTTGCATAGCCAGTTGTTTGGGGATACTTTGTTATAAGATAAGTACTCTCTTGTGTTAACTTTGCAATTATTTATTTGATGAATATCGTGAATGTATGATGGATGTGTTATTGAAATTACTTCCACTATGTTTTATTATAATTATACATTTCCATATGTCTTTCATATTATGTGAATGCTTATTTAAAAGTTCATGGGGCTAGATGCCCAGTTTTAGCATCACGTTCTCTCTATCATGTTGGTATGATGGGAGGGGACATTACAATAACTAGCAGTCTCACAGTTGCACTCTCACATAGCCTCCCTATTCGAATCTCTCAGTGAGCACCTGATACACTTGAGGAATATTTCTGCAGAAAATATTGTAGGAGCTGCCTGCTCAATTCAAATTGCCTTTCTAGGCTGCCTAGGTGTTTTAGTGGTTAATTGGTCATTAATGAGCTACCTACTCTCTTCCACCCACCTGGGGGATAATGCCACAAATTTAGGGGTAGTTGTCCCATAACCAACAGCTATTGGTGGAGTGCAAATGCTGCCATCTGTCCCATACCTTCTAATAGCTTCCATTCCTCCTAGTGGGTTAGTGAACACTCATTTAAAAGTTCCCTTGGGTGTTTGTCTGTTATTTTAATTTATTAAATAATAATAATCAGTAATTACAATCATCCTTGACCAAACTTGGTCATAATCACAAAACTTTGTAATTATATTTTAACATAAAGTATTTTTCAAATAAAATAATTGCTAGCACTCAAATTGTGCTAGGTTCTCTGACAATTTTCACGAAAATAAAATGCTTCATGGTCATAGAAATCCCCGAAGGAAAGGGCCATCCCTCGAGCCACATCCTCAGAGATGGAAGATTTCGAATTACAAGCGATAGAGTTATCCAAGGGCATGGTAATGTTAGAGAAAAGTCCCGGTGTCCATGCTATTTCGAATGCATAATGAGCGGGTGGTAATCGACGGGAAAGTGATAAAATAAACCGACAGCGAAGATCGGCGTATAGAAAGATCTACGACGCACAGTTCCTGTGTTGATCCAACAAGCGTGAAGCATGTTATTGTTGATGTATATGTAACTTCGGAATGTATTTCACATATATGTATATTATATTCCTATAGAGATGGTATTATTCCTCTATAAGGAAGTGTCGTCATTTATATTGTAAGTGTCGTAACTTATACTTGATGGGTTATTAGACCACCTTGTTTGGGGTTGGCCCTGTATAAGTCATGTGGGTCAAAGGGTTATTAGACCACCCTATTGGGGGTCGGCCATGTGGGTCAAAGGGTTATTAGACCACCCTATTGGGGGTCGGCCCACTCAGCATTATGTTATGTGGTTAAGTTCGAGCCTACATGAGTTAGGTAAAAAGGCAAGTCAAGTCAAGTATAAATAGAGTGCGGGAGGCACTCTATTTACTCACTCACTTCTCACACATGCTCTCAAGGAGGAGTGGCGCACTTATGGAGGAGGAGGATCTACTGCTAGGTTATGGCTATCTCTCTTGGTTGGTTGTATCATTGCTCTATCTATCTCTGAGGAAGTTATTGGGGTTTTTCACCTTTATGGTTTTCCCCAAGTAAATCTTTGTGTCTCTTGTGTGCTTGCATTATTGTCTCCATGATTGATATGCTGTAGATATGCTGTACATGTTGTTCTCTCAGTTAAGATCCTAGATCATATTGAAGTAAATTCAGAAAATTTAACATGGTATCAGAGCTAGCCTGAAAGAAGGCATGATATGGCATGTATGACACTTGTTGCACTTACGATGCTAGGGCTTGATATAGCAAAAACCAGTCATCGTAGCACTTTCGCTATAAATCCGTTTTGGCAAAGTTTTAGGATCTGAAATTGTTACAGGACGAAGCTAAAATCTCCAGGTACCTTGTGTCCAAAGGACAACCTCTAATTCGTTTTAATTTGTGATTTATGATCTGTACAATATAGGGTTTCTACCTCTTCCAGATCTGAGTCAAAATCAGGTGACCTTGGGAAAAAGGTCATAACTTGGGCTAGGAAGCTCCAAATGAAATTTCGTAAAAAGTGACAGGTAGTACACAGTCTGTACTATTTCAGAAAACTTTTTCAGAGGCCGAAGTTGAACCAGTGACACGTGGCACGCCGTACAAGTTCGCTCTACTGTTTTATCCCATAAACAGGTCACGTTGCGACACTTGGAATAAATCTCTCTCAGAAAATCCAATGGAGGTCAGACCTGTCAGGATGGAAAGATAATAGGCTAAGCTATCTCAGAAAACTTTTTCAGAGGCCGAAGTTCAAACAGTGACACGTGGCACGCCGTACAAGTTCGCTCTTCTGTTTTATCCCAAAACAGGTCACGTTGCGACATTTGGCATAACTCTCTCTCAGAGAATCCAATTGAGGTCAGACCTGTCAGGATGGAAAGGTAACAGGTCAGGCTATCTCAGGAAACTTTTTTTAGACCCTGTGGATCAAAAATTTTAGAGTTACACCAGAAACAATCAGGTACATATTTCTGTCAAAACAGAATTATTTTTTGGTACCTTCATTCATGGCTTCCGGAATTTAGGGCTTTGGAGAAAGTTGGAATTTTTGTAATCGGAGACCACGGCTGGATGCTACTCATCAAAATAGAAATTTAGAGACCAAGATCAGAATTTTTGGTTGGGCAGAAGGCCGGGCTTGATTAGACCCTAGTTCGGGACTTTGAATAGAAAAGTGGAAAATTAGGGCTTCTGTAAAAATGGGAATTTTTGAAATCTGTGACCACGGCTGGAAGCTCCTCAGAAAAATAGAAGCTTAGAGCTTTGTATCAAACATTTTGATGGGGCAAAAGAGTGGGCTTCATCAAACCCCAGTTCAGGGTCATGTACAGTGATTCCGGAAGTTTCAAAGGCAAAATTGAGGAGTGAAACTTTGCAGTTTTCAAATTCTGAATATACCAGTTTGATCAGCTCATCAAGACGCATATTCCTATCCTTTTGGAAGTTTGAAATTCAAAGTTTGAATTTTTGGGGTTTCTCTGACAAACCCATATCCAGCTCCAGGTCCAGTTCTTGCAAATCAAGTGGATTGGGTTAATCCTAGAAGAAGATGGATTGGTCACCTGCATAAGTGAAGAAGTTCCTGTTTCAGAGGGAGATGAGGCTAAGGCCTTACATAAGAAGATTACAAGCGATCTCGACAGGTATGACTCATCGAGGTATGTTTCGATATTTGTCCATGATTAAGTTTATGGTATGTTTGTCTTCATGTTATTACGGTTAATACAATTTTGATTTTAGATTTGTTGTATCACCTTAACAAAATTATGAATGCATGATAGAAGATCTTCATTGGTTAGGGTGTTGACACTTATGATTGTACTAATGAATTATGATGTTGTATGAGGTTTATGTTGTCTACTAACATGAAAGGTACACCAAGAAAGACAAATCATGTTCTGGTCCAAGAACATATGATCATGATAACATGAGGACAAAGATTCATCCATTGTCATGGATCTCATACAAGATCCATTCTCGAGGTATGTATAACTTGGTTTTATAATGGTTAACTTATGAGACATGCAGGTTACTAGCACAAGTCACTGAAGAGAACCAAAAGACATTATACGGGTATGTTAGACATAACTAGCTAACATGATAATCCAGGTATGTTTTTCCTATATCAAGCTAGATTCCTACCTTGGGTTAGGATCTCATACTGTTGTTGATAATGATTATTCATGAAGTCATAGGTTTAAATAATCATGGTTGTATGCATATTATGTTTCTTACCATAATTGATGATATGACTAACCAGAAGAATCATGAAGGTATAGGTTTGAATAATCATTGGTTTTATGCATTTTATATCTCTTATCTTGATTAATGATTCAACGAACCTGAAAAGTCATAGGTTTGAGTAATTACAGGTTTAGACATGTTATGTTTATTATGATTTGACTAACCATAAGAATCCTACATAAACCTTGAATGCTAATGCTTATTATTTATGTTTGAAATGATCATGACTATACATGTCTGAGATTATTGTGTTTTAATAGTATACTAATGAATGTATGATTTTATATGAGATCACAAGGATAACACATTCATGATACTAATAAGCATGCATAGGGACCAAGGATGAATATGAGATTCAAGAACAGGTAATCCAGGAAGCAAAGATCAAAAGGGAGTACACTCCAGTGGTTTATTCAAGGATGCAGATATTCAGAGGGAGTTGACCATCTCTCTACATCCCACAACAGAAAGGTGTAGAAGAAGCTACTTCAGATTAGGACTCCAGCAGCTCCTGCAAGGAAGCGAAGACTCAGAGGGAGTCCACCCAACGAACAAACAAAGATAAGTATTTGAATTGTCATTTCTTAAATAATACTATTCAATAATGTATATACTGATGTTCCTAGAATTAGGTTGTGTATTATGCATATTAGAATAATTGCATTGATGAACAGTATACTCCTAATATGCATGGGTAAGTGGCCTATGGCACTGTACAACATTCCATTGCTACTTATCTAGAATGAAACCTCTTTGCTGACATGTTGGGAGTTGTGCACACTCTTAACAATGTTCTGGTAGAGATTGGAAGGCATCTAGAAAGTTACGGAATATGGATAAATGTTGTATTGAAGCATTGGCTAAGATAATTGCATGACTGTATGGCATATTTCTTTATGTGTAAGAATTTGTTCTGAAAACTATGAGATGTTTTCTAATCATGCAATTTAACTTGTTTTGTAGGAAAGATCGTATGCCATCTCCTACAAAAGAAGAACTACAACATTTTGTTCCAGCAACAAAGATATCTATTGAAGATATTGAAGTTCCCAGGATCTGGGATGAAGAAATAGAATGCCATGATCCGTCGATCATGAAGAATGATGTTTGGGTTGCAGTCCCAAGACGTGAAGGGAAGTTTGTTATGACTTCCAAATAGAACTATCAAATCAAGCATGTTGCAGATGGCAGCATTGAGAAATACAAAAGTGATGAAATAGAAGATGCACCAGATGGATCTCAAGACAGCATGGTGTAGTCATATATGTGTGCAGAACTTGGTATGGTAGGATAGACAGCTTTCTATCCAGTTTGGGCGTTACCAAGAGTAAAGCAGATTCCAACCTTTTCTACAAGGTTGAAGAAGGAAATCTAGTGATACTACTTTTGTATGCAGATAACCTGTTTGTTACAGATTGATTGCCGACACGCAGCGGAAGCTTACTATCGAGTTCGAGATGAAGAACTTGGGGATGATGCACTATTTGTTTTTGGCATGGAGGTGTGGCAGAGTGCAGATGGAATCTTCCTTGGACAAGGGAAGTATGTAGTAGAGATCCCGAAGAGGTTCGGGATGATGGATTGCAAGGCCATGGCCACACCTATGGCATCGAACCTGAAGCGCCTGTGTGATGCTTCATCTGAGCCGATTGATATCACTATGTATCGTCAGATGATTGGGTCCTTGATGTACCTGACGAACACGAGACCAGATATTTGCTTTGCTGTGAACACATTGAGCCAATTCCTGACGGATCCGAGGAGTGTTCACCTGGTTGCTGTAAAGCATATTCTGAGGTACCTGAAGGGTACAGTGGATTATGGGCTCAGGTATGAGGCGAATCAAGAGTTTAACCTGCAGGGTTATGTTGATTCAGATTGGGTTGGCAGTGCTGCAGATAGGAAGAGCACATCTGGGTGCTGCTTCAGTATGGGATCAGGTGTGATCTCTTGGTTTAGCAGGAAGCAGTCCTGCGTAGCACTGAGTACAGCTGAGGTAGAGTATGTTGCAGCCTGTTCAGCTAGTTGTGAGGCAGTATGGCTACGGAAGCTACTGTCTGATTTATTTGATCTCCTGTTGGATGCTACTGGTATCTTCTGTGATAACCAGAGTTGTGTGAAGCTGTCCGAGAACCTAGTGTTTCATGACAGGTCGAAACACCTAGAGATCAAATATCACTATATCAGGGATATGGTGCAGAGAGGAGCTGTGAAGCTCCTGTATGTTGCGACGGACGAGCAGATTGCAGATGTGCTGACGAAGCCACTAGCCAGGGTGAAGTTCGAGTACTTCAGAGAGAGGCTTGGCGTGCTTCAGATCGAGGATACTTCGAGGAAGAAGTGATGGACACATTTGCTGAAGCCATTCCAAGCATGTTGGAAGGAGGATCCTTCACATGGCTGTGGATGTAAGCGCTGGATGATGAGCATCAGGATGATGTTCTGGTTTCTGTTGGATATGATCAGTTGGATCATTTTATGTATGTATGTATGCATCATGTTGGATGCTTGGACCATGTATCTGTATATGTATCAGGTGGATACATTGTATGATCAGGTGGATCATGTATGGTGATATGTATCATGTATTTGTATTTGTATCAGGTGGATACATTGATGATCAGGAGGATCATGTATGATGATATGTATCAGGTAGATACTTGGTATGCATCAGGTAGATGCATTGATGATCAGGAGGATCATGTATGATGATATGTATCATGTATTTGTATCAGGTGGATACATTGATGATCAGGAGGATCATGTATGATACTTGGTATGCATCAGGAAGATGCATTGATGATCAGGTGGATCATGCAGCAGGATGTTGCAGTGATGATCAGGATGATCATAGATGACGAGCTTCAGGATGTTGCTCCAGATGACATGTAGCAGGATGTTGTAGTGATGATCAGGATGATCATAGATGACGAGCTTCAGGATGTTGCTCCAGATGACATGCAGCAGGACGTTGCAGTGATGATGATCAGGATGATCATGTATACATCAGGATGATGTATGGTGAGTATCAGGTTGATACTCTGTGGCCGTGGATCAGGTTGTGCAGATGAGCATGTAATTCGGTGCCCTGGGAGATTTGCAGATGGTCTTTCGAGGTTTTGCCTATGACATGTAATTCGGTGCCCTGGGACATCTGGCAAATGCTCTTTCGAGGTTTTGCTCTGGGAGGACATGTAATTCGGTGCCCTGGGAGATCTGCAGATAGTCTTTTGAGGTTTTGCCTATGGCATGTAATTCGGTTCCCTGGGATATCTGGCAGATGCTCTTTCGAGGTTTTGTCCTATGGCATGTAATTCGGTGCCCTGGGAGATTTGCAGATGGTCTTTCGAGGTTTTGCCTATGGCATGTAATTCGGTTCCCTGGGACATCTGGCAAATGCTCTTTCGAGGTTTTGCCATGACCACATGTAATTCGTTGCCCTGGGAGATCTGCAGATAGTCTTTCGAGGTTTTGCCTATGGCATGTAATTCGGTTCCCTGGGATATCTGGCAGATGCTCTTGCGAGGTTTTGTGGTGAGGTCACATGTAATTCGGTGCCCTGGGAGATCCTATAGGTAGAGCTGTGTGCTCGTAACAGCCTGGGATGCTCTTTCGAGGTTTTGTGACGCACGTAAAAGTCCTGAGGATTCCACAGTATGGCCAGTGATGATGAAGACCTGCAGGTGGTGGGCCTACATCCAGTATGAAAAAGGACTGGCTCTGTAGAACTTCCTATGACGAGTAGATTTAGAGATTGATTGAGATAGCATCAGCAGTGGCGATGATGATGATGACTCGATGACGATTATCCAGTGACGATGATCCAGAGAAGATGACTTGTGCTAGAAGAACTGTGCTGAGAAATACCTTCCTAGTTAAGAGGGAGTGTTGATGTATATGTAACTTCGGAATGTATTTCACATATATGTATATTATATTCCTATAGAGATGGTATTATTCCTCTATAAGGAAGTGTCGTCATTTATATTGTAAGTGTCGTAACTTATACTTGATGGGTTATTAGACCACCTTGTTTGGGGTTGGCCCTGTATAAGTCATGTGGGTCAAAGGGTTATTAGACCACCCTATTGGGGGTCGGCCATGTGGGTCAAAGGGTTATTAGACCACCCTATTGGGGGTCGGCCCACTCAGCATTATGTTATGTGGTTAAGTTCGAGCCTACATGAGTTAGGTAAAAAGGCAAGTCAAGTCAAGTATAAATAGAGTGCGGGAGGCACTCTATTTACTCACTCACTTCTCACACATGCTCTCAAGGAGGAGTGGCGCACTTATGGAGGAGGAGGATCTACTGCTAGGTTATGGCTATCTCTCTTGGTTGGTTGTATCATTGCTCTATCTATCTCTGAGGAAGTTATTGGGGTTTTTCACCTTTATGGTTTTCCCCAAGTAAATCTTTGTGTCTCTTGTGTGCTTGCATTATTGTCTCCATGATTGATATGCTGTAGATATGCTGTACATGTTGTTCTCTCAGTTAAGATCCTAGATCATATTGAAGTAAATTCAGAAAATTTAACAGTTATGTTTCAAATCACCGCGGTATGGTTATGTATCTCTCAACTATAAATGGCATAGATTCGCTAAGGGAAAATCAAAGGCCCTAGATCATCGCGCTGATTTTTCTTGCCGATGATTTAACCGCATCTCAAATCGACATGGTCGATGAAATTAAAACTATCAAACCGTCGAGTTTGGGTGGGAAAGAGATCAACGGTTGATATGGCTTTACCATCACGACACTTGGAAGGACGATAAGGAATCCAATGTTATAAAATCTAGAGTGGTGCAAAGACTTGGACTCCACTCATATCAGATACGTCAGAAAGCGAAGGAACCTGATCCCGCAGAGCCGACCAACCAACCAGAAGTCCAGGAGGATTGTCCAGGTGTCGGACCACTAGGTTGGTTTTGTTTTTTCCTATTTTCAGTGAAATTGTTTGAATGACAGAAGTAGGAGACTCCCCTGGTTCTAAATCCCAAGTCACCGGTCCCTGGTGGGAGGACAAAGATGGTGAGATATATGACACCATACTGCCAAACATCTCCGTATATATGGCCAAAGAAAGGTTGGAGGTCATAAGGGGCAAGGTAATAGACGTCCACAAAGTTTATCAATCCTTCTTTCATTTGTTCACCACTACCTAGAACCACAACTGTCTTGAATTCATCGAGTGGTGTGCCACAAATTATTCCACCGAGCAGAGAGTAATCCTAAAAATATCTGGCACTAAAACCCCCTTCCCAATAAAATCCCCGACTGTTAGAAAGGTCTTAGCCATCCCTGATGAATTTGGTCAGAAATCCCTAGAATACCGAATGGAACATCTAGTTCAGTACTTTCGTCTAGCCCCTGAGGAACTCAAAAAAAGTTTTTACCGTGATGCTCTAGTACCAAATGCCTTCTTCCCAGGTTAACCCTTCCCCAACGAGGTCAGTCTGTTCAAAGAAGAGTCCAAATGGGTAATCTCGATGATAGCTAAGTTTTTAGGGTTGGATAGCGACCAGGACGTTCCAAAAACATTAGTTAGTTTAATGTTCATCTTGAGTTCCTGCCTTGTAGAGCAGACAAACCCTTCTTCTTTTGTCCATATAGCATGCTTAAGGTTTGATGATGCCCTAGCTAAGAGTATCCATTCTCAGTTGATTGATTTCCCTAAGACAAGGTCATTCAGATTTCAGTCTTATTTGCTAAAGATGTTCCTAGTGGCAGTTGAAGACAACCTGCAGATACCTGGGCTGAAAATTACCAAAGAAATGAATGTAGATTACATGCCTTTCATGAATGACTTGATGGCACGGGTGTATCATGCCTTTTTCTAGAAAGGTTTGCCTAGAGTGCTTCTGGAGATGAAGGACTTGCTACGACCCCCTATGGAAAAAGGGATTGGAGACTGGTTTCTGCTAAAACATGGAACCATAATTAGAGTCTATGGTTTTTCACATCCAGCATATGTGCTCCCTGCATTTATAACACCTAGGTTGTTCCATTTGGAGTTTATAAGGCAGAAGCTGACAACTGAACGGGAACATATCATAGATATCAAGAAGTCTTCTGACATAACTTTCCCTTGGACCATGGGTTCCTTTGTGGTTAAGCACAAGATGGCCCTCTCGGGAGTACAAAGGATTGCGAAAGACCTAGGACTCCCATCCCAAGCTGCATTGAACTACAATCCACATCACATATCTCGGAAAGAAGGAGAGCAGCTGACAGAAAATATATGATCATGTTGAGATGCCCAGAATGCCTGAGAAAGCCAATTGGTTGGAATATGTGGATCAAGGATCGGTGGAAGTTGATGATCAAGATGTCTCTCAAACTTTGAAATTCCTTCTTCAGGAAAATGCCACTTCTTTGGGGGTTGTTATCCCTATGGATGTAGATAGTGATCCCAAGAGAGCTACTAAAAGGCAAAAGCTGGAGGAAGAAGTTCAGCAAATAGTGAAGATACAAGAAGATAAAGCTAAGAAAAAGCAGGTCAAGTTTCTCATGCCTCATTATGCGGTAAAGGAGCACGTGTTTGGGAAACCACCCAAAGAGCCTACAGGAGCTGTTATCACCAGGAACCAGCTGTTGGAAGGTTATGATGAAAATGCTGACAACATAGCAACATAATCCAAATTATATTATGAAGTAAGGAAAATGGGCAGGAAAGACGTGGCCTTAGTTACTAGCCGAAATCTAGCCCAAAACACATTAAATCTAGCCATGGCTACAGAGAGCAAGGCTACAGAGGTGAAACTAAATTTGGAAGACATCCTTGTCCCTGATATCATTAATTTACACAAAGAGACAGGGGAAGTCATATACAATAGGCTGCTGAAGGTTTTAATAGAATTGTCTAAAGTGTAGACCTTTAAATCCAAGATCCAGAAGCAGTTGGGACTTGAGAAAGCAGAAAACAAGTCCCTGAAAATGCAGGCAAAGAAGCAACAAACGCTGCTATTGGAAAATGAGGTCGATGAGGATAGAAAGAAAAACGTCCAAGAATTGCTAAATGGGAAGGACCAAGAGATCTTGTCATTAAAAAAGCAATTGAAAATCCCAGCCACTCAGTTGGGAAACAGTTCTAAAATAGCGGAGCTAGAAGAAAAGAAAGAGACGTTGAAAGGAGAGTTGTTAGACTGTAAGGAAAAGTTGGTGGAGCTTGAGGAAAGGGAAAAGAAAATGAAGTCTGACATGGCTTTTTTAGAGACTGGTGCAGACTCGTGGATGGCCCAGTTTGAAGAGATAGAGAGGAAGATGAAGACAAGGGAAGGAGCAGTGGGCCAAGAGGCCTCTACCTCTATTGCAGTTGGGGACTTTACCTTGGTAAGTCAGGTAGATGAGGCCAACCTAGAAGATGTTGGACTAGTCAGATTAGAGAAACAAGTTACTAATTTGAGAGTTTTGAAGGATGCTGCAGAAAAACAAAGGGAGGCTTGGGAAACCAAGTACCAGGATGCACAGTCTAAACTTGATAACTTGAAGCAATAGGTAATAGGGCAGAAGGTGCTACTGGAGGCTAGGAGAATCATATGGGATGACATCATAAAATAGGCTGATGATCTATGGCCATACCTAAATTTTATATTGGATAAACGTGTGGTAGTAAAATTGGCTCAACAGGGTGTGAAAGTGGCAAAAGAAAGGTTGAACAAAAAGCCTCTGGAACATGCCCAGAATGAAGTTGAATTTCTAGGTGGCCTATCAGATGAGCAAACTGCAGCTATAAACGTCTAGGACAGAGTGTCAATAATCTTAATAGCTAAGAAGGTGATTAATAAACACCAACAAGTCCAGGTTGTTCAGTCTAGAATTGATATCATATCAAACCAGGCATGACTCTTTAGAGAAGCCTTCAATCCTTTGTTCGTAAACGGGCTGCCTCCCTTTTGGGATGAAGATGGAACCATGCTCACAAAATCTGAATACAGAGCTAAGTTGTGGGACCGCAGTGTGAGTGAAGATGGTATCCTCGGCAGTGATTGTCCTTTGACAGGTGGCGCATTAGTTGATGCACTGAAGGGTGATTTTGAACTGGAAGTAACTTTCAGAGAGGCTAGAACTCTTCACAAGGGTTATTCATATACTGAGCACACTGAGCTGAGAATATTGCTCAAAGAGCTCGCTTCTCAGGATTTACCTTCACCCGAACACTGGAAGCTGGTCGAGAAATATGGAAAAGCGAAATTAAAACTAGTAACGTGAAATGGTGCAAGGGAAACAGAAAAGCATCCAGCATATATGTATCCAAGAATTGAAGAGCTCATAAAAGAAATCCGGCTGGAAGCAACCACATTTTTGTATTTTTGTACTTTTGTTTATAATAGTTGGACTATGTAGAGAAGCAGCTATGTAATTGTAAATGACAGTTAAAATCTGTCATGTAGATATTTGTTTAAGGATAGCAACATCAAACAATGTTCGTTTTGGCTGTTAGATAGGTGTCAATTGGTTGTAACTAATTTCTATTGAGAGGGAGCCGAGTCTAGAGCTCAAGGCCACCTATATATACAGTTGTAATCAGAGACACAAGGGTTGGAAATTCTGATGAGAAAGTATTTGTATTTTGATGATCAGTTTGTAATACATTTTCTTGGAGCTGTTTAATAGAATTTGCAGAGCTTGATGCCTGCGATTTTTATAAGGATTCCTGTGTAATCGGCTTGGTAGTCTGTACCTTTCTTTCCCCTTGTGCAAATGTGTTTCTATCTTTTGTTATTCCATTCTGTGACATTTCCTTCATGTTTGGATCAGGTTACAGTTAAGTAAAATTCATAGAGATTATGCTCTGCTTAGCTTATTCCAAGTATTTCACCAAATCTATTCTGCTAAAGTTGATGTAGGATTCATCCTTGTTAGATGCCTTACATTAGTGGGCTGTCTCTTCTCTCTTCTGTTCCACAAATTAAAGCTCTTTGACTACTAGCTGCTTTCTACCTTGCCCTTGTGAATGTGTTTGCTAAATCTTTGTGAATAATGTTTGTAGAACCAGTTAAATGTGACTCCATCGCCCCAAATGAAATCCATTTGTTTTCAACCAAGTAACTCTTAAATCATTTTTGTTCCATAAACATAAATCTGATCTTCTGTGCATTGTAGTAATTGAATATCTTTAGTGTTTGAATGATGGTGTATGTTTTCGCTGATTGACACCTTTGAAGATTTCCAGTATTCTGTGAGTTTAGATAGAGAGCCCTCTCTGTTTACGTTTGATCAGAAGCGTAAACCAAAGATTGGTTAGTGGTTACCCGAGATTACCCTCTTTCAGCCTTGGGGGTCTGTTTTGGTGTTAAAAAATTGGCGCCATTTCCGGGGAATGTGAGATGTTCATCGAGCCCTGGAAGAACGACATACATGTCTGAAATTTCAAAGAATAAGAGAAATCCCTGTGGGAAAACAGAGATCTCTGCATTTTTCAAGAAGGTTGAAGAATTTTGCCCTGGCGACTCCACCTATTGAGACCAGACAATTAAGCAAGACTCCACTGGAGAAAGATCAGTAAGCCAAAATATACTACTGAAGAATTTCTAAAGTCATCCTATCCCCAAGAAATATTCATACGAAAGGTTTCATCATCCTTGGGAGAACAACAAAGGGGCAGATCTGAATGTTGATGGTGAACAACAATCAAACAATGAGAAGGTTGTACCATTCACCTGGTGACTCCACTCAAGATTCAATTTAGTTTGCAGACTCCACTAGAGAACAAGCTCAACCACCTTAAAAATGGAAGAATCAAGGTTTAGGTATCAAAGCATCAGTCCCTTCAAAGAAATCCTAGTCTTCTGTATCAATATCCTTTTACCTCTATGTATATATATCAAGAAAATTTTGTTCCACCAAAGAGCTCTAGGCTGTGAGAGACTCTCTTTTGTATATCCTTCTCTAGATCTTGCATATGTCCATCCTCCTTCAAACCCTAGAGCTGACCCCATACTTTGTTCTAAAACATATAAGATCCATAGCCAACCTTGCAAATCCCATGAGGAAGAGGCTGAAGAATTTTCCCCCGTACATATTCCTTTTCCTCCCAGATCTCAGCTGAGATATGGTCCTTTAAAGCTACCCCCTTTTCTTCATGAATACCCCCCCAAATACCATGGATACCTTCCCAGATTTGATGGAGAATCCGAAAACCTAACTGCTGAGAAACATCTTCAAGGCTTTGAACATTTTTTGGATCTTTTTGAAGTGGAGCATGATGATGTTTGTATGAGGGCTTGCGCCCAATCCTTCCAGGGAGATGTGAAGAAATGGTTTACCCGTTTGTAGTTTGAGTCTATAGACACATGGCAGGGGTTTTCTGATTTTTTCTTGGAATTTTGGGGTAAGAGAAGATCATGGGACCTAGTGCTTTCAGAATTTTACTCCATGAGAATGCAGGAGGGGGAAATCATGTCAAGTTTTAACAGAAGGTTTGCTAGTTTTTATTATGATATGCCAAGGGAAATTTGACCCCTAGAGAATGCCGCCAAGTTACACTATGCATCTATCTTGCCTTCTGATTTATCTTTTCTTCTTTTGGAGAGAAGGTCTCCAAATATGCAGCATATGCTTATAGATGCTTTGGAGGTTGAAGAAAATATTAGAGTGTCTAGAAAATTATCAAGTAATGATAACGATGAAGAGATTGAAGAGGAATCTAGTTTCGAAGAAAGACATGAACAAGGAGAACTCGCTTTGCATTCCAGTCTTTCCCAGGATGTGCAGAGAGATGATCAACCCGGTGATGTACCAGAAGAAGTTAATTCTGATTCGTTTAAGGAAAATTACAATCACCCTACTAAAATTTCTGGTGGTAATGATATTAAAAATAATTTCAGTCCACCTAAGTATGATGAGTATGATGATTATGAAGAAGACTGCTCGGGTATTGAGTCAGCAAAAAACTTTACGAGTTCTAGGACCGTTATTGAAGAAAATTTGGTCACTGTCCATGACCAAACCTCTAAAAATAAACATGCTGAAAATGATTGCTTACTCCTCTGTTATGCCTCATTGGAATTGATAAAACAAAGAATCAGAGCTTCTAATAAAAAACAAAAGTCTAAAATGGAAAGCTTCCAATTCTTTTTTGAAAGTGAGGATAAAGAGGAGAGGCAAGTGTGTAATAAATCCCAAGAAGAAGAAATTTGCCATAAGAAAGAGAAGTACCAAACAGAAAATCAAATCCCTCTTTAACATTCAAAAATTTTCTATCAATAAGAGTTTGTTGCGCTAAATTTTATTGAAAAATTTAATGATATTTTTGTTGTGTTTGATAGAGAAGAGCAGGTTCCAAATTTTGAGATTTTGGATAAAATTGGTGATGACCTCCATATCTATGCTCCTGAGAGGGATGAAAATTTTCTTCAGTTTTTCCAGTTGTCATATGATTTAGAAGAAGATCAGAATAGTCAGATTAGTTCTTCTCCATGCCATCTGACTTCAGATTCTTATTGCCTAGAAGGAATTGTTTTCTTTATTACATTATAAGGTCTTGATGCCATCTCGATTAAAACCCAAGAAGAGCTTCAGTTTTATCAGGTTGATGTACATATGTTTGATTGTCCAATACCTCCTGAAAAATAAAATGAATATGCTTTTCAAAATCTTTATGAAACTCAGTCTGGCAGATGGCAAGTAAAATTGCAGTTTGATTGGCCTTGTTGTGACATGGATAATGTGGACAATCAACAAGAACCCGTCGAAGAGGCTCTTAGGGTTGGTCATAAAAATGTAGGACCTTTCCATTTCATGAAGATCCTTTCGCTAAATTGTAGGAATCATCAAAGAAGATGGAGGCTAGGTCATTCAGGAATGCAGGGATGGAAAATATTTTCAGATGGGGTTATCATTTGCTGAGTTCCTTTTTCAGGTTGGAAAGGCTAGATCCGAATTTTAGTTTGGAAGTCATTTACTTGACTGGATTAATTGGGAATATGTGATCACCTGAGCTGGTCCTTATGTCCATGCAAGTAGGGTAGGATATCAGTTGTATATAAATAAGCTTGAAGGTCAAGCATTTTCATTAATTTCAGTAATGTAAGATAGGCAGTAGGAATAAGTTTTCTTAGCACGTAGTTTTCTATTAGGTACAGTGTTATTTTTTCAATTTGTGGCATGTTCAAAAAATTTTAGTATATTTTCAGTTTTGCCAATTAGCAGTTTTCAGTTGCAGTTTTTGGATAAAAGACAAATTGTAGGTTACAGTTGACAGGATTGGGAGCTGCCCAATGGATCAGGCACCTAGTCTACGGGTTCTTTGCTACCTCACATGGAGGATAGCATCCTCGACTGGAGCTAGTTTTTAGCAATCAAATTGTGCAAGGTTCTCTGGAAAGTTTCACGAAAATAAAACGCTTCATGATCATAGAAATACCCGAAGGAAAGGGCCATCCCTCGAGCCACATCCTCAGAGATGGAAGAATTCGAATTACGAGTGATAGAGTTATCCCAGGGCATGGTAATGTTAGATAAAATTCTTGGTGTCCATGCTATTTCGAATGCATAATGAGCAGGTGGTAATTGGCGGGCAAGTGATAAAATCAACTGACGGCGGAGATCGGCGTATAGAAATATCTACGGCGCACAGTTCCCGCGCTGATCCAACAAGCGCGAAGCATGTTATGTTTCAAAATCGCCGCGGTCAAGTTATGTATCTCTCAACTATCAATGGCATAGATTCGCCAAGGGAAAATCAAAGGCCCAAGATCACCGTGTTGATTTTTCTCGCCAGTGATTTAACTGCATCTTAAATCGGTGCGGTCGGTGAAATTAAAACTATCAAACCATTGAGTTTGGGCATGAAAGAGATCAATGGTTGATATGGCTTTATCATCATCACACTTGGAAGGACGATAAGGCATCCAACGTTATAAAAGCTAGAGTGGCGCAGAGACTTGTACTCCACCGGTATCAAATACGTCGGAAAGTGAAGGAACCTAATCCCATAGAGCCGACCAACCAACCAGAAGTCCAGGAGGATTGTCTAGGTGTTGGACCACCATGTTGGTTTTGTCTTTTCTTGTTTTCTGTGAAATTGTTTGAATGACAGAAGTAGGAGATTCCCTTGGTGTTGAATCTTCAGTCACCGATCCTCGGTGGGAGGACAAAGATAGTGACATATACGACACCATACTGGTAAACTTTTCCATAGATATAGCCAAAGAAAGGTTGGAGGTTATAAGGGGCAGGCTAACAGATGTCCACAAAGTTTATCAATCCTTCTTTCATCTGTTCACCACTACCCATACCCCCAACTATCCCGAATTCGTCAAGTGGTGTGCCACAAATTATTCCGCCGAGCAGAGAGTAATCCTAAACGCCTTGGCACTAAATCCCTCTACCCAATAAAAGCCTTGACTTTTAGAAAGGCCTTAGCCATCCCTGATGAATTTGGTCAGAAAGCCCTAGAATACCGAATGGAAGATCTGGTTAAGTACTTTCGTCTAGCCCCTAAGGAACACAAATAGAGTTTTTACTACGATGCTCTAGTACCAAATGCCTTCTTCCTAGGTTCACCCTTCCCCAACGAGGTCAGTCTGTTCAGAGAAGAATCCAAATGGGTAATCTCGATGATAGCCCAGTTTTTAGGGTTGGATAGCGACTAGGAGTTTCCAGAAACATTAGTTAGTTTAATGTTCATCTTGAGTTCCTACCCTATAGAGCAGACAAGGCCTTTTATTTTGTCCAGACAACATACTTGAGGTTTGATGATGCCCTAGTTGAGAGTATCCATTCTCAGTTGATTGATTTACCTAAGACAAGGTCATTCGGATTTAAGTCTTATTTGTTGAAGATGTTCCTAGTGGCAGTTGAAGACATCCTGCAGATACCTGGGATGAAAATTACCAAAGAAATGTATGCAAATTGCATGCCTTTCATGAATGATTTGATGGCATGGGTGTATCATGCCTTTTTTCAGAAAGGTTTTCCTAGAGTGCTTCCGGAGATGAAGGACTTGCTACAACCCCCTATGGAAAAAGGGATTGGAGACTAGTTTTTGCTAAAACACGGAACCATAATTAGAGTCTATGGTTTTTCACATCCACCATATGTACTCCCTGCATTTCTAACACCTAGGTTGTTCCATCTAGAGTTTATAAGGAAGAAGCTGACCGCTGAATGGGAAAATTTCATAGATATCAAGAAGTCTTCTGACATAACTTTCCCTTGGATCGTGGGTTCCTTTGTGGTCAAGCACAAGATGGCCCTCTCAGGAGTAGAAATGATTGCGAAAGACATAGGACTCTCATCCCAAGCTGAATTGAACTATGATCCACATCACATAATCTCAGAAAGAAGGAGAGCAGCTGATAGAAAAGGATATGATCATGTTGAGATGCCCGGAATGCCTGAGAAAGCCAATTGGTTGGAATATGTGGATCAAGGATTGGTGGAAGTTGATGATCCAGATGTCTCTCAAACTTCGAAATTCCTTCTTTAGGAAAAGGCCACTTCTTCAAAGGCTATTAGCCCTATGGATGTAGATAGTGATCCCGAGAGAGCTGCTAAAAGGCAAAAGCTGGAGGGAGAAGGTCAGCAAGTAGTGAAGATACAATAAAATAAAGCTAAGAAAAAGTAGGTCAAGTTTCTCATGCCTCATTATGAGGTAAAGGAGCACGTGTTTGGGAAACCTCTCAAAGAGCCTACAAGAGCAGTTATCACCAGGAACCAGCTATTGGAAGGTTATGATGAAAATGCTGACAACATAGTAGCATAAGCCAAATTATATTCTGAAGTAAGGAAAATGGGCAATAAAGACATGGCCTTAGTTACTAGCTGAAATCTGGCCCAGAACACATTAAATCTGGCCATGGCTACAAAGAGCAAGGCTACATAGATGAAACTAAATCTAGAAGACATCCCTGTCCCTGATATCATTAATTTACACAAAGAGATAGGGGAAGTCATCAACAATAGGCTGCTGAAGGTTTTAATAGAATTGTCTAAAGTGCAGACCTTTAAATCCAAGATCCAGAACCAGTTGGGACTCAAGAAAGCAGAAAACAAGTCCCTGAAAACGTAGGCAAAGAAGCACCAAACGTTGCTGCTGGAAAATGAGACCAATGAGGACAGAAAGAAAAACGTCCAGGAATTGCTAAATGGGAAGGACCAAGAGATATTGTCATTAAAAAAGCAATTGAAAATCCCCACCACTCAGTTGGGAAGCAGTTCTGAAATAGCAGAGCTGGAAGAGGAGAGAGATAAGTTGAAAGGAGAGTTTTTAGACTGTAAGCAAAGTTGGTGGAGCTTGAGGAAAGGAAAAAGAAAATGAAGTCTGTCATAGCTTTTTTAGAGACTGGTGCAGACTCATGGAAGGCCTAGTTTGAAGAGCTAGAGAGGAAGTTGAAGACGAGGGAAGGAGCAGTGGGACAAGAGGCCTCTACCTCTATTGTAGCTGGGGACTTTTCCTTGATAAGTCAGATAGCTGAGGATAGCCTGGAAGATGTTGGACTGGTCAGATTAGAGAAACAGGTTACCAATTTGAGAGTTTTGAAGGATGCTACAGAAAAACAAAGGGAGGCTTGGGAAACCAAGTACAAGGATGCACAGTCTGAACTTGATAACTTGAAGGAACAGGTAATAGGGTAGAAGGTGCTACTGGAGGCTAGGAGAATCATATGGGATGACATCATAAAACAAGCTGATGATCTAAGGCCATATTTGAATTTTATATTGGATAAACGTGTGGTAGTAAAATTGGCTCAACAGGGTGTGACAGTGGCAAAAGAAAGGTTGAAAAAAAAGCCTCTGGAACATGCCCAGAACGAAGTTGAATTTCTACGTGGCCTATCAGATGAGCAAACTGCAGCTATAAACGTCCAGGACAGAGTGTCAATAATCTTAATAGCTAAGAAGGTGATTAATAAACACCAGCAAGTCCAGGTTGTTCAGTCAGAAATTGATATCATATCAAACCAGGCATGACTCTTTAGAGAAGCCTTCGATCCTTTGTTCGTAAACGGGCTGCCTCCCTTTTGGGATGAAGATGGAACCATGCTCACAAAATCCGAATACAGAGCTAAGTTGTGGGACCGCAGAGTGAGTGAAGATGGTATCCTCGGTAGTGATTCTCCTTTGACAGGTGGCACATTAGTTGATGCACTAAAGGGTGATTTTGAACTGGCAGCAACTTTCAGAGAGGATAGAACTCTTCACAAGGGTTATTCATATACTGAGCACACTGAGCTGAGAATATTGCTCAAAGAGTTTGCTTCTCAGGATTTACCTTCACTCGAACACTGTAAGCTGGTCAAGAAATATGGAAAAGCGAAATTAAAACTAGTAACGTGAAATGGTGCAGGGGAAACAGAAAAGCATCCAGCGTATATGTATCCAGGAATTGAAGAGCTCATAAAAGCAATCCAGTTGGCAGCAGCCACATTTTTGTATTTTTGTACTTTTGTTTAAAATAGTTGGACTATGTAGAGAAGCGACTATGTAATTGTAAATGATAGTTAAAATCTGTCGCGTAGGTATTTGTTTAAGGATAGCAACAACAAACGCTGTTCATTTTCGCTGTTGGATAGGTGTCAACTGGTTGTAACTAATTTCTGTTGAGAGGGAGCCGAGTCTAGAGCTCAAGGCCACCTATATATACAGTTGTAATCAGAGACACAAGGGTTGGAAATTCTTATGAGAAAGTATTTGTATTTTAATGATTAGTTTGTAATACATTTTCTTGGAGTTGTTTAATAGAATTTGCAGAGCTTGATGCCTACGTTTTTTATAAGGATTCCTATGTAATCGATCTGGTAGTCTGTACCTTTCTTTTACCATGTGCAAATGTGTTTCTATCTTTTGTTATTCCATTCTGTGAGATTTCCTTCATGCTTGGATCAGGTGATAATTAAGTAGAATTCATAGAGATTATGCTCTGCTTAGCTTATTCCAAGTATTTCACCAAATCTATTCTGCTAAAGTTGATGTAGGATTCATCCTTGTTAGATGCCTTACATTGATGGACTGTTTCTTCTCTCTTATGTTCCACAAATTAAAGTTCTTTGACTACTAGCTACCTTCTACCTTGCCCTTGTGAATGCCTTTCCTAAATCTTTGTGAATAATGTTTGCAAAACCAATTAAATGTGACTCCATTGCCCCAAATGAAATCCATGTGTTTTCAACCAAGTAACTCTTAAATCATTTTTGTTCCATAAACAAAAATCTGATCTTCTGTGCATTGTCTTAATTGAATATCTTTAGTGTTTGAATGCTAGTGTATGTTTTCGCTGATTGACATCTTTGAATATTTCCAGTATTCTATCAGTTTATAGAGAGAACCCTCTTTGTTTACGTTTGATCAGAAGTGTAAACCAAAGATTGTTTAGTGGCTACCCGAGATTACCCTCTTTCAGACTTGGGGGTCAGTTTTGGTGTTAACAATAATATTCTCAAAATTTTGGTAGGTGACAGTACCATAATCACTGATCCAATTCAAAGGTTATATACATCATATGGATGTATCTTTGTATGAAACAACTGGATAATTATAGGTAATATTTCGTTCACAGGGAGCAAGTTATTGGTTGGCCACCTGTAAGATCCTTTAGGAGAAACACTTTGGTCTGTAATTCAAAGACTACTGAAGAAGGCTCTTCCAATAGTTCTGATTTGTATGCTAAAGCTACACAAATGAAAACTACACATGATACCACCATGGCTCCTCCTCCTTCCATGGCTCTTGGTGCTTCCAAGTAAGTACTGCTAAATTTACTTGGTGGGAAATATATTCATGTGTTTCTGAGCCTGGTATTGATTGTGTGATATTGATGTATTATTTTAGGGCACAAGTAGTGGGTTGGCCACCCGTTAGATTGTTCAGGAAAAACACTTTGGTTGCTAATTCAACGCCTACCAAAATGGGTCTTCTGGTACCGCTTAGTATGTGAAAGAGAGCATGGATGGAGCCTCCTATCTCAGAAAGGTGGACCTCAAAATGTACAGCAGTTACCATGATCTCTCCTCTACACTTCAGAAGATGTTCAGCTGCTTAATCACCATGGGTACGAGTACTGTACTAATAGTTCCCTTTATTCTTTCTGTTATATTCCATTCCATTGCCTGCAAAATTTCTACTCGATCCGCTGTTACTCACGGAAATGCTCCAATGATTTCAGGAAAGTGTGGATTCCATGGGTTAAATGAGAACAAGCTGATGGATCTGCTCAATGGGTCAGAATATGTACCTACCTATGAAGATAAAGATAGAGACTGGATGCTTGTTGGTGATGTCCCATGGGAGTAAGTGCCTTAGAGTCCTATTAAAATTTAGCTTCATATATTACGTGACAGTCTCCATGTAAATTCAGAAATTTGATGATATGAATTGTTGGTTGCAGAATGTTTGGTGATTCCTGCAAAAGAATGCGGATCATGAAGGTTTCAAAAGTTATAGGTTTAGGTATTTTACTAATCCATCTCTAGTTTGCACCTTTTGTTTCACGATTGCAAGCTTATTGACACTGTGGAATTTCTATGCTTAATGTTTTGAATGATAATCTACAGCTCCAAGAGCCATGGAGAAATGTAAAAACAGGGTTTAGGATTCGCGTGTGACTCATTTTTTCGAAGTTGCTTTGCATTTGGATTCGTTGAAATGGAACATAGCGTCTGCTGCTAAATCCTTAGAAACTGGTGACTTGGATGAAACCAAGGCAATATAATCAGCACACAATGGATCTGTTGTTGAACTTGAAGATCTTGGAGCCTCCCTGGCCATCTTTCTATTTTTGATACATTCTTAGCTACGATAATTTCCTTGTTGATTTATTTATGTCAAACCACAAATTTGGTTGTTTGTCTCAGCAAGTATTGAATAATGGAAGAATAGCGTTAGCCCAATGCAGGCTTATTGACAGTGGATTATGGATTTTATATGTCGAACGTTCTGAAAGGCAGAGCTGCCCTTGAACTGTAAAAGTGTATTTCGCTATTTATCATGGAAATGAAACATTTTTTCAACTGTAATGTATAAAATATTACGAATTCTTCCTTCTTCAAGAATGTGTGAATGAATCTTATTTATTATGAGCTTTCTCTACAATCCCGCACTCCCATATTCGTGCAACCCCAGCAATAAGTGAGTGCTTCCAGAATCCAAATACTTCAACTGAATTTCCTTACTTTTAGAGACAACCTGTAGTAGTTAAAGTGAGTGACGTGTAAGTAGGCTAGTCTAAGGTAAGGGGTTATATAAAACTCTAAGGCCTGAAGCAACTGAATCCGTAACTCGTTGCTTTCCTTCTTGTGATACGAGTGTTATAAGACCTCCACACATTTAATAAAGAGTAATTATCAGCAGTTCAACCAATATTTGGGATGACTGCCCTACTATTATAATTTTGCATCCATGTACTTGCACGTTTATGGATTCAAGTCAAATTACTTGTTGTAATCTGTGCATTTTTTCAATTGTTATTACAATCCTTCCAACCATGGCAATTCAGCTTTTTCTTTGATAGATCAAATGTGAAGCAATTAGTTTTAGGAATTCTTCAAACTAGAGGACTTATATAATTGAAGGTTGATTCCATTTCTTCTTACCATTGTATTGGTGTAGATGCAGCCATGGGAGAATTCTTCAACATGTCGGACAGTTTTTTATATGCACTTATCTCTTTGGTTCTTGCATGGGTTGTGTATCTTTGGAACAAGGGAAATGTTCCCAGGAGCCCTATTAATGTACCTCCTGGTTCCAAGGGATTACCAATAATTGGCCACACTCTTAGTAGGTATTTCAGTATATCAAGCTCACACCCACCATCATTTGTTGAGGATTCTGCTAAAAGGTATACTATGATCTTTTGCAGAAGAAAACTAACTGATTTTGTTTGTTTCTTTGTTTGGGGCTCAATATTTTTGCTATTGATCATATATATGTATGAGAATATAGGTTTGGAAAATTTTTCACCTACAATCTCTTTGGAAAATCAACTGTCATTTCCGCAGATCCAAAGTTGAATAGATATGTCTTGCAAAACAAGGGAACGCTATTCAAGGACAGCTATCCGAAATCATTTCAAGATTTAGTAGGAAAGAATGGTTTGATTGCTATACATGGAAACCTGCACAAGAAACTTCATGCCATAGCTGCCAGCCAGTTGACTTCAGAGAAGTTGAAATGCAATTTCATTGTAGATATTCAGATAATTTTATAGAGAACAATGGATACTTGGAAAAATAGATAAATGTTTTTTGAAGACTAATGCAGGAAGGCAAGTGCATAAATAATGGCCTATTACCATGATCCGTAAATTTTATTTTTTTATTCATTTACCCGTTGTTTCTTCTTCTGGTCCTTGACATTACACATATACGAACTGCAATTGTCTATGAGTTTAATGGCGAACCAGCTTTTGGGTGTATCCACTGAAGATGAAATAAATGAAATGTCTACTCATTTCATTGATTTCGTACATGGAATTCTATCGATTCGAATAAACATATCAGGGTTTGCATATTTCAAATCTATGAAGGGTGCAAACTTTCTCAGATAATTACTTTGTTTAATCAGGCCTTCTATACTTAATTTTATCATAAATATCAACGATAATTTAATTGCCATTCGTATTGTAGTTTCAACAACATATTTGAATGCCATTTTTAATACAATTCATTGATTTAATGGTGTCTTTGATTGAGTTTTGATTCTCAGGCAACGTGGATTTTGATCAGTAAGATATCCCAAGCCATAGAGGACAGAAAAACCAATTGTAATGGAGTACAGAAAAGTGGCTTGCTGGCCAGAGTATTAGATGAAGAAAATATTTCAGAGGAAATTATAAGTGATTTCATCATTTCTGTACTTTTTGTTGGTCATGAAACTATAGCCAAAACAATGTCATTCACCATACATTTTCTTACAGGTTGTCCTAAAGCTTTGGACCAGTTGAGAGTAAGTATAAAATTTAACCTATAAAGAATTTTGATATATTTGCAAGATAGATCACATGCTAATATTCTTTTGACTTTTGTGGCGATGAATTCATTCAGGATGAGTGTGATTCAATAAGAAGAAGAAGAACAAATTAGGAACTACTGACTTGGGATGATTACAAATCAATGTGGTTTACTAGATGTGTATGTACATATTGCACCCAATTCTGAATTGTAAAAGCTTGCTTACTAATATATGACATTGAATATTTATGGCTGGTTCATGATATTGCTATAATTAAAAATTAAAAATAATCATAGTTTTATGTTACTTTTGCATTGATTAACTTTGTTGCAAGTGTTACCATAAATTTTAAATCCCTTATAGATCTTAAATTCTTTAAAAAGAACATTACCTTAAATGTGAATTTTTTCATGGTTAAATGTGAATTTTTTCATGTTTGAAGCTTCAAAGAAAACGCATATAAACTATTATCACTGTCATTTAATCTATGGTGGTTGTATACAAGTAAAGTAAAGTGTTATAAATAAATTATTTGTTATTTATTTTAATTACTTTTTATCTATTCTTCAATTACCGGTTATCACTTACAGTTTATTCTATAAATCAATCCAATAAACTTCTAATCAGATTCTACTTGCTCTTCTACCTTTTTATTTATTATTCATTGTTCATGATATGATATGTTTCAGGTTATTGATGAAACACTTCACCTAGGAGGCATAGCTATATCTATCTTTCGTGACACAACAGAGGATGTTAAGTTCAACGGTAAAGTTGAAGTTAAATTTCTGTTTATTTTAATCAATATTCTCTCTACAGAACCAACTTCACTATACGTTCTCTCAATGCTTTTGCAATAATTCTTTTTCACAGATTATGTGCACTTAAATAAGATAAAGGCTATCAATTGAAAGATCTTTCAGATTCTGCACCTGATGAACGAGATCGATATCCAGTAGCTCCAAGTTCAAGATCGAGAACCGACTTTCCTTAGCCTAGTTCCGGTCCGGAGTGGAGATCCCATTCCATCCTCAAGTCCATTTTGAGACCCAGATCCTGTTGATGTATATGTAACTTAGAAATGTATTTCACACACACACACACACACACACACACACACACACACACACACATATATATATATTGTATTCCTTTAGAGATGTTATTATTCCTCTATACGGAAGTGTCATCATTTATATTGTAAGTGTCATAACTTATACTTGATGGGTTATTAGATCACCTGGTTGGGGTCAGCCCTGTATAAGTCATGTGGGTCAAAGAGTTATTAGACCACCCTATTGGGGGTCGGCCCAGTAATCATTATGTTATGTGGTTAAGTTAAGGCTAACCTAGTAAAGGTTATTAGGCAGTCAAGTCAAGTATAAATAGAGTGTGGGAGGCACTCAATTTGATCATTTTATTCTCTCACACACTCTTTGGAGAGTGGCGCACTTGTGGAGGAGGATAAGTTGCTGCTAGGAGATGTCTATCTCTTATGATTGGGTTGTATCATTGATCTATCTATCTCTATGGAAGTTATTAGGTTTTTTCACCATTATGGTTTTCCCCAATTAAACTCTGTGTCTCTTGTGTGCTTGTATTATTGTGTCCATGATTGATATGCTGTAAATATGTTGTACATGTTGTTCTCTCAGTTAAGATCCTAGATCAAATTGAAGTAAATTCTGAAAAACTAACATGGTGTCAGAGCTAGCCTGAAAGAAGGCAT
Organism: Larix kaempferi; assembly: GCA_027924585.1. NCBI lineage: Eukaryota > Viridiplantae > Streptophyta > Pinopsida > Pinales > Pinaceae > Larix > Larix kaempferi. Next base: position 3,115,233 of record BSBM01000196.1, on the reverse strand, counting down.
GGTATGGCATGTATGACACTTGTTGCACTTACGATGCTCGGGCTTGATATAGCAAAAACTGGTCATCATATACCTTTCGCTATAAATCGATTTTGGCGAATTTTTCGGATCTGAAAATTTTACAGGTCAAAAATCAGATCCCCATGTACCTTGTGGACAAAGGACAACTTCTAATGCATTGCAATTTGTGTTTTATGATCTGTACAATCTAGGGTTTCTGCCTCTTCCAGATCTGAGTCATAAACAAGTGACCTAGGAAAAAAGATCATAACTTGGCGTAGGAAGCTCCAAATGAAATTTCGTAAAATGTGACAGGTAGGGCATGGACTATAATTTCACAGGCTGAAGGTTCAGAGGTCGAAAGTGAACGAATGACACACGGAACTCCGTACAATTTTGCTCTCCTGTTTTATCCCATAAACAAGTCACGTTGCGACACTTGGCATAACTCTCTCTCTCTCAGAGAATCCAATTGAGCTCAGACCTATGGGGTTGGAAATATGACAGGTCTGGCTACCATAGGTAGAAGTTTCAGCCCCTGTCAATTCGTAATTTCGGAGTTACACCAGAAACAATTAGGTGCATATTTATGTCAAAACAGAATTGGATTTTGAGCACCTTCATTCATGGCTCCAGGAATTAGGGTTTCGGGCAAAGTTGGTATTTTTGTAATCAGAGACCACAGTTGAATGCTACTCATCAAAATCAAAATTTAGAGACCAAGATCATTTTTTTTGGTTGGGTAGAAGGCTGGGCTTGATCAAACCCTAGTTTGGGACTTTGGTTGGAAAAATGGAAAATTAGGGATTCTGCAAAATTTGGAATTTTTTAAGTTTGTGACCTCGGCTGGAAGCTCCTCAGAAAATTCAAAGTTTAGAGCTATGGAATGAACCTTTTGGTTGGGCAAAAGGGTGGGCTTTATCAAACCCTAGTTCGGGATCTTGTCCAGAAGGTCCGAAAGTTTCAAAGGCAATTTTGAGGGGTGAAACTTTGCATTTTTCAAATTCTGAGTATACCAGGATGATCAACTCATCAAGGTCCATCTTTCTATCCTTTCAGAAGTTTGAAATTCAAAGTTTGAATTTTTAGGGTTTCCCTGACCAACCCTAATCCAGCTCTAGATCCAGTTTATGCAAATCAAGTGCATTGGGCTAATCCTAGAAAAGAATGGATTGGTCACCTACATAAGTGAAAAAGTTCCAGTTTCAAAGGGAGATGAGGCTAAGACCTCACCTAAGAAGATTACAAGCAATCTCGAGAGGTATGAATCATACAAGTATGTTTCAAATTCTATTCATGATTAATTTTATGGTATGTTTGTCTTAATATTATTACGGTTACTACAATCTTGATTAAATTTAGACTTGTCGTATCACCTTGCTCACACTTATGATTGTATTAATCCATTATGGTGTTGTATGAGGTTTATGTTGTCCGCTAACATGAAAGGTACACCAAGAAAGACAAATCATGCTCTAGTTCAAGGATCACATAGAAAATATATTTACGAGGTATGTATAACTTGGTTCTATAATGGTTAACTTATGAGATATGGTGACATGAAGACAAAGATTCATCCATTGTCATGGATCACATAGAAAATATATTTACGAGGTATGTATAACTTGGTTCTATAATGGTTAACTTATGAGATATGCAGGTTACTAGCACAAGTCATTGAAGAGAACAAGAAGACATCATGTGGGTATGTTAGACATAACTAGCTAACATACTAATCCAGGTATGTTTTTCCTATATCAAGTTAGAATCCTACATTGTGTTAGGATCTCTTATATAAGTATACATGGCATGATTGATAATGATTATTTATGAAGTTAGAAATTTAAGTAATCTAGGGTTTATGCATATTATGTCTCTTACCTTGATTGATGATATGACTAACCAAAAAAGTATTTTGGTCAAATATGAATATGCATGAGTAAGAGAAGTCTTCCTTAAAACATTGAATGCTAATGCTTGTTATCTGTGTTTGAAATGACCATGACTATACATGTTTAAGATTATTGTAGTACTGAGATTATACTAATGAATGTATGATTATGTATGAGATCTCGAGGATATCATAATAATGATACCTGTAAGCATGCATAGTGATCGATGAAGGATATAAGTTCAAGGATAGGTAATCCAGGAAGCAAAGATCAAGAGGGAGCACACTCCAGTAGTTTCTGCAAGGATGCAGATATCCAGAGGGAGTCAACCACTTCTCACAATCCACATCAAAATGGAGTTGTAGAAAGGAAGTATTGACTGAGAGGGAGTCAACCCAACAAACAAACAAAGATAAGTATTTGAATTATCATTTCTTGCATATTTGATTGTTTAAATAATACTGTTCAATGATGTATATACTGATGTTCCTAGAATTAGGCTGTGTATTTTGGCATATTAGAATAATTGCATTAATGAACAACATACTACTAATATGCATGTAATGCGTAAGTGGCCTATGGCACTGTACAACATTCCATTGCTACTTATCTAGAATGAAACCTCTTTGCTAACATGTTGGGAGTAGTGCAAACTCTTAACAATGTTCTGGTAGAGATTGGAAGGCATCTAGAAAGTTGCAGGATATGGATGAATGTTGTATTGAAGCATTGGCTAAAATAATTGCATGACTGTATGACATATTTCTTTATGTGTAACAATTTTTTTCTGAAAACTATGAGATGTTTCTAATCATGCAATTTAACTTGTTTTGTAGGAAAGATCGTATACCTTCACCTACAAAAGAAGGACTACAACATTTGTTCCAGAAACAAAGATATCTATTGAAGATATTGAAGTTCCCAGGATCTGGAATGAAGTAATGGAAGAATGCCATGATCAGTTGATCATGAAGAATGATGTTTGGGATGCAATCCCAAGACCTGAAGGGAAGTCTGCTATGATTTCCAAATGGATCTATAAGATCAAGCATGCTGTAGATGGTAGCATGGAGAAATAAAAAAATGAGGTTTGTAGCTCGTGGCTTCTCCCAGAAAGAAGGATTGAGTATGAAGAGACTTCTACACCCATAGCCAGGAACACTTCCATCAGATCATTACTTGCTCTAGCTACAGTGATGAAATGGAAGATACACCAGATGGATTTCAAGAAAAATTTCTTGAATGGTGTCATCAAAGAGGAAGTGTATGTGGAGCAGCCACTTGGTTTTGAGACACATGACGCGAAGTCTTATATGTGCAGAACTTGGTATGGTAGGATAGACATTTTTCTATCTAGTTTGGGCTTTACCAAGAGTAAAGCGGATTCCAACCTTTACTACAAGGTTGAGGAAGGCAATCCATTGATACTACTTTTGTATATCGATAACCTGTTTGTTACAGGTGAGGATAGATTGATTTTCGACATGCAACGGAAGCTTGCTGCCGAGTTCGAGATGAAGAACTTGTGGATGATGCACTACTTTCTAGGTATGGAGGTGTGGCAGAGTGTTGATAGAATCTTCCTTGGAAAAGGGAAGTTTGTAGTAGAGATCCTGAAGAGGTTTGGGATGATGAACTGCAAGGACATGGCCACACCTATGTCATTGAACCTGAAGCTTCTGTGTGATGCTTCATCTGATCTGGTTGATGTCACTTTGTATCGTCACATGATTGGGTCCTTGATGTACCTAACAAACATGAGACCAGATATTTTCTCTACGGTGAACACATTGAGCCAGTTCTTGACGGATCCCAGAGGTGTTCACCTGGTTGCTGTAAAGCGTATTCTGAGGTACCTGATCATGGGCTCAAGTATGATGGGAATCAAAAGTTTAACCTGAAGGGTTATGTTGATTCAGATTGGGAAGGAAGTGCTGCAGATAGGAAGAGCACATCTGTGTGTTGCTTCAGTATAGGATCAAGTGTGATCTCTTGGTTTATAGGAAGCAGTCCTGCGTAGCACTGAGTACAGCCGAAGCAGAGTATGTTGCAGCTTGTTGGGTTAGTTGTGAGGCAGTATGGCTGAGGAAGCTACTATTTGAGTTATTTGATCTACCATTCGAGGCTACTGGTATCTTATGTGACAACCAGAGTTGTGTGAAGTTGTCTGAGAACTCGGTGTTCCACGACAGGTCGAAACACATTGAGATCAAATATCACTATATCAGGGATATGGTACAGATAGGAGCAGTGAAGTTCCTGTATGTTGCGACGGATGAGCAGGTTGCAGATGTGCTGACAAAGCTACTAGCCAGAGTGAAGTTAGAGCACTTCAGAGAGAGGCTTGGTGTTCTTGAGATTGATGACACTTCGAGGAAGAAGTGATGGACACATTTGCATGAGCCATTCTGAGCATGGTGAGAGGAGGATCCTTCCATGGATGTGGATATAAGCGCTGGATGATGAGCATCAGGATGATGCTCCAGTTACTGCTCTGTATATGTATGTACGCATCATGTTGGATGCTAGATATGATTGGTTGGATAATTTATATGTATATGTATGTACGCATCATGTTGGATTTTGGATATGATCAGTTGGATCATTTATATGTATATGTATGTACGCATCATGTTGGATGTTGGATATGATCAGTTGGATCATTTACGTGTATGTATATGCATCATGTTGGATGCTTGGACCATGTATATGTATATGTATCAGGTGGATACATTGTATGATCAGGTAGATCATGTATGATGATATGTATCAGGTAGATACTTTGTATGCATCATGTGGATGCATTGTATGATCAGGATGATCATGGATGATGAGCTTCAGGATGTTGCTCCAGATGATATGCATCAGGATGATGTAGTGATGATGATCAGGATGATCATGTGTACATCAGGATGATGTATGGTGAGTATCAGGATGATACTCTTTGGCAGTGGAACAGGTTGTGCAGATGAGCATGTCTGGGAGATCCTATAGGTCAGATTTGTGTACCCGTAACAACCTGGGATGCTCTTTCGAGGTTTTGTCCTATGGCATATAATAACGCTCTAAGAGATCCTATAGGTCGGAGTTGTGTACCCGTAACAACCTGGGATGCTCTTTCGAGGTTTTTCCATGACCACATGTAATCAGACCTGGAGATCTAGAAAGGATGAAAAAGGCCTCAGATGCTCTTTAGGGTTCTTGCTTGGCAAGACACCCTTTTAAGGTTTTGTGACGGTCACATGTAAAAGATCCTGGGAGATCTTATAGGTCGGAGTTGTGTACCCGTAACAGCCTGGGATGCTCTTTTAAGGTTTTGTGATGCACGTAATAAGTCCTGAGGATTCCATAGTATGGCCACTGATGATGAAGACCTACAAGTGGTGGGCCTACATCCAGTATGAAAAAGGACTAGCTCTGTAGAACTTCCTATGACGAGTAGATTCAGAGATTGATTGAGATAGCAGCAGCAGTGATGATGACGATGATGTGATGACGATGATCCGATGACGATGATCTAGAGAAGAATATTTGTGCTAGAAGACCTATGACGAGAAATACCTTCCTAGTTAAGAGGGAGTGTTGATGTATATGTAACTTCGGAATGTATTTCACATATATGTATATTGTATTCCTATAGAGATGTTATTATTCCTCTATACGGAAGAGTCGTCATTTATATTGTAAGTGTCGTAACTTATACTTGATGGGTTCTTAGACCACCTAGTTGGGGTCGGCCCTGTATAAGTCGTGTGGGTCAAAGTGTTATTAGACCACCCTATTGGGGGTCGGCCGAGTTAGCATTATGTTATGTGGTTAATTTAAGGCCGACCTAGTAAAGGTTATTATGCAAGTCAAGTCAAGTATAAATAGAGTGCGGGAGGCACTCTATTTGATCATTCTATTCTCTCACACACTCTTTGGAGAGTGGCGCACTTGCGGAGGAGGAGAAGCTGTTACTAGGGGATGTCTATCTCTTATTCTTAGGTTGTATCATTGCTCTATCTATCTCTGAGGAAGTTATTGGGGTTTTTCACCTTTATGGTTTTCCCCAAGTAAACTCTGTGTCTCTTGTGTTCTTGCATTATTGTGTCCATGATTGATATGCTGTAGATATGCTGTACATGTTGTTCTCTCAGTTAAGATCCTAGATCAGATTGAAGTAAATTCTGAAAAACTAACAGATCCACCCACAATGCATGAATTCTTGTATATCACAGTGAGAATAATAATTTGTTTATTTTTTTAATAATTTTTTTCAAACCGTCTTTAAAGAGACAATAGTTGGAATTAAAGAAACATGGTCTCTATAGAGACAATATGTCTTTAATCTTAGCTATTGTCTTTAAAGAGACCAAATGAAAATGTCTTTAGAGAGACAATAATACTTGTGATTTATATTGTCTTTAAATAGACCAAATGAAATTGTCTCTAGAGACACAATAATACTTGTAATTTATATTGTCTTTTTAAAAACAATTTTAAAGACAATAATTTGAGACACTCGCTTAAAGACAATACACAAGTTTATTTTTGTCTCAAGTTAAGACAATTTAGTCCAAAATTGTCTTAAATATTGTCTTAAAATGCCCCATATGTAATAGTGTCTTGATCTTAGTCCTTTTTATAGGGATCCCTAAATCCACCAAATCAAAAAAAGAATGGTAATTGCACACAAAATGACTTAAAAGTTAAGCGAGTGGTTTCGTTTAAATAATCTTGGATTAGTGTATTCATAAGTTGATTTTACTTTATCTATACTATATATAAATATGGAAATAAAAATAATGTGATTTAGTAAAACCAAATAAATTTGTAAGGCCTCATGTTGAAACGATTAACCATCATTGTTTCCGAACTATTAAATAGATAATATGGTTTACATTAAACATATGCATGAAAACATAGCTAGATCTGGCTATCGATCAAATGATCCGTAGAGCCATTGTTGTGGTTGTGCAAATAAATTTATGATGTAAGGTTATGGTGGGATAGTTAAGCATAACCGATCGTGAGGTGTTCTTCCCTTAACATAAAAAACCAGCACACTGCTTCTATTTTGGTTACCAATTAAATGTTGACTCGATGCATCCCTTCAAACACTTTACAACTAAGTAATGCCGGGTTTAAACCACTACTTAGCAAGACCGTAGCTCCCCGAAGTCACCTCACAGGCTGGTAAGCAATAATGTTTTATAATAATCAGAATTCAGTCAATGAGAATTCGGTAAGTATTTGAATTTTTTGTATATCTTATTTGATTTTTTGAGTTATCTACTCACTAATTTCAACTTGGGTCATTAAGGATTTCAACTTAGATCTTTACATTAATAGAAGTTTAATCACTTTGCTATTTGGTTTGGTTTAATACATTTTAAAATAATAAAGTTTGTGTATTTGATTTGGTTTAATATATTATACATTTTAAAATAATAAAGTTTATAATATTATACATTTTAAAATAATAAGTTTATAATATTATACATAAATTTTGGTAAAATATATTTAATATTTAAAAAATATTTTTAATATAAAGATTAAAATCTCATACACTTAAGATGTTATTATAATAATTTCATTTATATTTAAATGATATTTTATTTTATTTTCATTTATATTTATAATATATTTTATTTTTTATTTAATATATTATTTTATTAAATTTTAAAAATATTTAATAAAATTAAAAATAATTATAAACTCTCATATAAATTATTTATATATTTTTAGGTAATACAAATATTTTCAAATACAATATTTAAATTACAAGATTAATTTCTTATCTTTATTTTTATATTAACTTAATTTAGAAAAGTACTATATTTAAATTATTTGGTTTTGTTCATAAGATTTTTTGAATTAAATCTAATTATTTTAAGATGTCATCAATTAAATGCAACATTCAATCTTATAAAAATTATGTAGATTTACATTCTCTCTTTTCAAAAATTAAAAATTGTAAAATAACAAAACTCATGAATAATTTGATTAGAATTAATTATTATATTATAATTTCCATTTATGAGATAATGTCTTATATCTTTATTTTTATATTAACTCAATTTTAGAAAAGTACTATATTTAAAATATTTGTTTTTGTTCATAAGATTTTGTGAATTAAATCTAATTATTTTAAGATGTCATCTATTAAATGAACATTCAACTACCGGGACTTATGTCTTATAAAAATTATGTAGATTTATATTGTCTCCTTTCCAAAGTAAAAATTGTAAAATAACAAAATTCATGAATAATTTGATTAGAATTAATTATTATATTATAAGTTCCATTTATGAGATAATTTCTTATAAAAATTATGTGGTTTTGTATTCTTTCATTTCAAAAATTAAAAATTGTAAAATAACAAAAAATTATGAAAAAAATTAATTATTCCATCATAATTTACATTTATTTAGTTGTACGGCCTTATTGACGTAAAACCGAATTGAGGAACACATTATATATTAGAATGGCACAACACTAACTCATGAGAAAGGAGCTCTTCCTTTTATAAGACCTTTCGAGAAGGACTGGGGTCTATGTTTACGGGGTATCTGCCCCTAGCCTTCAAAGCTAATGACGCGGGTTCGATTCTCGCTACCCGCTAATAGTTTATTTAGTTGCGTTAGCTATTTATTTAGTTGCAAGCTATTTGTTATACCTTTTACATTCAAATTTGGTGAGATTCAAACAATAAGATTTACTAGCCATTATATAACACAGTTATTTTTGTTTTGTATTTTATTATTTTTTATCAATTTTGAATGATATATTATACATCTAAAAATAATTCAAAGCTTAAGTTATAATCGATTGATTTTAAATGTAATATAAAATTAGATATATTATAGAACTTTAATACACATTTAAATCATGAATATAAGGACACTTATTTGGTATGGATGTAGAGAAAAATAATTTAGTAGATATGTTGGAATGGATTAGTAAAATTGGGGTTGTAAAGGGAGCTAATTTAGACAATTGTAGATGTTGGATAACTTGAGAAAATGGTTAAAGGTTCAAGATTTTTAACATACGATTGTTCTTTGAGAACTAATTCCAAAGAAGTTCATCAACGTTTATGTCGCATTGTGATGTTTATCAAGGGTTACATTGCATTGTGGCATTCATCAAGGGTTATGTTGCATTGCGACAATGCCCAAGATGTGAAATTTGACATTCATCAAGGTTTATGTTGACACAAACCAAGATGCGACATATTCACAATGTGAAATTTGACGTTCATCAAGGTTTATGTCGCATTGTGATGTTTATCAAGGGTTACGTTGCATTGTGGCATTCATCAAGGGTTATGTCGCATTGCGACAATGCTCATGATGTGAAATTTGACGCCAACAATGCCCAAGATGAGACACTTTAATAATGTGACATTCGAAATTCGTCAAGCGCTATCTCACATTGTGATGTATATCAAGTGTTATGTTGCATTACAACATTGAAAAAGGGTTATATGTTAGATGCGACATATTCACAATGTGAAATTTGGTGTTCATCAAGGTTTATGTCACATTGTGATGTTTATCAAGGCTTACATTGCAATGTGGCGTTCATCAAGGGTTATGTCGCATTGTGACAATGCCCAATATGTGACACATATGCCGACACAAAACAAGATGCGACATATTCACAATGTGAAATTTGACGTTCATTAACGTTTTCATTATGGAGTTCGTCAAGCGTTACATGTCGCATTGCAACAATGCCCAAGATGTGAATTTGACGTTCATAAAGGTTTATGTAACATTGTGATGTTTATCAAGGCTTATGTTGCATTGTGGCATTCATCAATGGTTAGATGCAACATATTCACAATGTGAAATATGACTTTCATCAAAGTTTATGTCGCATTGTGATGTATATCAAGTGTTATATTGCATTGCGGCGTTCAACAAGGGTTATATTGCATTGCGACATTGAACAAGGGTTATATGTTCATAAAAAGTTAGATGCGACATATTCACAATGTGAAATTTGGCGTTCATCAAAGTTTATGTCGCATTGTGATGTTTATCAAGGCTTTCATTGCAATGTGGAGTTCATCAAGGGTTATGTCGCATTGTAACAATGCCCAATATGTGACACATATGCCGACACAACCCAAGATGTGACATATTCACAATGTGAAATTTGGCGTTCATTAAGGTTTGCATTGTGGCATTCATCAAGAGTTATGTCGCATTGCGACAATACCCAAGATGTGAAATTTGACGTTCATCGAGGTTTATGTCACATTGTGATGTTTATTAAGGCTTATGTTGCATTGTGGTATTCATCAAGGGTTAGATGCGACATATTCACAATGTGAAATTTGACGTTCATCAAGATTTATGTCACATTGTGATGTTTATCAAGGGTTACGTTGTATTGTGGCATTCATCAAGGGTTATGTCGCATTGCAACAATTCCCATGGTGTGAAATTTGATGCCAACAATGCCCAAGATGTGACACATTAATAATGTGACATTCAAAATTTGTCAAGCGTTATCTGACATTGTGATGTATATCAATTGTTATGTTGCATTGCGGTGTTCAACAAGGGTTATGTCACATTGCGACATTGAACAAGGGTTACATGTTCATCAAGGGTTAGATGCGACATATTAACAATATGAAATTTGGCATTCATCAAGGTTTATGTTGCATTGTGATGTTTATCAAGGGTTACATTGCATGGTGGCATTCATCAATGGTTATGTCGCATTGCGACAATTCTCAATATTTGACACATATGGTGACACAACCCAAGATGCGACATATTCACAATGTGAAATTTGAAATTCATTATTAAGGTTTGTGTTGCATTGTGATGCTTATCAAGGCGTATGTTGCATTGTGGCATTCATCAAGGGTTATGTCGCATTGCGATAATGCCCAATATGTGACACATATGCCGACACAACCCAAGATGTGACATATTCACAATGTGAAATTTGACGTTCATTAAGGTTTGCATTATAGCGTTCATCAAGCGTTACATGTTGCATTGCGACAATTCCCAAGATGTGAAATTTGACATTCATCAATGTTTATGTCGCATTGTGATGTTTATCAAGGGTATGTGACACATTAATAATGTGACATTCGAAATTCATCAAGCGCTATCTCATATTGTGGTGTATATCAAGTGTTATGTTGCATTGCAACGTTCAACAAGAGTTATGTCGCATTGTGACATTAAAAAAGGGTTATATGTTCATCAAGGGTTAGATGCGACATATTCATAATGTGAAATTTGGCATTCATCAAGGTTTATGTCGCATTGTGATGTTTATGAAGGGTTATGTTGGATTGTGGCGTTCATCAAGGGTTATGTTGCATTACGACAATACTCAATATGTGACACCTTGAGGACACAACCCAAGATGCGACATATTCACAATGTGAAATTTGATGTTCATTAAGGTTTGTGTCGCATTGTGATTCTTATCAAGGCTTATGTTGCATTGTGGCGTTCATCAAGGTTTATGTCGCATTGCCACAATGCCCAAGATGTGAAATTTGACATTCATCAAGGTTTATGTCGCACTGTGATGTTTATTAAGGGTTACGTTTCATTATGGCGTTCATCAAGGGTTATGTCGCATTGCGACAATGCTCAATATGTGACACATATGGCGACACAACCCAAGATGTGACATATTCACAATGTTAAATTTGACATTCATTAAGGTTTTTGTCTCATTTTGATGCTTATCAAGGTTTATGTTGCATTGTGACGTTCATCAAGGGTTATGTCGTATTGCTACAATGCCCAAAATGTGAAATTTGATGGTCATCAAGGTTTATGTCGCATTGTGGTGTTTATCAAGGGTTACGTTGCATTGTGGCGCTCATCAAGGGTTATGTCGCATTGCGAGAATTCCCAATATGTGACACATATGCCGACACAACCCAAGATGTGACATATTCACAATGTGAAATTTGATGTTCATCAAGGTTTGTGTTGCATTGTGATTTTTATCAAGGCTTATGTTGCATTGTGGCATTCATCAAGGGTTATGTCGCATTGCAACAATGCCCAAGATGTGAAATTTGATGTTCATCAAGGTTGATGTCACATTGTGATGTTTATCAAGGGTTATGTTGCAATGTGTCATTCATCAAGGGTTAGATGCGACATATTCACAATGTGAAATTTGACGTTCATCAAGGTTTATGTCGCATTGTGATGTTTATCAATGGTTACATTGCATTGTGGCATTCATCAAGGGTTAGATGCGACTTATTCACAATGTGAAATTTGACATTCATCAAGGTTTATGTCGCATTGTGAGCGTGTGCAACCAGCAGGTGAGGGGATGTCCAGATGAAGCTTCTTGAATGTGCCATTAATGACTAGAGAAGGAAGGCATCTAGGCGGGTTAATGCATGGTGCAATGTCGTGGGCTCCCATGTCGAGGAACCTCCAACACGTGCCGCCCAATTGTCATAGTGGCACCCACATCCTGAGATATTTAATTAATTATTGAATTACAATTAAGTCAATAATTATTATATTTTGTAATTATTGAATTACAATTAATTAAGTAATTATTATATTAATTTATTTACTAAAATGGAATTAAATGATATAATTAAATAATAGTTTTTATAATATATTATTATATTATAAATCATTAAATTATTTTATTTTATTAAAAATTATTATAAAAAACATTATTAACATGTCAAATATATCATAATGTTAAAAAATATCTCCAAAATATATCAAAATATTACATAGATCTCCAATATTAATAAATTGATAATGTTAATCAATTACAATATAATAATTAATTATTTAAATAACAATAATTATTTAATATATTATTAATTATTTAATATTAATATTAACTAAACAAAAATATTAATTAATTAATATTATCATTCACTAAATTATTTTATAACTATTTTGTTTAATTTCTTATTATAAAATAATAGTAAACAACAATATTAATTAATTAATATTATCATTCACTAAATTATTTTATAACTATTTTGCTTAATTTCTTATTATAAAATAATAGTAGTGTTTAATTAATAATAATTTTTAATTAAACAATATTATTAATTAAACAATTAAAATATGGATTTCATTAAAATCATTAAATAATATTAATCTATTAATATTTTTAATTATATAATCATTAATTAACTAATATTATTATTAACTAAATAAGTATAATATGAATTAAATTATTTTATAATTATTATGTTTAATTAATTATTATAAAATAATAATATTTTTTAATTAAACAATGTTATTAATCAAACAATTAAACTATATATTTCATTAAAAGTATTAAACAATATTATTTTATTAATATTTCGGACATATATAGATGCACACATTGGTTACTAACAACAACAATATTAATATTATTATTCCTAATTTAAAACAATTCACAAAGTACAACTTCCAATTTTCATTTAATTATTGTTTCACTTATTTTTTATTTTTTTAACTTAAAAATTTATTTTCTTTTCATTATAAGACAAATGTCTATTTAGTCCATTGGTTGTAGCCTGGGTGGTTGGGAGGAATGTTTGTTACCCTCCCCACCCAGGTTCAATTCTTGTAAGTGACATATTGCTCTTGTTGAGCCCATATTGTAATGATTGTAATTCGTGCCACCTTGATTCTCTAGAATAGCAGGTGGTGACCATTTCCCAGGTGGACTAGCCCTCTAACAAACGGCGAACCACCTTTGAAAAGAAAAAAAAAAGACAAATGTCTATTTATGATGTAACAAAATCCAAATTCCAACTTTAATTAAGAAACGTACAGACGTAAAGAGAGATACACTTTTTTCTGGTCGGTGATTGCTACGCATTGACAAAAGGATAACACTCAAAAGTCATTGGATTAGTCTTCTATCATTGACAAAAGTCATCAATTCGCTTTAGTTGTAAGTGTAACTGCTTTAAAACCGACTTAACGTCGACGACCCTGTATTTTCCCATCTTCTTTTGGATTAAACAATTAAACATAATAACAACTTTGTGGCCTTTACATCAATTGCCATCATAATGGTGGTATCTGAAAAATATCTTTTCTTACTTTAAAAAATAAAAATAAAAATCTCAATCATTTTAAAGGCACATAATTTATTTTTGAAAATTAAGATAAGTTAAGTTAAATTTTATTAAACAAGTTAATGCTTATTATTATTTTTTATAATTGTTTATTTTGAATTTGAAATTAATACAATAAAATCATTTTTTATAATTGATTATTTTGAATTTGAAACTACTATAATAAAATCATTTTTTTATAATTGTTTATTTTGAATTTGAAACCAATACAATAAAATTAATCTAAACAATACACTTATCTCATCATCAAAATTAAATATTTGTATAACAGTTATCCTAAAAATTCACAAATTTAAAATAGAAACAATCTGCGAAAATATGTCTTGGGCGAGGATATTGTAAGCTTTGTCTGTTGGATGGAAAGCATCCCAAAATACGTATTTGGATGGATCGGGGCAGACAGGGAACGCGGGGTTGCACAGTATAGATGACTCCAGCAAGCTCATCCCACAGCAACCTTTTCTCACTACTTCAAAGCCTTCGACGCATAAATTTACAAGTTATAAACAGTTAGCATGCTCTGCACCTAATTGCACTGAAACTTATTTAAGCACGAGCAATAAGAAAGAGAAAGAAATAGAATATTACCATATTTACTTGGATTCTTTATGAAGTCAAGCAGCTTATCATATATGTTAATATAAGCAATTTGAAGACCGGGAAGTGTGGGCTTCAAGGTCTCCAGTAATGCTGCAGCCTTCTCATTAAATGAGATGGCAATATCATTAAACTCGTCAACGCAGTCGTTACCGATCAAGTTGTGCAGTGTTATCTGTGATGGAAAACAACCGATAGGAGGAAGACCAATGACAGCAAATAGGGTGGCACCCTCCATGTAAATAATCTGTGAAAAAACATTTGGAATCACAACTTATCAGCAGAAAGTGCCCATAAAAAAAATTCATTTGGGATCACAAGTCTCTCACCACAAATTGCCTGTTAGTAAGTATCTATATCATATAAATAGAAAGCTGCAAAAATTGCCTGTTAGTAAGTATCTACATAAATAGAAAGCATAGGTGTTAATATCTTATAAGTTCGGGTGGACTATTATGAATTTTTTTCTTAGATTGAAGGAAAATGGGACATTTGTATTGTCCATATTGAATTTATGGTCGTTTAAAAATCAAATAAACAACTGGTAGTTGATGCATTGATAACTGGTAGCTTAGGTATAAACAACCCGCTATTATAACTAAGCATGAAGAACAAGTAATAGATAACTTGGTCATCATAACATAACTAAGCATGGAGAACAGGTAACACATAACTTGGTCATCCATCTTAACTTATGACCTATCAGTATTCACTGACCACAAGTTAAGTGATTGTGCTAATATCTATTCATATAAAAAAGCATGGAGAACAAGTAACAGCATCACTCTTAACTTATGACCTATCAGTATTCACTGACCACAAGTTAAGTAACTGTGCTAATATTTATTCATATAAAAATAAACATGGAGAAGAAGTAACAGATAACTTGGTCATGGCTCTTAACTTATGACTTATCAGTGTTCACTGACCACAAGTTAAGTGACTCTGCTAATATCTATTCATATAAAAAGAAAGTATTGTAACAATGAATCTTTCAATACAACTAATTGCTTATATATATTTGGATTAAACAATTCAACCAATCCCTTATAAATTTGGATCATTGAACATAAAACATCATCATCAACGTAGAGACAATATGATCACCTGTGTAAATACCGAGAGAGAGTGGAGTAGTAGATCCTGGAACTCTGTAACAGTATATAATTGTGCAACAGCAAGGGGATTGAGAAAATAATTATTGGTAAAGTCAACGGTTCCCATAATATGGAGTGAGACTCTTATCCTATAACATTATCAATGTAACCAAACCTTTGAAAGGCTAAGACTTTAGCACTGAAAAGAACTATGCTATGCAACCCTAGCTCTTGTTCTAAATATTGATTTCGTATGCTATTGCACTTTACAAATGAGTTCGTTGATAAGGTGATGAATTGACAGGTAATAAATTTGCTATGGTTATGAAATGGTAGGTTGACAGTGTCCTAATAAGATATTAATGCTTCGATCTAAATGCTATGGTGGAATGTACTGTTGTTAATCCACATCATCCACTTCATGTGAAACCTGGTGAATGATACAACTAAGGATCCGAGCTGTGCATAGTTGATATAACAATCCTTCTCCGAGTTGGTTATACTATTGTTCATTGGCATACTGTGTTGGCATTGTCGTGGTTGTAACATTTAAGAGTTATTTATTGTAGTGCTTGTCCACTTTCCAACGTGCGTGGTTGGCAGCAATCTTCACCGTTGATCTGTGATTCTTGAGATTGTAATGGAACCCTAACTATACTATTGTCTAGGAAAAGTCTTTTGTCTTCATTTCATTTTAGTAGAGACTTTGGGTGAGGCCAACAGGCCGAGAGGTTCTAAGGTTTGGTGGTTGACATCTTTCCCAAGCTCGAACCCGTGACCTGTGTGCGTTTAGACTATGAACGTTTGTCATAAAGAGAGTTGAGTCTGTAGTGAGAGTTGCAGTAGTTAAAACATTGAAAGATTGAGTCTTAGCTGGTTTTAGTGCATGAGTTGTGCGGGTATCTGTCCATAATTTTGAGATATTTGAACTGGCTTTCGATTTTCTTGCAGTGGTGAAGTTTCAGCCTTAGAATTTGGAAGTTTCTCCTTCATACATTGGGTGGATAGCTTCGTCAGTTACACTTGCAGAAGTGCCTCGCGATAAAACAGGTAAGGACCTTTCTTTACCAATAACTGTCATTTCACGTATTTGAAATTCATTTATAAGTTCTTATTTAACCATCACAGGTATACTTGTCAGGTTTTCCCTCATCGAAGGAACCTTTTACATGAGTTTTAAGGGAAGAGCACTTCACATCCATCGGTAAGCCTCGACGGTTCCTTACATCTTGGTATCTTCTGGTTCAGTTGCGATTGATGCTAGATGTTTTGGCAAGGTGTTGATGTTTGGTTTCTGGCATGGTTTTTGTTCCATGTTTGTAAACTTTTGGGATCCATAATGGAAAGCCCAGATGCTATGATTCTTAGCTAGCTTGTTACTACCGTGTCTACTATATGTTTTGGTTGGAAAAACCTTGAAAAAAAAAATGTAATGATAAAGGATAAACCCTCGTTCCTTTGAATGGATCATACAGTTTTTAAAACTGCAAATGTTTACTATATAATGTTTGGAATCCCAATCGTCGATGTAGAATGAATAGTAATTTTTTTGATAATAAGTTTTAAGATTATTATTGAATCGTCTCTATGAAAAGAATAGATGGACTGTGCGATTTAGGGTTTGAATGGAAAATGGAACTTCGTTTTTACTTGAAACGGGATAATGTTTGAAGGATTCAACCCTTGGTTTTATACTATGTTTACAAAAAAAAATTATGTTGAAAAGTGTTAAGTTTTCAACAGTTTTGGATTTTGGCCGAGAGTCAATCTAAGTATTTTGCTATAGTAACAATTTTGATAATGTACCAAATCTATGATCCAATTTGTTGTTTCGAAAGTAAAATATACGTAGGGTTTGGTCAAGAAAAGTTTAGAATGTTGAAAAGCGTATTCCTATTTGATTAGAGGAAATCATAAATCTGTGTTATAATTTGAAAGTTTGAATAATTGTTAAGAATTGCATACGTCGGACCAGTTTTGATTTTGTCAAAAAAAAATGAAATTGATTTGTTTCTAGGTCAAAGGTTCCGATTTTGATCCTAAAACAGAAATGCTAAAAAGATAGAATGTTTGGATTCTAACTATGATGAAAGCTTTTGAAAAAAGAAACCCTAGTTGATAGTTGAATGGACATATGAGATATATTCACTGAAATAAATTTTTATATGAAATATTATGAATAATAAATAGCTATTTATTATTTAAATATAATAACTCTAATTACAAGAATTTTTGCAGCTGTTAGAAATCTAAAATTAATAATGCCTGAAACATCTGGTATTCATAACATCTTTACAGTAGAATACATGGTAATAGATTTCATTAATAGTTAGTGATAAATAGAAATATAGTTATGTACAGAGATGAATTGTTTCTCTTTTATAACTAAGTACAGGAGAATGCTTTCTATAACTATTTAGTATATACTATTATATTTCTGAGTTTAAACATGTAAACATTAGAATTTAGAAGAACACTACAGTATCAATCTATCTATTCACTTGGAATTATGCCCATCAGTTATCTGATTTAATTCTACTTCCCTATACTAGAATACGATGCAGAAACCAGCATGGGGGAAAATGCATAGAAGTCATTTTATCAATCATTTCATCTATTATATCATTTTCATTTAGAAAACATACTTAGGTTATAAAGTAAAAACAATTCCTTCTATACTATTTTGAATATACTACTTACTGTTAAATGTAAATTTCTAATTGATTGAAATAACAACAAAACTGTAGAACCTAATAATTTGTAGGAGAACAAATCACCCAAGGAGCCTGTTCCACCCAACCTACTCTTGAAGACATCCAACTTACTTGCCTTAGGACCCCCGAGCTTGTTCACTGAACCGCCAGGAGGAAGATTCTGTAGAAGCCTTAGTACATCAACTTGCAATAGAATATAGATTTTTCAATCATCAAGACTCACCAGTCAAAGAGACCTGCACCAGCACCTCTGGTTCTCCTTCTCAGAATAACTAGCAGTCTCACATAGCCTCCCTATTCGAATATTTCAGTGATCACCTGATACACTTGAGGAATATGTCTGTAGAAAATATTGTAGGAGCTACCTGCTCAATTCGAATTGCCTTTCTAGGATTCCTAGGCCTTTTAGTGGTTAATTGGTCATTAATGAGCTGCCTTCTCTCTTTCAACCACCTGGGGGATAATGCCACAAATTTAGGGGTAGTTGTCCCATAACCAACAACTAGTGGTGGAGTGCAAATGCTGCCATCTGTCCCATACCTTCTAACAACTTCCATTCCTCCTAGTGGGTTAGTGAACACTCATTTAAAAGTCCCCTTGGGTGTTTGTCTCATGTTTTAATTTATTAAATAATAATAATCAGTAATTACAATCATCCTTAACCAAACTTGGTCATAATTACAAAACTTTGTAATTATATTTTAACATAAAGTATTTTGCAAATAAAATAATATTCTCAAAATTTGGGTAGGTGATAGTACCACAATCACTGATTCAATTCAAAGTTGATATACATCATATGGATGTGTCTTTGTATGAAACAACTGGATAATTATAGGTATTATTTCGTTCGCAGGATGCAAGTTATTGGCTGGTCACCTATAAGATCTTTTAGGAGAAACACTTTGGTCTGTAATTCAAAGACTACTGAAGAAGGCTCTTGAATAGTTTTGATTTGTGTGCTAAAGCTACACAAATGAAAACTACACCTGATACCACCATGGCTCCTCCTGCTTCCATGGCTCCTGCTGCTTCCAAGTAAGTACTCCTAAATTTACTCGGTGGGAAATATATTCATGTGTTTATGAGCCTAGTATTGATTGTGTGATATTGATGTATTATTTCAGGGCACAAGTAGTTGGTTGGCCACCCGTTAGATCGTTCAGGAAAAACACTTTGGTTGCTAATTCAACGCCTACCGAAAATGGATCTTCTGGTACCGCTTTGTATGTGAAAGTGAGCATGGATGGAGCTGCCTATCTCAAAAAGGTGGACCTCAAAATGTACAGCAGTTACCATGATCTCTCCTCTACACTCCAGAAGATGTTCAGCTGCTTAATCACCATGGGTATGAGTACTGTACTAATAGTTCCCTTTATTCTTTCTGTTATATTCCATTCCATTGACTGCAAAATTTTGGTTCGATCCGTTGTTACTCACGGAAATGATCCAATGATTTCAGGAAAGTGTGGATTCCATGGGTTAAACGAGAACAAGCTGATGGATCTACTCAATGGGTCAGAATATGTGCCTACCTAGGAAGATAAAGACAGAGACTAGATGCTTGTTGGTGATGTCCCATGGGAGTAAGTGCCTTAGAGTCCTATTAAAATTTAGCTTCATATATTATGCGACAGTCTCCATGTAAATTCAGAAATTTAATGATATGAATTATTGGTTGCAGAATGTTTGTTGATTCCTGTAAAATAATGTGGATCATGAAGGTTTCATAAGCTATAGGTTTAGGTATTTTACTAATCCATCTCTAGTTTGCACCTTTTGTTTCACGACTACAAGCTTATTTACACTGTGGAATTTCTATGCTTACCGTTTTGAATGATAATGTGCAGCTCCAAGAGCCATGGAGAAATGTAAAAATAGGGTTTAGGATTCGCGTGTGACTCATTCTTTCGAAGTTGCTTTGCATTTGGATTCATTGAAATGGAACATCGTTAGACAGGATTAGAGGATTGGATGCTCAACTAGTGAAAAACATAGTGTCTGCTACTAAAGCCTTAGAAACTAGTGACTTGGATGAAACCAAGGCAATATAATCAGCACACAATGGATCTGTTGTTGAACTTGAAGATCTGGGAGCCATCTTGGCCATCTTTCTATTTCTGATACATTCTTATCTAGCATAATTTCCTTGTTGATTTATTAATTTCAAACCACAAATATGGCTTTCTGTCTCAGCAAGTATTGAATAATGGAAGAATAGCGTCATCCCAGTGCAGGCTTATTGACAGTGGATTATGGATTTTATATGTTGAACATTTTGAAAGGTGGAGTTGCCCTTGAACAATAAAAGTGTATTTCATTATTTATCATGGAAACGAAACATTTTTTCAATTGTAATGTATAAAATATTACGAATTATTCCTTCTTCAAGAATGTGTGAATGAATCTTATTTATTATGAGCTTTCTCTACAATCCTGCACTCCCATATTCGTGCAACCCCAACGATAAGTGAGTGCTTCCAGAATCCAACTACTTCAACTGAATTGCCTTACTTTTAGAGACAACCTGTAGTAGTTAAAGTGAGTGATGTGTAAGTAGGGTAGTCTAAGGTAAGGGGTTATATAAAAATCTAAGGCCTAAAGCGATTGAATATGTAACTCGTTGCTTTCCTTGTTGTGATACAGGTGTTATAAGACCTACACACATTTAATAAAGAGTAATTATCAGCAGTTCAGCCAATATTTGGGATGATTGTCCTACTATTATAATTTTGCATCCCTGTACTGCGCACGTTTGTGGATTCAAGTCAAATTACTTGTTGTAATCTTTGCATTTTGTCAATTGTTATTACAATCCTTCCAACCATAGCAATTCAGCTTGTGCTTTGATAGATCAAATGTGAAGCAATTAGTTTCAGGAATTCTTCAAACTAGAGGACTTATATAATTGAAGGCTGATTTTATTTCTGCTTACCATTGTATTGGTGTAGATGCATCCATGGGAGAATTCTTCAACATGTCGGACATTTTTTTATATGCACTTATCTCCTTGGTTCTTGCATGGGTTGTGTATCTTTGGAACAAGGGAAATGTTCCCAAGATCCCTGTTAATGTACCTCCTGGTTCCAAGGGATTACCAATAATTGGCTACACTCTTAGTTGGTATTTCAATATATCAAGCTCACACCCACCATCATTCGTTGAGGATTCTGCTAAAAGGTATAGTATGATATTTTGCAGAAGAGAACTAACTGATTTTGTTTGTTTCTTTGTTTGGGGCTCAATATTTTTGCTATTGATCATATATATGTATGAGAATATAGGTGTGGAAAAAATTTCACCTACAATCTCTTTGGAAAATCAATTGTCATTTCCGCAGATCCAAAGTTGAATAGATATGTCTTGCAAAACGAGGGAACGCTATTCAAGGCTAGCTATCCGAAATCATTTCGAGATTTAGTAGGAAAGAATGGTTTGATTGCTATACATGGAAACATGCACAGAAAAATTCATGCCATAGCTGCCAGCCAATTGACTTCAGAGAAGTTTAAATGCAATTTCATTGTAGATATTCAGATAATTTTATAGCGAACAATGGGTACTTGGAAAAATAGAGAAATGTTTTTTGAAGACGAATGCAGGAAGGCAAGTGCATAAATAATGGCCTATTACCATGATCTGCAACTTTTATTTTTTTATTCATTTACTGTTGTTTCTTCTTCTGGTCCTTGACATTACACATATACGAACTGGAGTTTCCTATGTGTTTAATGGCGAACTAGATTTTGGGTGTATCCACTGAAGATGAAATAAATGAAATGTCTACTCATTTCACTCATTTTGTACACAAAATTCTGTTGATTCCAATAAACATATCAGGGTTTGCATATTTCAAAGCTATGAAGGTTGCAAACTTTCTCAGATAATTACTTCATTTAATCAGGCCTTCTATACTTAATTTTATCATAAATATCAACGATAATTTAATTGCCATTCATATTGTAGTTTGAACAACATATTTGAATGGCATTCTTAATACAATTCATTGATTTAATGGTGTCTTTGATTGAGTTTTGATTCTCAGGCAAGGTGGATTTTGATCAGTAAGATATCCCAAGTCATAGAGGACAGAAAACCCAATTGTAATGGAGTACATAAAAGTGGTTTGCTGGCCAGAGTATTAGATGAAGAAAATCTTTCGGAGGAAATTATAAGTGATTTCATCATTTCTCTACTTTTTGTTGGTCATGAAACTGCAGCCAAAATGGTGCAAGCCTCAACACTAAGGCCTACCTTACCCAGGGATGCACTAGTATGATTTACTTATATACACACTCAGCTGAATTTAAAATCTCACTAAACATCTTTTTGAACACACTCTAATCCTGTCTCTATCTTTAGGACCTTAGCCAACCTTGGCTCTTCCCACTAAAGCTTGAGCACTAACTCTCGGCTTAACCATAAAACCATGCCATCCCTTCTCCTCCTAAGCACATAGCAACCGTCGATTGACCTTGGGACACACAGGAACTATTCATTTCCTGTCTACAACACATTTAGATTCCTCTACACATGAACTTCAACTTATTACTTCCCTGCGGGTTTGCCTGCAATCTCTAGGGCTTCGATAACCATTGGAAACTTCATATAAACTTCTACCCAATACTATTTGAGCTACACTTCTGCCAAATCCGCAGAACCATCAAATAAAAACCTCAAATCAGTAATGTAGGATTCCAACTTGGTTATTGTTTGGATGCCCAAAGGAAAATCCACTTCCACAGATGCAAGGACACCCAACCTTGAATCTCCCTCTGCAGGGTTCCTATCCTGCATTAACTTGCTGGTTGTTTCTAATTCCACACCCTCTCTGTCATGGATCTTTATCCCAGATCTCAACTTTTTAATGATAGGGTTTTTCTACTAGTTCTATGTTATCTTTGCCACTGACAAAATATCCATGCGATATCAGGTTCAACGATATGGAGTTCGGCTCTACGCGAAAATATATATGTGGTTGGATGCAAGACGTATGCCAGTTCTATGCTCATTTACCATTGAAGAATACCCATGCCATGACAGGTTTCACGTCTTAATTTAGGCTTGGCACACAGGTATATTATGGAAAAAATAGGGTATGGGTATGCCCACTCCACATTGTCATTTATTCCATAAAACGTAGAGCACATCTATACTTGCCACACACTAGATTTTTACCCAAGTTATGTATATGTATTAGAAGCATGACTCTAGGAACATTAGAAGCGAAAACGATTTCACCAGGTGATTATTCACAAAGCATTCTTCAGTGAGGAGAAACACATAGTATATGTAAATCTTTAACAATAGAACTTTCACACAATAATTTCGAATAAATAAAATCAAAGATAACCTCGTTCTTCCCAATAACGAGCCTCCAATGGACTCAACAAATGCAGAAGAAGAAAATAACAGTGAACCCTTCATTCACATAGAAACATTTGATTCCGGCATCCGCAAATTCTCTCTATTAATTTATTTCTCTGCTTCGAATCATCTATATTTCTCTCCTCCTCCCACTGTACATGTGTCTCAAAAACCTTAAAACTACTCTCTTCTTTCCCGAGAGTTACTCTCTCTTTTTCTTGTCTTCCCCCTCAACAGTTACAATTCGATTCCTCTTATACACTATCTAACTGAAACCTACAGTCAGCAATCTTGTTGCTAAACTGATGCCACTATATGACTTTGGAAGGAAAATATAAGACAGTTTTCACATGAGTTTCTACAAAGCCCCCTCCTTGGGATGATATCAAGACCTAAAGGTATGACTAACACTTTCACTTGACCTTGGAAGCCAATGCTCCTGCATCAGACTCCCAGGGTAGGAAGAAGACATGATCACCTGATCATGTTCCTTCAATCTTCATCTTTCCTAGATCCCAAACTTTGAGTGGCAGCTGTCCATAAGCCGCATTATCTTCATCATCCTTCAACTACAACCTTCCAGGCTTCCACACTTTGTGTTGTAATACTCCACTGTCCTTACCTTCACTATTCTTCACTTTCCCATCATCTTCACAGCGGATTGCTCCCTTCATTCTGCTATAGCTCTTCTTAGGTATCTGCATTTTCTCCCATAGTTCACCTATGGTCTTTTCTAATTTAGTTTGCTACTGCAAACAACTCTTGTCTTCTTCAATATGCCATTGCACTCTGCTGCACTTTATCCATTCGTTTCTAAACTGTTGATTGTTTTCTTCAGCTCTTCTTGCTTCAATTTCTGCTTTTACTCCTGAGCTCACTTCAAATACTATCCCAGATATTTCTGCCACCCATTCTTCCTTTATGCTTTTGTAAGCATCTCCCTCTGTAATATCCACTTGCTGCTCTTCATTTTCAGTTTTACTTTCGAAAAATAAATTATTTTCCAACTCCCTTACTACAGCAACACAGTCACTCACACCACCCTACATATTTGTTAGCATAACATAGTTTAGAAAACCTATATCTACTTTTGTCTCAGCCGAAACTTTAGATATTCTTCCATCAATGACTATAATCCTATTCAACAAATTTTCCATCCATTCACTAACTACTTGATTCATCTCAAGCACACCATCAGTTCGTTGATCTTCAGTTTCAACATAACTCTCCTTCTCCTCTTTGACAACACTCCATTGTTGTCCTTTAGCTTCTCGACTAGTTCTGACAGTCAATTCAGTCTTTTCCACTTCTAGGACCGATTCTCCTTTAGCTTGAGACATAGCCACCTCACTTTCATCCTTATGGTTTTCTTCTTCCTTTATCGGAATAAAATTTTGATCCTCCATCTTTGTGACAGCCTTCGATGTCTGCCCTATAATCTTCTTTTGGTCACTTAAGAAAGCCAATTCCTCTCCTTCTTCACCGATAAGAGGTTCTATCATATGAGACATAATTGTCTCATCTCCATTGGAGATACTTCCTTCATTAAGTAAGGATTTTATGAACTCTTTTTGCTGTAATAGTTCCTCTTTGTCTTCTTCAGGAAGACATTCCTCATCATGTCTTGCTTTGCAACTTTCAACCTCATCCAAGACAATCCCAAAAGATGGATTTCCTCCTGCAATACCTGCAAACACACTCTGATGGTTAACTTCAAAACTATCAGACCCAATGGTTTCATTTGATGATTCAGTCATCAAATCTTCCTACTATTGCAATCCTTCTACATGACTCATAAAGTCTTCAATACTCTTCTTCTTAGCCTCCTCAAGCATAGCTTTTGAACGCTTGATGTCTTCCTTAGCTTCTTCTTGCTTTTGGCCATCATCATAAGCCAAGCCTTCCTTGCCTTCAACTTTTGCTACATGCTGAAAAGCATCACCTTCTTCTGTCTATGTATGTGTATTTGCATGAGACACAACTGTCTCTTCATCTTCCTGAACAGGATTCAGGTTCGGTCCTCCTCCTTTATCCTTTATGATAACATTATCAAATTGCCTTTCTTCATTCATTGTACCTGCAAGCACACACAAAGTATTAGTTTTAAAACATTGAGACCTCTTGGCCTCACTTGAAGCTTCAGGCTTCAAGTCTTCTCCCAGACACTCACTTTCCTTGAGTATCTCTTCTTCACATTGAGCATTTATCAGTTGCTCTCTTCTCCTTTGTAGCTTATGCCACTTCAACAATCTTCTCATAAGGAAACCACACCTTTGGTCTTCCTCCTCCTTCTGTAACAGCTCCATCAATACTCCCAGGTGGACTTCTATCTCAGCCTTCTCCCTCTCATACTCTTCATCACTCATCTGCCTCCACATGCCATTTTCTTTGGCATCTTCCTTCTTCAATTTGTGGCTATCTCCTAAACCTCTGTTATGACTCTTGATAGTCATCTTCCTTGAGTTTCTCCCTCTCTATGAGTTGCAGCAGCCCCTGCAGTAACAATCTTCCTTGCTACAACCTACCTCACCAAACCTCCTATGTGCTTGGTCTTTTGGCAAGTACAGGTCCTCAATCAAGAACCCTCCTTGAGCACTTCTCTATGCCCCTTCTAGGCGTACTCCCGCAACTCATCTGCTCTTGAGAACACAGTTGTTCTCATGCATCTCAATCCTCATTTGAAACACTAGGTCCTGGACACTCTTCTTCTTCTTCTACTGAGATGTTTTCACTTCCGCTGCTACCTCTTGAATGCAAATGTCTTTAACTCATAAAATCTCATCTGTCTTCTTGCCTTCACAAAAACACTTTCTTGCTCTCTATTCCTGCTCTGATACCAATTAGTGCAGGCCTCAACACTAAGGCCTGCCTTACCCAGGGATGCACTAGTATGATTTACTTATATACACACTCAGCTGACTTTAAAATCTCACTAAACATCTTTTTGAACACACTCTAATCCTGTCTCTATATTTAGGACCTTAGCCAACCTTGGTTCTTCCCACTAAAGCTTGAGCACTAACTCTCGGCCTAACCATAAAACCATGCCATCGCTTCTCCTCATAAGCACACAGCAACCGTCGATTGACCTTGGGACGAACAGGAACCGTTCATTTCCTGTCTACAACACCTTTAGGTTCCTCTGCACATGAACTTCAACTTATTTCTTCCCTACGGGTTTTCCTGTGATCTCTAGGGCTTCGATAACCATTGGAAGCTTCATATAAACTTCTACCCAAGACTATTTGAGCTACACTTCTACCAAATCGCAGAACCATCAAATAAAACCCTCAAATCAGCAACGCGGGATTCCAACTTGGTTATTGTTTGGATGCCCAAAGGAAAATCCACTTCCACAGATGCAAGGACACCCGACCTCGAATCTCTCTCCGCAGGGTTCCTCTCCTGCGTTAACTTGTTGGTTGTTTCTAATTCCATACCCTCTCTGTCATGGATATTTATCCCAGATCTCAACTTTTTAATGCTAGGGTTTTTCTACTGGTTCTATGCTATCTTTGCCACTAGAAAAATATCCATGTGATATCAGGTTCAACGATATGGAGTTCGGCTCTGCGCACAAATATATATGTGGTTGGCTGCAGGACATATGCCAGTTCTATGCTCATTTACCATTGAAGAATACCCACGCCATGACAGGTTTCACATCTTAAATTAGGCTTGGCACACAGGTATATTATGGAAAACACAGGGTATGGGTATGCCCACTCTAGATTGTCATTTATTCCATAAAACGCAGAGCACATCTATACTTGCCACACACTAGATTTTTACCCAAGTTATGTATATGTATTAGAAGCCTGACTCTAGGAACATTAGAATCCAAAACGATTTCACCAGGTGATTATTCACAAAGCATTCTTCAGTGAGGAGAAAAACAAAGTATATGTAAATCTTTAACAACAGAACTTTCACACAATAATTTCGAATAAAGAAAAGCAAAGATAACCTCGTTCTTCCCAATAACGAGCCTGTAATGGACTCAAAAAATGCAGAAGAAGACAATAATAGTCAACCCTTCATTCACATAGAAACATTTGATTCCACCATCCACAAATTCTCTCTATTAATTTATTTCTCTGCTTCCAATCATCTACATTTCTCTCCTCCTCCCACTGTACGTGCATCTCAAAAACCTTAAAACTACTCTCTTCTTTCTCGAGAGTTACTCTCTCTTTTTATTGTCTTCCCCCTCGACAGTTATAATTTGATTCCTCTTCTACCCTATCTAACTGAAACCTACAGTCAGCAATCTTGTTGCTAAATTGATGCCACTATCTGACTTTCCAAGGAAAATATAAGACACTTTTCACATGAGTTTCTACAAATCCCCCTCCTTGGGCTGATGTCAAGACCTAAAGGTCTGACTAACACTTGCACTTAACCTTGGAAGCCAATGCTCCTGCATCACAAAACAATGTCATTCACCATACATTTTCTTACACATTGTCCTAAAGCTTTGGACCAGTTGAGAGTAAGTATAAAATTTAACCTATAAAGAATTTTGATATATTTGCAAGATAAATCACATGCTAATATTCTTTTGACTTTTGTGGCGATGAATTCATTTAGGATGAGTGTCATTCAATAACAAGAAGAAGAAGAGATCAGGAACTACTGACTTGGGATGATTACAAATCAATGTGGTTTACTAGATGCGTATGTACATATTGCACCCAATTCTGAATTGTAAAAGCTTGCTTACTAATATATGACATTGAAGATTTCTGGCTAGTTCATGATATTGCTATAATTATAAATTATAAATAATCATTGTTTTATATTACTTTTGCGTTGATTAACTTTGTTGCAAGTGTTACCATAAATTTTAAATCCCTTATCGATCTTAAATTCTTTAAAAAAACATTACTTTAAATGTGAATTTTTTAATGGTTAAATGTGAAATTTTTAATGTTTGAAGCTTCAAAGAAAACACATATAAACTATTATCACTGTCACTTAATCTGTGGTGGTTGTACACAAGTAAAGTAAAGTGTTATAAATAAATTATTTGTTATTTATTTTAATTACTTTTTATCTATGCTTCAATTACCTGTTATCACTTGCCATTTATTTTATAAATCAATCCAATATAATTCTAATCAGATTCTACTTGCTCTTCTACCTTTCTGGTTATTATTCATTGTTCATGATATCATATGTTTCAGGTTATTGATGAAACACTTCTCCTAGGAGGCATAGCTATATCTGTCTTTCGTGAGACAACAGAGGATGTTAAGTTCAACGGTAAAGCTGAAGTTAAATTTCTGTTTATTTTAATCAATATTCTCTCTACAGAACCAACTTCACTATATGTTCTCTCAATGCTTTTGCAGTAATTTTTTTTCACAGATTATGTGCACTTAAATAAGATAAAGGCTATCAGTTGAAAGATCTTTTAGATTCTGCAGCTAATGAACGAGATCGATATCCAGTAGCTCCAAGTTCGAGATCGAGACCCAGCTTTCCTTAGCCTAGTTCCGGTTCGGAGTGCAGATCCCATTCCATCCTCAAATCCATTTTGAGACCCAGATCCACCCACAGTGCATGAATTCTTGTATATCACAGTGAGAATAATAATTTGTTTATTTTTTTTAATAATTTTTTTCAAATCAAGAGAAAATAGTTGGAATTAAAGAAATATAGTTTCTATAGAGACAATATGTCTTTAATCTCAGCTATTGTCTTTAAAGAGACCAAATGAAAATGTCTTTAGAGAGACAATAATAAGTGTGATTTATATTGTCTTTAAATAGACCAAATGAAATTGTTTCTAGAGAGACAATAATACTTGTAATTTATATTGTCTTTATAAAGATGATTTTTAAAGACAATAATTTGAAACAGTTGCTTAAAGACAATATTTAAAACAATACACAAATTTATTTTGTCTCAAGTTAGGACAATTTAGTCCAAAAATATCTTAAATATTGTCTTAAAACGCCCTATATGTAATAGTGTCTTGATCTTGGTCCTTTTTCTTGGGATCCCTAAATCCACCCAATCAAAAGAGACACTCCGCATGCCAAGTTTGACGGTCTCAGTTATAATTTTACTTAAGCAAAAAGTTAAGAAATAACTCGACAGTTTGGTGGTCTTGCATGACCTAAGAATGGTGATTGCACACAAAATAACTTAAGCGAGTGGTTTCGTTTAAATAATCTTGGATTAGTTTATTCATATATAAAGTTGATTTTACATTATCTATACTATATAAAAATATGGAAATAAAAATAATGTGATTTAGTAAAACCAAATAAATTTGTAAGGTAAGTTGATTTTACTTTATCTATACTATATATAAATATGGAACTATATATAAATATGGAAATAAAAATAATGTGATTTAGTAAAACCAAATAAATTTGTAAAGTAAGCTGATTTTACTTTATCTATACTATATATAAATATGGAACTATATATAAATATGAAATTAAAATAATGTGATTTATGGATAAATGATCCGTAGAGTCATTGTTGTGGTTGTGCAAATAAATTTATGATGTAAGGTTATGGTGGGATAGTTAAGCATAACCGATACTTAGGTGTTCTTCCCTTAACATAAAAACCCAGCACAATGTTGACTCGATGCATCCCTTCAAACACTTTACAACTAAGTATTGCCGGGTTTAAACCACTACTTAGCAAGATCGTAGCTCCCCGAAGTCACCTCACAGGCTGGTAAGCACTAACGTTTTATAATAATGAGAATTCTGTAAGTATTTGATTTTTTTTATATCTTATTTGAATTTTTGAGTTATCTACTCACTAATTTCAACTTGGGTCATTAAGGATTTCAACTTAGATCTTTACATTAATAGAACTTTAATCACTTTGCTATTTGGTTTGGTTTAATACATTTTAAAATAATAAAGTTTATAATATTATACATAAATTTTGGTAAAAATATTCTTAATATAAATATTAAAATCTCATATATTTAAAATGTTATTATAATAATTTCAATTATAGTTAAATGATATTTTATTTTATTTTCATTTATATTTATATAATATTTTATTTTTATTTAATATAATATTTTATTAAATTTTAAAAATATTTAATAAAATTTAAAATAATTATAAACTCTCATATAAATTATTTATATATTTTTAGGTAATACAAATATTTTCAAATACAATATTCAGATTACAAGATTATTGTCTTTTTTTTATATTAACTCAATTTAGAAAAGTATTATATTTAAATTATTTGTTTTTGTTCATAAGATTTTGTGAGTTAAATTTAATTATTTTAAAATGTTATCTATTAAATGCAACATTCAACCTTATAAAAATTATATAGATTTATATTCTCTCTTTTCAAAAATTAAAAATTGTAAAATAACAAAATTTATGAATAATTTGATTAGAATTAATTATTATATTATAATTTCCATTTATGAAATAATGTCTTATATCTTTATTTTTATATTAAATTAATTTAGAAAAGTACTATATTTAAAATATTTGTTTTTGTTCATAAGATTTTGTGAATTAATTCTAATTATTTTAAGATGTCATCTATTAAATGAACATTCAACTAAGGGGACTTATGTCTTATAAAAATTATGTAGATTTATATTCTCTCCTTTCCAAAGTAAAAATTGTAAAATAATAAAATTCATGAATAATTTTATTAGAATTCATTATTATATTATAATTTTCATTTATGAGATAATGTCTTATAAACATTATGTGGTTTTGTATTCTTTCATTTCAAAAATTAAAAATTATAAAACAATAAAAAATTATGAAAAAAATTAATTATTACATCATAATTTACATTTATTTAGTTGTACGGTCTTATTGGCGTAAAACCCAATTGAGGAACACATTATATATTAGAATGGCACAACACTAACTAATGAGAAAGGAGCTCTTCCTTTTATAGGACCTTTCGGGAAGGACTGGGATCTATGTTTGCAGGGTATCTGCCCCTAGCCTTCAAAGCTAACGATGTGGGTTCGATTCTCGCTACCCGCTAATAGTTTATTTAGTTGCGTGAGCTATTTATTTAGTTGCAAGCTATTTGTTATACCTTTTACATTCAAATTTGGTGAGATTTAAACAATAAGATTTACTAGCCATAATATAACACAGTTATTTTTGTTTTGTATTTTATTATTTTTTATCAATTTTGAATGATATATTATACATCTAAAAATAATTCAAAGCTTAAGTTATAATAGATTGATTTTAATGTAATATAAAATTAGATATGTTATAGAACTTTAATACACATTTAAATCATGAATATAAGAACACTTATTTGGTATGGATGTAGAGAAAAATAATTTAGTAGATATGTTGGAATGGATTAGTAAAATTGGAGTTGTAAAGGGAGCTAATTTAGACAATTGTAGATGATGGATAATTTGAGAAAATGGTTAAAGATTCAAGATTTTTAACATACGATTGTTCTTTGAGAACTAATTCCAAAGAAGTTCATCAAGGTTTATGTCGCATTGTGATGTTTATCAAGGGTTACATTGCATTGTGGCATTCATCAAGGGTTATGTTGCATTGCGACAATGCCCAAGATGTGAAATTTGACATTCATCAAGGTTTATGTCATCACAACCCAAGATGCGACATATTCACAATGTGAAATTTGACGTTCATCAAGGTTTATGTCGTATTGTGATGTTTATCAAGGGTTACGTTACATTGTGGTGTTCATCAAGGGTTATGTCGCATTGCGACAATGCTCATGATGTGAAATTTGACGCCAACAATGCCCAAGATGAGACACTTTAATAATGTGACATTCGAAATTCGTCAAGCGCTGTCTCACATTGTGATGTATATCAAGTGTTATGTTGCATTGTGTCATTGAAAAAGGGTTATATGTTCATCAAGGGGTAGATTCAACATATTCACAATGTGAAATTTGGTGTTCATCAAGGTTTATGTCGCATTGTAATGTTTATCAAGGCTTACGTTGCAATGTGGTGTTCATCAAGGGTTATGTCGCATTGCGACAATGCCCAATATGTGACACATATGCCGACACAACCCAAGATGCGACATATTCACAGTGTGAAATTTGACGTTCATTAAGGTTTGCATTGTGGCGTTCATCAAGCGTTACATGTCGCATTGTGACAATGCCCAAGATGTGAATTTGACATTCATAAAGGTTTATGTCTTATTGTGATGTTTATCAAGGCTTATGTTGCATTGTGGCATTCAATGGTTAGATGCGACATATTCACAATGTGAAATATGACTTTCATCAAAGTTTATGTCGCATTGTGATGTATATCAAGTGTTATGTTGCATTGCGGCGTTCAACAAGGGTTATGTCGCATTGCGACATTGAACAAGGGTTATATGTTCATTAAAGGTTAGATGCAACATATTCACAATGTGAAATTTGGCGTTCATCAAGGTTTACGTCGCATTGTGATGTTTATCAAGGCTTCAGTTGCAATGTGGGGTTCATCAAGGGTTATGTTACATTGCGACAATGCCCAATATGTGACACATATGTCGACACAACACAAGATGCGACATATTCACAATGTGAAATTTGGCGTTCATTAAGGTTTGCATTGTGGCGTTCATCAAGAGTTATGTCGCATTGCGACAATACACAAGATGTGAAATTTGACATTCATTAAGGTTTATGTCACATTGTGATGTTTATCAAGGCTTATGTTGCATTGTGGCATTCATCAAGGGTTAGATGCGACATATTCACAATGTGAAATTTGACGTTCATCAAGATTTATGTTGCATTGTGATGTTTATCAAGGGTTATGTTGCATTGTGGCATTTATCAAGGGTTATGTCGCATTGCAACAACTCCCATGATGTGAAATTTGACGCCAACAATTCCCAAGATCTGACACATTAATAATGTGACATTCAAAATTCGTCAAGCGCTATCTGACATTGTGATGTATATCAACTATTATGTTGCATTGCGGTGTTCAACAAGGGTTATGTCGCATTGCGACATTGAACAAGGGTTATATGTTCATTAAGGGTTAGATGCAACATATTAACAATGTGAAATTTGGCGTTCATCAAGGTTTATGTCGCATTGTGATGTTTATCAAGGGTTACATTGCATGGTGGCGTTCATCAATGGTTATGTCGCATTGCGACAATGTTCAATATTTGACACATATAGCGACATAACCCAAGATGCGACATATTCACAATGTGAAATTTGACGTTCATTATTAAGGTTTGTGTTGCATTATGATGCTTATCAAGGCGTATGTTGCATTGTGGCGTTCATCAAGGGTTATGTCGCATTGCGACAATGCCCAATATGTGACACATATGCCGACACAACCCAAGATGCGACGTATTCACAATGTGAAATTTGACGTTCATTAAGGTTTGCATTGTGGCGTTCATCAAGCATTACATGTTGCATTGCGACAATTCCCAAGATGTGAAATTTGACATTCATCAAGGTTTATGTCACATTGTGATGTTTATCAAGGGTATGTGACACATTAATAATGTGACATTCGAAATTCGTCAAGCACTATCTCACATTGTGGTGTATGTCAAGTGTTATGTTGCATTGCAGTGTTCAACAAGAGTTATGTCACATTGTGACATTAAACAAGGGTTATATGTTCATCAAGGGTTAGATGCGACATATTCATAATGTGAAATTTGGCTTTCATCAAGGTTTATGTCGCATTGTGATGTTTATGAAGGGTTACGTTGCATTGTGGCATTCATCAAGGGTTATGTTGCATTGCGACAATACTCAATATGTGACACATTGAGGACACAACCCAAGATGTGACATATTCACAATATGAAATTTGACGTTCATTAAGGTTTGTGTCGCATTGTGATGCTTATCAAGGCTTATGTTGCATTGTGGCGTTCTTCAAGGTTTATGTCGCATTGCCACAATGCCCAAGATGTGAAATTTGGCGTTCATCAAGGTTTATGTCGCACTGTGATGTTTATCAAGGGTTATGTTTCATTGTGGCGTTCATCAAGGATTATGTCGCATTGTGACAATGCTCAATATGTGACACATATGGCAACACAACCCAAGATGCGACATATTCACAATGTGAAATTTGATGTTCATTAAGGTTTGTGTCGCATCGTGATGCTTATCAAGGCTTATGTTGCATTGTAGCATTCATTAAGGGTTATGTCGCATTGCGACAATGCCCGAGATGTGAAATTTGACGTTCATCAAGGTTTATGTCACACTGTGATGTTTATCAAGGGTTACGTTGCATTGTGGCATTCATCAAGGGTTATGTCTCATTGAGACAATGCTCAATATGTGACACATATGGCGACACAACCCAAAATGTGACATATTCACAATGTGAAATTTGACATTCATTAAGGTTTTTGTCTCATTGCGATGCTTATCAAGGTTTATGTTGCATTGTGACATTCATCAAGGGTTATGTCGTATTGCGACAATGCCCAAAATGTGAAATTTGATGGTCATCAAGGTTTATGTCGTATTGTGGTGTTTATCAAGGGTTACGTTGCATTGTGGTGCTCATCAAGCGTTATGTCGCATTGCGAGAATTCCCAATATGTGACACATATGCCGACGCAACCCAAGATGCGACATATTCACAATGTGGAATTTGACATTCATCAAGGTATGTGTCGCATTGTGATTTTTATCAAGGCTTATGTTGCATTGTAGCATTCATCAAGGGTTATGTTGCATTGCAACAATGCCCAAGATGTGAAATTTGATGTTCATCAAGGTTTATGTCACATTGTGATGTTTATCAAGGATTATGTTGCAATGTGGCATTCATCAAGGGTTAGATGCAACATATTCATAATGTGAAATTTGACGTTCATCAAGGTTTATGTTGCATTGTGATGTTTATCAATGGTTACATTGCATTGTGGCATTCATCAAGGGTTAGATGCGACTTATTCACAATGTGAAATTTGACGTTCATCAAGGTTTATGTCGCATTGTGAGCATGTCCAACCAGCGGGTGAGGGGATGTCCAGATGAAGCTTCTTGAATGTGCCATTAACGACGAGAGAAGGAAGGCATCTAGGTGGGTTAATGCATGTAATGCATGGTGCAACGTCGTGGGATCCCATGTCGAGGAACCTCCAACACATGCCGCCCAATTGTCATGGTGGCACCCACATCCGGAGATATTTAATTAATTATTGAATTACAATTAATTAAGTAATTATTATATTTTCTAATTATTGAATTACAATTAATTAAGTAATTATTATATCAATTTATTTACTAAATTATAATTAAATGACATAATTAAATAATAGTTTTTATAATATATTATTATATTATAAATCATTAAATTATTTTATTTTATTAAAAATTATTATAAAAAAACATTATTAACATGTCAAATATATCATAGTGTTAAAAAATATCTCCAAAATATATCAAAATATTACACAGATCTCCAATATTAATAAATTGATAATGTTAATCAATTATAATATAATAATTAATTATTTAAATAACAAATAATTATTTAATTATTTAATATTAATATTAACTAAACAACAATATTAATTAATTAATATTATCATTCACTAAATTATTTTATAACTATTTTGTTTAATTTCTTATTATAAAATAATAGTAGTGTTTAATTAATAATAGTTTTTAATTAAACAATATTATTAATCAAACAATTAAAATATGGATTTCATTAAAATCATTAAATAATATTAATCTATTAATATTTTTAATTATATAATCATTAATTAACTAATATTATTATTAACTAAATAAGTATAATATGAATTAAATTATTTTATAAGTATTATATTTAATTAATTATTATGAAATAGTAATATTGTTTAATTAAACAATATTAAACAATATTATTAATCAAACAATTAAATTATATATTTCATTAAAATTCTTAAACAATA
The DNA here is from genome assembly GCA_027924585.1 of Larix kaempferi. Lineage (NCBI taxonomy): Eukaryota > Viridiplantae > Streptophyta > Pinopsida > Pinales > Pinaceae > Larix > Larix kaempferi. Next base: position 3,078,561 of record BSBM01000196.1, on the reverse strand, counting down.
TTATTTTATTAATATTTCGGACATATATGTATGTCCACACTCATTACTATCAACAACAACATTAATATTATTATTCTTAATTTAAAACAATTCACAAAATACAACTTCCAATTTTCATTTAATTTTTGTTTCACTCATTTATTTTTATTTTTTTAACTTAAAAAATTATTTTCTATTTTCATTATAAGACAAATGTCTATTTTTGATGTAACAAAATCCAAATTCCAACTTTAATTAAGAAACGTACAGACGTAAAGAGAGATACACTTTTTTCTGGTCGGTGATTGCTACGCATTGACAAAAGGATATCACTCAAAAGTCATTGGATTAGTCTCCATCATTGACAAAAGTAATCAATTCGCTTTAGTTGTAAGTGTAACTGCTTTAAAACCGACTTAACGTCGACGACCCTGTATTTTCCCATCTTCTTTTGGATTAAACAATTAAACATAATAACAACTTTGTGGCCTTTACATCAATTGCCATCATAATGGTGGTATCTGAAAAATATCTTTTCTTACTTTAAAAAATAAAAATAAAAATCTCAATCATTCTTAAAAATCTCAATCATTTTAAAAGCACAGAATTTATTTTTGAAAATTAAGATAAGTTAAGTTAAATGTTATTAAACAAGTTAATGCTTATTATTATTTTTTATAATTGTTTATTTTGAATTTGAAATTAATACAATAAAATCATTTTTTATAATTGATTATTTTGAATTTAAAACTAATATAATAAAATCATTTTTTTATAATTGTTTGTTTTGAATTTAAAACCAGTACAATAAAATTAATCTAAACAATACACTTATCTCATCATCAAAATTAAATATTTGTATAACAGTTATCCTAAAAATTCACAAATTTAGAATAGAAACAATCTGCGAAAATATGTCTTCGGCCAGGATATTGTAAGCTTTGTCTGTTGGATGGAAAGCATCCCAAAATACGTATTTGGATGGATCGGGGCAGACAGGGATCGCGGGGTTGCACAGTATAGATGACTCCAGCAAGCCCGTCCCACAGCAACCTTTTCTCACTACTTCAAAGCCTTCGACGCATAAATTTACAAGTTATAAACAGTTAGCATGCTCTGCACCTAATTGCACTGAAACTTATTTAAGCACTAGCAATAAGAAAGAGAAAGAAATAGAATATTACCATATTTACTGGGATTCTTTATGAAGTCAAGCAGCTTATCATATATGTTAATATAAGCAATTTGAAGACCGGGAAGTGTGGGCTTCAAGGTCTCCAGTAATGCTGCAGCCTTCTCATTAAATGAGATGGCAATATCATTAAACTCGTCAACGCAGTCGTTACCGATCAAGTTGTGCAGTGTTATCTGTGATGGCAAACAGCCGATAGGAGGAAGACCAATGACAGCAAATAGGGTGGCACCCTCCATGTAAATACTCTGTGAAAAAACATTTGGAATCACAACTTATCAGCAGAAAGTGCCCATAAAAGAAATTCATTTGGGATCACAACTCTCTCACCACAAATTGCCTGTTAGTAAGTATCTATATCATATAAATAGAAAGCTGCAAAAATTGCCGGTTAGTAAGTATCTACATAAATAGAAAGCATAGGTGTTAATATCTTATAAGTTCGGGTGGACTATTATGGATTTTTTTCTTAGATTGAAGGAAAATGGGACATTTGTATTATCCATATTGAATTTATGGTCATTTAAAATTCAAATAAACAACTAGTAGTTGATGCATGGATAACTGGTACCTTAGGTATAAACAATCGGCTATTATAACTAAGCATGAAGAACAAGTAAGAGATAACTTGGTCATCATAACATAACTAAGCATGGAGAACAAGTAACACATAACTTGGTCATCCCTCTTAACTTATGACCTATCAGTATTCACTGACCACAAGTTAAGTGATTGTGCTAATATCTATTCATATAAAAAAGCATGGAAAACAAGTAACAACATCACTCTTAACTTATGACCTATCAGTATTCACTGACCACAAGTTAAGTAACTGTGCTAATATTTATTCATATAAAAATAAACATGGAGAACAAGCAACAGATAACTTAGTCATGACTCTTAACTTATGACTTATCAGTATTCACTGACCACAAGTTAAGTGACTGTGCTAATATCTATTCATATAAAAAAAAAGTATTGTAACAATGAATCTTTTAATACAACTAATTGTTTATATATATTTGGATTAAACAATTCAACCAATCCCTTATAAATTTGGATCATTGAACATAAAACATCATCATCAACATAGAGACAATATGATCACCTGTGTAAATACCGAGAGAGAGTGGAGTAGTAGATCCTGGAACTCTGTAACAGTATATAATTGTGCAGCAGCAAGGGGATTGAGAAAATAATTATTGGTAAAGTCAACGGTTCCCATACTTATAGTAAACAACGCTCCCGATATGATCTTGCTGGCATTCAGCGGGCCTACCATATTCACAATCTGCTCACGATAAAGCTTGAAATTCTCCAGCTGCTGCCCTAAAGTTAAAACATTCTGCATGAAATCAAGGACAGAAAATATTTCAGCTACGAAATGTCTTTCTATATATCTAAACCCTTATATATATTGCTATAAGCATCACATGTGAATCATGTACTAACAACAGTGAGTGAAGTAGTATCATCGTATCCAGCAGCTCCGGAAGCAAAACTGGCACCCGTCAGAATCCCCGGGCCTTCGAATTCAGGATCCAAATATGCGGGCACTATGTCGGGAAGGCCTGCTAATCCAGCTGTATACATTGGGAAAAATTAAACCTAAACATTATTATCAATGGATAAATGTATAATACGAAAAATTTAACGTAAACGTTATTACGAAATAATGATAACAGTAGTAGATTTGTGTTTATATTATTGAAAACAGTATCAGATGAAGTAGAAGTAGAAGCACTTATTGAGGGAGAAGTGTAATTCAGTGTTTAAAGTGGAGTTTACAAATGGTTTTTTAATACAAATTTATCTTAATTCTAAATTAATCAAATTCTCATATCTATTAAAGTATAAAAAAAAATTTACACTTCAAAATTTGATCTTTCAAAATAGATTAAAAGTTGATTTCTCAAGATAGATCAAAAGATAAGATAGATCTATAAAAATAATTCTTATCTTAAAAGTTGATTTCTCAAGATAGATCAAAAGATAAGATAGATCTATAAAAATAATTCTTATCTTAATTGCTGATTCCCTCTATCCAAGGATCATGGTCAACCTTAACTTTGCTCCATACCCGTTGAATGGAAGGAATTAGCAATGGAGATAAGCTCAGACACTTTCTTACCATGTAAGTAATATTTTATTTGTATACATACAAAAGAAGGGCGCATTCAGAGTAATTACAAACTATATCGGTTGGTAATCTTCCGTTGGTAAATCGACCAGTTGGTTTATGATCCACGAAATCTCTTCCGTACGGAGGAAAATTGGCCTTCGCAATCGATGCAAGTGCATTGTTATTACCAGAATCTACAGTAGAATCTCCAAATATGTATGCGGCTGACACCAAAGGCTTTGTGGCCTTAGTCTGTGCGTACGTTAACTTTGGTTCAGACAATGCTATGAAAATACTTATACATGTTACCATACAAACAGAAAGACGCCCTTCCATAGCTAATACTTTGTCTGAATGGCTCAGAGAAATACAACACTGGCATGGCCATGTTAAATAATAGCCTGGTCACGGGAAATGTTTGCGCCATGGTGTTGGCGGCAACGATCAGTTACTTGCGTGCGTTAGACTTTATCAAACAACGTAGACAAGCTGGGTGAATTAAGTTGATGGGAGACGTATCATTCTCGTGTTACAATTCATCAATCAACGTTGACAAGTTCGGTGAAGTAAGTTGATGGAAGACGTACAATACTCATATTACAACTCATGGAAACGTGGGCGTGAATATTTCAACGATGGGTGACTTGCCTGCGTTAGACTTCATCAATCAACGTTGACAAGCTGGATCAATTAAGCTGATGAGAGATGGAACTTGATATTAGCACAATTCAACCACAGTTGATACACATATCAACCACGATTTTACGGTTGTGGTAGTTGATTATTCATTAATTAATAGTGTAGTTGTGTTAATTGACTATTCAGATCATTCAAGTAGTTGATATATATATCAACCACAACTACTTAATAATTGGTTGTATTAAAGTAGTTGATCTATATATCCACCCCAACCACTTAATATTAGTAACGTGGATATTTTACTTGACTATCGAGGTATAAGGGAGAATTAATAAAATTGTAAATTTTAATATTTGTAATTTTTTATTAAAAAAATAAATAATAGAATTATATATATATTAATATTATAACGAATAAATAACAAAGAATATTTAAAAATAATTTAATATTTAATAAGTAATACATCTTAAATTATAATAATTATTATTTAATATCTAATATGTATTATTTGTCAATCGAAGAAAAAATGTTTATCTTGAGCTACCACAGATTTTGATTAGATCTTTTAAAGCAATTTTAGGTAGCCTTTGGTTTCCCATGTTATTTATCATGTATTTGTACATAAGTACATAGTCATAGCGATGCTTTCAATGTGGGGAAGACTCACATCTATTAGGAGAATAGAAAATTCACATCTATTAGGAGAATAGGATAGAGTGTGTTGCTTTTAATTTTGAGGTTATAAGTTATAAAATGCTTTTGGATTTGCTCAACATTTCCCTAAGATTCATTAGAAATGGTGCAACCGCAAACTTCACATTTGTACAAGATAACAGGAGTGACGAGAGTTTCAAATATGAACTTCTTTTACAATTGTTTTCAAGACAAAAAAGAAGCTCTCGACCTTCCACTAATCATTTTCTCAATGGTATAGTTCCAGTTAAGTTTGTGATGAATATCAATTCTGAGATATTTTTTGGAAGACATTTCTTCCTAACCTTCATGGACTTGATAATCATAACTTTTGTCTTGTGAGTGTAAACAATCATACCCATATTATTGTAAAAATATTTGAGAATTCTTAATTGCTTATCAATATCAAAGGAACACCTTGCCATAAGAACAATATCATCAGCATAAAGATGAAGGATGACAATTATTCCGACTAAGGTTGTGCTAGCTTTTAAACAACCTTCTAGCTCATCGATGTATATGCCGAAAATGATAGGGGAGAGTGGACAACCTTGCTTAACTCCAATATTACAATTAATATCTTCTTACTACCCCTCACTCCTCTTAAATTTAACAATAAAAGTTTTATACAACCTTATTGTGGTAGCTCTAAACTCTAAAAAAACATTTAACTCTTCTAATTTATTATTTATAATACATAATAAATAATTAAAAATAAATAAATAAAGTGTAAACAATATTATTATAATAAAAGTATCAATATTTTTATTTAAAATAAAAATATTATAATTTTAAATATAATAAAATATATCCCATAATATAAATAAATAAATTAATAATTATTTAAAAAACCAAAAATTCATCTTTATTTTAATTTATTGAATGCCAAACAAAAAACAATTGCTGATAACAAAGGATCTCATTGTTGTGAGATCTATACATTAAATGATTTTGTATTTATTTCTACATGATTTTGTATTTATTTCTACAAAGACCAAATGAATGAGTACATGAAGCAGAGTTTTAAGAGCATTCATTATATATGACATTTTGTATACTCGATAAATTAAACTAGATAAAATTAAGGGGTTAGGAGCACATTGAAACCATTATAACCATTATAGTTTGAATATAAATTGGACTGAGGTAATAAAAAAATAAAAATATTATAATAAAATGACGATGGATACATAAAGCATTCAATATGACATTTTGTAAAGTTATGAAATAAAGTAGATAAAATTAAGGGTTTCGGAGCATATTGAAACCATTATAGTTTAATTATAAATTAAACTTAAGTAATAAAAAAAGAAATTATAATAAAATGACGATGGATGCATAAAAATTACGATGAAAAGATTATTTTAAAGAGACAAAATATTAAAGATGTTATATTAAGTTTGGATACATTAAATGTAGAGAGAACGATTCCTTCCCTTCTAAAGACTGACTTATCGTAAGTGGAAGTTAATGATATCTTTAACCTATTCTAAAGTCAATAAATTAACATTTAAAAAAAATAAAAATAAGAACGGCAAGTAGTAATGTTCATGATATTAGCTTCTAGTATAGATGCATGTGCATGTATAAACATGCAAATGAGAATTGCAAATGTTAATAGAAGCAGGATACTAAGCTGAATTCTTGTATAACAATATGTGGAATATATGATTTTTCATTAAATGCTAGTAGAGTTGATTTGCAAAGCACTTTGCTCTTCCCACGATACAAGCACGGCTTTGAAAAATATATATATACTGCACTTGATATGTGCTTAGGGATTGGTTGTTTTCATCTTTGCACATTTGCAAACTACTGTCATGTATTCAATGAAGCTTTTGCACTGTGGTTGATTGGAAGCTTTAGCTCCAGTTCGAGGTTGTCGCAGGAAGTGGCTTGTTATCGTCACCGACGTTGCTTCAATGTTGGTTTTTCACAACTTCGATGCACTTATTTTATACTTCCATGAAGGAGACAAGTGTCAAATAGGTATGTGAATCATCCACGGCATGGTCAACCCATACCTTCTAGGAATCAAAGAGAATAGAATGGGATTGCACCACCACGCACTTGGTGGAAGTCAAAGTCAAATTATTCCCGCTGCCCCAGCTCCAGTTTTTCGACCTAGCCAAGTTGCTTGAATTGGGCTTGGAGGCCATGACAAGAAGGTCTCCTCTTGTCTCCAACAACAGCCTTAGCACCGACTCTCTCGTCTTGCTTCCATTTACAGTGGGTTTCTCCATTGGAGGCACAAGGTGGGTCAACAATTGAAGCACAGTGTTTCATGGAGTTTCGGAAGGAAAATGAGATTGTAGAAGATAAAATGAAAGATATAGCAATGAACTTGGAATCACTAACTAAGAAGCTAGTATCTGAAAAGAATGCCCATCGTTCAATAGTTTCTGTGGCTATGTGGGCTTAGCGGGAGAACAAAGCGAGCAATGGATTCAGCTGGATGCAGTGTTAATATTTATGGGTGCACTGACAATATTTCTATAGATATTGTAAACTAATGAGATATAAAAGAGAAAATAATGAGGATGTCGCAAAAGGAATAATCAGAAATGAAAGATGTAGATGAATTTTATTATGTCCCTATGTATGCAAGGGACATACAACAAACTAAGGTTTGTATTAAGTTCGACCGTACATGATTTAAATTTTTTATAAACCAATAGTTTTTATGGGCTTAGTTGCTAACGGGTATGCTTGGGTAGGGGTGGTGGTGTGCTAATGTCAACACTTCATACATATATTAATTCAATCTGTGCTCAATATTGGAAAATTTGGAAGTGACATCTATTGGGAGAGGCCGACCATGGATGCCAGAGTTAGTCTGCATGATATCCAAGAAATAGAGCATGTTATAGTTAGTACTCTGCATGACTAAATCTAAGAAAATATTGTTAATACTCTACCCCACTAACTATATGAAAAGGCACGATGGAACCAGAAGTCGGATATTGATTCTTAGGGTTTTGAGCTCTAGCATATTAGGTTTCCCCTCATGCTAGATCCTATGCTCTCCCAAATAAGAGGAGAGCCTTTTGTGGTGCTACCCTCCTTCAAGGATTTGGTAATGGGAGTGCAATCAACAATCCCAATTGCAATCATGCTTGGAAAAGCTACTTTGAGTGAAAAAAGGAAGGAATTTTTCCTAGGGATAACCTCTAAAAACCTATGCTATGAAGCAACAATGACCAAAATCAATGACTACAATAAATATATGTAGGGACATGCTATAATAGGAAAATGTATAGGCATGTATCCCTCAAAGAAATCCCTCGTTTGGTAAATAAACACTTGATAGAGACCTAAGGGGTTGGTGAAACTCAAACTAGGCCCCAAATGCTTCTTTAAGGTTGTCTTAACTAGCATGAAAGACATAGAGATAGAGTTAAAAAATGGCTCATGCTTCTACAACTACACAATCCTACATTATGGCTACTCTCTAAGCCTTGATAATAATAGTATGTATATTTTTTATAGGAGGAGGGGGAGGGGCCAATTAAGTGTTTGACATAAGGCATGTATTATTGCAATGACGAAAATGTGCAAATTAACAATGCCCAAGGATATATGTGATAAAAAGATGTTTACAATTTTGATAAGACTTTAATAGATTAAAAAATGCAGAAGGTATTGTTACACAAACACTAATAAATACCTAAGACAAGTTTGATTCAAAAGGATTTCGATGAACATTAAATTATACATCGACATTAATGGGGATACTGTGTTATCATACTGTGTCTCCAAAGAATTGCGATGTGAATAGAAAGTATAAGGATACATAATGTAGATGATATAAGCAAACTATAGATGGTTAAAAATTTTGGTCAAATATAGAAAAAGAACATAAAAATAGTAATAGTATACGTTTTCATAGATCCATGTTTCACCTTATACTCTTTACACACATTATCCCTTTAGATGTAGGTATAAAGGGCATGTATTTTACACTCACCATACCCAACTTGCTTGTTGATGAAAACAAGAGTTGCCACCTATCCTTCATCAACTCACTTGTAATAGATTTAATTCTTTTAAGTCCGATAGTCATAACATAGGTATATGACTATGATATCTCCACATGATGCTCAATGCTTTGAGAAGGTCCCCTTCTTGTCATCCCCTTTCGTCTTTGCCTTTTATTACATGTTTATCCATGATAAGCAATCTGAGCTAGTAACTTGGGATAGGAAAAAAGAAAATGTGGCAAACATGATTCGAGGTACTATGACATACACGCAGACCGTTTCATAGAAATGACTGCTTCTTGATCACAATATGCTTGCTCCTCCATCATCCTTTGGTATTGCAATGCCTCCATTTGGATGTGTGCTTTCTCCTCTGTAGATGTGTGATCATGGCCATAGCCTAGCTTGTAGAAACTGTAGATCCTATCGATGTTAACCTACCCCTAAATTGGTCATTACTACGTTTTATTTTACTTACAAAATAAAGACACCTATGGATTACGCCATACAATACATCATAGTTATAGTTATGTTTTGCGATGCTAGATATTTGTATCGGACTTTCTGGACAGAGATTCTATTGATATAATATTCGTCAACTTGAGTTAGAGATATACTCGCTTAGCGATTTGATTGATTAAGTTCATTCAAATGTTTTGGATCACAACTAATCATTCCTCAACTTGCCAGTATAGAATATTAAAATGGCCGAAGAAGAGTTGATTTTTGCAGTTAACTTTAAAGTTTAATCTTGTTTTTAATTTTCAAAACCATTATTGATACAAAACGTCTTGCTATCCATAAATAAAATTGTATGTTGCACAGGCATTGCGTTTGAAATCCAAAGCATATCATGCACTTGAAACCCGAACTCTGCTCTCATACCAATCTCCAATCCGAACTCACTCCGAAAACACAACAAAATCCAAGAGATCTCATCTATTTTTCACCATATCTCCACATCTATATCATCCTCTTCCTTCACATAAATTTTTTATATTCAAACATAACAATCAACAAGATTTGACATTTGCAAACAACTCAATGTTATTTGAGATTTATACATTTGATTGATAATCCAATGACAAATAAGGTTTTCCTTTGATATTGAAAATGATTCTCTTTCTAGTGTTTCGATCAACAAGTGGATGTTCCTCTTCCTCCTAGTGTTGACATGTTCTCAAAATAAAGATAGGAAAACCTAAATATTTATTGCAGAAATTTGATGAAATATCTCAAGAATCCCCACCACCTCACAATCTTATGTATATAGCGCTAATCTTCCATGAGTTTTCTTCTTTTAATATCAAACTGGAACTCGTGGAAGAGTAACACCTTGTAATAATTTTCAAAATTCAACGATACCACTATATTCTCCAGCTCAAATCGTTTCACAAATTACTTCCCTTTTTTTTTAGTGATTTGATTCTAGAGATATGGTTTAATAGATTAATGTGGCATCTTTTCGATCTCATCTAGCATCAACATGATCTGGCATTTACCATGGAGACTCAATCTCAAAGATACGTGGAACATCTAATGGTAGGTATTTGATAAAATGGTGTAACGTATTTCCTACAATGGCACCTTTGAAATCACGTTCTGAGATTACATTTTATCTAGCTTCTTGTAACAAAAAATCTAATGTGTTATGATGACATGGACAATCCCTTGTATCCAGAAATTAAGACAATGCAACATGCCATCTCCCTTGCTTTTCTATGGATTACTGAAACCATGTGTTGAAATTATCTTCTATGCGGGTAAATGGGACGTGACAGCGTTTTCTCTGTCGATTCAACAATTATTCTGGTGATGTATAAGCTCAATTCTTAGTCAACTAAATGAATGTAAATCTTTGTGTAATTTATTGATTGGTCACAAAATGACCACATGGCAGATTTAGTTTCTATCCTCCTTTATGGAGTGGCATGTAAAGCAATATGTAAATAAAATAGTGAAGTGATATTTATATGTTTGTCTATGTGATAAGTTGATGAAAGAATTTTATAGAGGTCATAAAACTCGCTTCATATTGACACTCACGTTCATTAAAATTGTAAATCATCCCAAAAATCAACCAAATTACTGGCTTTCTTAAATACATCCATATAAAATAGATATAAAAAACAGAATTAATACCTCCTTACATTAAACTTGGAAGAATTCCTTCCTACTCAAATAAACTTTCTTCATACATATCCTGTCAATATATTGTCAAAATTAAAAAATCAATATTTATAAATATAGATATTTATAAAATAATCAGAATATAACACCCTCAATTTTTTCATTTTTCATGTTAGAATAAGCATAAAGAAAAATAAAAAATACATTATTTCCTCTATAAACACACTATTATTTTCTGAACATGACTTTAACTTGTTATGTTGGTTTGATTACATTTTATACTTATTATATTGGTTTGATTACATTTTCCTATGTATCTAAACAAGGGATTGGTCACCTCAACAAACTCACAAAATCCGTTTGAAGAGAAATAAGAACTACGAACCAGATTTAAAATAGTGAATCGCCACTTCAAATAAATATAATTCCAGTTTCTAAGTTCGGAAATTTTTTAAATATAATAACATTCAATTTTTAAAAATAATTATAAAAAAAAGCTAAAATTACAAATAATAATATAATCGAAATTCCATAAATAAAATATTATCATAAAATATTTTAAGTATAAAATATGAATAATATTTATATAAGTAATTGTATGTCTGTGACATATAGTAATCATTTTCCATCTATTAGTTCATCCGTACCAATTTAATTTTTCAAATTGTAATGTTTTACAAAGTTAACTTTTAATAAAATACCTCGAAATTTGGAACGTGGTTTTCGGTGGACAAGTGTCCCATTATATGTCATTCATATATTGCTATGTACGCCACAGTTAATTGTTGTTACTTTTCCGAATGTGCAAGGATTTCCAAAGTTAAGCTTTGATAAAATGCTTTGAAGTTTGGCGGAGGTTTCGGTAGACGAGTGTCCCCTTATCATATCACATTACGTGAAATGAATACGCCAAGGTTGATTCTTATAAGTTATAGTCACTTATCACATTGCCCATTCAAGTTAAAGCTCAGATATCGATGGTCTCTCCTTCCAAATTTCCAATGGCAAGAGGAAGGAGTACAGTTCTGCTCCTTCGATACAGGAAATTATTATTATCAGTACACAGTCATTGAAAATCCAAGCCGAGAATTGGAAATATTCTATGTATAGAATCATTCAACTTTTGATTTTCGAAGAACGTAAACAACTTCACCTACGGATTGTAATGCCCCTTTCATTGTTGATGAACTTCCTCCAAAAGCTCTAGAGTCTACCCAGTACTTCAATGGATGTAATTTATTGTTGATGAAGTTCCTCTTAAAGCTCTAGAGTCTTCCCAGTAATTCAATGGACGCAATACACGGCTTCACTCATCTTTAATTGCGTGTGGAAATGTACCATCTCTTCGGATGAGGCCTTGTATCCTTAATCTCGCTCTTGCAATTGAAGACGTGGCAAGCTTTAGAGTCCATGTGGGCTAATCAATCTGAGCCACTCCTTTATGCAATGGGGCAATCGACTCTTATGTTGACATAAAACTTACATAGAGGAGCTTACTAGCATCTTCGATAACATGGAAACAATCGCAGAGTGTGATAGAGGAATCGTTTTGCTCATGGTAAGACTTTATTCCTCAAATGTTTTCGCTGCCTGTCACTTTCTCACACTCTGCAAGCCTGCATGGGTGTCTTCATTCCATAGATGCTCAGATTCCATGATACCCCTGCATGCTAGTGCATGGAGACACTGCACTGGGACGTTCTTTGGTGCTTTTTGTGTCTATCAAACGAGAGCTAGGGTTAATAATGAAGTCTAGGATCCATCCCAAGTATGAAATATTGACATATTTGGAGGGTTGCACTATCAGTTGTGTGTTTTGTTTTAGCAATCTCGATAGGTGACTTCTATGTTGAATAGCCAATATTCATGGCCAACATCAGTGGCCTCATGTGGGATCTAATTTTCATAATCTTCTACCTTAGCATCTTCTAATGGCCTGACCAATATTCTCTCGAGCGTGATTGCTTGTTTCGTGTATAGTGTAACGTTCTTATGGTCCACGTGTTTTCAGCCTATGTAAAAGGCTCTTTGCATTTTTAATACCAATGGCTACCTCTACGAGATGCATGCGCATATTGGATGTGCCAAGATACACGTGGATGGCCATTCTCGTTTGCCATGCGTTGCTATAGTGCTAGCATCCGTCTCTCAAATTTCCTTCTCTGTCACTTCTACTCTCTACCATGAGAGTGGTCAGGGTTTGCCTCCCAATGAATTCCTCGTGTAATCCAATGAATAGAGATAATGAATGTATCATTCTTGTAATCTCTGTTCAATACAGGAAATTATCATTACCAGTACAATTATGATGTTGTTGCTGCACCTGGGGTCTTGAAAGTCCCATATCGACACAGGCAACGATTGATCTTCCACCACCTGCACTTGGTTATATTGATTTTGTAGAAGAAAAGTGGTTGCCATAAAATATAATGAAATTTCAATGGAATCACACAACAGCTCCTCAAATGAAACCAAGTCCCAGGTCGACGTGGGAAATGGAGAAAATTTATGGGATATAGAAATTGATTTGCACTTGCTATCTACGTCATCTCATGATATGAAGACTTTTATTAAGAAATGATATGAAAATAGCTACGATATTTATATAAAGTCTATAAATTTGATGTTGCATTTTTAAACAAGAGTCGCATGCGGCAATGTCAGTGACAGAGCATGAAAATAGAGTTTGCAAAGAGGACTATTCAAAAAGGACAATGTATATGTATATGTATATGTATCAAGTGGATACATTGTATATGTATATGTATCAAGTGGATACATTGTATGATCAGGTGGATACATTTGCAAAGAGGACAATGTATATGTATATGTATCAAGTGGATACATTGTATGATCAGGTAGATCATGTATGATGATATGTATCAGGTAGATACTTTGTATGCATCAGGTGGATGCATTGTATGATCAGGATGATCATGGATGATGAGCTTCAGGATGTTGCTCCAGATGACATGCATCGGGATGATGTAGTGATGATGATCAGGATGATCATGTGTACATCAGGATGATGTATGGTGAGTATCAGGATGATACTCTTTGGCAGTGGAACAAGTTGTGCAGATGAGCATGTCTGGGAGATCCTATAGGTCGGATTTGTGTACCCGTAACAGCCTGGGATGCTCTTTCAAGGTTGTCCTATGGCATATAATAACGCTCTAAGATATCCTATAGGTCAGAGTTGTGTACCCGTAACAACCTGGGATGCTCTTTCGAGGTTTTTCCATGACCACATGTAATCAGACTTGGAGATCTAGAAAGGATGAAAAAGGCCTCAGATGCTCTTTAGGGTTCTTGCTTGGCAAGACACCCTTTTAAGGTTTTGTGACGGTCACATGTAAAAGATCCTGGGAGATCTTATAGGTCGGGGTTGTATACCCGTAACAGCCTGGGATGCTCTTTTGAGGTTTTGTGATGCAAGTAATAAGTCCTGAGGATTCCATAGTATGGCCAGTGATGATGAAGACCTACAAGTGGTGGGTCTACATCCAGTATGAAAAAGGACTAGCTCTGTAGAACTTCCTATGACGAGTAGATTCAGAGATTGATTGAGATAGCAGCAGCAGTGATGATGATGATGATTCGATGACGATGATCCGATGACGATGATCTAGAGAAGAAGATTTGTGCTAGAAGACCTATGACGAGAAATACCTTCCTAGTTAAGAGGGAGTGTTGATGTATATGTAACTTCGGAATGTATTTCACATATATGTATATTGTATTCCTATAGAGATGTTATTATTCCTCTATACGGAAGAGTCGTCATTTATATTGTAAGTGTCGTAACTTATACTTGATGGGTTCTTAGACCACCTGGTTGGGGTCGGCCCTGTATAAGTCATGTGGGTCAAAGTGTTATTAGACCACCCTATTGGGGGTCGGCCGAGTCAGCATTATGTTATGTGGTTAATTTAAGGCCGACCTAGTAAAGGTTATTAGGAAAGTCAAGTCAAGTATAAATAGAGTGCGGGAGGCACTCTATTTGATCATTCTATTCTCTCACACACTCTTTGGAGAGTGGCGCACTTGTGGAGGAGGAGAAGCTACTACTAGGGGATGTCTATCTCTTATTCTTAGGTTGTATCATTGCTCTATCTATCTCTGAGGAAGTTATTGGGGTTTTTCACCTTTATGGTTTTCCCCAAGTAAACTCTGTGTCTCTTGTGTTCTTGCATTATTGTGTCCATGATTGATATGCTGTAGATATGTTGTACATGTTGTTCTCTTAGTTAAGATCCTAGATCAAATTGAAGTAAATTCTGAAAAACTAACAGATCCACCCACAGTGCATGAATTCTTGTATATCACAGTGAGGATAATAATTTGTTTATTTTTTTAATAATTTTTTTCAAACCGTCTTTAAAGAGACAATAGTTGGAATTAAAGAAACATGGTCTCTATAGAGACAATATGTCTTTAATCTCAGCTATTGTCTTTAAAGAGACCAAATGAAAATGTCTTTAGAGAGACAATAATACTTGTGATGTATATTGTCTTTAAAGATACCAAATGAAATTGTCTCTAGAGAGACAATAATACTTGTAATTTATATTGTCTTTATAAAGACGATGTTTAAAGACAATAATTTGAGACACACACTTAAAGACAATACACAAGTTTATTTTTGTCTCAAGTTAAGACAATTCAGTCCAAAATTGTCTTAAAACGCCCCATATGTAGTAGTGTCTTGATCTTGGTCCTTTTTATGGAGATCCCTAAATCCACCAACTCAAAAGAGACACTCTGCATGCCAAGTTTGACGGTCTCAGTTATAATTTTACTAAAGCAGAAAGTTAAGATATAACTCGACAATTTGGTAGTCTTGCATGACCAAAGAATGGTAATTGCACACAAAATGACTTAAAAGTTAAGCGAGTGGTTTCGTTTAAATAATCTTGGATTAGTGTATTCATATATAAAGTAAGTTGATTTTACTTTATCTATACTATATATATAAATATGGAAATAGAAATAATGTGATTTAGTAAAACCAAATAAATTTGTAAGGCCTCATGTTGAAACGATTAACTATCATTGTTTCCGAACTATTAAATAGATAATATGGTTTACATTAAACATATGCATGAAAACATAGATAGATCTGGCTATGGATCAAATGATCCGTAGAGCCATTGTTGTGGTTGTGCAAATAAATGATCTGGCTATCGGTCAAATGAAAACATATGCATGAAAACATAGATAGATCTGGCTATCGGTCAAATGATCCGTAGAGCCATTGTTGTGGTTGTGCAAATCAATTTATGATGTAAGGTTATGGTGGGATAGTTAAGCATAACCGATCGTGAGGTGTTTTCCCTTAACATAAAAAACCAGCACACTGCTTCTATTTTGGTTACCAATTAAATGTTGACTCGATGCATCCCTTCAAACACTTTACAACTAAGTAGTGCCGGGTTTAAACCACTACTTAGCAAGACTGTAGCTTCCCGAAGTCACCTCACAGGCTGGTAAGCAATAATGTTTTATAATAATGAGAATTCAGTCAATGAGAATTCGGTAAGTATTTGAATTTTTTGTATATCTTATTTGATTTTTTGAGTTATCTACTCACTAATTTCAACTTGGGTCATTAAGGATTTCAACTTAGATCTTTACATTAATAGAAGTTTAATCACTTTGCTATTTGGTTTGGTTTAATACATTTTAAAATAATAAAGTTTGTGTATTTGATTTGGTTTAATATATTATACATTTTAAAATAATAAAGTTTATAATATTATACATTTTAAAATAATAAAGTTTATAATATTATACATTTTAAAATAATAAGTTTATAATATTATACATAAATTTTGGTAAAAATATATTTAATATTTAAAAAATATTTTTAATATAAACATTAAAATCTCATACACTTAAGATGTTATTATAATAATTTCATTTATATTTAAATGATATTTTATTTTATTTTCATTTATATTTATAATATATTTTATTTTTTATTTAATATATTATTTTATTAAATTTTAAAAATATTTAATAAAATTAAAAATAATTATAAACTCTCATATAAATTATTTATATATTTTTAGGTAATAGAAATATTTTCAAATACAATATTTAAATTACAAGATTAATGTCTTATCTTTATTTTTATATTAACTTAATTTAGAAAAGTACTATATTTAAATTATTTGTTTTTGTTCATAAGATTTTTTGAATTAAATATAATTATTTTAAGATGTCATCGATTAAATGTAACATTCAACCTTATAAAAATTATGTAGATTTATATTCTCTTTTTTCAAAAATTAAAAATTGTAAAATGACAAAATTCATGAATAATTTGATTAGAATTAATTATTATATTATAATTTCCATTTATGAGATAATGTCTTATATCTGTATTTTTATATTAACTCAATTTTAGAAAAGTACTATATTTAAAATATTTATTTGTTTTTGTTCATAATATTTTGTGAATTAAATCTAATTATTTTAAGATGTCATCTATTAAATGAACATTCAACTACGGGGACTTATGTCTTATAAAAATGATGTAGATTTATACTCTCTCCTTTCCAAAGTAAAAATTGTAAAATAACAAAATTCATGAATAATTTGATTAGAATTAATTATTATGTTATAAGTTCCATTTATGAGATAATTTCTTATAAAAATTATGTGGTTTTGTATTCTTTCATTTCAAAAATTAAAAATTGTAAAATAACAAAAATTATGAAAAAAATTAATTATTCCATCATAATTTACATTTATTTAGTTGTACAGCCTTATTGGCGTAAAACCGAATTGAGGAACACATTATATATTAGAATGGCACAAAACTAACTAATGAGAAAGGAACTCTTCCTTTTATAGGACCTTTCGGGAAGGACTGGGATCTATGTTTGCGGGGTATCTGCCCCTAGCCTTCAAAGCTAACGATGCGAGTTCGATTCTCGCTATCCGCTAATAGTTTATTTAGCTGCGTGAGCTATTTATTTAGTTGCAAGCTATTTGTTATACCTTTTACATTCAAATTTGGTGAGATTTAAACAATAAGATTTACTAGCCATGATATAACACAATTATTTTTGTTTTGTATTTTATTATTTTTTATCAATTTTGAATGATATATTATACATCTAAAAATAATTCAAAGCTTAAGTTATAATCGATTGATTTTAAATGTAATATAAAATTAGATATATTATAGAACTTTAATACACATTTAAATCATGAATATAAGGACACTTATTTGGTATGGATGTAGAGAAAAATAATTTAGTAGATATGTTGGAATGGATTAGTAAAATTGGAGTTGTTAAGGGAGCTAATTTAGAGAATTGTAGATGTTAGATAACTTGAGAAAATGGTTAAAGGTTCAAGATTTTTAACATACGATTGTTCTTTGAGAACTAATTCCAAAGAAGTTCATCAAGGTTTATGTCGCATTGTGATGTTTATCAAGGGTTACATTGCATTGTGGCATTCATCAAGGGTTATGTTGCATTGCGACAATGCCCAAGATGTGAAATTTGACATTCATCAAGGTTTATGTCGACACAACCCAAGATGCGACATATTCACAATGTGAAATTTGACGTTCATCAAGGTTTATGTCGCATTGTGATGTTTATCAAGGGTTACATTGCATTGTGGCATTCATCAAGGGTTATGTCACATTGCGACAATGCTCATGATGTGAAATTTGACACCAACAATGCCCAAGATGAGACACTTTAATAATGTGACGTTCAAAATTCGTCAAGCGCTATCTCACATTGTGATGTATATCAAGTGTTATGTTGCATTACAACATTGAAAAAGGGTTATATGTTCATCAAGGGTTAGATGCGACATATTCACAATGTGAAATTTGGTGTTCATCCAGGTTTATGTCGCATTGTGATGTTTATCAAGGCTTACGTTGCAATGAGGCATTCATCAAGGGTTGTGTTGCATTGAGACAATGCCCAATATGTGACACATATGCCAACACAACACAAGATGCGACATATTCAAAATGTGAAATTTGACGTTCATTAAGGTTTTCATTGTGGCGTTCATCAAGCGTTACATGTCGCATTGCAACAATGCCCAAGATGTGAATTTGACATTCATAAAGGTTTATGTAACATTGTGATGTTTATCAAGGCTTATGTTGCATTGTGGCATTCATCAATGGTTAGATGTGACATATTCACAATGTGAAATATGACTTTCATCAAATTTTATGTCGCATTGTGATGTATATCAAGTGTTATGTTGCATTGCGGCGTTCAACAAGGGTTATATTGCATTGCAACATTGAACAAGGGTTATATATTCATAAAAAGTTAGATGCGACATATTCACAATGTGAAATTTGGCGTTCATCAAAGTTTATGTCGCATTGTGATGTTTATCAAGGCTTCCGTTGCAATGTGGGGTTCATCAAGGGTTATATCGCATTGCGACAATGCCCAATATGTGACACATATGCCGACACAACCCAAGATGCGACATATTCACAATGTGAAATTTGGCGTTCATTAAGGTTTGTATTGTGGCGTTCATCAAGAGTTATGTCGCATTGTGACAATACCCAAGATGTGAAATTTGACGTTCATCGAGGTTTATGTCACAATGTGATGTTTATTAAGGCTTATGTTGCATTGTGGTATTCATCAAGGGTTAGATGTGACATATTCACAATGTGAAATTTGATGTTCATCAAGATTTATGTCACATTGTGATGTTTATCAAGGGTTACGTTGTATTGTGGCATTCATCAAGGGTTATGTCGCATTGCAACATTTCCCATGATGTGAAATTTGACGCCAATAATGCCCAAGATGTGACACATTAATAATGTGACATTCAAAATTCATCAAGCGCTATCTGACATTGTGATGTATATCAACTGTTATGTTGCATTGCCGCATTCAACAAGGGTTATGTTACATTGCAACATTGAACAAGGGTTATATGTTCATCAAGGCTTAGATGCGACATATTAACAATGTGAAATTTGGCGTTCATCAAGGTTTATGTCGCATTGTGATGTTTATCAAGGGTTACATTGCATGGTGGCATTCATCAATGGTTATGTCGCATTGTGACAATGCTCAATATTTGACACATATGGCGACACAACCCAAGATGCGACATATTCACAATTTGAAATTTGAAATTCATTATTAAGGTTTGTGTCGCATTGTGATGCTTCTCAAGGCATATGTTGCATTGTGGCGTTCATCAAGGGTTATGTCGCATTGCCACAATGCCCAATATGTGACACATATGCTGACACAACCCAAGATGTGACATATTCACAATGTGAAATTTGACGTTCATTAAGGTTTGCATTGTAGCATTCATCAAGCGTTACATGTTGCATTGTGACAATTCCCAAGATGCGAAATTTGACGTTCATCAAGGTTTATGTCGCATTGTGATGTCTATCAAGGGTATGTGACACATTAATATTGTGAAATTCAAAATTCGTCAAGCGCTATCTCATATTGTGGTGTATATCAAGTGTTATGTTGCATTGCAGCGTTCAACAAGAGTTATGTCGCATTGTGACATTAAAAAAGGGTTATATGTTCATCAAGTGTTAGATGCGACATATTCATAATGTGAAATTTGGCGTTCATCAAGGTTTATGTCGCATTGTGATGTTTATGAAGGGTTACGTTGCATTGTGGCATTCATCAAGGGTTATGTTGCATTGCGACAATACTCAATATGTGACACCTTGAGGACACAACCCAAGATGCGACATATTCACAATGTGAAATTTGACGTTCATTAAGGTTTGTGTCGCATTGTGATTCTTATCAAGGCTTATGTTGCATTGTGGCATTCATCAAGGTTTATGTCGCATTGCCACAATGCCCAAGATGTGAAATTTGACATTCATCAAGGTTTATGTCGCACTGTGATGTTTATTAAGGGTTATGTTTCATTATGGCATTCATCAAGGGTTATCTTGCATTGCGACAATGCTCAATATGTGACACATATGGCGACACAACCCAAGATGTGACATATTCACAATGTGAAATTTGACGTTCATTAAGGTTTGTGCTGCATTGTGATGCTTATCAAGGCTTATGTTGCATTCTAGCATTCATCAAGGGTTATGTCGCATTGCGACAATGCCCGAGATGTGAAATTTGACGTTCATCAAGGTTTATGTCACACTGTGATGTTTATCAAGGGTTACGTTGCATTGTGGCATTCATCAAGGGTTATGTCTCATTGAGACAATGCTCAATATGTGACACATATGGTGACACAACCCAAAATGTGACATATTCACAATGTTAAATTTGACATTCATTAAGGTTTTTGTCTCATTTTGATGCTTATCAAGGTTTATGTTGCATTGTGACGTTCATCAAGGGTTATGTCGTATTGCTACAATGCCCAAAATGTGAAATTTGATGGTCATCAAGGTTTATGTCGCATTGTGGTGTTTATCAAGGGTTACGTTGCATTGTGGCGCTCATCAAGGGTTATGTCGCATTGCGAGAATTCCCAATATGTGACACATATGCCGACACAACCCAAGATGTGACATATTCACAATGTGAAATTTGATGTTCATCAAGGTTTGTGTTGCATTGTGATTTTTATCAAGGCTTATGTTGCATTGTGGCATTCATCAAGGGTTATGTCGCATTGCAACAATGCCCAAGATGTGAAATTTGATGTTCATCAAGGTTGATGTCACATTGTGATGTTTATCAAGGGTTATGTTGCAATGTGTCATTCATCAAGGGTTAGATGCGACATATTCACAATGTGAAATTTGACGTTCATCAAGGTTTATGTCGCATTGTGATGTTTATCAATGGTTACATTGCATTGTGGCATTCATCAAGGGTTAGATGCGACTTATTCACAATGTGAAATTTGACATTCATCAAGGTTTATGTCGCATTGTGAGCGTGTGCAACCAGCAGGTGAGGGGATGTCCAGATGAAGCTTCTTGAATGTGCCATTAATGACTAGAGAAGGAAGGCATCTAGGCGGGTTAATGCATGGTGCAATGTCGTGGGCTCCCATGTCGAGGAACCTCCAACACGTGCCGCCCAATTGTCATAGTGGCACCCACATCCTGAGATATTTAATTAATTATTGAATTACAATTAAGTCAATAATTATTATATTTTGTAATTATTGAATTACAATTAATTAAGTAATTATTATATTAATTTATTTACTAAAATGGAATTAAATGATATAATTAAATAATAGTTTTTATAATATATTATTATATTATAAATCATTAAATTATTTTATTTTATTAAAAATTATTATAAAAAACATTATTAACATGTCAAATATATCATAATGTTAAAAAATATCTCCAAAATATATCAAAATATTACATAGATCTCCAATATTAATAAATTGATAATGTTAATCAATTACAATATAATAATTAATTATTTAAATAACAATAATTATTTAATATATTATTAATTATTTAATATTAATATTAACTAAACAAAAATATTAATTAATTAATATTATCATTCACTAAATTATTTTATAACTATTTTGTTTAATTTCTTATTATAAAATAATAGTAAACAACAATATTAATTAATTAATATTATCATTCACTAAATTATTTTATAACTATTTTGCTTAATTTCTTATTATAAAATAATAGTAGTGTTTAATTAATAATAATTTTTAATTAAACAATATTATTAATTAAACAATTAAAATATGGATTTCATTAAAATCATTAAATAATATTAATCTATTAATATTTTTAATTATATAATCATTAATTAACTAATATTATTATTAACTAAATAAGTATAATATGAATTAAATTATTTTATAATTATTATGTTTAATTAATTATTATAAAATAATAATATTTTTTAATTAAACAATGTTATTAATCAAACAATTAAACTATATATTTCATTAAAAGTATTAAACAATATTATTTTATTAATATTTCGGACATATATAGATGCACACATTGGTTACTAACAACAACAATATTAATATTATTATTCCTAATTTAAAACAATTCACAAAGTACAACTTCCAATTTTCATTTAATTATTGTTTCACTTATTTTTTATTTTTTTAACTTAAAAATTTATTTTCTTTTCATTATAAGACAAATGTCTATTTAGTCCATTGGTTGTAGCCTGGGTGGTTGGGAGGAATGTTTGTTACCCTCCCCACCCAGGTTCAATTCTTGTAAGTGACATATTGCTCTTGTTGAGCCCATATTGTAATGATTGTAATTCGTGCCACCTTGATTCTCTAGAATAGCAGGTGGTGACCATTTCCCAGGTGGACTAGCCCTCTAACAAACGGCGAACCACCTTTGAAAAGAAAAAAAAAAGACAAATGTCTATTTATGATGTAACAAAATCCAAATTCCAACTTTAATTAAGAAACGTACAGACGTAAAGAGAGATACACTTTTTTCTGGTCGGTGATTGCTACGCATTGACAAAAGGATAACACTCAAAAGTCATTGGATTAGTCTTCTATCATTGACAAAAGTCATCAATTCGCTTTAGTTGTAAGTGTAACTGCTTTAAAACCGACTTAACGTCGACGACCCTGTATTTTCCCATCTTCTTTTGGATTAAACAATTAAACATAATAACAACTTTGTGGCCTTTACATCAATTGCCATCATAATGGTGGTATCTGAAAAATATCTTTTCTTACTTTAAAAAATAAAAATAAAAATCTCAATCATTTTAAAGGCACATAATTTATTTTTGAAAATTAAGATAAGTTAAGTTAAATTTTATTAAACAAGTTAATGCTTATTATTATTTTTTATAATTGTTTATTTTGAATTTGAAATTAATACAATAAAATCATTTTTTATAATTGATTATTTTGAATTTGAAACTACTATAATAAAATCATTTTTTTATAATTGTTTATTTTGAATTTGAAACCAATACAATAAAATTAATCTAAACAATACACTTATCTCATCATCAAAATTAAATATTTGTATAACAGTTATCCTAAAAATTCACAAATTTAAAATAGAAACAATCTGCGAAAATATGTCTTGGGCGAGGATATTGTAAGCTTTGTCTGTTGGATGGAAAGCATCCCAAAATACGTATTTGGATGGATCGGGGCAGACAGGGAACGCGGGGTTGCACAGTATAGATGACTCCAGCAAGCTCATCCCACAGCAACCTTTTCTCACTACTTCAAAGCCTTCGACGCATAAATTTACAAGTTATAAACAGTTAGCATGCTCTGCACCTAATTGCACTGAAACTTATTTAAGCACGAGCAATAAGAAAGAGAAAGAAATAGAATATTACCATATTTACTTGGATTCTTTATGAAGTCAAGCAGCTTATCATATATGTTAATATAAGCAATTTGAAGACCGGGAAGTGTGGGCTTCAAGGTCTCCAGTAATGCTGCAGCCTTCTCATTAAATGAGATGGCAATATCATTAAACTCGTCAACGCAGTCGTTACCGATCAAGTTGTGCAGTGTTATCTGTGATGGAAAACAACCGATAGGAGGAAGACCAATGACAGCAAATAGGGTGGCACCCTCCATGTAAATAATCTGTGAAAAAACATTTGGAATCACAACTTATCAGCAGAAAGTGCCCATAAAAAAAATTCATTTGGGATCACAAGTCTCTCACCACAAATTGCCTGTTAGTAAGTATCTATATCATATAAATAGAAAGCTGCAAAAATTGCCTGTTAGTAAGTATCTACATAAATAGAAAGCATAGGTGTTAATATCTTATAAGTTCGGGTGGACTATTATGAATTTTTTTCTTAGATTGAAGGAAAATGGGACATTTGTATTGTCCATATTGAATTTATGGTCGTTTAAAAATCAAATAAACAACTGGTAGTTGATGCATTGATAACTGGTAGCTTAGGTATAAACAACCCGCTATTATAACTAAGCATGAAGAACAAGTAATAGATAACTTGGTCATCATAACATAACTAAGCATGGAGAACAGGTAACACATAACTTGGTCATCCATCTTAACTTATGACCTATCAGTATTCACTGACCACAAGTTAAGTGATTGTGCTAATATCTATTCATATAAAAAAGCATGGAGAACAAGTAACAGCATCACTCTTAACTTATGACCTATCAGTATTCACTGACCACAAGTTAAGTAACTGTGCTAATATTTATTCATATAAAAATAAACATGGAGAAGAAGTAACAGATAACTTGTTCATGGCTCTTAACTTATGACTTATCAGTGTTCACTGACCACAAGTTAAGTGACTCTGCTAATATCTATTCATATAAAAAGAAAGTATTGTAACAATGAATCTTTCAATACAACTAATTGCTTATATATATTTGGATTAAACAATTCAACCAATCCCTTATAAATTTGGATCATTGAACATAAAACATCATCATCAACGTAGAGACAATATGATCACCTGTGTAAATACCGAGAGAGAGTGGAGTAGTAGATCCTGGAACTCTGTAACAGTATATAATTGTGCAACAGCAAGGGGATTGAGAAAATAATTATTGGTAAAGTCAACGGTTCCCATAATATGGAGTGAGACTCTTATCCTATAACATTATCAATGTAACCAAACCTTTGAAAGGCTAAGACTTTAGCACTGAAAAGAACTATGCTATGCAACCCTAGCTCTTGTTCTAAATATTGATTTCGTATGCTATTGCACTTTACAAATGAGTTCGTTGATAAGGTGATGAATTGACAGGTAATAAATTTGCTATGGTTATGAAATGGTAGGTTGACAGTGTCCTAATAAGATATTAATGCTTCGATCTAAATGCTATGGTGGAATGTACTGTTGTTAATCCACATCATCCACTTCATGTGAAACCTGGTGAATGATACAACTAAGGATCCGAGCTGTGCATAGTTGATATAACAATCCTTCTCCGAGTTGGTTATACTATTGTTCATTGGCATACTGTGTTGGCATTGTCGTGGTTGTAACATTTAAGAGTTATTTATTGTAGTGCTTGTCCACTTTCCAACGTGCCTGGTTGGCAGCAATCTTCACCGTTGATCTGTGATTCTTGAGATTGTAATGGAACCCTAACTATACTATTGTCTAGGAAAAGTCTTTTGTCTTCATTTCATTTTAGTAGAGACTTTGGGTGAGGCCAACAGGCCGAGAGGTTCTAAGGTTTGGTGGTTGACATCTTTCCCAAGCTCGAACCCGTGACCTGTGTGCGTTTAGACTATGAACGTTTGTCATAAAGAGAGTTGAGTCTGTAGTGAGAGTTGCAGTAGTTAAAACATTGAAAGATTGAGTCTTAGCTGGTTTTAGTGCATGAGTTGTGCGGGTATCTGTCCATAATTTTGAGATATTTGAACTGGCTTTCGATTTTCTTGCAGTGGTGAAGTTTCAGCCTTAGAATTTGGAAGTTTCTCCTTCATACATTGGGTGGATAGCTTCGTCAGTTACACTTGCAGAAGTGCCTCGCGATAAAACAGGTAAGGACCTTTCTTTACCAATAACTGTCATTTCACGTATTTGAAATTCATTTATAAGTTCTTATTTAACCATCACAGGTATACTTGTCAGGTTTTCCCTCATCGAAGGAACCTTTTACATGAGTTTTAAGGGAAGAGCACTTCACATCCATCGGTAAGCCTCGACGGTTCCTTACATCTTGGTATCTTCTGGTTCAGTTGCGATTGATGCTAGATGTTTTGGCAAGGTGTTGATGTTTGGTTTCTGGCATGGTTTTTGTTCCATGTTTGTAAACTTTTGGGATCCATAATGGAAAGCCCAGATGCTATGATTCTTAGCTAGCTTGTTACTACCGTGTCTACTATATGTTTTGGTTGGAAAAACCTTGAAAAAAAAAATGTAATGATAAAGGATAAACCCTCGTTCCTTTGAATGGATCATACAGTTTTTAAAACTGCAAATGTTTACTATATAATGTTTGGAATCCCAATCGTCGATGTAGAATGAATAGTAATTTTTTTGATAATAAGTTTTAAGATTATTATTGAATCGTCTCTATGAAAAGAATAGATGGACTGTGCGATTTAGGGTTTGAATGGAAAATGGAACTTCGTTTTTACTTGAAACGGGATAATGTTTGAAGGATTCAACCCTTGGTTTTATACTATGTTTACAAAAAAAAATTATGTTGAAAAGTGTTAAGTTTTCAACAGTTTTGGATTTTGGCCGAGAGTCAATCTAAGTATTTTGCTATAGTAACAATTTTGATAATGTACCAAATCTATGATCCAATTTGTTGTTTCGAAAGTAAAATATACGTAGGGTTTGGTCAAGAAAAGTTTAGAATGTTGAAAAGCGTATTCCTATTTGATTAGAGGAAATCATAAATCTGTGTTATAATTTGAAAGTTTGAATAATTGTTAAGAATTGCATACGTCGGACCAGTTTTGATTTTGTCAAAAAAAAATGAAATTGATTTGTTTCTAGGTCAAAGGTTCCGATTTTGATCCTAAAACAGAAATGCTAAAAAGATAGAATGTTTGGATTCTAACTATGATGAAAGCTTTTGAAAAAAGAAACCCTAGTTGATAGTTGAATGGACATATGAGATATATTCACTGAAATAAATTTTTATATGAAATATTATGAATAATAAATAGCTATTTATTATTTAAATATAATAACTCTAATTACAAGAATTTTTGCAGCTGTTAGAAATCTAAAATTAATAATGCCTGAAACATCTGGTATTCATAACATCTTTACAGTAGAATACATGGTAATAGATTTCATTAATAGTTAGTGATAAATAGAAATATAGTTATGTACAGAGATGAATTGTTTCTCTTTTATAACTAAGTACAGGAGAATGCTTTCTATAACTATTTAGTATATACTATTATATTTCTGAGTTTAAACATGTAAACATTAGAATTTAGAAGAACACTACAGTATCAATCTATCTATTCACTTGGAATTATGCCCATCAGTTATCTGATTTAATTCTACTTCCCTATACTAGAATACGATGCAGAAACCAGCATGGGGGAAAATGCATAGAAGTCATTTTATCAATCATTTCATCTATTATATCATTTTCATTTAGAAAACATACTTAGGTTATAAAGTAAAAACAATTCCTTCTATACTATTTTGAATATACTACTTACTGTTAAATGTAAATTTCTAATTGATTGAAATAACAACAAAACTGTAGAACCTAATAATTTGTAGGAGAACAAATCACCCAAGGAGCCTGTTCCACCCAACCTACTCTTGAAGACATCCAACTTACTTGCCTTAGGACCCCCGAGCTTGTTCACTGAACCGCCAGGAGGAAGATTCTGTAGAAGCCTTAGTACATCAACTTGCAATAGAATATAGATTTTTCAATCATCAAGACTCACCAGTCAAAGAGACCTGCACCAGCACCTCTGGTTCTCCTTCTCAGAATAACTAGCAGTCTCACATAGCCTCCCTATTCGAATATTTCAGTGATCACCTGATACACTTGAGGAATATGTCTGTAGAAAATATTGTAGGAGCTACCTGCTCAATTCGAATTGCCTTTCTAGGATTCCTAGGCCTTTTAGTGGTTAATTGGTCATTAATGAGCTGCCTTCTCTCTTTCAACCACCTGGGGGATAATGCCACAAATTTAGGGGTAGTTGTCCCATAACCAACAACTAGTGGTGGAGTGCAAATGCTGCCATCTGTCCCATACCTTCTAACAACTTCCATTCCTCCTAGTGGGTTAGTGAACACTCATTTAAAAGTCCCCTTGGGTGTTTGTCTCATGTTTTAATTTATTAAATAATAATAATCAGTAATTACAATCATCCTTAACCAAACTTGGTCATAATTACAAAACTTTGTAATTATATTTTAACATAAAGTATTTTGCAAATAAAATAATATTCTCAAAATTTGGGTAGGTGATAGTACCACAATCACTGATTCAATTCAAAGTTGATATACATCATATGGATGTGTCTTTGTATGAAACAACTGGATAATTATAGGTATTATTTCGTTCGCAGGATGCAAGTTATTGGCTGGTCACCTATAAGATCTTTTAGGAGAAACACTTTGGTCTGTAATTCAAAGACTACTGAAGAAGGCTCTTGAATAGTTTTGATTTGTGTGCTAAAGCTACACAAATGAAAACTACACCTGATACCACCATGGCTCCTCCTGCTTCCATGGCTCCTGCTGCTTCCAAGTAAGTACTCCTAAATTTACTCGGTGGGAAATATATTCATGTGTTTATGAGCCTAGTATTGATTGTGTGATATTGATGTATTATTTCAGGGCACAAGTAGCTGGTTGGCCACCCGTTAGATCGTTCAGGAAAAACACTTTGGTTGCTAATTCAACGCCTACCGAAAATGGATCTTCTGGTACCGCTTTGTATGTGAAAGTGAGCATGGATGGAGCTGCCTATCTCAAAAAGGTGGACCTCAAAATGTACAGCAGTTACCATGATCTCTCCTCTACACTCCAGAAGATGTTCAGCTGCTTAATCACCATGGGTATGAGTACTGTACTAATAGTTCCCTTTATTCTTTCTGTTATATTCCATTCCATTGCCTGCAAAATTTTGGTTCGATCCGTTGTTACTCACGGAAATGATCCAATGATTTCAGGAAAGTGTGGATTCCATGGGTTAAACGAGAACAAGCTGATGGATCTACTCAATGGGTCAGAATATGTGCCTACCTAGGAAGATAAAGACAGAGACTAGATGCTTGTTGGTGATGTCCCATGGGAGTAAGTGCCTTAGAGTCCTATTAAAATTTAGCTTCATATATTATGCGACAGTCTCCATGTAAATTCAGAAATTTAATGATATGAATTATTGGTTGCAGAATGTTTGTTGATTCCTGTAAAATAATGTGGATCATGAAGGTTTCATAAGCTATAGGTTTAGGTATTTTACTAATCCATCTCTAGTTTGCACCTTTTGTTTCACGACTACAAGCTTATTTACACTGTGGAATTTCTATGCTTACCGTTTTGAATGATAATGTGCAGCTCCAAGAGCCATGGAGAAATGTAAAAATAGGGTTTAGGATTCGCGTGTGACTCATTCTTTCGAAGTTGCTTTGCATTTGGATTCATTGAAATGGAACATCGTTAGACAGGATTAGAGGATTGGATGCTCAACTAGTGAAAAACATAGTGTCTGCTACTAAAGCCTTAGAAACTAGTGACTTGGATGAAACCAAGGCAATATAATCAGCACACAATGGATCTGTTGTTGAACTTGAAGATCTGGGAGCCATCTTGGCCATCTTTCTATTTCTGATACATTCTTATCTAGCATAATTTCCTTGTTGATTTATTAATTTCAAACCACAAATATGGCTTTCTGTCTCAGCAAGTATTGAATAATGGAAGAATAGCGTCATCCCAGTGCAGGCTTATTGACAGTGGATTATGGATTTTATATGTTGAACATTTTGAAAGGTGGAGTTGCCCTTGAACAATAAAAGTGTATTTCATTATTTATCATGGAAACGAAACATTTTTTCAATTGTAATGTATAAAATATTACGAATTATTCCTTCTTCAAGAATGTGTGAATGAATCTTATTTATTATGAGCTTTCTCTACAATCCTGCACTCCCATATTCGTGCAACCCCAACGATAAGTGAGTGCTTCCAGAATCCAACTACTTCAACTGAATTGCCTTACTTTTAGAGACAACCTGTAGTAGTTAAAGTGAGTGATGTGTAAGTAGGGTAGTCTAAGGTAAGGGGTTATATAAAAATCTAAGGCCTAAAGCGATTGAATATGTAACTCGTTGCTTTCCTTGTTGTGATACAGGTGTTATAAGACCTACACACATTTAATAAAGAGTAATTATCAGCAGTTCAGCCAATATTTGGGATGATTGTCCTACTATTATAATTTTGCATCCCTGTACTGCGCACGTTTGTGGATTCAAGTCAAATTACTTGTTGTAATCTTTGCATTTTGTCAATTGTTATTACAATCCTTCCAACCATAGCAATTCAGCTTGTGCTTTGATAGATCAAATGTGAAGCAATTAGTTTCAGGAATTCTTCAAACTAGAGGACTTATATAATTGAAGGCTGATTTTATTTCTGCTTACCATTGTATTGGTGTAGATGCATCCATGGGAGAATTCTTCAACATGTCGGACATTTTTTTATATGCACTTATCTCCTTGGTTCTTGCATGGGTTGTGTATCTTTGGAACAAGGGAAATGTTCCCAAGATCCCTGTTAATGTACCTCCTGGTTCCAAGGGATTACCAATAATTGGCTACACTCTTAGTTGGTATTTCAATATATCAAGCTCACACCCACCATCATTCGTTGAGGATTCTGCTAAAAGGTATAGTATGATATTTTGCAGAAGAGAACTAACTGATTTTGTTTGTTTCTTTGTTTGGGGCTCAATATTTTTGCTATTGATCATATATATGTATGAGAATATAGGTGTGGAAAAAATTTCACCTACAATCTCTTTGGAAAATCAATTGTCATTTCCGCAGATCCAAAGTTGAATAGATATGTCTTGCAAAACGAGGGAACGCTATTCAAGGCTAGCTATCCGAAATCATTTCGAGATTTAGTAGGAAAGAATGGTTTGATTGCTATACATGGAAACATGCACAGAAAAATTCATGCCATAGCTGCCAGCCAATTGACTTCAGAGAAGTTTAAATGCAATTTCATTGTAGATATTCAGATAATTTTATAGCGAACAATGGGTACTTGGAAAAATAGAGAAATGTTTTTTGAAGACGAATGCAGGAAGGCAAGTGCATAAATAATGGCCTATTACCATGATCTGCAACTTTTATTTTTTTATTCATTTACTGTTGTTTCTTCTTCTGGTCCTTGACATTACACATATACGAACTGGAGTTTCCTATGTGTTTAATGGCGAACTAGATTTTGGGTGTATCCACTGAAGATGAAATAAATGAAATGTCTACTCATTTCACTCATTTTGTACACAAAATTCTGTTGATTCCAATAAACATATCAGGGTTTGCATATTTCAAAGCTATGAAGGTTGCAAACTTTCTCAGATAATTACTTCATTTAATCAGGCCTTCTATACTTAATTTTATCATAAATATCAACGATAATTTAATTGCCATTCATATTGTAGTTTGAACAACATATTTGAATGGCATTCTTAATACAATTCATTGATTTAATGGTGTCTTTGATTGAGTTTTGATTCTCAGGCAAGGTGGATTTTGATCAGTAAGATATCCCAAGTCATAGAGGACAGAAAACCCAATTGTAATGGAGTACATAAAAGTGGTTTGCTGGCCAGAGTATTAGATGAAGAAAATCTTTCGGAGGAAATTATAAGTGATTTCATCATTTCTCTACTTTTTGTTGGTCATGAAACTGCAGCCAAAATGGTGCAAGCCTCAACACTAAGGCCTACCTTACCCAGGGATGCACTAGTATGATTTACTTATATACACACTCAGCTGAATTTAAAATCTCACTAAACATCTTTTTGAACACACTCTAATCCTGTCTCTATCTTTAGGACCTTAGCCAACCTTGGCTCTTCCCACTAAAGCTTGAGCACTAACTCTCGGCTTAACCATAAAACCATGCCATCCCTTCTCCTCCTAAGCACATAGCAACCGTCGATTGACCTTGGGACACACAGGAACTATTCATTTCCTGTCTACAACACATTTAGATTCCTCTACACATGAACTTCAACTTATTACTTCCCTGCGGGTTTGCCTGCAATCTCTAGGGCTTCGATAACCATTGGAAACTTCATATAAACTTCTACCCAATACTATTTGAGCTACACTTCTGCCAAATCCGCAGAACCATCAAATAAAAACCTCAAATCAGTAATGTAGGATTCCAACTTGGTTATTGTTTGGATGCCCAAAGGAAAATCCACTTCCACAGATGCAAGGACACCCAACCTTGAATCTCCCTCTGCAGGGTTCCTATCCTGCATTAACTTGCTGGTTGTTTCTAATTCCACACCCTCTCTGTCATGGATCTTTATCCCAGATCTCAACTTTTTAATGATAGGGTTTTTCTACTAGTTCTATGTTATCTTTGCCACTGACAAAATATCCATGCGATATCAGGTTCAACGATATGGAGTTCGGCTCTACGCGAAAATATATATGTGGTTGGATGCAAGACGTATGCCAGTTCTATGCTCATTTACCATTGAAGAATACCCATGCCATGACAGGTTTCACGTCTTAATTTAGGCTTGGCACACAGGTATATTATGGAAAAAACAGGGTATGGGTATGCCCACTCCACATTGTCATTTATTCCATAAAACGTAGAGCACATCTATACTTGCCACACACTAGATTTTTACCCAAGTTATGTATATGTATTAGAAGCATGACTCTAGGAACATTAGAAGCGAAAACAATTTCACCAGGTGATTATTCACAAAGCATTCTTCAGTGAGGAGAAACACATAGTATATGTAAATCTTTAACAATAGAACTTTCACACAATAATTTCGAATAAATAAAATCAAAGATAACCTCGTTCTTCCCAATAACGAGCCTCCAATGGACTCAACAAATGCAGAAGAAGAAAATAACAGTGAACCCTTCATTCACATAGAAACATTTGATTCCGGCATCCGCAAATTCTCTCTATTAATTTATTTCTCTGCTTCGAATCATCTATATTTCTCTCCTCCTCCCACTGTACATGTGTCTCAAAAACCTTAAAACTACTCTCTTCTTTCCCGAGAGTTACTCTCTCTTTTTCTTGTCTTCCCCCTCAACAGTTACAATTCGATTCCTCTTATACACTATCTAACTGAAACCTACAGTCAGCAATCTTGTTGCTAAACTGATGCCACTATATGACTTTGGAAGGAAAATATAAGACAGTTTTCACATGAGTTTCTACAAAGCCCCCTCCTTGGGATGATATCAAGACCTAAAGGTATGACTAACACTTTCACTTGACCTTGGAAGCCAATGCTCCTGCATCAGACTCCCAGGGTAGGAAGAAGACATGATCACCTGATCATGTTCCTTCAATCTTCATCTTTCCTAGATCCCAAACTTTGAGTGGCAGCTGTCCATAAGCCGCATTATCTTCATCATCCTTCAACTACAACCTTCCAGGCTTCCACACTTTGTGTTGTAATACTCCACTGTCCTTACCTTCACTATTCTTCACTTTCCCATCATCTTCACAGCGGACTGCTCCCTTCATTCTGCTATAGCTCTTCTTAGGTATCTGCATTTTCTCCCATAGTTCACCTATGGTCTTTTCTAATTTAGTTTGCTACTGCAAACAACTCTTGTCTTCTTCAATATGCCATTGCACTCTGCTGCACTTTATCCATTCGTTTCTAAACTGTTGATTGTTTTCTTCAGC
This sequence comes from Larix kaempferi, assembly GCA_027924585.1. Lineage (NCBI taxonomy): Eukaryota > Viridiplantae > Streptophyta > Pinopsida > Pinales > Pinaceae > Larix > Larix kaempferi. Next base: position 3,044,490 of record BSBM01000196.1, on the reverse strand, counting down.
TCTTCTTGCTTCAATTTCTGCTTTTACTCCTGAGCTCACTTCAAATACTATCCCAGATATTTCTGCCACCCATTCTTCCTTTATGCTTTTGTAAGCATCTCCCTCTGTAATATCCACTTGCTGCTCTTCATTTTCAGTTTTACTTTCGAAAAATAAATTATTTTCCAACTCCCTTACTACAGCAACACAGTCACTCACACCACCCTACATATTTGTTAGCATAACATAGTTTAGAAAACCTATATCTACTTTTGTCTCAGCCGAAACTTTAGATATTCTTCCATCAATGACTATAATCCTATTCAACAAATTTTCCATCCATTCACTAACTACTTGATTCATCTCAAGCACACCATCAGTTCGTTGATCTTCAGTTTCAACATAACTCTCCTTCTCCTCTTTGACAACACTCCATTGTTGTCCTTTAGCTTCTCGACTAGTTCTGACAGTCAATTCAGTCTTTTCCACTTCTAGGACCGATTCTCCTTTAGCTTGAGACATAGCCACCTCACTTTCATCCTTATGGTTTTCTTCTTCCTTTATCGGAATAAAATTTTGATCCTCCATCTTTGTGACAGCCTTCGATGTCTGCCCTATAATCTTCTTTTGGTCACTTAAGAAAGCCAATTCCTCTCCTTCTTCACCGATAAGAGGTTCTATCATATGAGACATAATTGTCTCATCTCCATTGGAGATACTTCCTTCATTAAGTAAGGATTTTATGAACTCTTTTTGCTGTAATAGTTCCTCTTTGTCTTCTTCAGGAAGACATTCCTCATCATGTCTTGCTTTGCAACTTTCAACCTCATCCAAGACAATCCCAAAAGATGGATTTCCTCCTGCAATACCTGCAAACACACTCTGATGGTTAACTTCAAAACTATCAGACCCAATGGTTTCATTTGATGATTCAGTCATCAAATCTTCCTACTATTGCAATCCTTCTACATGACTCATAAAGTCTTCAATACTCTTCTTCTTAGCCTCCTCAAGCATAGCTTTTGAACGCTTGATGTCTTCCTTAGCTTCTTCTTGCTTTTGGCCATCATCATAAGCCAAGCCTTCCTTGCCTTCAACTTTTGCTACATGCTGAAAAGCATCACCTTCTTCTGTCTATGTATGTGTATTTGCATGAGACACAACTGTCTCTTCATCTTCCTGAACAGGATTCAGGTTCGGTCCTCCTCCTTTATCCTTTATGATAACATTATCAAATTGCCTTTCTTCATTCATTGTACCTGCAAGCACACACAAAGTATTAGTTTTAAAACATTGAGACCTCTTGGCCTCACTTGAAGCTTCAGGCTTCAAGTCTTCTCCCAGACACTCACTTTCCTTGAGTATCTCTTCTTCACATTGAGCATTTATCAGTTGCTCTCTTCTCCTTTGTAGCTTATGCCACTTCAACAATCTTCTCATAAGGAAACCACACCTTTGGTCTTCCTCCTCCTTCTGTAACAGCTCCATCAATACTCCCAGGTGGACTTCTATCTCAGCCTTCTCCCTCTCATACTCTTCATCACTCATCTGCCTCCACATGCCATTTTCTTTGGCATCTTCCTTCTTCAATTTGTGGCTATCTCCTAAACCTCTGTTATGACTCTTGATAGTCATCTTCCTTGAGTTTCTCCCTCTCTATGAGTTGCAGCAGCCCCTGCAGTAACAATCTTCCTTGCTACAACCTACCTCACCAAACCTCCTATGTGCTTGGTCTTTTGGCAAGTACAGGTCCTCAATCAAGAACCCTCCTTGAGCACTTCTCTATGCCCCTTCTAGGCGTACTCCCGCAACTCATCTGCTCTTGAGAACACAGTTGTTCTCATGCATCTCAATCCTCATTTGAAACACTAGGTCCTGGACACTCTTCTTCTTCTTCTACTGAGATGTTTTCACTTCCGCTGCTACCTCTTGAATGCAAATGTCTTTAACTCATAAAATCTCATCTGTCTTCTTGCCTTCACAAAAACACTTTCTTGCTCTCTATTCCTGCTCTGATACCAATTAGTGCAGGCCTCAACACTAAGGCCTGCCTTACCCAGGGATGCACTAGTATGATTTACTTATATACACACTCAGCTGACTTTAAAATCTCACTAAACATCTTTTTGAACACACTCTAATCCTGTCTCTATATTTAGGACCTTAGCCAACCTTGGTTCTTCCCACTAAAGCTTGAGCACTAACTCTCGGCCTAACCATAAAACCATGCCATCGCTTCTCCTCATAAGCACACAGCAACCGTCGATTGACCTTGGGACGAACAGGAACCGTTCATTTCCTGTCTACAACACCTTTAGGTTCCTCTGCACATGAACTTCAACTTATTTCTTCCCTACGGGTTTTCCTGTGATCTCTAGGGCTTCGATAACCATTGGAAGCTTCATATAAACTTCTACCCAAGACTATTTGAGCTACACTTCTACCAAATCGCAGAACCATCAAATAAAACCCTCAAATCAGCAACGCGGGATTCCAACTTGGTTATTGTTTGGATGCCCAAAGGAAAATCCACTTCCACAGATGCAAGGACACCCGACCTCGAATCTCTCTCCGCAGGGTTCCTCTCTTGCGTTAACTTGTTGGTTGTTTCTAATTCCATACCCTCTCTGTCATGGATATTTATCCCAGATCTCAACTTTTTAATGCTAGGGTTTTTCTACTGGTTCTATGCTATCTTTGCCACTAGAAAAATATCCATGTGATATCAGGTTCAACGATATGGAGTTCGGCTCTGCGCACAAATATATATGTGGTTGGCTGCAGGACATATGCCAGTTCTATGCTCATTTACCATTGAAGAATACCCACGCCATGACAGGTTTCACATCTTAAATTAGGCTTGGCACACAGGTATATTATGGAAAACACAGGGTATGGGTATGCCCACTCTAGATTGTCATTTATTCCATAAAACGCAGAGCACATCTATACTTGCCACACACTAGATTTTTACCCAAGTTATGTATATGTATTAGAAGCCTGACTCTAGGAACATTAGAATCCAAAACGATTTCACCAGGTGATTATTCACAAAGCATTCTTCAGTGAGGAGAAAAACAAAGTATATGTAAATCTTTAACAACAGAACTTTCACACAATAATTTCGAATAAAGAAAAGCAAAGATAACCTCGTTCTTCCCAATAACGAGCCTGTAATGGACTCAAAAAATGCAGAAGAAGACAATAATAGTCAACCCTTCATTCACATAGAAACATTTGATTCCACCATCCACAAATTCTCTCTATTAATTTATTTCTCTGCTTCCAATCATCTACATTTCTCTCCTCCTCCCACTGTACGTGCATCTCAAAAACCTTAAAACTACTCTCTTCTTTCTCGAGAGTTACTCTCTCTTTTTATTGTCTTCCCCCTCGACAGTTATAATTTGATTCCTCTTCTACCCTATCTAACTGAAACCTACAGTCAGCAATCTTGTTGCTAAATTGATGCCACTATCTGACTTTCCAAGGAAAATATAAGACACTTTTCACATGAGTTTCTACAAATCCCCCTCCTTGGGCTGATGTCAAGACCTAAAGGTCTGACTAACACTTGCACTTAACCTTGGAAGCCAATGCTCCTGCATCACAAAACAATGTCATTCACCATACATTTTCTTACACATTGTCCTAAAGCTTTGGACCAGTTGAGAGTAAGTATAAAATTTAACCTATAAAGAATTTTGATATATTTGCAAGATAAATCACATGCTAATATTCTTTTGACTTTTGTGGCGATGAATTCATTTAGGATGAGTGTCATTCAATAACAAGAAGAAGAAGAGATCAGGAACTACTGACTTGGGATGATTACAAATCAATGTGGTTTACTAGATGCGTATGTACATATTGCACCCAATTCTGAATTGTAAAAGCTTGCTTACTAATATATGACATTGAAGATTTCTGGCTAGTTCATGATATTGCTATAATTATAAATTATAAATAATCATTGTTTTATATTACTTTTGCGTTGATTAACTTTGTTGCAAGTGTTACCATAAATTTTAAATCCCTTATCGATCTTAAATTCTTTAAAAAAACATTACTTTAAATGTGAATTTTTTAATGGTTAAATGTGAAATTTTTAATGTTTGAAGCTTCAAAGAAAACACATATAAACTATTATCACTGTCACTTAATCTGTGGTGGTTGTACACAAGTAAAGTAAAGTGTTATAAATAAATTATTTGTTATTTATTTTAATTACTTTTTATCTATGCTTCAATTACCTGTTATCACTTGCCATTTATTTTATAAATCAATCCAATATAATTCTAATCAGATTCTACTTGCTCTTCTACCTTTCTGGTTATTATTCATTGTTCATGATATCATATGTTTCAGGTTATTGATGAAACACTTCTCCTAGGAGGCATAGCTATATCTGTCTTTCGTGAGACAACAGAGGATGTTAAGTTCAACGGTAAAGCTGAAGTTAAATTTCTGTTTATTTTAATCAATATTCTCTCTACAGAACCAACTTCACTATATGTTCTCTCAATGCTTTTGCAGTAATTTTTTTTCACAGATTATGTGCACTTAAATAAGATAAAGGCTATCAATTGAAAGATCTTTTAGATTCTGCAGCTAATGAACGAGATCGATATCCAGTAGCTCCAAGTTCGAGATCGAGACCCAGCTTTCCTTAGCCTAGTTCCGGTTCGGAGTGCAGATCCCATTCCATCCTCAAATCCATTTTGAGACCCAGATCCACCCACAGTGCATGAATTCTTGTATATCACAGTGAGAATAATAATTTGTTTATTTTTTTTAATAATTTTTTTCAAATCAAGAGAAAATAGTTGGAATTAAAGAAATATAGTTTCTATAGAGACAATATGTCTTTAATCTCAGCTATTGTCTTTAAAGAGACCAAATGAAAATGTCTTTAGAGAGACAATAATAAGTGTGATTTATATTGTCTTTAAATAGACCAAATGAAATTGTTTCTAGAGAGACAATAATACTTGTAATTTATATTGTCTTTATAAAGATGATTTTTAAAGACAATAATTTGAAACAGTTGCTTAAAGACAATATTTAAAACAATACACAAATTTATTTTGTCTCAAGTTAGGACAATTTAGTCCAAAAATATCTTAAATATTGTCTTAAAACGCCCTATATGTAATAGTGTCTTGATCTTGGTCCTTTTTCTTGGGATCCCTAAATCCACCCAATCAAAAGAGACACTCCGCATGCCAAGTTTGACGGTCTCAGTTATAATTTTACTTAAGCAAAAAGTTAAGAAATAACTCGACAGTTTGGTGGTCTTGCATGACCTAAGAATGGTGATTGCACACAAAATAACTTAAGCGAGTGGTTTCGTTTAAATAATCTTGGATTAGTTTATTCATATATAAAGTTGATTTTACATTATCTATACTATATAAAAATATGGAAATAAAAATAATGTGATTTAGTAAAACCAAATAAATTTGTAAGGTAAGTTGATTTTACTTTATCTATACTATATATAAATATGGAACTATATATAAATATGGAAATAAAAATAATGTGATTTAGTAAAACCAAATAAATTTGTAAAGTAAGCTGATTTTACTTTATCTATACTATATATAAATATGGAACTATATATAAATATGAAATTAAAATAATGTGATTTATGGATAAATGATCCGTAGAGTCATTGTTGTGGTTGTGCAAATAAATTTATGATGTAAGGTTATGGTGGGATAGTTAAGCATAACCGATACTTAGGTGTTCTTCCCTTAACATAAAAACCCAGCACAATGTTGACTCGATGCATCCCTTCAAACACTTTACAACTAAGTATTGCCGGGTTTAAACCACTACTTAGCAAGATCGTAGCTCCCCGAAGTCACCTCACAGGCTGGTAAGCACTAACGTTTTATAATAATGAGAATTCTGTAAGTATTTGATTTTTTTTATATCTTATTTGAATTTTTGAGTTATCTACTCACTAATTTCAACTTGGGTCATTAAGGATTTCAACTTAGATCTTTACATTAATAGAACTTTAATCACTTTGCTATTTGGTTTGGTTTAATACATTTTAAAATAATAAAGTTTATAATATTATACATAAATTTTGGTAAAAATATTCTTAATATAAATATTAAAATCTCATATATTTAAAATGTTATTATAATAATTTCAATTATAGTTAAATGATATTTTATTTTATTTTCATTTATATTTATATAATATTTTATTTTTATTTAATATAATATTTTATTAAATTTTAAAAATATTTAATAAAATTTAAAATAATTATAAACTCTCATATAAATTATTTATATATTTTTAGGTAATACAAATATTTTCAAATACAATATTCAGATTACAAGATTATTGTCTTTTTTTTATATTAACTCAATTTAGAAAAGTATTATATTTAAATTATTTGTTTTTGTTCATAAGATTTTGTGAGTTAAATTTAATTATTTTAAAATGTTATCTATTAAATGCAACATTCAACCTTATAAAAATTATATAGATTTATATTCTCTCTTTTCAAAAATTAAAAATTGTAAAATAACAAAATTTATGAATAATTTGATTAGAATTAATTATTATATTATAATTTCCATTTATGAAATAATGTCTTATATCTTTATTTTTATATTAAATTAATTTAGAAAAGTACTATATTTAAAATATTTGTTTTTGTTCATAAGATTTTGTGAATTAATTCTAATTATTTTAAGATGTCATCTATTAAATGAACATTCAACTAAGGGGACTTATGTCTTATAAAAATTATGTAGATTTATATTCTCTCCTTTCCAAAGTAAAAATTGTAAAATAATAAAATTCATGAATAATTTTATTAGAATTCATTATTATATTATAATTTTCATTTATGAGATAATGTCTTATAAACATTATGTGGTTTTGTATTCTTTCATTTCAAAAATTAAAAATTATAAAACAATAAAAAATTATGAAAAAAATTAATTATTACATCATAATTTACATTTATTTAGTTGTACGGTCTTATTGGCGTAAAACCCAATTGAGGAACACATTATATATTAGAATGGCACAACACTAACTAATGAGAAAGGAGCTCTTCCTTTTATAGGACCTTTCGGGAAGGACTGGGATCTATGTTTGCAGGGTATCTGCCCCTAGCCTTCAAAGCTAACGATGTGGGTTCGATTCTCGCTACCCGCTAATAGTTTATTTAGTTGCGTGAGCTATTTATTTAGTTGCAAGCTATTTGTTATACCTTTTACATTCAAATTTGGTGAGATTTAAACAATAAGATTTACTAGCCATAATATAACACAGTTATTTTTGTTTTGTATTTTATTATTTTTTATCAATTTTGAATGATATATTATACATCTAAAAATAATTCAAAGCTTAAGTTATAATAGATTGATTTTAATGTAATATAAAATTAGATATGTTATAGAACTTTAATACACATTTAAATCATGAATATAAGAACACTTATTTGGTATGGATGTAGAGAAAAATAATTTAGTAGATATGTTGGAATGGATTAGTAAAATTGGAGTTGTAAAGGGAGCTAATTTAGACAATTGTAGATGATGGATAATTTGAGAAAATGGTTAAAGATTCAAGATTTTTAACATACGATTGTTCTTTGAGAACTAATTCCAAAGAAGTTCATCAAGGTTTATGTCGCATTGTGATGTTTATCAAGGGTTACATTGCATTGTGGCATTCATCAAGGGTTATGTTGCATTGCGACAATGCCCAAGATGTGAAATTTGACATTCATCAAGGTTTATGTCATCACAACCCAAGATGCGACATATTCACAATGTGAAATTTGACGTTCATCAAGGTTTATGTCGTATTGTGATGTTTATCAAGGGTTACGTTACATTGTGGTGTTCATCAAGGGTTATGTCGCATTGCGACAATGCTCATGATGTGAAATTTGACGCCAACAATGCCCAAGATGAGACACTTTAATAATGTGACATTCGAAATTCGTCAAGCGCTGTCTCACATTGTGATGTATATCAAGTGTTATGTTGCATTGTGTCATTGAAAAAGGGTTATATGTTCATCAAGGGGTAGATTCAACATATTCACAATGTGAAATTTGGTGTTCATCAAGGTTTATGTCGCATTGTAATGTTTATCAAGGCTTACGTTGCAATGTGGTGTTCATCAAGGGTTATGTCGCATTGCGACAATGCCCAATATGTGACACATATGCCGACACAACCCAAGATGCGACATATTCACAGTGTGAAATTTGACGTTCATTAAGGTTTGCATTGTGGCGTTCATCAAGCGTTACATGTCGCATTGTGACAATGCCCAAGATGTGAATTTGACATTCATAAAGGTTTATGTCTTATTGTGATGTTTATCAAGGCTTATGTTGCATTGTGGCATTCAATGGTTAGATGCGACATATTCACAATGTGAAATATGACTTTCATCAAAGTTTATGTCGCATTGTGATGTATATCAAGTGTTATGTTGCATTGCGGCGTTCAACAAGGGTTATGTCGCATTGCGACATTGAACAAGGGTTATATGTTCATTAAAGGTTAGATGCAACATATTCACAATGTGAAATTTGGCGTTCATCAAGGTTTACGTCGCATTGTGATGTTTATCAAGGCTTCAGTTGCAATGTGGGGTTCATCAAGGGTTATGTTACATTGCGACAATGCCCAATATGTGACACATATGTCGACACAACACAAGATGCGACATATTCACAATGTGAAATTTGGCGTTCATTAAGGTTTGCATTGTGGCGTTCATCAAGAGTTATGTCGCATTGCGACAATACACAAGATGTGAAATTTGACATTCATTAAGGTTTATGTCGCATTGTGATGTTTATCAAGGCTTATGTTGCATTGTGGCATTCATCAAGGGTTAGATGCGACATATTCACAATGTGAAATTTGACGTTCATCAAGATTTATGTTGCATTGTGATGTTTATCAAGGGTTATGTTGCATTGTGGCATTTATCAAGGGTTATGTCGCATTGCAACAACTCCCATGATGTGAAATTTGACGCCAACAATTCCCAAGATCTGACACATTAATAATGTGACATTCAAAATTCGTCAAGCGCTATCTGACATTGTGATGTATATCAACTATTATGTTGCATTGCGGTGTTCAACAAGGGTTATGTCGCATTGCGACATTGAACAAGGGTTATATGTTCATTAAGGGTTAGATGCAACATATTAACAATGTGAAATTTGGCGTTCATCAAGGTTTATGTCGCATTGTGATGTTTATCAAGGGTTACATTGCATGGTGGCGTTCATCAATGGTTATGTCGCATTGCGACAATGTTCAATATTTGACACATATAGCGACATAACCCAAGATGCGACATATTCACAATGTGAAATTTGACGTTCATTATTAAGGTTTGTGTTGCATTATGATGCTTATCAAGGCGTATGTTGCATTGTGGCGTTCATCAAGGGTTATGTCGCATTGCGACAATGCCCAATATGTGACACATATGCCGACACAACCCAAGATGCGACGTATTCACAATGTGAAATTTGACGTTCATTAAGGTTTGCATTGTGGCGTTCATCAAGCATTACATGTTGCATTGCGACAATTCCCAAGATGTGAAATTTGACATTCATCAAGGTTTATGTCACATTGTGATGTTTATCAAGGGTATGTGACACATTAATAATGTGACATTCGAAATTCGTCAAGCACTATCTCACATTGTGGTGTATGTCAAGTGTTATGTTGCATTGCAGTGTTCAACAAGAGTTATGTCACATTGTGACATTAAACAAGGGTTATATGTTCATCAAGGGTTAGATGCGACATATTCATAATGTGAAATTTGGCTTTCATCAAGGTTTATGTCGCATTGTGATGTTTATGAAGGGTTACGTTGCATTGTGGCATTCATCAAGGGTTATGTTGCATTGCGACAATACTCAATATGTGACACATTGAGGACACAACCCAAGATGTGACATATTCACAATATGAAATTTGACGTTCATTAAGGTTTGTGTCGCATTGTGATGCTTATCAAGGCTTATGTTGCATTGTGGCGTTCTTCAAGGTTTATGTCGCATTGCCACAATGCCCAAGATGTGAAATTTGGCGTTCATCAAGGTTTATGTCGCACTGTGATGTTTATCAAGGGTTATGTTTCATTGTGGCGTTCATCAAGGATTATGTCGCATTGTGACAATGCTCAATATGTGACACATATGGCAACACAACCCAAGATGCGACATATTCACAATGTGAAATTTGATGTTCATTAAGGTTTGTGTCGCATCGTGATGCTTATCAAGGCTTATGTTGCATTGTAGCATTCATTAAGGGTTATGTCGCATTGCGACAATGCCCGAGATGTGAAATTTGACGTTCATCAAGGTTTATGTCACACTGTGATGTTTATCAAGGGTTACGTTGCATTGTGGCATTCATCAAGGGTTATGTCTCATTGAGACAATGCTCAATATGTGACACATATGGCGACACAACCCAAAATGTGACATATTCACAATGTGAAATTTGACATTCATTAAGGTTTTTGTCTCATTGCGATGCTTATCAAGGTTTATGTTGCATTGTGACATTCATCAAGGGTTATGTCGTATTGCGACAATGCCCAAAATGTGAAATTTGATGGTCATCAAGGTTTATGTCGTATTGTGGTGTTTATCAAGGGTTACGTTGCATTGTGGTGCTCATCAAGCGTTATGTCGCATTGCGAGAATTCCCAATATGTGACACATATGCCGACGCAACCCAAGATGCGACATATTCACAATGTGGAATTTGACATTCATCAAGGTATGTGTCGCATTGTGATTTTTATCAAGGCTTATGTTGCATTGTAGCATTCATCAAGGGTTATGTTGCATTGCAACAATGCCCAAGATGTGAAATTTGATGTTCATCAAGGTTTATGTCACATTGTGATGTTTATCAAGGATTATGTTGCAATGTGGCATTCATCAAGGGTTAGATGCAACATATTCATAATGTGAAATTTGACGTTCATCAAGGTTTATGTTGCATTGTGATGTTTATCAATGGTTACATTGCATTGTGGCATTCATCAAGGGTTAGATGCGACTTATTCACAATGTGAAATTTGACGTTCATCAAGGTTTATGTCGCATTGTGAGCATGTCCAACCAGCGGGTGAGGGGATGTCCAGATGAAGCTTCTTGAATGTGCCATTAACGACGAGAGAAGGAAGGCATCTAGGTGGGTTAATGCATGTAATGCATGGTGCAACGTCGTGGGATCCCATGTCGAGGAACCTCCAACACATGCCGCCCAATTGTCATGGTGGCACCCACATCCGGAGATATTTAATTAATTATTGAATTACAATTAATTAAGTAATTATTATATTTTCTAATTATTGAATTACAATTAATTAAGTAATTATTATATCAATTTATTTACTAAATTATAATTAAATGACATAATTAAATAATAGTTTTTATAATATATTATTATATTATAAATCATTAAATTATTTTATTTTATTAAAAATTATTATAAAAAAACATTATTAACATGTCAAATATATCATAGTGTTAAAAAATATCTCCAAAATATATCAAAATATTACACAGATCTCCAATATTAATAAATTGATAATGTTAATCAATTATAATATAATAATTAATTATTTAAATAACAAATAATTATTTAATTATTTAATATTAATATTAACTAAACAACAATATTAATTAATTAATATTATCATTCACTAAATTATTTTATAACTATTTTGTTTAATTTCTTATTATAAAATAATAGTAGTGTTTAATTAATAATAGTTTTTAATTAAACAATATTATTAATCAAACAATTAAAATATGGATTTCATTAAAATCATTAAATAATATTAATCTATTAATATTTTTAATTATATAATCATTAATTAACTAATATTATTATTAACTAAATAAGTATAATATGAATTAAATTATTTTATAAGTATTATATTTAATTAATTATTATGAAATAGTAATATTGTTTAATTAAACAATATTAAACAATATTATTAATCAAACAATTAAATTATATATTTCATTAAAATTCTTAAACAATATTATTTTATTAATATTTCGGACATATATGTATGTCCACACTCATTACTATCAACAACAACATTAATATTATTATTCTTAATTTAAAACAATTCACAAAATACAACTTCCAATTTTCATTTAATTTTTGTTTCACTCATTTATTTTTATTTTTTTAACTTAAAAAATTATTTTCTATTTTCATTATAAGACAAATGTCTATTTTTGATGTAACAAAATCCAAATTCCAACTTTAATTAAGAAACGTACAGACGTAAAGAGAGATACACTTTTTTCTGGTCGGTGATTGCTACGCATTGACAAAAGGATATCACTCAAAAGTCATTGGATTAGTCTCCATCATTGACAAAAGTAATCAATTCGCTTTAGTTGTAAGTGTAACTGCTTTAAAACCGACTTAACGTCGACGACCCTGTATTTTCCCATCTTCTTTTGGATTAAACAATTAAACATAATAACAACTTTGTGGCCTTTACATCAATTGCCATCATAATGGTGGTATCTGAAAAATATCTTTTCTTACTTTAAAAAATAAAAATAAAAATCTCAATCATTCTTAAAAATCTCAATCATTTTAAAAGCACAGAATTTATTTTTGAAAATTAAGATAAGTTAAGTTAAATGTTATTAAACAAGTTAATGCTTATTATTATTTTTTATAATTGTTTATTTTGAATTTGAAATTAATACAATAAAATCATTTTTTATAATTGATTATTTTGAATTTAAAACTAATATAATAAAATCATTTTTTTATAATTGTTTGTTTTGAATTTAAAACCAGTACAATAAAATTAATCTAAACAATACACTTATCTCATCATCAAAATTAAATATTTGTATAACAGTTATCCTAAAAATTCACAAATTTAGAATAGAAACAATCTGCGAAAATATGTCTTCGGCCAGGATATTGTAAGCTTTGTCTGTTGGATGGAAAGCATCCCAAAATACGTATTTGGATGGATCGGGGCAGACAGGGATCGCGGGGTTGCACAGTATAGATGACTCCAGCAAGCCCGTCCCACAGCAACCTTTTCTCACTACTTCAAAGCCTTCGACGCATAAATTTACAAGTTATAAACAGTTAGCATGCTCTGCACCTAATTGCACTGAAACTTATTTAAGCACTAGCAATAAGAAAGAGAAAGAAATAGAATATTACCATATTTACTGGGATTCTTTATGAAGTCAAGCAGCTTATCATATATGTTAATATAAGCAATTTGAAGACCGGGAAGTGTGGGCTTCAAGGTCTCCAGTAATGCTGCAGCCTTCTCATTAAATGAGATGGCAATATCATTAAACTCGTCAACGCAGTCGTTACCGATCAAGTTGTGCAGTGTTATCTGTGATGGCAAACAGCCGATAGGAGGAAGACCAATGACAGCAAATAGGGTGGCACCCTCCATGTAAATACTCTGTGAAAAAACATTTGGAATCACAACTTATCAGCAGAAAGTGCCCATAAAAGAAATTCATTTGGGATCACAACTCTCTCACCACAAATTGCCTGTTAGTAAGTATCTATATCATATAAATAGAAAGCTGCAAAAATTGCCGGTTAGTAAGTATCTACATAAATAGAAAGCATAGGTGTTAATATCTTATAAGTTCGGGTGGACTATTATGGATTTTTTTCTTAGATTGAAGGAAAATGGGACATTTGTATTATCCATATTGAATTTATGGTCATTTAAAATTCAAATAAACAACTAGTAGTTGATGCATGGATAACTGGTACCTTAGGTATAAACAATCGGCTATTATAACTAAGCATGAAGAACAAGTAAGAGATAACTTGGTCATCATAACATAACTAAGCATGGAGAACAAGTAACACATAACTTGGTCATCCCTCTTAACTTATGACCTATCAGTATTCACTGACCACAAGTTAAGTGATTGTGCTAATATCTATTCATATAAAAAAGCATGGAAAACAAGTAACAACATCACTCTTAACTTATGACCTATCAGTATTCACTGACCACAAGTTAAGTAACTGTGCTAATATTTATTCATATAAAAATAAACATGGAGAACAAGCAACAGATAACTTAGTCATGACTCTTAACTTATGACTTATCAGTATTCACTGACCACAAGTTAAGTGACTGTGCTAATATCTATTCATATAAAAAAAAAGTATTGTAACAATGAATCTTTTAATACAACTAATTGTTTATATATATTTGGATTAAACAATTCAACCAATCCCTTATAAATTTGGATCATTGAACATAAAACATCATCATCAACATAGAGACAATATGATCACCTGTGTAAATACCGAGAGAGAGTGGAGTAGTAGATCCTGGAACTCTGTAACAGTATATAATTGTGCAGCAGCAAGGGGATTGAGAAAATAATTATTGGTAAAGTCAACGGTTCCCATACTTATAGTAAACAACGCTCCCGATATGATCTTGCTGGCATTCAGCGGGCCTACCATATTCACAATCTGCTCACGATAAAGCTTGAAATTCTCCAGCTGCTGCCCTAAAGTTAAAACATTCTGCATGAAATCAAGGACAGAAAATATTTCAGCTACGAAATGTCTTTCTATATATCTAAACCCTTATATATATTGCTATAAGCATCACATGTGAATCATGTACTAACAACAGTGAGTGAAGTAGTATCATCGTATCCAGCAGCTCCGGAAGCAAAACTGGCACCCGTCAGAATCCCCGGGCCTTCGAATTCAGGATCCAAATATGCGGGCACTATGTCGGGAAGGCCTGCTAATCCAGCTGTATACATTGGGAAAAATTAAACCTAAACATTATTATCAATGGATAAATGTATAATACGAAAAATTTAACGTAAACGTTATTACGAAATAATGATAACAGTAGTAGATTTGTGTTTATATTATTGAAAACAGTATCAGATGAAGTAGAAGTAGAAGCACTTATTGAGGGAGAAGTGTAATTCAGTGTTTAAAGTGGAGTTTACAAATGGTTTTTTAATACAAATTTATCTTAATTCTAAATTAATCAAATTCTCATATCTATTAAAGTATAAAAAAAAATTTACACTTCAAAATTTGATCTTTCAAAATAGATTAAAAGTTGATTTCTCAAGATAGATCAAAAGATAAGATAGATCTATAAAAATAATTCTTATCTTAAAAGTTGATTTCTCAAGATAGATCAAAAGATAAGATAGATCTATAAAAATAATTCTTATCTTAATTGCTGATTCCCTCTATCCAAGGATCATGGTCAACCTTAACTTTGCTCCATACCCGTTGAATGGAAGGAATTAGCAATGGAGATAAGCTCAGACACTTTCTTACCATGTAAGTAATATTTTATTTGTATACATACAAAAGAAGGGCGCATTCAGAGTAATTACAAACTATATCGGTTGGTAATCTTCCGTTGGTAAATCGACCAGTTGGTTTATGATCCACGAAATCTCTTCCGTACGGAGGAAAATTGGCCTTCGCAATCGATGCAAGTGCATTGTTATTACCAGAATCTACAGTAGAATCTCCAAATATGTATGCGGCTGACACCAAAGGCTTTGTGGCCTTAGTCTGTGCGTACGTTAACTTTGGTTCAGACAATGCTATGAAAATACTTATACATGTTACCATACAAACAGAAAGACGCCCTTCCATAGCTAATACTTTGTCTGAATGGCTCAGAGAAATACAACACTGGCATGGCCATGTTAAATAATAGCCTGGTCACGGGAAATGTTTGCGCCATGGTGTTGGCGGCAACGATCAGTTACTTGCGTGCGTTAGACTTTATCAAACAACGTAGACAAGCTGGGTGAATTAAGTTGATGGGAGACGTATCATTCTCGTGTTACAATTCATCAATCAACGTTGACAAGTTCGGTGAAGTAAGTTGATGGAAGACGTACAATACTCATATTACAACTCATGGAAACGTGGGCGTGAATATTTCAACGATGGGTGACTTGCCTGCGTTAGACTTCATCAATCAACGTTGACAAGCTGGATCAATTAAGCTGATGAGAGATGGAACTTGATATTAGCACAATTCAACCACAGTTGATACACATATCAACCACGATTTTACGGTTGTGGTAGTTGATTATTCATTAATTAATAGTGTAGTTGTGTTAATTGACTATTCAGATCATTCAAGTAGTTGATATATATATCAACCACAACTACTTAATAATTGGTTGTATTAAAGTAGTTGATCTATATATCCACCCCAACCACTTAATATTAGTAACGTGGATATTTTACTTGACTATCGAGGTATAAGGGAGAATTAATAAAATTGTAAATTTTAATATTTGTAATTTTTTATTAAAAAAATAAATAATAGAATTATATATATATTAATATTATAACGAATAAATAACAAAGAATATTTAAAAATAATTTAATATTTAATAAGTAATACATCTTAAATTATAATAATTATTATTTAATATCTAATATGTATTATTTGTCAATCGAAGAAAAAATGTTTATCTTGAGCTACCACAGATTTTGATTAGATCTTTTAAAGCAATTTTAGGTAGCCTTTGGTTTCCCATGTTATTTATCATGTATTTGTACATAAGTACATAGTCATAGCGATGCTTTCAATGTGGGGAAGACTCACATCTATTAGGAGAATAGAAAATTCACATCTATTAGGAGAATAGGATAGAGTGTGTTGCTTTTAATTTTGAGGTTATAAGTTATAAAATGCTTTTGGATTTGCTCAACATTTCCCTAAGATTCATTAGAAATGGTGCAACCGCAAACTTCACATTTGTACAAGATAACAGGAGTGACGAGAGTTTCAAATATGAACTTCTTTTACAATTGTTTTCAAGACAAAAAAGAAGCTCTCGACCTTCCACTAATCATTTTCTCAATGGTATAGTTCCAGTTAAGTTTGTGATGAATATCAATTCTGAGATATTTTTTGGAAGACATTCCTTCTTAACCTTCATGGACTTGATAATCATAACTTGTGTTTTGTGAGTGTAAACAATCATACCCATATTATTGTAAAAATATTTGAGAATTCTTAATTGCTTATCAATATCAAAGGGATACCTTGCCATAAGAACAATATCATCAGCATAAAGAAGAATGATGAGAATTATTCCGACTAAGGTTGTGCTAGCTTTTAAACAGCTTTCTAGCTCATCGATGTATATGCCGAAAATGATAGGGGAGAGCGGACAACCTTGCTTAACTCCAGTATTACAATTAATATTTTCTTACTACCCCTCACTCCTGTTAAATTTAGCAATGAAAGTTCCATACAACCTTATTGTGGTAGCTCTAAACTCTAAAGAAACATTTAACTCTTCTAATTTATTATTTATAATACATAATAAATAATTAAAAATAAATAAATAAAGTGTAAACAATATTATTATAATAAAAGTACCAATATTTTTATTTAAAATAAAAATATTATAATTTTAAATATAATAAAATATATCCCATAATATAAATTAATTAATTAAAAATTATTTAAAAAACCAAAAATTCATCTTTATTTTAATTTATTGAATGCCAAACAAAAAACAATTGCTGATAACAAAGGATCTCATTGTTGTGAGATCTATACATTAAATGATTTTGTATTTATTTCTACATGATTTTGTATTTATTTATACAGAGAAGCAGAGTTTTAAGAGCATTCATTATAGCATTCATTATATATTGCATTTTGTATACTCGATAAAATAAACTAGATAAAATTAAGGGGTTAGGAGCACATTGAAACAGTTATAGTTTGAATATAAATTTAACTGAGGTAATAAAAAAATAAAAATATTATAATAAAATGACGATCGATACATAAAGCATTCAATATGACATTTTGTAAAGTTATGAAATAAAGTAGATAAAATTAAGGGGTTCGGAGCATATTTAAACCATTATAGTTTAATTATAAATTAAACTTAAGTAATAAAAAAAGAAATTATAATAAAATGACGATGGATGCATAAAAATTACGATGAAAAGATTATTTTAAAGAGACAAAATATTAAAGATGTTATATTAAGTTTGGATACATTAAATGCAGAGAGAACGATTCCTTCCCTTCTAAAACTGACTTATCGTAAGTGGAAGTTAATGATATCTTTAACCTATTCTAAAGCCAATAAATTAATGTTTAAAAAAAAAAAATAAGAACGGCAAGTAGTAATGTTCATGATATTAGTTTTTAGTATAGATGCATGTGCATGTATAAATATGCAAATGAGAATTGCAAATGTTAATAGAAGCAAGATACCAAGCTGAATTCTTGTATAACAACATGTGGAATATATGATTTTTCACTAAATGCTAGTAGAGTTGATTTGCAAAGCACTTTGCTCTTCCCACAATACAAGCACGGCTTTGAAAAATATATATATATTGCACTTGATATGTGCTTAGGGATTGGTTGTTTTCATCTTTGCACATTTGCAAACTACTGTCATGTATTCAATGAAGCTTTTGCATTGTGGTTGATTGGAAGCTTTAGCTCCAGTTTGAGCTTGTCACAGGAAGTGGCTTATCATCACCGACGTTGCTTCAATGTTGGTTTTTCATAGCTTCGATGCACTTATTTTATACTTCCATGAAGGAGACAAGTGTCAAATAGGTCTATGAATCATACACGGCATGGTCAACCCATACCTTCTAGGAATTGAAGAGAATAGAATGGGATTGCACCACCACGCACTTGGTGGAAGTCGAAGTCAAATTATTCCCACTGCCCCAGCTCTAGTTTTTCAACCTAGCCAAGTTGCTCGAATTGGGCTTGGAGGCCATGACAGGAAGGTCCCCTCTTGTCTCCAACAACAGCCTTAGCACCGACTCTCTCGTCTTGCTTCCATTTACAGTGGGTTTCTCCATTGGAGGCACAAGGTGGGTCAGCAATTGAAGCACAGTGTTTAATGGAGCTTCGGAAGGAAAATGAGATTGTAGAAGATAAAATGAAAGATATAGCAATGAACTTTGAATCACTAACTAAGCAGCTAGTATCTGAAAAGAATGCCCGTCGTTCGATAGTTTCTGTGGCTATGTGGGCTTCGCGGGAGAACAAAGCGAGCAATGGAGTCAGCTGGATGTAGTGTTAATATTTATGGGTACACTGACAATATTTCTATAGATATTGTAAACTAATGAGATATAAAAGAGAAAATAATGAGGATGTCACAAAAGGAATAATCAGAAATGAAAGATGTAGATGAATTTTATTATGTCCCTATGTATGCAAGGGACATACAACAAACTAAGGTTTGTATTAAGTTCGACCATACATGATTTAAAATTTTTATAAACCAATAGTTTTTATGCACTTAGTTGCTAACGTGTATCCTTGGGCAAGGGTGGCGGTGTGCTAATGTGAACACTTCATACATATATTAATTCAATCTGTGCTCAATATTGGAAAATTTGGAAGTGACATCTATTGGGAGAGGCCGACCATGGATGCCAGATTTAGTCTGCATGATATCCAAGAAATAGAGCATGTTATAGTTAGTACTCTGCATGACTAAATCTAAGAAAATATTGTTAATACTCTACCCCACTAACTATATGAAAAGGCAGGATGGAACCAGAAGTCGGATATTGATTCTTAGGGTTTTGAGCTCTAGCATATTAGGTTTCCCCTCATGCTAGATCCTATGCTCTCCCCAATAAGAGGAGAGCCTTTTGTGGTGCTACCCTCCTTCAAGGATGTGGTAATGGGAGTGCAATCAACAATCCCAATTGCAATCATGCTTAGAAAAGCTACTTTGAGTGAAAAAAGGAAGGAATTTTTCCTAGGGATAACCTCTAAAAACCTCTGCTATGAAGCAACAATGACCAAAATCAATGACTACAATAAATATATGTAGGGACATACTATAATACGAAAATTTATAGGCATGGATCCCTCAAAGAAATCCCTTTTTTGGTAAATAAACACTTGATAGAGACCTAAGGGGTTGGTGAAACTCAAACTAGGCCCCAAATGCTTCTTTAAGGTTGTCTTAACTAGCATGAAAGACATATAGATAGAGTTAAAAAATGGCTCATGCTTCTACAACTACACAATCCTACATTATGGCTACTCTCTAAGCCTTGATAATAATAGTATGTATATTTTTTATAGGAGGAGGGGCCAATCAAGTGTTTGACATAAGGCATGTATTATTGCAATGATGAAAATGTGCAAATTAACAATGCCCAAGGATATATGTGATAAAAAGATGTTTACAATTTTGTTAAGTCCTTTAATAGATTAAAAAATGCAGAAGGTATTGTACCACAAACACTAATAAATACCTAAGACAAGTTTGATTCAAAAGGATTTCGATGAACATTAAATTATACATCGACATTAATGGGGATACTGTGTTATCATACTGTGTCTCCAAAGAATTGCGATGTGAATAGCAAGTATAAGGATACATAATGTAGATGATATAAGCAAACTCTAGATGGTTAAAAATTTTGGTCAAAGATAGAAAAAGAACATAAAAATAGTAATAGTATACGTTTTCATATATCCATGTTTCACCTTATACTCTTTACACACATATCCCTTTAGATGTAGGTATAAAGGGAATGTATTTTACACTCACCATACCCAACTTGCTTGTTGATGAAAACAAGAGTTGCCACCTATCCTTCAACAACTCACTTGTAATAGATTTAATTCTTTTAAGTCCCATAGTCATAACATAGGTATATGACTATGATATCTCCACATGATGCTCAGTGCTTTGAGAAGGTCCCCTTCTTGTCATCCCCTTTCGTCTTTGTCTTTTATTACATGTTTATCCATGATAAGCAATCTGAGCTAGTAACTTGGGATAGGAAAAAAGAAAATGTGGCAAACATGAGTCAAGGTACTATGACATACACGCAGACCATTTCATAGAAATGACTGCTTCTTGATCACAATATGCTTGCTCCTCCATCATCCTTTGGTATTGCAATGCCTCCATTTGGATGTGTTCTTTCTCCTCTATAGATGTGTGATCATGGCCATAGCCTAGCTTATAGAAACTGCAGATCCTATTGATGTTAACCTTACCCTAAATTGGTCATTACTACGTTTTATTTTACGTACAAAATAAAGACACCTATGGATTACGCCAAACAATACATCATAGTTAAAGTTATGTTTTGCGATGCTAGATATTTGTATCGGACTTTTTGGACAGAGATTCTATTGATATAATATTCGTCAACTTGAGTTAGAGATATACTCGCCTAGCGATTTGATTAATTAAGTTCATTCAAATGTTTTGGATCACAACTAATCATTCCTCAACTTGCCAGTATAGAATATTAAAATGGCCGAAGAAGAGTTGATTTTTGCAGTTAACTTTAAAGTTTAATCTTGTTTTTAATTTTCAAAACCATTATTGATAAAAAACGTTTTGCTATCCATAAATAAAATTGTATGTTGCACAAGCATTGCGTTAGAAATCCAAAGCATATCATGCACTTGAAACCCGAATTCTGCTCTCATACCAATCTCCAATCTGAGCTCACTCCGAAAACACGACAAAATCCAAGAGATCTCATCTATTTTTCACCATATCTCCACATCTATATCATCCTCTTCCTTCACATAAATTTTTTATATTCAAACATAACAATCAACAAGATTTGACATTTGCAAACAACTCAATGTTATTTGAGATTTATACATTCGATTGATAATCCAATGACAAATAAGGTTTTCCTTTGATATTGAAAATGATTCTCTTTCTAGTGTTTCGATGAACAAGTGGATGTTCCTCTTCCTCCTAGTGTTGACATGTTCTCAAAATAAAGATAGGAAAACCTAAATATTTATTGTAGAAATTTGATGAAATATCTCAAGAATCCCCACCACCTCGCAATCTTATGTATATAGCACTAATCTTCCATGAGTTGTCTTCTTTTAATATCAAACTGGAACTCGTGGAAGAGTAACACCTAGTAATAATTTTCAAAATTCAACGATACCACTATATTCTCCAGCTCAAATCCTTTAACAAATTACTTCCCTTTTTTTTTAGTGATTTGATTCTAGAGATATGGTTTAATATATTAATGTGGAATCTTTTCGATCTCATCTAGCATCAACATGATCTGGCATTTACCATGGAGACTCAATCTCAAAGATACGTGGAACATCTAATGGTAGATATTTGATAAAATGGTGTAACGTATTTCCTACGATGGCACCTTTGAAATCACGTTCTGGGATTACATTTTATCTAGCTTCTTGTAACAAAAAATCTAATGTGTTATGATGACATGGACAATTCCTTGTATCCAGAAATTAGGACAATGCAACATGCCATCTCCCTTGCTTTTCTATGGATTACTGAAACCATGTGTTGAAATTATCTTCTATGTGGGTAAATGGGACGTGACAGCCTTTTCTCCGTCGATTCAACAATTATTCTGGTGATGTATAAGCTCAATTCTCAGTCAACTAAATGAATGTAAATCTTTGTGTAATTTATTGATTGGTCACAAAATGACCATATGGCAGATTTAGTTTCTGTCCTTTATGGAGTGGCATGTAAAGCAATATGTAAATAAAATAGTGAAGTGATATTTATATGTTTGTCTGTGTGATAAGTTGATGAAAGAATTTTATAGAGGTCATAAAGCTCGCTTCATATTAACACTCACGTTCATTAAAATTGTAAATCATCCCAAAAATCAACTAAATTACTGACTTTTTTAAATACATCTATATAAAATAAATATAAAAAACAGAATTAATACCTCCTACATTAAACTTGGAAGAATTCCTTCCTACTCAAATAAACTTTCGTCATACATATCCTTCCAATATATTGTCAAAATTAAGAAATCAATATTTATAAATATAGATATTTATAAAATAATCAGAATATAACACCCTCAATTTTTTCATTTTTCATGTTAGAATAAGCATAAAGAAAAATAAAAAATACATTATTTCCTCTATAAACACACTATTATTTTCCGAACATGACTTTAACTTATTATATTGGTTTGATTACATTTTCCTATGTATCTAAACAAGGGATTGGTCACCTCAACAAACTCACAAAATCCGTTTGAAGAGAAATAAGAACTACGAACCAGATTTAAAATAGTGAATCGCCACTTCAAATAAATATAATTCCAGTTTCTAAGTTCGGAAATTATATATATATAATAATATTCAATTTTTAAAAATAATTATAAAAAAAAAACTAAAATTACAAATAATAATATAATCGAAATTCCATAAATAAAATATTATCATAAAATATTTTAACCATAAAATATGAATAATATTTATATAAGTAGTTGTATGTCTGTGACATATAGTAATCATTTTCCATCTATTAGTTCATCCGTACCAATTTAATTTTTCAAATTGTAATGTTTTACAAAGTTAACTTTTAATAAAATACCTCGAAATTTGGAACGTGGTTTTCGGTGGACAAGTGTCCCCTTATATGTCATGCATATATTGCTATGTACGCCACAGTTAATTATTGTTACTTTTCCGAATGTGCAAGGATTTCCAAAGTTAAGCTTTGATAAAATGCTTTGAAGTTTGACGGAGGTTTCGGTGGACAAGTGTCCCCTTATCATATCACATTAGGTGAAATGAATACGCCAAGGTTGATTTTTAAAAGTTATAGTCACCAATCACATTGTCCATTCAAGTCGAAGCTTAGATATCGATGGTCTTTCCTTCTAAATTTCCAATGGCAAGAGGAAGGAGTATAGTTTGCTCCTTCGATACAGGAAATTATCATTATCAATACATAGTCATTGAAAATCTAAGCCGAGAATTGAAAATATTCTATGTATAGAATCATTCAACTTCTGATTTTCGAAGAACATAAACAACTTCACTTATGGATTGTAATGCCCCTTTTATGGTTGATGAACTTCCTCCAAAAGCTCTAGAGTCTACCCAGTACTTCAATGGATGCAATTTATTGTTGATGAAGTTCCTCTTAAAGCTCTAGAGTCTTCCCAGTACTTCAATGGACGCAATACACGGCTTCACTCATCTTTAATTACGTGTGGAAATGTACCATCTCTTCAGATGAGGCCTTGTATCCTTAATCTTGCTCTTGCAATTGAAGACGTGGCAAGCTTTAGAGTCCATGTGGGCTAATCAATCTGAGCCACTCCTTTATGCAATGGGGAAATCGGCTCTTATGTTGACATAAAAATTACATAGAGGAGCTTACTGGCATCTTCGATAACTTGGAAACAATCGCAGAGTGTGATAGAGGAATCGTTCTGCTCATGGTAAGACTTTATTCCTCAAATGTTTTCGTTGCCTGTCACTTTCTCACACTTTGCAAGCCTGCATGGGTGTCTTCATTCCATAGATGCTTAGATTCCACGATACCCCTGCGTGCCAGTGCATGGAGACACTGCACTAGGGCATTCTTTGGTGCTTTTCGTGTCTGTCAAACGAGAGCTAGGGTTAATAATGAAGTCTGGGATCCATCCCAAGTATGAAATATTGACATATTTGGAGGGTTGCACTATCAGTTGTGTGTTTGTTTTTAGCAATCTCGATAGGTGACTTCTATGTTGAATAACCAATATTCATGGCCAACATCAGTGGCCTCATGTGGCATTTAATTTTCAGAATCTTCTGCCTTAGCATCTTCTAATGGCCTAACCAATATTCTCTCAAGCGTGATTGCTTGTTTCGTGTAGAGTGTAATGTTCTTATGGTCCACGTGTTTTCAACCTATGTAAAAGGCTCTTTGCATTTTTAATACCAACGACTACCTCTACGAGATGCATGCGCATATTGGATGTGCCGAGATATGCGTGGATGGCCATTCTCTTTTGCCATGCGTTGCTACAGTGCTACATCCATCTCTCCAATTGCCTTCTCTGTCACTTCTACTCTCTATCATGAGAGTGGTCAGGGTTTTCCTCCCAACGAATTCCTCATGTTATCCAATGAATAGAGATAATGAATGTATCATTCTTGTAATTTTTGTTCGATACAGGCAATTATCATTACCAGTACAATTATGATGTTGTGGCTGCACCTGGGGTCTTGAAAGTCCCATATCGACATAGGCAACGATTGGTCTTCCACCACCTACACTTGGCTATATTGATTTGCAAAAGAAAAGTGGTTGCCATAAAATATAATGGAATTTCAATGGAATCACACAACAATTCCTCAAATGAAACCAAGTCCCGGATCGACGTGGGAAATGGAGAAAATTTATGGGATATAGAAATTGATTTGCACTCGCTATCTACGTCATCTCGTGATATAAAGACTTTTGTTAAAAAATTATATGAAAATAGCTACGATATTTATATAAAATTCTATAAATTTGATGTTGCATTTTTAAACAAGAGTTGCATGTGACAATG
Source organism: Larix kaempferi (assembly GCA_027924585.1). Classification (NCBI taxonomy): domain Eukaryota; kingdom Viridiplantae; phylum Streptophyta; class Pinopsida; order Pinales; family Pinaceae; genus Larix; species Larix kaempferi. The sequence continues at coordinate 3,019,090 of BSBM01000196.1, read as the reverse complement.
TTGGTGACAAAGCATGAAAATAGAGTTTGCAAAGAGGACTATTCAAAAAAATCAACAAGAGCTAAGAAAAGGAAAAATAAATTGCAATTTCAATCGGAAGGAAAGAAATATTCGCAGCTGACAGGCATGTGGAAATATTCCGACCAATATTTTATTCTGGAATGCATGTAGCAATCAAACTATGAAGAAAGAGGGAGAGCTCTTGTGATAAGAAGTGAGAAAGGTTGGATCAGCCTAGAGTTCCATCCTGTCACCTACCTAAATTTTGAGAATAATTATTTTATTTTGCAAAATACTTTATGTTAAATTATAATTACAAATTTTTGTAATTATGACCAAATTTGGTCAAAGATGACTGTAATGACTCATTATGATTATTTAATAAATTAAAATAGGAGACAAACACTCAAGAAAGTTGTTACAAGAGTGTTCACTGACCCACTAGGAGGAATGGAAGCTGCTAGAAGGCATGGGACAGATGGCAGCATTTGCACCCCACCACTAGATGTTGGTATGGGACAACTACCCCTAAAATTATGGCATATTATCCAGGTGGAGGAGTGAGCAGGAAGCTCATTTAATGACCAGTTAATCACTAAAAAGGCCTAGGCAGCCTATACAAGGCAATTTGAATTGAGCAGGAAGCTCTCACAATATTTTCTGCAGAAATATTCCTCATGTGCATTAGGTGATGACTGAGAGATTCGAATTAGGGAGGCTATGTGAAAGTGCAACTGTAAGTCCGCAAATTATTTCCAAAGAGGAAAACCAAAGGCACTTGTGCAGGTCTCTTTGACTGCTAAGTCTGTCAGACTGGAAAAATTACTTGTTGTTGCAACTAGATGACATAAGCTTCTAAGTTTCTTCCTCCTGGTGGTTCAGTGAACAAGCTCGGGGGTCCTAAGACAGACATATTGACTGTTTCAGGAGCAGGTTGGGTGGAACAGGCTTCTTGGGTGACTGTCCTCTTATCTACTGGTTCAGGTTCTATCTTCATATCTATCAACCATGGTTTTACATTAAAAGATGTTCGATTCTGCATTATAGAAGTATTAACTCAGGCATGCAAAAGAAATTATTTTATGTTTTGAATGAAAAAGCTGTGTGAAACATTTGATTTGATAATCATCTCTACATTTTTCCCCATGTTGTTTTTTGCATAGTACTCTAGTATAGAGAATCAAATTAAGAAAGATTAGAGATGGGGCAGAATGCCATTGATTGGATTAATGAATATAGTAGTGATTTTTTTGTTAGGATTTTGTCCTCTATTTAAACACAGTAAACATTACAGTATAGCATCAACAACAACATAGCATTCATTTAACTAATACCTGAAAGAAAAACACAATATGTTTCTGCATACTTCCATATATATATATTTCTCTTAGCTATACTTATTTCAGATAGTAAGCAAATACACATCAATATTATACATTTGAGGTTTCTTTATAGTAACTTTATTTTCAAGAATAATAGCAGCCACAAGAATTGATTTATGCACCAGATTTATATGATTTCCATTTCATATACATCTTTTTCAAATAGAAATACATGCAATTAAACATTTATTTCCCCTAAATGCTTCCAAGTAAGGTATTGCCCAAAATTTTAGCATCTACAAAATCTATTCTCTGCATCGAGTTATCATATGTAAACTTATTATTTCCTTCTCTAAAATTTCAATCCTGATTTCATTTACCAAACATCTGCATAGTAATATAAAAACCCTAAGTTATCGCAAGACTGAGAATCCAAGCCTCTATTTGGATGTATAGTATATAAATTCCTTATCAAGCCGCTCATGGCAAAATGCAGATAGTTATTTCATAACAGACCTATCATCTAACCCTAGACAATAGTCCATTTCTTTTCATTTAGTATCCCTTGTATTAAGAATACAACAAGACATTTAAAACATCAAGTAACTTTGCTAGGCCGAGGGTATTATTATTTATTTTCCCAAACCCTTGCTAGTAATTTGAAACCACTCAATGCCCAGTTTAGAGCTTGAATACGAAAACAATGTACAGACATATAGCAAATGAAAGCTATAGATAGGGTTCTTTTCGTAACACAATAGAACACTATGGTATAGCTCTTCCTAAGGCACATGATATCCGAGCTTCATCTATTCACTATTCCAAATACAAAAGAAAACAACAATGATGAAGAAGTACAGGAAAAGAAATCCATCTACAGACAACCATCGTGGTTCGGCACCACCTCAACAATTGTTCAAACAGTCATCAAACCACACTTCAATCAAAAGGGAAACATGTCATTCAGGATGAGCCTCTGTGCATAAGGAGTGAGCGAAAACCTCAACTCTCAGGCTTCGTAGCCATCCTTAAAAATATATAACGGAGTTTACATTACGGTGCCTCAGTACACGGGGTTTACCCCCTATCAATACACCATATTAAAATATGACCATGGAGCAACAGCTACATAGGCATCTACCCTTAGCAAACATCAAAATTCATTACTGAGCTGAGCAACAAAACAAACAAATGAAGGTTACCCTCTGTACACTATACATCAAAGCGAAACTTTAAAAAAAAACTCGATACTCGGCCATCGCCAAAATGAGGCCGGTTAAACCCAACTCTCGGCACTTTGTGAGTCACCATCAAACCATGCAAAGGGAACCTATGAGGCTTCGAGAACCACCGAAACTTACCGGAGTTAGATGTATCATCTCCATCCCAAAGAACTTCTGCTATCAACCCCTTGCAAAGTAGGTACCTGCCTTGGATACAGTGTCGAAGGGTTACAAACGAACAAACGTATTATAAAAACAATAACATTGTAAAAAAAAAGAACTTCACTTGTGAACACTTACCGCTAGGTTTGGAACCCGTAACTTCGGCACATCACACTTGTAAGAACGACGAAGTTGGATGGCATCGACAAACAACAATGAGCTAGACACTAGGAACCTTATCACAATTAGAGGTTGAACCATGGACCTCATTACTTAGCAGGAGAAAAACCACTTACAACCACCATTGCCGAAACGTAGTGCTTTGACACCAGAAAAATGAACCTGCAACTTTTGACATTATTACATAGAGGCCCAAGGTTCGAGATCGAGGAAGGAGTCCTCATAACCCACTCTGAAACCCTAAAATCGCAATAGCCTGTCGGCTCTATGACCTCCCTCCAAAAACGTAACAATTAATGCCAGAAAAACCAACTTTCACTATTTACAACGCGAGAATTGGGTATCATTCTCAGCCTCAGATCTCCCAGAGATCGATGGTGGATAGCTTCCCATGGAAGCCCGTCGATATTTGAACCACAATTTCAATCAATATTGCATTGATTGTCACTTCTACCAAGTTTCCCTGTTGACAGTACGAGAGTTAGAGCATAGCACAGCTCGACTTAGTGTGATACTACAAACAGTTTCGATCATGTGACACCAGCCAACTCGACCTCCACTTCACTTCACAAATGTTCAACCTATGCTAAGCCTTAAGCCTTAAATTTAACAGTTGGAAGCATTAACAATCACCACCCTGTCACGATCAACACTTTGTAGCATTAGTTTTCATAGTTTACAATTCGTATAAATGGATGCGATATTTGATTAATAAACCAACATAACAACCTGTATTCTTATGTCTTATGTTATGTGAATGCTTAGTAATTCAGAACCCTATTGTCACACCTCAATTGATGAACGTTACGGTAATAGTATGCACTACAATAATGATGTGACATTATCTAATCCTTCAAGTGTTAGAACAAGTCTTAGGTAATTACTTTTCATTGGTCATATTTTCTCCTCTATAATATATGAATAGGCGCATAGGGAATAGTTTTATACTTCATACATTAACCATGTATTGCTAGAACAATTGATATGTGTGAGACTTAGACAAGGCCTAGGTCAAGTTGGTGCACAACCATAATGATAATTCATAATACCGGTATCATATTCACAAGTAATTCAGTAAATAAGACATTGGGATAGTGGTATTATTGTTGGGTGTCATAAATACTATCCTTTTGGATGATTTTCGTAGATGATAATTATAGTCATGCCAAAGCAATTAAGGGTGTGATTTTGATAACATTGGAAAATCGGAAAGTCAAGATGTAGACAAAGTTGAGAACCAAGATAATCATACCTTAGTGAACCTGTTCCACAAGGAAGTATTTAAAATTCTAATGATACTTTGTCGATGAATTGAAAGACACATGTACTCTTATCGCTTATGACGTAGAATTTTTTCTACCTGCGGTCTGCACATGGAAATAGGACTCAAATGCCTTAACTAAACGTAGCTAAGTAAGCTCCAGGGTACCCCGTAGGACCACCCTTTCATCATCATCAAAAGCAACTGTCAGAACACTGTCATTTACAAACTCTATCATAAAATATCATGAATTACAGATGACACAAAGAAGAACAATGTCGTAAGCATATGAAAAGTAGTATGACGCGTCACAGTCAATAATTTGTCTTTAGTTAAAAGTCACAATAATTAATTGTTTACTGCATTAATGACTTTGTTAATCAATGTTGCATTTACAAGCATTTAATATTTCTGCACTTACAATTATTAACATTTATTGCTGACTTAAATTTTTATGAAATTAATGGGATGTTACATGTGGTATCAGAGCTCATGTTCGAACTCTAGGCCTAGAAAGGCACAAGAAACACGCAACATAAATTGTATGACTGCGAAATCCTTCGCTAACTCAAGTTTAAATTATTTTCGTTGTATACAGAAAAATGTTTTTAATTTATAGGTATGGAAGAATCAGCTGAACATATGGAGGACATATTTTCACCAAACAACCATAGTTCGGGACAACAATTTGAAAGGGGATTCCATGACAATCTGAACAACAATTCATCAGAATTGTTCCGTGCTTTTTAAGAATTGAAAGCAGAGATAAGATCGGTCAAGCAGGACAATGAGAAAATTCTAAGAACACAAGAGAAATTAAAGCAAGTACTGTTCGATCAATATCCAACAGACGAATAGGACAGGGAAGTTGAACATACTTCCAAGACTGAAGACTCACCCTGTGAGGGCAAGAATAAGCAAGTAAAAATTGATGATGAAAACAGCAGCTCAACATCGTCAGGAACTGCCAAACACCCACGTAAAAAGAAACGTGACTACTCTAGTGATAACAGTGAAGGAGGTTACAAGCCAAAGAGGAAAAGCCATAAGCAGTATGAACAGATATCTGGGGAGTTCAAGAAAATCAAACCCCCAACCTTCAATGGCGAAACAGAGAAAGGAGAAACAGCTGAGGCATGGTTGTCAGGCATGAAAAAGTATTTTTAGATCTATGATTACTCAGAATCCTTAAAGGCAAAAATGGTAATTTATAATCTAACCGAGAAGGCAGATATTTGGTGGCAAGACCTCAAAAGAGTAAAGGGCATAAAGGACAGAGAGGTGAGTTGGAGTAGTTTTAAAAGATACTTCAAAAAGAAATTCTTATCTGAGCAGTATTATGAAGAAAAATCCAAAGAGTTCTATGATCTAAAGCTGGGAACAATGAACATGCAAGAACTGAATAGTAAGTTTTTAAATTTGCTAAGGTATGTGCCATACCTAGCGGAAGAAAAATCGAAGGTTCAAAGATACCTGAGTTTCCTACCCTTCAATATCAAGGACAGGATAGAGTACGATAACCCAAAAACGCTGGAAGAAGCCACGAGGAAAGCAACTTTTTGTTTTGATTAGAACAAGAAAAGAGAAGGAGTGTCTAACTGGAAAAATCATAAACCTAGTAACTTTGAGCAGAAAAAGAAAAATTTCAGGTTTAGTGGAAATTTTGGTTTCCAAAAGAAAAATTTTCAGAATCGAAATTTTCAAAGGAACAGTTCTAGAAATAATTAGCAGCAGAAAACTACAGCTCCCATAAATGTTCCCAATGTTTCTAGAACCAATGATCAAAATCCACCTATAAAATGTTTTGAGTGTCAAGGTCCTCATTATGCTTTAGACTGTCCCCTTAGGAAGCGGACAGCCAACCATATTCATTCTATACAGTTTGAAGCCACTATAGGAGATTTGGCAAGAGAAGTACCTAGAATTAACGCAACATTAGACAATCGACAAGCAGAACACCAAGTTTCAATGGTAGAGGTTGAAGGTATGCTACAAAACCGTCCAGTTTCTATTTTGATTGACCCAGGTGCTAGTCTGAGTTACATATCCCCTAATATTGTTGAAAGTTTTAAGTTGAAAACAAAAAAATTTAGTAAATCCTGGTTAGTTAGACTAGTAATAGGAACAAAAAGAAAAGTTTCTGATTTCTTGGAAAGCTGTGTTTTATTTCTGAATCAACTAACAACACAGGTCAAGATAAATGTTTTACCATTAGTATCATATGATATACTAATTGGTATGGACTGGTTAGAATCCCATCATGTCATTCTAAATTGCTATGAGAAGAGTTTTACATGTATAAATGACGAAGGGGAAGCAGTGGAAGTAAAAGGTATTCGAAGAAAGACATCGCTTAGACAGATTTCAGTGTTGCAAGTCAAGAGAGCAGTTAGGAAAGGATGTCAATTATTTACAGTAAATGTAGTGAATGATGAGTTGAATACTACAGAAGAAAAACTGAAATTAGAAGACATACCTGTCTTAAAGGATTTCCAGGATGTTTTTCCTGAAGAGATTCCGGGATTACCTCCAAAAAGAGATCTAGATTTCACTATTGAATTAATACCGGGTGCAATGCCAAATTCCAAAGCTCCATACAGGATGAATATACTAGAGTTGAATGAGTTGAAATCTCAGTTGAAGGAACTGATTGATAAAAAGTATATCAGACCCAGCATGTCTCCTTGGGGAGCACCGGTCATTTTTGTTAAAAAGAAATATGGCACCTTAAGACTTTGCATAGATTATCGTCAACTGAACAAAATGACGATCAAGAATAGATACCCGCTGCCCTACATTGATGATCTATTTGATCAACTATGTGGAGCGACGATATTCTCAAAGATTGATTTACGGTCAGGATATCATCAAGTTCGGGTGAAGGATGAAGACATTTTCAAAATAGTCTTTAGAACTCGGTATGGACATTATGAGTTTTTGGTCATGCTGTTTGGATTGACTAATGCCTCGACAGTATTTATGTGCCTCGAAAAATACTTGGATAAGTTCGACATTGTGTTTATTGATGACATTTTGGTATATTCTAAGAGCAAGGAAGAGCATGATGCACATCTACGTATCATTCTGCAAGTTCTGAGAGATCGCCAGTTATACGCTAAGTTCAGTAAGTGTGATTTTTACAAAGACAAGATTTAGTACTTGGGACACATAATATCTAAGGAGGGAATTTCAGTTGATCCCGCTAAGATAAAATCCATTAATGAATGGCTAGCCCCTAAAGATGTGACAAGTGTATGCTCATTTATGGGTATTACTGGATATTACAGAAAATTTATTGAAGGGTTTTCGAAGATTGCAAACCCCATTACATCCTTGTAGAAGAAGGGAAAGAAGTTTGTATGGGATCAAAAGTGCGTGGACATTTTTAAAAAGTGAAAAGAACTACTGACTACCGTGCCTATTTTGAGGATTGCAGACCCTAATAAGGATTTTGTAGTATGTATAGATGCATGCAATGACAGACTTGGAGGAGTCCTAACACAGGAGGGACATGCTGTAGCCTATAAATCTAGAAAGCTTAAAATACACAAGAAGAATTATTCCACTTATGATCTGGAATTATTAGCAGTAATTCACGCTTTAAAAATGTGGCGTCACCATCTAATTGGCAGAAAATTTACCTTAATGACAGATAACATGGGGCTGAAATATCTACTAGATCAGACGAATCTGAATGCTAGACAAGCTAGATGGCTAACCTTTATGAGTGAGTATGATTTTGAAATTTAGTACATTAAAGGGAAAGAGAACAAGGTTGCTGATGCATTAAGTCGTAATGCAAGGATAAATTTTATTTCGGCCATCAGCACATACGCAACAGATTTGGAAAAACAGATTTTTGAAGGGATTAAAAATGATGAGGAATACAGAAAATTACATGAAAGGACAACAACAAACAGTTCTGAAAATACTATGACAGATTTTAGTTTGAAGGAGAATGGATTGCTGTTGTACAAAAACAAATTGTATGTACCCAACGTACCAACAATAAAAATTCTGATTTTAGATGAGATGCACAAAAGCCACTACTCTTGTCATCCAAGTTACCAGAAAACCATCACTATGCTACGAAAGGAGTACTATTGGCCCAGAATGAAGGACGAGGTAGCAGAATATATAGCTAAGTGTTTTGACTGTCAAAGGGTGAAGGTGGAACATCAACATCCTGCTAGATTATTACAGCCATTACCTATACCTAGCTAGAAATGGGAAATTATAAGTATAGATTTTATTACTGGACTACCAAGGAATCAGAAATAGAATGACTCCAACATGGTTGTAGTGGATAAACTCAGCAAAGCAGCCCATTTTATTCCTGTGAAATCTACTCATAAGGCTCCCGACATTGCATAAATTTTTATGAAGCAGATCTTTCAACTGCATGGAATACCAAAGGTAATAGTATCAGATCATGATTCAAAGTTCACAGGAAATTTCTGGAGGTCCTTGTTTAAAGGGTTGAATACGACCTTAAATTTCAGCACAACATTTCATCCACAAACCGATGGACAAACAGAAAGGGTGAATCAGATTTTGGAAGACATGCTAAGAATATATGTTAAAGATCAGCTTGGTAAGTGGGAGGACTATTTGCATCTAGCAGAATTTGCATATAACAATCACTACCATGCTTCAGCCAGGCTTAGCCCATTTGAAATTCTTTATGGTAGGAAGTGTAACACACTAGTTTCTTGGAGTGATCCGGTTAACAGAGTCATTTTAGGGCCTGAATTGTTGCAGGAATTAGAGCTAATTGTGAAATAGGTACAAGGAAATCTTAAAGCTGCCCAAGATAGGCAGAAAAGTTAAGCAAACCTTAAAAAAAATCACAAAGAGTTCCAGGTTGGTGAGCATGTTTTCTTAAGGTAAGGCTGAAAAAGAGTTCCTTGAAATTGGGAAGCTGTGCCAAATTGGCACCCAGGTATTGTGGCCCTTTCGAAATTTTGTCAAGGGTTAGGCCTGTGGCATACCAATTGGCCTTGCCCTCAAATCTAAAAATACATAATGTTTTTCACATTTCACTTTTAAATAAATATGTGCATGACACTACTCATGTTGTAAATTGGAATGATGGTTAGGTACAACAAGACAGTGATTTTCCGGTGGAACTGGATTGTATCCTCGCAAGGAAGGAAACTCTGCTTTGGAATCGCACCATCGGACAAGTAAAGGTGCAATGGAAGCACCTTAGCCCAGCAGAGGCAACCTGGGAGTTGGAAAGTAGTATGCGGGCAGCATACCCAACTCTGTTTCAGGAACACTCGGAGAGTGAATAAACAACATTGAGGACGATGTTGGGGATTAAGGGGGGGTGGATGTCACCTACCCAAATTTTGAGAATAATTATTTTATTTTGCAAAATACTTTATGTTAAATTATAATTACAAAGTTTTGTAATTATGACCAAATTTGGTCAAAGATGACTGTAATGACTCATTATTATTATTTAATAAATTAAAATAGGAGACAAACACTCAAGAAAATTATTACAAGAGTGTTCACTGACCCACTAGGAGGAATGGAATTTGCTAGAAGGCATGGGACAGATGGCAGCATTTGCACTCCACCACTAGCTGTTGGTATGCGACAACTACTCCTAAATTATGGCATTATTCTCCAGGTGGAGGAGTGAGCAGGCAGCTCATTTAATGACTAGTTAATCACTAAAAAGGCCTAGGCAACCTATACAAGGCAATTTGAATTGAGCAGGTAGCTCTCACAATATTTTCTGCAGAAATATTCCTCATGTGCATTAGGTGATGATTGAGAGATTCAAATTAGGGAGGTTATTTGAGAGTGCAACTGTAAGTCTGCAAATTATTTCTGAAGAGGAAAAGAGGCACTGGTGCAGGTCTCTTTGACTGCTGAGTTTGTAAGACTGGAAAAATTACTTGCTGTTGCAAGTGGATGGCCTAAGCTTCTAAGTTTGTTCCTCCTGGTGGTTCAGTGAACAGGCTCGGGGGTCCTAAGATAGGCATATTGACTGTTCCAGGAGCAGGTTGGGTGGAACATGCTTCTTGGGTGATTGTCCTCTTATCTACTGGTTCAGGTTCTATCTTCATATCTGTCAACCGTGGTTTTACATTAAAAGATGTTGGATTCTGCATTATAGAAGTGTTAACTCAGGCATGCAAAATAAATTATTTTATGTTATGAATGAAAAAGCTGTGTGAAACATTTGATTTGATAATCATCTCTATATTTTTCCCCATGTTGTTTTTTGCATAGTACTCTAGTATAGAGAAGCAAATTAAGAAAGATTAGAGATGGGGAAGAATGCCATTGATTGGATTAATGAATACAGTAGTGATTTTTTTGTTAGGATTATGTCCTCTATTTAAACACAGTAAACATTACAGTATAGCATCAATGGCAGCATAGCATTCATTTAACTACATGCAATTAAACATTTATTTCTCCTAAATGCTTCCAAGTAAGGTATTGCCTACAATTTTAGCATCTGCAAAATCTATTCTTTGCATCGAGTTATCATATGTAAACTTATTATTTCCTTCTCTAAACTTTCAATCCTGATTTCATTTACCAAACATCTGCACAGTAATATAAAAACCCTAAGTTATCGCAAGACCAAGAATCCAAGCCTCTATTTGGATGTATAGTATATAAATTCCTTATCAAGCCGCTCATGGCAAAACACATATAGTTATTTCATAACAGACCTATCATCTAACCCTTGACAACAGTCCATTTCTTTTCATTTACTATCCCTCGTATTAAGAATACAACAAGACATTTAAAACATCAAGTAACTTCGCTAGGCTGAGGGTATTATTATTTATTTTCCCAAACCCTTGCTAGTATTTCGAAACCACTCGATGCCCAGTTTAGAGCTTGAACACAAAAAGAATGTACAGAAAGCTACAGATAGCGTTCTTTTCATAACACAATAGAACATTGTGGTTTAGCTCTTCCCAAGCTACATGATAGTTGAACTTCATCTATTCACTATTCCAAATACAAAGAAAACAAGAACGATGACTAAGTACAGGAAAAGAAAGCCATCTATAGATAACCATCATGGTTCGGCACCACCTCAACAATTGTTCAAACAGTCATCAAACCGCACTTCAATCAAAAGGGAAACATGTCATTCACGACGAGCCTATGTGCATAAGGAGTGAGCGAAAACCTCAACTCTAAGGCTTCGTAGCCATCCTTAAAAATATATAACGGAGTTTACATTACGGTGCCTCAGCACGTATGGTTTACCCCCTATCAATCCACCATATTAAAATACGACCATGGAGCAACAGCTACACAAGCATCTACCCTTAGCAAACAACAAAATTCATTATTGAGCTGAGGAACAAAACAAACAAATGAGGGTTACCCTCTGTACACTATACATCAAAGCGAAACTTTAGAAAAAAAACTCGATACTTGGCCATTGCCAAAACGAGGCCGGTTAGACCCAACTCTCGGCACTTTGTGAGGCACCATCAAACCATGCAAAGGGCACCTACGAGGCTTCGACAACCACCAGAACTTACTGGAGTTAGATGTATCATCTCCATCCCAAAGAAATTATGCTATCAACCCCTTGTGAATTAGGTACCTTCCTTGGATACAGTGTCGAAGGGTTTCAAATGGAGAAACGTATTATAAAAACAATAACACTATATAAAAAAAAACTTCACTTGTGAACACTTACCGCTAGGTTTGGAACCCTGAACTTCGGCACATCACACCGGTAAGAATGATGGAGTTGGATGGCATCGACAGACAACAACGAGCTAGACACTAAGAACCTTATCACAATTGGAGGTTGAACCATGGACCTCAGTACTTTGTAGGAGAAAAACCACTTACAACCACCATTGCCGAAACGTAGTGCTTTGACACCAGAAAATGAACCTGCAACTTTTGACATTATTACACAGAGGCCCAAGGTTTGAGATCGAGGAAGGAGTCCTCATAACCCACTTTGAAACCCTAAAATTGCAACAGCCTGTCAGCTCTACGACCTCCCTCCAAAAACGTAACAATGAATGCCAGAAAAAACCAACTTTCACTATTTACAACACGAGAATCGGGTATCATCCTCAGCCTCAGATCTCGCAGAGATTGACGGTGGATAGTTTCCCATTGAATCCCGTCGATACTTGAACCACGATTGAAATCAATATTTCATTGATTATCACTTCTACCAAGTTTCCTAGTCAACATTACGAGAGTTAGAGCATAGTACAGCTCGGATTAGTGTGATACTACAAACAGTTTCGATCACGTGACACCAGCCAACTCGACCTCCACTTCACTTCACGAATGTGCAACGTATGCTAAGCCTTAAATTCAATAGTTGGAAGCATTAACAATCACCACCCTATCACGATCAACACTTTGCAGCATTAGTTTTCATAGTTTACAATTCGTATAAATGGATGCGATATTTGATTAATAAACCAACGTAACAACCTGTATTCTTATGCCTTATGTTATGCAAATGCTTAGTAATTTGGAACCCTATTGTCACACCTCAGTTGATGAACGTTACGGTAATAGTATGCACTACAATAATATTGTGACATTAGTTAAGCCTTCAAGTGTTAGAACAAGCCTTAGGTAATTACTTTTCATTGCTCATATTTTCTCCTCTATAATATACGAATAGGCGCATAGGGAATAGTTTTATACTTCATACATTAACCATGTATTTCTAGAACAATTGATATGTGTGAGACTTAGACAAGGCCTAGGTCAAGTCGGTGCACAACCATAATGATAATTCATAATACCAGTATCATATTCACAAGTAGTTCACTAAATAAGACATTGGGATAATGGTATTACTGTTGGGTGTCATAAATACTAGCCTTTTGGATGATTTTCGTAGATAATAATTATAGTCATGCCAAAACAATTAAGGGCATGATTTTGATAACATTGGAAAATTGGAAAGTCAACATGTAGACAAAGTTGAGAACCAAGATAATCATACCTCAGTGAACCTATTCCACAAGGAAGTATTTAACATTCTAATTATACTTTGTCGATAAATTGAAAGACACATGTACTCTTATCACTTATGACGTAGAATTTTATTACCTGCGGTCTGCACATGGAAACATGACTCAAATGCCTTAGCTAAACATAGCTAAGAAAGCTCTAGGGTACCCCGTAGGACCACCCTTTCATCATCATCAAAAGCAACTGTCAGAACCTTGTCATTTACAAACTCTATCATAAAATATCATGAATTACAGATAGCACAAAGAAGAACAATGCCATAAGCATATGAAAACTAGTATGACGTGTCACAGTCAATAATTTGTCTTTAGTTAAAAGTCGCAATAATTAATTGTTTACTGCATTAATGACTTTGTTAATTAATGTTGCATTTACAAACATTTAATATTTCTGCACTGACAATTATTAACATTTATTGCTGACTTAAAAAATTTTAAATTTTTATGAAATTAACGGGATGTTACACATCCGCTATCGAAGGATGCGATAGCACTTTCATCTGGGGCACCCAACTTACCAACAAAATTTTGTCTTTCACCTTATAAAAAACTCAGCAAGTAGCACGTCAGAATGAACATCAATAAAATCCAGACGAATAACCCACTAGAAGGGTTGCTTGCTCCTTTCTAAATCCCATGCAATCTATAAGAGCTCCTCCCTTGACATAACAACAATACTCCCAAACAAAAATAAATAACTGATTCAAGAGGGTTCCTTGCAGTTCAACTATTTTCTCCAATCCAAATGCTTGCAGACATATCAAATATTCTATGATTTACAGATGATGAAAGCAAACCTAGAGGGCCTATCATATTAAGGGGGGTGTTTGTCCCTGAGTGCTTGGATTACAGGACGGTTGATCTCCTCAAGGGTATTAAATAATATCATATTGGCTTCCATAGGAACATGCACTTCACTTATCACAAACTTAGACATGTCTGTGTGTCGCAAGGAGAAGGACATATGTTTGATGCACAACTAGGGCATTCTAGGAATATAAGGGATTATTTGTTCCATGTATCCATTTGTTAAACAACTCCTATCTACATCACACAAAACCAAACCATATCGTATAGAGTAAGCAAGTTGTATTTGACATGAGAAATGTATAAGGAGTTGATTCCAGGAAACAATGATGTGCTAAGAGGATAGAAGAAGTTATAATTATAATTATTATAGTTATACCTTTGAGAGGAATGTAACATTTTTCAACAAGAGAGGACCAAATTTGGACCAACTTGCGATGTCTAGGAGTTGTTTGTTTGGTCTGGAAGCTTAATTTACAACTACCATTAGATGCAACCTTCAAACATACGAACAATATGTAGGAACCCATGTCCTTGACTTTCTCAAGTGGATTTAAACATGTCGATTGATCGAATATAGAATTTAAAAGATGTTTTGAACCTTGGTAAGAAGTCATTATATTTTCACATAAAAAATTGAAACATTTAGCGAATAAAAGAAAGTGAGTCTTTGGTAAAGATGCACAAGACCCATAGACCATTCCATTAAATTACTCCTTATTCCATATACCATTGGTTATGATGAAACCTCATAAAACAACCAAATCAATTTCCTCCTTATGTAATGTCAACTCCATGAATCGAAATAAGGTTCAAACTAAATAATTTTCTTTGGAGGAACATAGTCTAAAATGGGTGGAAGCATAAAAAATGAAATAAAGACTTGAGCAAAGGAAAGGCCGAAACCCTATCCAAGATTGACAGCTCCATGCGGCACAAATTGTGGCAAATATGGTAAATGAAAAATGGAATCTCCACAGGCAACTTGGGAGAAAAAGAAATGATTTTAAAAGTACTAGAAATTAAATGTGTACCACCCATCTTTGCACATAGATCTACAAAAAGGAGGGTCGTTCACCCACAACCACATCCATGAGGAGGTTGTAAAATGTTCAACAGGTTATAACAGATGGCAGCCAACGAAAAAGAAAGGGGATTGTCCCGTAGTCGTAAAGGAAGAGGGAAACCTGCAAATTAAAAAAAAAACGTAGAAGTGGACCAGTTAGGATCAACACGCAACAAAGGTTGATGGAAGGGATGAAGCCACAGAGGGAAGGTGTTCCACGCACAAGCAAGAATGTGCAGATCGAAGAGATCATTGAAAACACTAAGGTATAGACCACACAAATGATGACATCAGCAGACAAAATGCAAACTGAAGGGAATGATTGAGTAAAGACAATCATAATGATGAAGCCGTGGCAGATAAAATGCCAGACATTGGTAAACCAATGTAGGACAATTTTGTTTTGTAGAGAATGTGCACCAACCAACACGTCCACTGTTGGGCGGGGCCCAAGTGGGTTGGAAAAATATAGAAGTATGGAAAATTGTGCGTAGCACGTTGCAGCAAGAAGAAAAGGCAATTTTGACAATTGCGCATTGCGCGCTGCGGTAGGAAGAGAAAGCAGTTTTTGTGACAGCGCATTGCGTGCGGCGGCAGGAGACGAACAATTTGGGGTTTTGCATGTGTCATGCGTTGGCAATGACTAACGCATAGTCGCGCAGCAGGATGATGTGCATAGTAGCCCATAGGCTACTTTTGGGCAGAACATAGGTAAAGGTCAGACGAGGATATGACCTAGTTTGGGTAAGGATTAGGTGGATGGCAGATGAAAGTGACCTGTTCAAACATGTGGTGGCAAGCAGTTGAGAAGCTAGGCCACGATGCCGATGGAAATAGGCAGGAGAAGGAGTGGAAAGGGACAGGCCATGGTGCATTTGTAACCACTTTGAGGACTACGGCTGTCAGAAGAGCATGCAAGCCACGAGTGGCCCAGTTGGAGCACACAGAGTAAGCTGTCAACGGCGACAACTAGGGTGGTAGTTAGCCACGCCGGTTTTGTAGACCTAAGGGTTTTTGCTTACGAATTGTAGAGATATGCTTGCTTGCATAATATATAAATAGGCATGATTTTAGATGGGAAAGGGTTGTTGTTTTTTGGGTTGTTGAACTCTTCATTTTGTTAAGTGTGTATTATTGTAGAATATTAATCTTAGACAACCATTGTAAAGGCTCTGCAGCTGAGTGCGCAGAGACCTATCTAAGAGAGAAGAGAGTCTATAGCTGAGTGCGCAGACTAAGAATGGTTTTACCCTTCCCATTAAGAGCAATATTAACAACCGTTCTTGTGGATGTAGCCTCCATCTAGGGGGTGAGCCACGTTAAATTCTATGTTGTGTGACCAATGTGTTTTATGATTGTTTAATTGCTAGATATGTGTGTTTAATGCTGGAAAATTCTGTATGTTATTGCTTTTATATGTATTCGCCACAGTGAATTGGAATAATATGTTAAGTAATACATGCACAGAGGACTGTTAAGTATTCAACATGAATGGATTTGTCGATTGGAATGTATGAAGCTATCTATTGGTCAAGTAGTGAACATTGATTTTAAGTGCAGCGTTGGAGCGTGCAGTAACGTATGTCATTAAAACATCCACAATTTACTAATAAGACTTGAATGGAGTAAAGGGATGAAGGACGTTAAGTAGAATTGAATATCCTGGAAAGGACGCATAGTCTCATGGATGCACCGAGTCATTGAAGGTTGCTGTGAGGTAGCTTGATAGTTTACTGTCATAATGCAAAGGTATCCTATACCATAGTCATTGGCGGTGCGAGCGCAGTTGTGCGTTGAAGGCGCAAGTGCGAGAGCGCAGTTGCGCACTGAAGTATCCGACGCGGGACAGAAGGTTCGGAGTATCTATCCGCGCAACCCACAAGAAGTGTGCTACTTATTAGATTTCCCCCCATTGCATCAGTCGATTGTGGAAACTTGATTCCGCAACCACCCCCTCCAGCTTCGCCTCGGGTGAGACCTCAAGATGCGTGCAGCCTGTTGCCGAAAGGGTTGGTGAATTGGGGTTTTGTTGGTTCCTTGAACCGCGAAGTACCTGGGTCTACACTGGAAACCTCAAGAAGGTGATTGACAACCAACAAATGGTTTCATTTCTCGGCTAACACTAGTGATGCGATAAAGTGTTGGAAAGTAATGTGTGAAGAAGAAAACCAGTTCCCATTGGGTTCAGAAAATTGGCATCCTGAACAGAAAGAGATCTGGGATTGGTATGACAAGATTGAAAGAGATTTTTGTGAAGAAAGAGAACAGACATTTGCGTCTCACTGATGTAGAGTGGTTGAATATATATTTGTGGAGAGAGATTCACAAGATTTTCTAGGCTACATTTCCAAATGAGTTGCACGAGTGGATCTCGCGACTCACATAAAAGAAAAATGTTTTCAAGGAGGAGTATCTACCGAGTGGACTCCAGAGCTCACAGCGCAGCTCAAAACAATAGACAGCCCACTATCGCGAGCAGTCGACTTTTGGGTCAGTAGCATACTTGAAGGATTTGTGATCGAGTTTGCTGTCGACACGCTGAAATCTTATAGTCAAGCTGAAGCATACTTTTTTCGAAGGATTCAGAGGTAAGTTCTTAAACAATCTCAGTCTATATATTAAAATGCTTTTAGCTGAGAAAGGAGTTTTAAGGATGTAGTAATATTTTTACATCTGTCATGGTCAATAGCATTTATAGTGATTCTGACAAAGAAACTCATAATCTGAGAAGTGGAAAGAGATATAAGTTTAATAAAGAAAAGAATCCCGGAGGACCTGGACTCTGTATAGATACTGAAATCCCATGTGATCTTAACAATCATACCGCACCGTTATCAGCCACTATTCACCTTATCACACCTCAGAATCTATCGGTTGCAGAAACCACGCCACCCTTAGACTAGAACCCACCCGCTGCGATTGTCGTGCAGCCCAGTCCGTAGAATCTTGGTATTCTGAATACTCCCTTTTTTTCTCCCAATAGATATGCAGCACTACTTAGAGCAATGCACAACTAGGAAGGAGAATGATAGATAACGATATAAAGCTACCGATATTCAAAGGAATGGGTCTAGAAGACCCTGAACAACACTGGTTTCTATGTGAAGCCGTATGGAGCTTAAAGCAAATTCAGGATGATGTTGTGAAGAGAGCACAACTCATCACTACTTTCAGAGGCCACGTGTTGCATTGGTTTATGAAACATTCTCAGGCACAGCCGAGAACCCTAACAGAAATTCAGGCTGCACTAGTCGTAGAGTTTAAGAAGCCAAAGTTAGAATCGCAATGCATAACAGAATTAAAGGAAATAAAAAAGAAGCCTACCGAATCGGTCTGGGAATTTGACCAAAAATTTAAAACATTATTAGACCAAGTTAGTTTCATAATAGCTCCACAACAGCATAAGGAATGGTTCATCACTGTACTGTTGCCTTACATCAGACAACCATTGATGCAGCAGAAGCTTGCATCGTAGGCAGAGGCCTTAGAGATTGAAATGTAGCTAGAGGCTTCACCAATTGCTGAGACTAGGGCTAGAATGTCACAGATTCAGAACCAGCTAACTACGCCGACGTTAGAATTATAGGGTATGAAAAACAGGAAAGAGCAAAGATATGAACACAGACGTGAAGTTTGGTGCACCGGATGTAAAAGAGAAGGTCATACCAGAGAACATTTCCCTCTATTTCAAGACTATCTTTCCAGTGGCGCACCAAACCCAATTAATATAAACCACAATCAGGCACTGTGGTGTGAAATATGCAGAACTAGAGGACACAGGCCCGAATACTGTTATCTAATACATAAATATGTAAACACACCTAAAATCCTATATTGCAATTTCTGTAAATCAATCGGACATGATGAATCCAATTGCCGTGCATATGAGCTCATGAATGAAAGAAAGCGTGATATGGAAGCAATGCGAGGTGCTGGGATGTATCGTGTTCAAGAGGAAACTCATCCAAAATAAGAAAACACCCAATATGATCAAGGGGGATATAGAGGCCGTGGTGGTGGATACTGCGGGAGAGGAAGAAATGCCAATCTGGCGCAAGGAAGAGGCCGCGGCCAGGTAATCTGTTACAACTGTGGCCAGCCAGGTCATGTTTCTAGAGATTGTACCAACCCATGCACTATGTGTAATTACTGTAAATCATTTGAGCATATTATTGAAGACTGTCCCATACTTGAGGTAGAAATGCAGAAGAGAAGAAGGATAGAACCACCAAATCCCAATATTCAGTTGATTGCAGCAGAGAGCAAAACTGTGGATCCAAGTGTAAATGTGGTAACGCGTAGTGGCGCAGATACAGGAAGGGATGGAGGTGCAGAAGCTTCGACCTCCAAAATGCACAACCCTAGCCAGAATCTTGGAGAGCCTATATGGATTAGGAAAGCTCCTGGGGAATTACCAGGTCTAGATTTACAAAAAAATAAGGGAGCCTTTGAGGAAGCACGAAACATATTCAGGGAACCACCACTTAGCTCCCCTAGAACACAGTTGCGCAGTGAAGTGCCACAAAGAGAGAATATTCCAACAACGCAAGATCAAACAAATACCACAATAGACATAGGGACCTCTGTTGCGCAGTTCTTACGCAGCTGCATGAAATTACTAAAGAGCGCAGATGCTCTTACGGAATTTGAAAAGATACTAAGGCAGTATGAGCCAAACAGTGACAACGGGGCTGCCACTAGCGTAGTCCACAATATTTGGAGTCCTAAGAGAACAGGAAGGGAAATGAGACTCACTGCATAGATTGGAGACTATGATATGGATGAGATCATTCTCGATCTTGGATTCGAAGTAAATGTCTTGACCAAGCAGACATGGCATCAGATGGGTAAACCCAAGTTACAGTGGTCACCTCTACAGTTGAGGATGGCTAACCAAGGGATAGTTATACCTTTGGTAAGATTACCCAAAACCATTGTTGACATTGATGGAGTGCATAGCTATGCCAATTTTGAAGTAATCGAAATCATGGATGACATCCATCCTTATCCGACACTTCTGGGTATCGATTGGGAAATGACAAACTCTGCCATTATTGATTTAAAAACTATGAAAATGATATTTGAAGGCAATGATATCAGGGTCATCACACCATTAGACCCTTCGCAAGGTGAGCAGTATGTTGAACCAATTCAAGAGGAATCCAGAGCTCAAGACTTGGACCGTATTTACAAGATGACAACCAATACTGCTGATTATGTTAACGCAACTGCAGATCGCACACTCAGTTGGCACTGTGATAGCTCTTGCATCTCAGATTCCGATGCAGGAATAGAAAACTGGCAAAGCATGTTACATTAAGTATCTGCCAGAAAATGCGCACGGATCACGAAGTCACTCTGCTGGATTGGAAAAGAGGTAACTCCAATCCCTACCTTTTATGGTTTATCTAATGTGTATTGTTTTATCAAAGAATATACTGCATCAATTCCGGACGAATATCGTGTCTCAGCTCTAGACATGGCATTGCGTGGCATACCTGCCAGATGGTGGGCTATGCATAAGAAGATACTGACAACATGGGATTAGTGTAGAATTAAGATACAAATCAGGTTTTCTAATAAGGTTACCCTATCCTTTGACAAATATAATGGACAAATGGATCCAAGAGAGCATATTCGAGTCTGTTCAGGAGCATGTAAGGAAAGACCATAGATAGAATGGGTGCATCTGTTCGTGCACACGTTAGAAGAGCTGATTTCGAAGAAATAGTACCTAGACCTGGAGTTGCGTAGAGGCACAGTGGACTGGTCAGACCTCACTATGACCTTCCAGCAGGATTTCAGCTTCGAAGACGAGCATCCAAGTATCAACGATGTGTTGCATATCATTAAGGGAAAAATATTCAGTCCAGATTATACACAAGGAAAAATGACACTAGAAGAATTCTTCAGCACAGACTGCATACCTGAGCGCCTACAGCCTGAATGGGAAGAGTAGCTATAACATGCTCTTGAGTTTTATCACATTGATGGAGAAACCAAGGACACAGCAGATAGCAATGAGGAGGACCCACGCAACATTCGGATACCTGAGTCAGAGGGATCGCACGAGGTAGAAGGACC
This sequence comes from Larix kaempferi, assembly GCA_027924585.1. Taxonomy (NCBI): domain Eukaryota; kingdom Viridiplantae; phylum Streptophyta; class Pinopsida; order Pinales; family Pinaceae; genus Larix; species Larix kaempferi. Next base: position 2,997,977 of record BSBM01000196.1, on the reverse strand, counting down.
TCCACTGGAAATTCCAGACATGGGTGTGCCCATGAAAACAAGGAAAGCGAACATTGGCACCAGTGAAGCGCCAAGGTTCGCAACTATTGGAGATTATTGGGATGAAGATACAGTTGAAGAGGTCGCAGGCATATTACAAAAATATCAAGAACTATTCCCGACCAAGTTCATAAGGATGAAATGTATCTTGGGAGGCTTAGGAGTGATGAAAAATCCTCTGAAGCCTGGCGCGAAACCTATGAAACAAAGACCATACAGACTAAACCCACACTATAAAGAACGAGTTAGGGCAGAACTCGATAAGATGCTCGATGCAGGAATCATTGAGCCAGTTGAAGAATCTGAATGGATAAGCTCGATGGTTATCCAGGACAAGAAAAAAAAGGGCGAGATCAGAATTTGTGTGGACCTCAGAAAACTCAATGATGCTTCAATGCACGACCCATTCCCTACACCCTTCACAGATGAAGTGCTAGATAATGTTGGAGGGAATGAGGCCTATTCTTTTACTGATGGATTTTCTGGCTACCATCAGATTAGGATTGATTACGCAGATAGGCACAGGACGACTTTTGCTACAGAATGGGGGTCGTTCCAATACACAGTGATGCCCTTTGGCCTGGAGAATGCACCTGACATATTCTCTAGAGTGGTCGTCACAAAATTTAAGTATTTTATACATAAGTTTCTAGAGGTTTACTTTGATGATTGGACCATTTTCGGGATGTTGAAGAACCATGTTGCAAACCTCGGGATGATGCTGGAAAAATGCAGACAACACCAAATTTCATTAAACTTGAAGAAATGTGTCTTCTATGTACCCTATGGAGTCTTGTTGGGACACATTGTATGCAAATAGGTCTTGATGGTAGACCCCGCTAAGATTGCAGTCATTGTAAACTTACCTACACCCAATTCAGTTAAGAAATTGCACACTACATTAGGGCATACCAGTTACTATAGGAAGTTCATAAAAGGGTATGCGTAGATAACCACAACTATGGAAAAATTGCTGAATAAAGATGTACCATTCATTTGGAATGAGGATTGTGAGAAAGGATTCGACACATTGAAGGAAAAAATGGTCACTGTGCCAATCCTAGTTTTTCTAGAGTGGGAGAAGCCTTTTTACGTCCATGTCGATGCATCATGCATAGCATTGGGTATTGTTCTTGCGCAACCAGGAGAGGGAGGCATTGATCATCCCACTGCCTTTTCTAGTAGAAAGCTATCATCTGCTGAGAAGAACTATACTACTACTGAAAGAGAAGGACTCGCAATGGTATATGTGCTACAGAAGTTCAGGCACTACCTGCTTGGTGCGCACTTCTCCATGTTCACTGACCACTCTGCCTTGAAATACCTGTTAATAAGCCAGTGTTAGGGGGGCGCATATGCAGATAGTTACTGCTCTTTCAGGAATACAATTTTGAGATTGTTATTAAGCTAGGAATATTGAATTTGGGACCTGATCATCTGTCAAGAATCAAGTTAGGAGAAGAGCCTACGAATTTGGAGGACAGTCTTCCTGATGCGCAGTTGTTCGCCATACAAGTTGCAGATGAGTACTACCAGGACATCATTGATTTTTTTACCACTGGATTTGCACCCGCAGAGTTCACTACACAGCAGAAGAAGCAACTGGTAGTGGATGTAGCAGACTTCACTGTAATTGCAGGTCAGCTATACAAACTAGGACCAGATGAAGTCTTACGCAAATGTGTGCTCGAGCACGAGAAACCACTTATACTAGCTGATGCGCACTCAGGAGTCATAGGAGGCCATTATGCAGGAAGAGCTACCGCGCAGAAGATATTGCACGCAGGGCTATGGTGGCCTACAATTCATAAATATTTGAAGGAACACTGCCAGGATTGCGATGTCTGTCAGAGGACAGGGAAGCCATCACGCATAGATGAAATTCCATTAAATCGACAGCTAACATTGCAGGCCTTTGAGAAGTGGGCCATTGATTTTGTGGGTCCTATTAACCCACCAGGAAAAAGAACTGGTGCGAGGTATATCATTACTGCTACCGATTACCTCACCAGATGGGAGGAAGCAAAGCCAGTCAAAGACTATAGCACAGCTACAACTGCAGAAATCATATATGAGAATATCCTCACAAGGTTTGGATGCCCGAAGATATTGATGAGTGATCAAGGCACTCATTTTCTAAATAAAACCATTGAGGCTTTAATCGAAGAGTTCCACGTTCATCATCAGCGCAGCACGCCTTATCATCCATAGGTGAATGGAACTATTGAAGCATTTAACAAAATGTTGGAGAATGCGCTAACAAAGATATGTAACGTCAATCGGGACGATTGGGATCTGCGCATCCCATCTGTACTATGGGCATACAGGACTACTTGCAAGAAACTAACTGGCCATACACCCTTCAAGTTGGCCTATGGATAAGAAGCAATAATGCTAATGGAGTACATTGTTCCCATCTTGAGGATAGCAGCATTTACAGGCATGGCCGATCGTGCAGCAGTCGAAGAAAGACTCCTACACTTGGTTGGGCTAGAGGAAGATTGTTTCATCGCAGGCTTCCACCAACAAGTATGGAAAGAGTGTGAAAAAGCTTGGCATGATCGCCACATCAAGAACAAGAACTTTCAGGTAGGTGATCTCGTCCTCCTGTATGATAGTAAATTCATGAAATTTCCTAGAAAATTTAAGATGCATTGGCTTGGCCCATATACTGTAATGAATGTTACTAATGGTGGCGTAGTCCAGTTAGCTACATTAGCTAGAGATACTTTACCAAGTTTGATAAATGGTATCAGACTAAAGTTTTACCGCGATAGTCCGGCTATGCAGAATCCTACATGATCAAGGAAGTGTACCGTGCAACACTGTTGAAGTTGTGCGCACAAAAAAAAAAGGCAAGAAAAGAGTGGACGCACAGAGCAAGCCCAGAAGCTCGTCACGCAAAAAAGATGGATCGAAAATCGCATAGAAGATAACACCTAGTGCACATCCTATACCAAGCATCCAATTGGACTGCCAGCGCATTATCACGGAAATTGTTACCATGACATCTATCGGCCAGTTAGTTGGTCGTTAATCGAATTGGCCGCAATAGGGAAACTCACGATTTAAAGACGGATGGTACATTTCGGAACCTATTAAAGACCGAAGTGACTAGTTCATACGAAAATCCGGATGGCAGGCTAAGCCATTAACGCGAATTCAACAGATTTGACAAGCTGGCTCGACAAGTAACCGTTTGGCCTTTAGGGAAACAACGTTCGCATTACGAGAAGGATCGGATGACAAGCCCAAGATCTACGCACGAATTGGCAATCAAGAGGGCTTTAAGGGCCTCGGGCACTATGGAAGTCCACGTAGTGGACCAGCAACAGCTATAAATAGACCTCGCTTGGCCACTTAACCATTTTTACGAAGTGTTTGAACTAATCGAGAGCCGAGCGAAAAGAGCATTGTATGAGTGAATCGGTTGAGTTAGCAGGTCTTTCTAGTTTATTTGAGCAAGCAGGGATTCCATCATAAATGACGGCGACGAAACCAAGCCCATCCAGAAGTTCATCATGGCAGGCTACAGGAAGCAGCAAGGGCAAAGACACAGCAGCTCCAGAGAGGAGGGGCTCCAAGGTTCGATTACAGCAGACACCTTCGGCTCCAGCTCTGCCATTTTATCCAATGCCTAACTACATTCCCCCAAGGAAGCGCGATGCCCCACCGGTAAACATAGAAAAGAACTTCAAATATTAAATCCCACTGCCCGATATCTCTACCAGGGTAAAGATTGAGGAGAATCTGATGGGTGGCGTACCAGGCTGCAAGTTGGATGACCAAGACCTACTAGAGAATACATTGGCAACACAAAAAAGTTACCCACAGTTTAGGCCGGATGCCTATATCAATTGGGTCAAGGATGAACAGAATGGAACCGGAAGGTTGGAAACTCAAGAATGGCTAATGGACATCCAGCCGTCAGGCTTGTTAAATTATTGCAAATGCCTTACTTTACCAAGAGTGCCGAGTTTTCCATTGTTGCACTCACACTGCTCACTTGCGTGCATGAAGGATTCCTATGGTTGGACACGCACATTGACATTAGTATCGACCTGATTCATCACATCACCAAATTGAACAAGAGGGGAGAGGACCCTACTAACCTCCTCATAAAGAAAGCGCAAGATAGAGCTATTAGCACTGAAGTAGTAAAAGAGTTCGACGTAGTGCGCAAGGGATGAGGGTTCCCAACTGTTGACATCAATGATCGCTCTACACAATTTACGACTCGTTTGCTTGCAGGAAAGCTATTTTGGAAGTGTAGACCACCTGAAGTACCTACAGTCGCAATCAGGGCAGCCGCTAATGTATTGCGCGCAAAATATTACAATTGGTGCCAGTTCTTATTGAATGAGTTCCTGGTAGATGTTTAGGACACCCAAGATGATGGAACAGTGTTCCACTTTAGTTGGTTGCTAGTGTTGATAGCCTTTGTAGGCCAGAAAGAGCCAGATAATTACCAAGGAGCTGCCACTTTAGCTGGATAGGGCCGAGGAGCGCACTTTTCCAATCTATGGGCAAGCCCAAAGGCGTCTAGGCAGCGGCAAACGACTGAACTGTTTTATGTTTACTATCACCAGTTGCACGAAGCAATTATGGCAACACTGTGCATTTCCAAACCACTAGCAGATGAATACACCTGCATCATCAAGTTTCAAGCGAAAAGGCACCAAACATTCATTCAGCTAAGAGGTGACAGAGCGGAGTAGGATTTATGGTATCCAGGCTTTTATCGACTGGACAAGAACGCGATCGAGGGAATGATGGAATTATGGGAGCCCGAATGGAAAGTTCCCGCTTCATGCGACGATGCTTCTGACTATGAGAATAACGTAGAACCTCTTCAGGAAAAGATCAATGTACCAGACATTGATGAGGAAGACACAGGAACAAATCAGGAAGACAAAGAAGAAACAACAACAAAGAAAGGAAAGAAAGGCGGACTACCAGTTGGAACGCCCATTGTGGAAGAAAAGGCTGACGCGCAGAGTCAACATTCCATTGCATCGATAACAAAGAGAAAGGCCACTAAAGGCCCCTTGCAAACACAGAGATGACGCACAAAAAGAAAAGCTGAAAAACCTGAGTTAGGGCCGCAATTGCATCCCGATGATTGCGAGACTATTGCAACAAAAGTGCATGAAGCATGGGAAGTGGCTCGCGCTGGGAATGACACCAAGCAAGAAAAACTGCAGTTGACCATAATCCAAGATGTGGAGCAGGTCAAGACATTGGTAGCCCATATGGGATTGGGGCAATCAGGTTCATGTATTAACGGGAAATCAAAGGAGCTAAGCGCACAAAGAAGACCACCTATTACTGGAAGTAAGTATCCGCATGTCTTGAGCCTTGAAACTACCTACCTGATTTACCCAAATGAAACAATTAAGGAGGCACTAAAGACTGGGCGCCTCGACCTGAATATCGGGGCCTTACCCCAGGAGGACCTGAATGAGTTGCACATCAAAGTTGCAGAAGAAATTCATGAGAGAGGCATCGCCTCATATGATAAGTGTGCGCAGTTAACTAAAGACATCAATCAATTAAGATAACATCAAGCAAGAATTGAGCGCAGCCAAGGAAAAGGGCCAGAAGCTGAACGAAACCATTTCAGCTGTGTGCGCACGCATAGAGAAATGCGAGGAAAAAGATGACATGAAGGACACAATAAAGAAAATTGGGGCCAAGGTAGAGTCCCTTACTGCTGAGAAAATGGAAATGGAAACCGCGTATAAAGGAAAAATCGTAGAGTTGGAGGCTCAGCACCCTGTTATTCCATCAGATCAGTGCCCAACTCCAGCTAAGGACATCAAAGTAACCATGGATGGCATCTCGTCGGAAGTGATGAAATTCCAAGATGTACTTGAGTGGATAACTACAGCAGTAATAGGGTTGAACGAGGATCATGCGCTACAGTAGGTAAGGGCAGAAGTAGAACAGAAGCAGCAACAGGTCAATGTTGCAAGTATGCAGATGAGGAATGCACTGGCGAGAGAGAAAGTGAAGATATTCAATGAGGTCAAGGACCTGCAGAAAGAGTTGGAAATACTAAGAGAGAAAGAAACTGCCGCAACAGACAGGTTGCAGCCGATTGAGCAAGAAGGCCTCGAATTAATGCAACAATTTGATGCGAAGTTCGTAGAACTCTAGTCAACAGAAGGCACTATGTAGGAACAAGTGGCTCGGGAGAAGGTCTCGCAGGCTACTATGGAGATGCTTCAAGGGTTCAAACAGAAAACCAAGAATGTAGTTGCGAAGTTGCAGTAAACTCTGCAAAGCTTCACAGAAAATCTTAAGACGATGAAAGACGCAACACCAGAGTCCGCAAGTGGAACTGGCTTGGGACGAGCCACAGGTGAGTGTTAGGGGCCTGTTGGGTGGGGCCCAAGTGGGTTGGAAAAATATAGAAGTATGGAAAATCATGCGTAGCACGCTGCAGCAGGACGAAAAGGAAATTTTGACAATTGCGCATTGCGCGCTGCGGCAAGAAGAGAAAGCAGTTTTGGTGATGGTGCATTGCTTGCAGCAGCAGGCGACGAACAATTTGGGGTTTTGCGCATGTCGCGCATTGGCAATGACTAAGGCACGGTCGTGTAGTAGGACGATGCACATAGTAGCGCATAGGCTACTTTTGGGTAGAACATAGGTAAAGGTCAAATGAGGATATGACCTAGTTTGGGTAAGGAATAGGTGGATGGCAAATGAAAGTGACCTGTTCAAATGTGTGGCGGCAAGCAGTTGAGAAGCTAGGCCACGACGCCGATGGCGATAGGAAGGCGAAGGAGTGGAAAGGGACAGGCCATGATGTAGTTGTAACCGCTTGGAGGACTACGGCTGTCATAAGAGCATGCGAGCCACGAGTGGCCCAGCTGGAGCACGCGGAGCAAGCTGTAACGACGATAGCTAGGGTGGCAGTTAGTCACGCTGGTTTTGTAGACCTAAGGGTTTTTGCTTACGAATTGTAAAGATATGCCTACATGCATAGTATATAAATAAGCATGATTTTAGATGAGAAAGGGTTGTTGTTTGTTGGGTTGTTGAACTCTTCATTTTGGTTAAGTGTGGATTATTTTAGAATCTTAATCTTAGAAAACCATTGTAAAGGCTCTGCAGTTGAGTGTGCAGAGACCTATCTGAGAGAGAAGAGAGTCTGCAGCTGAGTGCGTAGACTAAGAACAGTTGTACCCTACCCATTAAGAACAATATTAAAAACCGTTCTTGTGGACATAGCCTCCATCCGGGGGGTGAACCACGTTAAATTCTGTGTTGTGTGACCAATGTGTTTTATGATTGTTTAATTTCTAGATATGTGTGTTTAATGCTGGAAACTTCTGTATGTGATTGCTATTATATGTATTCACCGCAGTGAATGGGAATAATATGTTAAGTAATACATGCACAGAGGACTGTTAAGTATTCAACATGTATGGATCTGTCGGTTGGAATGTATGAAGCTATCTATTGGTCAAGTAGTGAACACTGAGTTTAAGCGCAGTGTTGGAGCGCGGAGTAACGTATGTCATTAAACCATCCACAATTTACTAATAAGACTTGAATGGAGTAAAGCGATAAAGGACGTTAAGTAGAATTGAATATCCTGGTAAGGATGCGCAGTCTCATGGATGTGTCGAGTCATTGAAGGTTACTGCGAGGTAGCTCTTGATAGATTACTATCGTAACGCAAAGGTATCCTGTACTGCACAGTAATTGGCGGTGCGAGTGCAGTTGTGCGCTGAAGGCGCAAGTGCGAGAGCGTAGTTGCGCACTGAAGTATCCGACGCAGGATAGAAGGTTCACATAGTATCTATCCGCGCAACCCGTAAGAAGTGCACTACTTATTAGCTTTCCCCCCATCGCATCACCCAGTTGTGGAAACTTGATTCCGCAACCACCCCCTCCAGCTTTGCCTCGTGTGAGACCTCAGGGGTTTTGTTGGTTCCTTGAACCGCGAAGTACCTAGGTCTACACTGGAAACCTCAAGAAGGTGATCGATATCCAACATCCACATAACACCTTGCAACACTCAGACAAAGAACCAAGTTAGCGAGGAATTAATGCAGAGAGGGTATACTCAAATGCAAATGCAACTCACTGCGCAGAGAAGAAAAGGAGTGACCGAACCCTAACTCTTCAAGCAAACACCCAAGATAGTTTGAGATCCTGGAAATGCTAAGAAATGTCGTGAGGAGAACCTTATCATCCTGGATGCTCATGAAAGGTTTGGAATCACAACGGGAAACCGAAAACCAATTTACAGCTGCAGATGTGAAATTTTTAGGGCTTTCTAATTATCCTGCATTCCTTCCATAATTGAGAGTTTGCATGGCCGGGCAAGATGAGAAAATGAGCATAGATGGCTCAAGTGTTCGCTCGAGAGAGATCTTCCCCTTTAATCTTGAAGTGGTCCAGTTATCAAACTAGACTAACCATTAACGTGATACATGGTTAATGGTATTCATATGTTGATTAAAGTAGTCCGACAGAAGGCAAAATTCTTGGAGCAGCTTGCCTAAATAGATCATCTTCAAGGACAATGGTTGAAAAAAATCAGTGTTGTAGACTATAATGTAAAGATAATGGTCGAGCATGAAATTCAATGGAGGGAGCAATATGAAACCATGTAGTCTAGTTATTAATTTTTCAAACCAAGAAGTGACCTCGGGTTGAGATTTAGCATGACCAAGGAATGAAGTCTCGGCCAGATGTTGTTTGAAATCATAGGCCACATTTCGTCCTGACTAAAAGATGTAGTAGCGACCTCACTCCATATTCGAAGTGAAGTTATCTTGGGACTTTGGAGCGCACATGCGAAGAGACCGCTTGCATAAAGGGGTTCTCGTCTTCAAATTCCTCATGTCAAGCTCGTAGATTCCCAGAATTATATTGTTTTGTTTTTTCATCGTCCAATTTTGGCTACAGGGTTATGCCTATTCTGCGTACATTAATATTGGCTTCTAGCTCATTTTGTTTTTTCATTATCTAATTTTGGCTATAGGGTTATGCCTATTCTGCCTACATTATTATTGGCTTCTCCAAGCTAGAATAGGAGTTGGAAGTTTTTAAATTCGCGTGTTTTTAGAACATTTCCAATCTTGCATATGTTAATGACATAACAAATGAAATGTTTTGGGCCAAGAAGTTATGATGAGACAGGAATTCACAAGCACTGTGAATCCATAATGATATGCTTGGAACTCCGAGCTTTCTTGTTGTTTTATGCAGAAACGAAACAAACCCATCGAAGATGATACATGTTACCGGAGGAACACCATCTGGTTGTGAATGCTTCAAATTGTCCATCATCTTGTCGAAATACAGAGAGTCGTTATCAGTGAAGTATGGCCATAGATCGACTAGTTTGGATGTCCGACCATGTTCTTGGGGCAGGCCATCTGGAATCGTCTCAGATATGAAGTTTGGTAGAGATTTAATATATTCCACCAATGCGGATTTGTTGACGCGCTCTTGTATATATTGGGTATTAGCGAAGGTGATATAGAAGCCTCGATCATACAAGGTTTGGGCCAGCCGCATCATACGGTTAATACCAACTAACATAAAAGAAGCCACTGAGAAGCTTTAACGATTAGAGCATGGGTGATTGGGCCCGTTCCAGGTACAATATTCCATTAATCAATGATCAGGGAATGGCACTCCGGGATAAACGTAGTTAATCATATTGCACATCAAGATTGATGACAAGTTTACGTGCGTGAGACACATGTCAAGTGAAATCCACGTTTCAAAAATCAAGGTAAAAATCAAATGTTTTAACAAAGTTAAACTTTTCAAGTTGGAAAATTTACTCCACACCGACCACTTAATATATGCAAAATGATCGCATAATGTCACTGACATAATAAAGGAATCTATTTTTTCACAAAATTACTAAAAGCACAGTTGTTATTTTTGGTAAACTTGTATTATAGAGGTAACCATTTTAACCTTTAATATAGAATACTACAGTTACTAAGCACTTTTGCAATGCACTGTTGTAATTGGATTTAAGCTCTTTTTTTTACATAGTTTTTTAATTAAACAAAGATGTGTTCTATCTTTTGGTAAAATTTATTTACTCCTTCCTAAGATTGAAGTGACAACTTTCTTATCAGACTTACTAAACATGAAAAATCACTTACCTCGATGTCATTTATTTCAATGACACCATTATTTATTTCAAAGACACCATTATGTGAAACACGACATCTACTTATGTGCATGGAAAAGAAAAAAAATAACGGTTGTGTGGATTAAACGTGTAAACATGCAAAATCACTTACCTTGTTATCAAAGATAGCATTTTTTTAACTTAGGTGGAAAAGTATTTTTTTCATGCTAGAAGAAAGGGCTGAAGATGTCATTTTCAACCAAGCCAAAAGTAAGCATCCCCAAGCAATGTGCATATTTGCATGAATGCAATAACAAAAAAACACAACAAAATGATTCCTACAAAACCATGGATTAAACCTACTAGTGAAATGAATCATTTGGATATTTATAACAAGTTCCATGGAATGTATGTTATGGCATTTGAAAGGAAAAACATTGACTACTTGTTTCTGATTTTGATGTCTGCATTTGCAATCCTTGTTATCATATTTGGAGGGACTCTTTCCTCTTTAGATTGTTAGAAATTTTAATGATCCTACACTCTTCATGGTAGCTACCAGACAACAAAATGTTTCTTAGCATGAAAATATGTATGCTGTGTATTATTGTGCTATATTTTTCAGTCATCTCCACTTATTTCTTACTGTTTTCACTAACTCAAGGTGAAACCACACATTTGATCACTACCTCAAGATGACCTCATACCTTTAAAAAAAACTTATGGGAATTGAACCTTGTCCACTAGTGAAAAGCTTCACTCCTCGTCAATGAATCCAAACCGTTTGGACTAGCTTTATATTTTTTTTAACTTCTCAAAGATTTGTAATAAGACAAAAACTTATTCTTCCATCTAAACACGAGATATTAAGCATTCCAAAATCATGTAAAAAATAATTATTTACTTTCTCTTACGTGAAACATTAAGACGTCCTCGAAAAATTAAGGTCAAATCCTAACTAATAACAATACACAAGTTAATATATAGAATGTACCTAGATACATTATATATGTTTAACGAAGGGGATACTAATGAGCATATCTTGTAAAAAGAATCTTATATTTTCACATTCTTTGCATATGTGTTTACTTCCTCCATTGTAAGTAAACTAGAAAAAAAAACACAAAAAACACAAAAGAAACTCTAAATCCACACTGTTGTCACGTTGCCTTGTTGTCTTGGGATTGCAAGGATACAACCCTCTAGAATATCACAACCAAGAGAGAAACAACAAGGAACTAACATACTAACACCTAGGCCACAAGCATAACTCTAGAAACTCATTTTTATTATGTGCATAATTACCATGTAAGAAGAAAGAAAGCAGTTACCATCTTAGTGATAAATTAGCATAGTCAGAACAATTTATTAATGAACCAAAACAAGAATTCCCCTTTGACATGCATCGAAGTCCCCTATTGTCCATGAAACAAGAATTTTTGCATTTTTCCCACATTCCAGGATTGCATCAACACTTTTTATAATTACATCCATTTTATTAATAAAAATATCTACAACAAAACCAAAGGGCTCTTAGATCAAAATAAGCATATGAATATCATTTCCCACTAGCTACCAGCTAACTTCAACATACATAGTATAATCCCAATGCAGATTACCAAATTGTTGGGACGTTGATCTAGAGCTCATTTTATAATTGTATTACTAGCCAAGTGAGCATTATAACAAAAAATAATAATGGTAGGCACTATTGTTTAGAACAACATTGCAATGTAATTCAGTCTAAATCATCCACCTTTAGTTGGCTAGGAACCACAACTGCTTGAAACTTGTGAAAATGCTAGATTGTGCACGGAAGGACTTCTTGGTAATAATCCAACCATTGTTCAACAACATTTATAAATCAAGTAGTATTAAGATATTACATTTCATTTAATGAATTGCCTGGAGCTCCATGAGGAGATTAAATCATTTATATAATTCCATCTTGATCTAGATGAAGGATTTTAATTAGTTTCATAACTGCAATAAGAGCTTCATTAGCAGCTCATTTTCCCCTAAGTTGAATAGTATTATGAACAAACTTAATTTGGTATCTCCTACGTATGTAAATTGAATTCCTTGATCTAATTATGCAATGACATGGCATTCCGTTTTATGATAACTCCAAAGATATTGTGCTTTGCTTGACATGACTAAATAAGAAATGATTATCAAGCAAGGACAGAGAAACCATAATCCCAAATAACATGATATAACATCTGCAATGTCCCTGGAAACAAGGAATTCCAAACTATTGTCTCCATGATGATTGATGTTACTAAAACACACTCGGAGGATTTAGAGGAGGATTCTACTTTTACACATCATGGCTTTCACAATCACCATATCCTTGATTAGTTAATCCACTTTGACTCCCAATATACCAACAAAAGAAGTGGTTGAATGGAGACATGGCTTATTGGCCTTTCCCTTATTGGAGGGGCCAAATATGCTACTATCTCAAGCTAATTGTATAGGATGTCTAGGCTTCCTCTTCGAACAAATTTTAGTGGGTGATCCATTATTTAGAATAGAAACAAAATTCAATCAATCTTCTACTATATGCTCTCCTCTTATTGTTTGTAGCAGTACTAGTGGAACTATAATGATAACTTCCTTTTTGGGTTCCTAGTATTTTTTTCCCACAACTTCCATAAGTCAATTGTATTCATCTAGGTTGATTGACATCTTGATGAGCTAATTCAATTTAGGCTCTTGAGCTAGTTTTCATAACTTTAAAGGGAAACCAAGGGTTTACAAGTAATTATGAGCAGATTGTAATGAAAATCCACATGTGTTAGAAAATTATTTTCAAAGATTTATTGGCCATTTGAGAATATAAAGTGAGAAATTAGTATTTATGGGATACCTAGTCACAACCTGTAGAATCTTTGTCTAAGCTTATTAGACCACATGTTGGTAAATGTAGATGTTGGATTAATGTATCATGGAAAGGATGGCATGGACTAAGTAATAATTAAGTGGCTCCATGGAGCAATGGATAAAGCACATGGTCTATAGTCCTTAACACCTCACAAAAAGGTATCATCCCATGAAGGAGCTAGATATTGTAACCCCATGAAAATTTTCACAATGGATGCTAAATTGGTAAATATGATGGGCAAAAATGAAGCCCATGTTGAGTTCTAAAAAATTACTAATCAAAAGGTGTGATATTACATTTTAAAATTATGGTGAAGATTGGTGGTGGAAAAATTATAATTATTTTTCCTTCTTATGCATAGTTATAACTTCATGATACAAAGGAACGAATATTAGGACCATATGTAATTCCCCCTTGCATGCAAACTACATACTTCTACAACATATCACCAACATATGTGGAAAGTAAAATCATTGACTTTAAAGATTCATATGCTATGAAATGATGCCAAAATTGTAGCAAATGTAGCTAATTAGGAAAGACAAATTGCATCCCATGCAAAGATGGTTATGACAAGACCAATATAATCACATGAAATTTTAGTGTTAACCCACATTCAAAGGAGGGAATACAATGTTTCAATTGGGAGAATCCACCCTGTACAAATCTAATCTCTCTTAATAAAATTTGTCAATGACTTTCCCAAGAAGCTTGCGATGGCAAATTGTGAGCAGGTTGGCACTCCCATGAAAGCAAGAATGAAGTGAGGAAAGATGAAGAAGAGAAGTCAATGAGCATAATATGCAATAAGTGGGAAGTCATATTAGTATGCCTATTACTTGCACTCACATTAATTTTATAGTCGACACAATGTGAAGGTACATTTTAAAAAACTAAACTAAGTCACTCGAATGTTACAAAGAGAATATTATGATACACCAAATAAACTCTAAATTTTGCACTAACATATATGTCAAAGGTGAACACTTTCTATGGTTAGATTTATTGGTTCTAACTAGGCTAGTTGGATATATGACAAAGAATCCATTTATGAGTATCCATTTTAAAAGGGATTAGCAATGACTTGTGGAGTAATCGCAAAAAATATACAATTGTGTTTTCTTGTATTGAAGTGGTGTGGTTGAGGCAAATTTGAGTGTTTTCTTGTATTGAAGTGGTGTGGTTGAGGCAAATTTGAGTGTATATTGGAGTGAAGTAAGAAAATCTTACTATTAGGTTTTGTGATAACCATAATGCAATTCATTTAGCAAAGAATTATAAAACTTAAAACATCTGTATCTAATATCAAAACCATAAAAAATAATGGGTGAGATTTTTACCAAATTCCTGGGCTGTGCATCTCTGTTATTTTAACCTTTGTAGTTGGCTTTTAATGGAGTTAGTTAAATCACATAAATAATGGAATTGGATCCGGCTGCTGCATCTCTGTTATTTTTAACCTTTGTAGTTGGCTTTTAATGGAGTTAGTTAAATCACATAAATAATGGAATTGGATCCGGCTGCTACGTTTCAGAACCTCAGCGAACTCCTGACAGCAATGTCTGAATAATAACACGGGAAATTAACCATCCATGGCGGTCACAAACACCACTTAAGAGCTCTGGCGCAAGGTGGTCGGTCCCCGAGAGTTATTGAAGTAGTACTACCTGTCTACAAAATCATATGGGAAGATTTTAGAATGAAAGCCATTTTAATTATTGAAGTAGTACTACCTGTCTACAACAACTGTATAATCAAATGTGATTGATATAGATAGATGGAAGTCATTATTTAAAATAATGGAAAATGACATGATTGTGCTAGCTGATAATCAGGATTGGTCGGCTTATCAGTTTCATCGTAGGTTAATCAAAATTTAGATTGTTGAAATAGTAATAAGAAGTGGTAAGCAATATTCATTAGGCAGCATAGTTATTAAGATTTTTGTTGTTGGTGAGTAGTTCTTATGTAAATTTTCGAGAATTTATATATAAATTAATTGACATACATTGCAGTAAAAATCTTAATAACTCTGCTGCAAGATAGATATTACTTGCCATAAAAGAGTGCTACATTGCAAATGGGGACCATAAATCTAATGTTAGAATTTTGATAACGTGAAAGATAACTAAGAGAAACCGTTTGCACACAGGGGAATATTATCAGAATGCCTCAGCAGTTCCGGTACTTTCAACAGTATCAACTGAACAATGAGTTTTCTGCTCAGATCTTTACAATGGGTAATTCTTTTCAGCCAAACCAGGATTTGTTCGTCAACCCTGGGGCATATGGTAATGCTCTTTCCAAAGCTTTTTCTGATTATCAATCCTTGGTTTTAAACTGAAAGCTTTCTAAATACTTTTCCTGCAGGATTCTCGGATGCCAAGAACGCTTGCTGCGGACAAGGAATCTATAACGGCATAGGGCTTTGCTGGGCGACGTCAAACTTGTGCTCAACAGGGCCGCTTATGTGTTCTGGGACCAGTATCATCCCACTCAACGTGCAATTAGCGTTATTGTCGACCGCTTATTTTCCGGTTCCATCTCTGATATCTATCCTGTCAATTTAAACGATATGTTGAAACTTAACGTCTGAGGTCTATGTCGTCCATCATCATCACCAACGAGGGAAGAAGATTTCAAGTGCTGAAAATTTATTTATATTAATCAGCAAATATCAACCACTTTTAAAAATATGACCTTCATTGTAATAATAGTGTTTTCTTATGTATTTTCTATTTATCTTATTTATTTTGAAAATTTGATGAAATTAACAATGACCTTGTTTTAGATTTAGATAATTTTGTCTTAAATTTATCTAATTTTTGGCTAACTTGACGTTTGACTTTTTTTTCTTCTTCTAATTTTGTGTTTTATAAATTATTTGTATTTATTTTTAAATTAAAATATTATATTTCTAAAAATTGTTAAATTTATTTTGAGTTTTTAAATTATTATATTTAATATTAAAATTACACAAAACATTTTAAAACATTATAAAAAAATTTGTTTGGAAAAGTAAATGCAATTTGATTTTCTATCTAAAATCATATCCCTACCTTGGAAGAGAATAATAACATTAGTACACAATTTGTAATACAATCAACCAAGTCAAATCTTGTAGGGTTAAGATGTCAACACAAATTTTGTTCTATGTGAAAACAAAGTTCTGAATCTATCAACAATCTCTTTGTAAACTATTTTTTCGCTCGTATTGTTTGGTAAGTGGTTATTTCAATTTTACATATTCTTTATGCCCGGAAGGAAACAACAATTGAAGCAAATCTTAGATCTTGGGTGCATCAATTTCCTCAGCTTAAGGCTATACCAGCCTTTGTGTGCTTCGGCATCTGGACAACCATAAATGTTTGGATTTTTGAAGGCACTTTGATACATGCTTAGGTGACCAACGTTAAAATCATCAGCTTATACAGAGAACACTATTCAATGAAGGGAAAAAAAAGCAAAAGATTATCACATAATCTGTGTTTCCTACTGAAGGAATTATAGGCTTTTTTTATGGTGCTTCTAGTGCTACTCAAGGTGGATGTGGGATGGTGATTAGATTTTTGACAATAAATAATATTTATTATAAATTGTATTTATTATGAATTGGTGTTGGCATTAGCTTTAATACTAGAGCAGAGTTGTTGGCATTGTGAAGATCCTTTCTGTTTGCTAAATACAGGAATTATGCTTCACTTCATATTTTTAGGGATTTCAAAATCATGGTGGATTAGGTAAACAACATCGTTACTCTTATTGTGGAAACTGTTAATATTTAATATGCTAAGACTGAAAATAGCAGCATTACATTCCATTTCACAATAATAGCATATACAGGATCACTGAAGAAACAACAAGCATAGCATAAACACAAGAGACACAGATTTATCCTGGGAAACCCTCATGGGGTAGAAAACCCAGTAAAGCTTCCTCAATATAGATGACCAGCAATACACAAAGATGCAAACCAAAGATATGATCTCCTCCTCCACCATAGCAGACCTCTCCTCCACAAGTGCTCCTTTCTCAAGTGAGTGTATGTATCAAATGAGGAACACACCTCCTCTATTTATACACTACACTGACATGTATTTTACAAAGGTACACGTAGGCTCGTATTTAACCAATGGGTTAAATACCCCACTACAACTGACTGGGCCGACCCCTCTAGGGTGGTCTAATAACCCTTTGACCCACATAACATATACAGGGCCGACCCCCACTAGGGAAGTCTAATAACCCGAGTTACTACATTCCGACGGAGGAATAAACATCTCCGGATATACAATAAGATCTTCACGGAGGAATGAACATCTCCGGAATAATAAAGTACAAATATAATATTCTTTGAAGTTACAATATCTCAACACTCCCCCTTAACGAGAAGGATATTATAACAACATCTGCACGAGCAAGGAGTCATCAACATCATACATGATACATCTATAAATCATTGGAAGCTTTCTCAACATCATCAGTAACTCAAGCAGTTACTGGAACATCTTCAATACTGGAACATCGACATCTTCAGTATTGAGTCTTTATCTTCTGTAGCACTTGAACAGCTACAATAATATCATCATTTGGATCCTCACAATTATCGTCATCACACGATCATCAGCATCGTCATCTCACGATCATCATCATCGTCATCGCACGATCATCAGCATCGTCATCTCACGATCATCAGCATCGTCATCTCACGATCATCAGCATCGTCATCACACGATCATCAGCATCGTCATCACACGATCATCAGCATCGTCATCACACGATCATTAGCATCGTCATCACACAATCATCAGCATCGTCATCACACGATCAACAACATCGTCATCTAGATCATCACGATCAGCAGCATCGTCATCTAGATCATCACGATCAGCAGCATAGTCATCTAGATCATCACGATCAATAACATCGTCATCTAGATCATCACGATCAACAACATCATCAATACAAGTATAAATATCATTAATACAAGTATCCTCATCAATACAAGTATACACATCATCAATACAAGTATCCTCATCAATACAAGTATACACATCATCAATACAAGTATCCTCATCAATACAAGTATACACATCATCAATACAAGTATCCTCATCAATACAAGTATACACAATAGCAGCATACCCTGCAACACACAAGATCCAATTACGGGATGATCAATCCCTCTCACTTTAGGACATAGGTCCAAGGATGATACAATCCTGATCCGCTTACGGGATGATCAGTCCCTCTCAGTTTAAGACAACTCTCATGTCCATGGATGATGCAATCCAGATCAACTTACAGGATGATGAATCCTTATCACTTTAAGACACCTCACCATGTCTAGGGACGAGGAAATCCCAATCTATTTACTGGATGATTAGTCCTTATCACTTAAGACATCTCACCATGTCTAGGGACGAGGCAATCCCAATCTATTTATAGGATGATTAGTCCTTATCACTTTAAGACATCTCACCATGTCTAGGGACGAGGCAATCCCAATTTATTTACAGGATGATTAGTCCTTATCAGTTTAAGACATCTCACCATGTCTAGGGATGAGGCAATCCCAATCTATTTACAGGATCATTAGTCCACTCAATCTCATTTAGGACTATCCTTCCTTTCAAAATTACTGGATTTACTGTCCAAGGATGATTTAATCCATTCAATTCATTTAGGACTATCCTTCCTTTCGGAATTACTGGATTTACTGTCCAAGGATGATTTAATCAACTCAATTCATTTAGGACTATCCTTCCTTTCGGAATTACTGGATTTACTGTCCAAGGATGATTTAATCCACTCAATTCATTTAGGACTATCCTTCCTTTCAAAATTACTGGATTTACTGTCCAAGGATTATTTAATCCACTCAATTCATTTAGGACTATCCTTCCTTTCAAAATTACTGGATTTACTGTCCAAGGATGATTTAATCCACTCAATTCATTTAGGACTATCCTTCCTTTCGGAATTACTGGATTTACTGTCCAAGGATGATTTAATCCACTCAATTCATTTAGGACTATCCTTCCTTTCGGAATTACTGGATTTACTGTCCAAGGATGATTTAATCCACTCAATTCATTTAGGACTATCCTTCCTTCTGGAATTACTGGATTTACTGTCCAAGGATGATTTAATCCACTCAATTCATTTAGGACTATCCTTCCTTTCGGAATTACTGGATTTACTGTCCAAGGATGATTTAATCCACAACCATACATTTAGGACCAACGTCCAAGGATGACTTAATCCTCAACCGTACATTTAGGACCTACGTCCAAGGATGACTTAATCCTCAACCGTACATTTAGGACCTACGTCCAAGGATGACTTAATCCTCAACCGTACATTTAGGACCGACGTCCAAGGATGACTTAATCCTCAACCGTGCATTTAGGACCACGTCCAAGGATGACTTAATCCTCAACCGTACATTTAGGACCTACGTCTAAGGATGACTTAATCCTCCACCGTACATTTAGGACCATGTCCAAGGATGACTTAATCCTCAACCGTACATTTAGGACCTACGTCCAAGGATGACTTAATCCTCAACCGTACATTTAGGACCTACGTCCAAGGATGACTTAATCCTCAACCATACATTTAGGACCTATGTCCAAGGATGACTTAATCCTCAACCGTACATTTAGGACCTACATCCAAGGATGACTTAATCCTCAACCGTACATTTAGGACTACGTCCAAGGATGACTTAATCCTCAACCATCCACCAAGGACTTCATTCTCGAAGACATACGTCTACGGCTCTTCTTTAGGACTGAAGTCCAGGGATGATCCAATCCCCTCACATGTTCACCAAAAACTTCATTCTCGAAAACATATGTCTACAGCTCTTCTTTAGGACTGAAGTCCAGGGATGATCCAATCCCCTCACATGTTCACCAAGAACTTCATTCTCGAAGACATACGTCTACGGCTCTCTTGAGGATGATGCAATCCTATCATGTCCACCAAGGACTTCATTCTCGAAGACATACGTCTACGGCTCTTCTTTAGGACTAAAGTCCAGGGATGATCCAATCCCCTCACATGTTCACCAAGAACTTCATTCTCGAAGACATACGTCTACGGCTCTCTTGAGGATGATGCAATCCTATCATGTCCACCAAGGAATTCATTCTCGAAGACATACGTCTACGGCTCTCTTTAGAACATATGTTCAAGGATGATGCAATCCCCTTGTCACCTTTGACCCTATCTAAGGACCATCCACCAACCTCTTTGTCGGCATCACTAATATAGGTATCCTCATTATCGACCTCACTATCGATGCAGGCAATCTCATCATGAGTTATCACATCACTCCCCCTTTTGAGGAGGGTCCTTCTGAACTATATTAAGTTTGTCTCAAAAAACTTTACTTGAGGTAGAGGTTTGGTTAGTACATTGGATTGGTAGAGGTTTGGTTAGTACATTGTTACAAATTGAAACTTTTGGTTCCTTTCTGCACCATATCGTCTGTGTATAGAAACAATATTCAACCTTGTAGCAAAGGTTGAGATCCTCATCACCCATGGTGATCATTAAGCTCATCAATTGATTATCGATCCTGGGTACCCATACATAACCTGATTCACACTTCTTCTTTAATTACACCATTAAGAGAATGGTCTTATCTAGCCACTTGGAGCAAACATCTTATCATGATTCTCTTCCTCTTTCTAAGAGAATTTTCTAGCCACAAGCCTTCTATAGTGTGTTTGATTTGTAAATCCTTTTGTTTGAACATCCATCGCTTGTTCAGTGTTCATCATTCATCATGATCTTTCCTACAAATAAAAATTAAGTACACGATTAGTAATACTTCATAATCATCAAATCATATTGACATGATAACCTATTATGCATACAGATATCATTTACACAGTTATGTAACTATTTTGACCAATACTTTGGCACAACACTTTCCCATATCCTGTATGCATACAGTGGCTATCTAGATGCCTTCCATCTCTACCAGAACATACTATTGAGAGTGTGCACAGCTCTCAGCATGTCAGCAAAGAGGTTTCATTGTAGACAAGCAACAATGGAATGTTTGTCCAACTTACCAATCATATGCATATTAGTAGTATATTGTTCAATGCTCTATGAATGTTTACACTCAGCATGATATATTCTAGGAATACAAATATGCATACAAGCAATATCATTTACTATTTCAAATAACATCTCAAATACTTATCTTTTATGTTTGTGTGGTTGCCTCCCGCTTGATCTTCTATATGTCTTTTGAACTTCTATTCATTCTGTACCACTGTGCATGCTCAAGTGTGCACTAGTGTCATCCTCATACACAGACATACATTCATTAGTATATTCTCAATATTATCAAAACATTCTAGTTCTAAATAATATTTGAAAATGTATAGTCATGATTATAGATAATATTCAAGGTTTCAAGGAAGTCTTCTTTTACTTCTTCATATTCTTGTTTGATCATAGTACTCTTCTGGTTAATTAGATCATCAAGATAAGAGACATAATATGCATAAACCCTTGATTACTAACTTTATGAATAAGCATAACCAATCATACCAAGTATACTTATATAAGGGATCCTAAAGTAAGATTCTAACTTGTCATAGGAAAACATACCTGGATTAGTATATCTACTTAGCTATGTACAACATACCTAAACAATCTCTTCAATGATTTAGAGATCCTGAGCTAGAACCTGCATGTCTCACAGGTTAAGCATAATATAACAAAGTCATACATACCTCCTAAGTAGAACAAAGATTATGGATGAGTCTTTGTCTTCATGTTGTCATGTTTTAAGGAGCTTGATTTGTCTTTTGTGATGTACCTGTATCTTGTTAGCAAACGACATCAACCTCATACAACACCATAATGCATTAGTACAATCATATAGCCCTAATCAATGAATGTCTTCGATCATTCACATGCATTCATACTATTACTAGGGTGATAAGACAATTCTAACATTAATCAAGATTGTACTAATAAATAACATGAAGACAAACACATTATGAACTTAATCAAGAATCAGATTTCAAGACATACCTGAACCTCAAGTCATACCTGTCGAGACTTCTTGTAGTCTTCTTATGTAAGGCCTTAGCCTCAACTCCCCCTGAAACTTGATCTAGAGCTTGATTAGGGTTTGCTAGAGAAACCCTAAAAATTCAATCTTTGACTTTCACACTTCCGAACGAATGGAAGGATGTGTCTTGCTGAGATGATCAAACTAGCATACTTCAATTTTGAAATCTCCAAAAATTGACCCCTCAAAATTGCCTTTCAAACTTCTAGATCTTCTTGACAGGATCCCGAACTAGGGTTTGATGAAGCCCACCCTTTTGCTCAATCAAAAGGTTTGATCCAAGGCTCTAAACTCTTATTTTTCTGAGGAGCTTCCAGCCGTGGATTCCGATTCCAAAAATTCTAACTTTCTCCGAAACCCTAAATTCCGGAAGCCATGAATAAAGGTGCTCCAAAAATAATTCTGTTTTGACAGAAATATGCACCTGATTGTTTCTGCTATAACTCTGAAATTTTTGCTCCACAGGGTCTGAAAACGTTTTCTGTAGTAGCCTGACCTGTCATCTTTCCATCCTGATAGGTCTGACCTCAATTGGATTTTCTAAGAGAGAGTTATGCCAAGTGTCGCAACGTGACCTGTTTATGGGATAAAACAGGAGAGCGAACTTGTACGGCATGCCACGTGTCACTGTTTGACCTTCAGCCTCTGAAAACTTTTCCTGAGATAGCTCTCCCTGTTAGCTTTCTATCCTGATAGGTCTGACCTCAATTGGACTCTCTGAGAGAGAGTTATGCCAAGTGTCGCAATGTGACCTGTTTATGGGATACAACAGGAGAGCGAACTTGTACGGCATGCCACGTTTCACTGGTTCACCTTCGACCTCTGAAAACGTTTCCTGAGATAGTACAGTATGTGTACTACCTGTCACTTTTTACGAAATTTCAGTTGGAGCTTCCTAGCCCAAGTTATGACCTTTTTTCCAAGGTTACCTGATTTTGACTGAGATCTGGAAGAGGCAGAAACCCTAACTTGTACTGATCATAAATCATAAAGTACAACGAATCTGAGGGTGCCCTTTGGACACAAGGTACCTGGGGATGTTATCTTCGACCTGTAAACGTTTCAGACCCTGAAACTTCGCATAAATGGATTTATAGCGAAAGTTCCACGATGACTGGTTTTTGCTATGTAAAACCCTAACCTTCAAATTGTCGTAAGTAAAGCAAGTGTCGTAAGTGCCGTACCTTGCCTTCCTTCAGGTTAGCTCTGATACCATGTTAATATTTAATATGCTAAGACTTAAAATAGCAGCATTACATTCCATTTCACAATAATAGCATATACAGGATCACTGAAGAAACAACAAGCATAGCATAAACACAAGAGACACAGATTTATCCTGGGAAACCCTCATGGGGTAGAAAACCCAGTAAAGCTTCCTCAATATAGATGACCAGCAATACACAAAGATGCAAACCAAAGATATGATCTCCTCCTCCACCATAGCAGACCTCTCCTCCACAAGTGCTCCTTTCTCAAGTGAGTGTATGTATCAAATGAGGAACACACCTCCTCTATTTATACACTACACTGACATGTATTTTACAAAGGTACACGTAGGCTCGTATTTAACCAATGGGTTAAATACCCCACTACAACTGACTGGGCCGACCCCTCTAGGGTGGTCTAATAACCCTTTGACCCACATAACATATACAGGGCCGACCCCCACTAGGGAAGTCTAATAACCCGAGTTACCACATTCCGACGGAGGAATAAACATCTCTGGATATACAATAAGATCTTCACGGAGGAATGAAACATCTCCGGAATAATAAAGTACAAATATAATATTCTTTGAAGTTACAATATCTCAACAGAAACTCTTGAACCGTGGTGCATTAGGGTAAATCTCCTCAAATATTACTTCTCTCACTTATCCTTTAATCATATTTACAATTCCTACAATCAATTGGCCGACCAACTTTCAAAAGAGCAGTGAATGTTATTGAGGGCATTTTGTTTTTTAAGAATTTGAGGATTTCATAAGGTTGTTGAAGCTTCTCTTATAGCATACTAGTTGGCATATGTATGTCCTATTATGTAGTTGTATTATGCTTCCTCCTAGATTATATTGTTCTATTCTTTGTTTTCGGTAGGGGGCTTTGGTTTGCATTATGATCTTGGCAGATTGCCATGAAATTTTGTTAGACAATGGTCATGTAGTTTGCATAAGATCCCTAGCGTTAGGCTGATTTCTTGAATTTATTAAAGAGCTTTGTTGGTTTCAAAAAGTCATACTCATGGTTTTTTTGAATTATAACTTTAATTCAAGTTCAAAAATAGCTTTTTTTATGTGATAAAATACAAATCTAAAAAAATAATTTACATTTTTTTCAAATAATAATCTACACTATACCTTGCTAATGCATCTTTCCATAATTGTTATGATTAATCCTTCACAAGCTTGTGCGTTGGCAAATGCTCAAATACTCTTTTTGAATAAATTTTAATCTTATAATTATCATTTAAAAGATTTTATTAAAAATTTAGTTTCATATATATATATATAATCAAGTTTGTATATTTATTAATTTTTTATTATTTAAAAGCCATTAATTCTATGTTTTTATGATGTTCTTAAAACAAATCCATAATGAATATAATTTCATTCCACTTACCAACTTAATAAATGAATATTAAACATATACCAAGGAACTCTGGGTTGAACAATCCTTTCATCTAAACAACAATTATCATATACATGGGTACATATGCTCAGAATCGATGCATACTTCCTTTAAGCAGAATACTCCAAGGAGAACCGATGTAGAAGTCCGAGGTTGCCAAAGATGCTACAATGCTATACAAATTAACAGTAGGGACAACTACAATGCTATACAAATTAACAGCAGGGATATTTACAATGCTATATAGATTAACAGCAGGGATATCTATAAGGTAAATATTATCCAGTTTGCCATAGGCCATTTAATGCGGCGATAATAGGTTTGTTTGTGGCTGTTTAAGATTTAATGGCTAATCTACAATGTTATACAAATTAACAGCAGGAATATCTACAAGGCAAACATTTTCCAACCTACTACAGGCCATTTAATGGGGAGATAGTAGATTGGTTAGATTGATTAGCTGCTGCTTAAGATCCAACGGCTAACCAACCTGCTGCCGCCGCATTAAATAACCTACAACAAACTATATAATATTAACCAATCTACAATACTATACAAATTAACACCAAGGACATAGCCACCTACAATGACACTTGTTTAAGTTTTTGTACTATTGAAAATTTGAAATTTCCACTTTAACCACTGCAAAAAGGTAAAGTCATTTAAGAATTTAACCACTTTATCGAGTGAGATGCTTAACAATCTCTTATTCAAATTTTTAAAGTTTCACATTAACCACTCCAATAAGGACAAGCTGTTTAAGAACCTACAATTCAGTTCGAAACATCTTTGTGGGATATATATAATTCGTTTTATATAAGAAATTATATAGATGCTCATTAGAAATACTATATATATTCTTAAAAGAGTTTGACATGAGCTTACCGGATGTATGTGTTGAACCGTATTTGAATCAAAGATTGAGATCATCTTTTCACTCTGCAGGTACTTCGTAGATAGAGGAAGCAATGCATAAGACCGTTTATCAAACTTAAACAAATATTACTCCTCATAACAAAAATGGTTAAACAGCTGATGAGTGAGGGGATTTTAAGATTTATTTACAACTGAAGTTTAGATAACATTGTTGATTGCACTTAGAGTATTGACGTGCTTACAATTTAGTATAGGGAAGATGTTGTTACATTAGTCACTTTACTTTCCATGTAGGCTCAGAATTTATTAAAAATAAAAAGTAATAGAAAAATTTGATGTGATAGAGAATCTTGAGGGCAATTTTTTGTATGTGTAAAAAATTTAAGATAAAAAGTTATACCTCAATAAATTGGATCCCTTCCAATGCTTAAAAAACAGTACTTACTAAATCCCAATTTAAAATAGATCTCTACTAATACACAGTCGTAACTAAAAAAATAATAAATAATAATTATCCAACACTATAGTGATATGCCCAATTTGTCCTCAAGTGTTTGCCATTGAACACTGCAACCATCTTTATTTATGATGGGCAATGCACCCTCCAATGGCTTTGTACTGCAGATTTCATTGTCTACTATGCAGAGAGGAGACTACAACGCCTCAACTTCAAGATGACCATTTAACATTTTCATAGTTCATGAAATTGATTTACCTGAACACTAATAATATCTCAATATAAATAGAGAATATTTTTAATTAGAAACATGCTCAAGTTGAAATATTTACATTCATATTATTTTTTCATAAATTTGAAAAACTACTTTTATATCCATATGCTATAGTCCATATGAAATTGTTAATTTTCAAGCAAAACACTACAAATAATTTTTATTTAAACGGTTATACTATAAAAATATGATCATGTTATTCTATGTTGAATATAATTGGAAACTACACTTGGGTGTTCAATATGGACACCATTGAATATGGTAAGTGTTAACCGACCACATTGCTGTTTTGCTAATCCAATGAAATAGATTTTTTATTAAGCTAAGAACAAGCTCATATATGGTTTTACAAATTTAACTATGACTCCACTTCTTCATTGACATCTAAGGAGGTATCGCTAACCTGCATATGGATAACCCCATGAATATTGCATTTTTTTCAGGATTTTTTATTTGAGTAGTTGCTAAAGCTGGACTATTCATAGACATTTCAGCACTTACTGGGGTTGGATGATTCCTATTCATTTGAAGTGGTTGCTAGAGCTGTATTATTGATAGTGATTTCAGCCACTTGGATAAGGCCCAATCTATTTTCATAAATACCAAGAATTACATTTTTCTTATGTTTTTGCCTTTGACTTGAGCTTGGGGGAGCATTAGCTCTTGACGATGGATTATTCGGTAGAAATTCAGCACCCTTTGAATATGCTTGATTGACCTGAGATTGGATATGGCTAGACTCGTGATATCTATTATCAGAGTTACTAACAACATGCTGGCCGACATGAGCGTTCTGAGCTGCACATATGGCATTACAGTATCCTCTGCCTCCAAATGTGAACTGCTTGTTGCAGTTATGACATTCATATCTTGGTTGAAAAGTTTTCGAGTGCCCTGGGTTGTTCATATACCTGAATTTGCACCCATCTCTCAAGTTGCAAAAAAGACAAATTGGCTGAAATTTTTTTTCTACATAATTCCTTTTGTACTCTTCCATAGACAGATTTATCATGAAATCCATCATAAGGGCATCAGAAGGATCGTTGCCATTGCCAACATCTTCCATTGTCAATTCAATACAAGTTAGTAGGGATATAACAAGAAATGAGATATCCAGTTTGTTTTTGTTTTTGTTTTTTCTTTTTCTTTAGGTGTTCTATTGCTATTTTTGTTTTTTATGATTCTTGTTCCAAACTAAAAAAAACAATTGTAAACAAATTTTGGTAGCTGAACTGGTAGCATGCATGGATAACAACTAATACATAGTAGACAAAAGGTGATTACAACTATACCCTCATAAAGAACAAGTAACAGAGAAAGAACAAGTAACAGGTAACTTGTTTGAGACACTTAACTTATTATCTATGACACAAGTTAAGTGATTGTGCTAATCATAATAAATAATAAGCAAATAATTAATATGATAATATACAATCAACCTTATCACAATAAACAAATAATTAATATAACAATAAACAATTAACAAACAAATTTTTAACCTTATTACAATAAACAAATAATTAATATAACAATAAACAATTAACAAACAAATTTTTATAGTAGCAAATATTAATATGAATAATGCACAGAGATTTTATTTACTTCTTATCTTGATTCTGTGATGATTGTACCTTGATTCTATGATGATTGTAGTTGGTATATGTTTTTTGTGGGTAACTTTGGAAGAGAATAGTGGTTTGTTTTATGTGGGTAATTTTGGGATAGAATAGTTATTTGTTTTTTCTGAGTAAGTTGGTTTTATCTATAATAGTCTGTAGCCGGTTAGCTTACTCTTGTCAGGGAATATAAATAACTTTTGGATTATAATATTGTATGAATAATATGTTTACAAGATGTTTATGTATTTTTTGATTTAGTAAAAGTGAGGTTTTTTTTTTTTTTTTTTTAAATAAAGCACAAGACACTGAATGACCATAGAAATTGAATAGCCGATGCCACACATACCTTGATTATATGCCCTTTTCTATTTGTGTTATAGCCGCCCTTCAGGTTACTAGCTATTGTGCTTCCTCGCGACCAGCACACCTTCAAAATCGGACTCAAAAAGTTAGCATAACAACATAAATAACGATTCAAAGACTGTAGACTACATTTACACAATAAAAATTACAAATAAGTAAAGCCAATATGTTTGACTCACTTAAATGAACTTGCGCTGCAATAATAAGAGAAGAGTGGGAGTGGGAACACGGTTGAACCTGTGTGTTTAACTAAAGAACTTGATTTTTCTTTTTCAAGTAGACTTTCGAATGAATTATATTGTAACGGTGACAGCAGTTTCCATATCTGTGATATAATGATCTATTGCCTTTCTAGATTTGCCACGATATCTCTGATGGAAGGTATCCTATACAGTTAGATATTCTCTTGCTACGCTTTTATATGTATATTAGATTTTTTTTTTATAAAAGAAAAAGATAAATTATTATTATTGTTATTTATATAGATTTATTTAATGCTTATTATTTATAAAAATATTATATATTAACTACATTAATATCTTTAATTAGTACCTTTTCTTTCTTTTTTTTTGGAAAAAGCGTAATTTCATTAAAGTATAATTAAATTACATATTGTATAAAGGCTTCAGAATGTCCTTTCATGTATTTAGCTTTTTTGCTTCATGTATCAGAAATATGCAAATATAAGTAGATTCAAGCTCTACCGAGAGAGCATAATATCCCAAAGAAAATAATAAACCAGCTCGTATAGAGCTAAAAGAAAAACATAAAATAAAGAAAGCCACATGATGCAAAAAGTATCAATGGAAAAGCTCAAAAAGCTGGGAGTTGTAGAGTCACCGGATTCTAAACTGAAAACCACCAAAAGGAAGTTACGGTGTTTCCCACGAAGGTTCACACCGCACCGAGAAACATCCAGCCAAATTGTCGGTTGACAATAGCTGCCGACTGGTGCCACAGCTAATAGGAAGACAAGAATGCTTGCATCAGAGTGGATTTCCACCCCCAACTAACTGCAGCCAATGCCCTCATAGTGGACGCACTTCCCATCAACACGCCACAGCACATGTTCCGCCACCGCCGCCACTGATAAACAGGTGAATCTCGACAGGCAATGGGTCGCCGCGTGAAGTCTCCATCACCTCCCCGCTTGTATTGAGCCATCCATCACCTGTGCCACACCTGTAAAGGTTCAAAGGAGCCATTGCAGAGAACTTCCACCACCGACTGCCGCTGGAAGTCCCACCAGTAGAATCCACCACCACACAAAGAAACCGCCGTTGTCAAAACCAGAATGGATCCGCCCTCAACCAGTGCGCCAAGAAACCTCTTCCAAGCGGCACACAAACGTAGAGGAGAAAGGGGGGAGGCGGCCATGGAAGGAGCCATGGCCGCTGATTTCTTCATGATCACGTCTCAACCCTTCCAAAACGTCGCAGACCTAAAAAAAACCTAAAAAATGTTCCCAGAAAAATGAAAAATGAAAAATGTTTCGTCTTAATATTCTCTTATATTACTATATAAGGAGAATTAGTACTCTTTCTATTATAAATAATCTACATAATAAGTTGTAGGGACATCTCATAGTTCTTAATCATTTGCAATTATCAATCAAATATTACATCTTAATCTTTTAATTTTCTTTCTTCGAAATAAATATAAGTGGAGCTACATAGGAGGAGCAAGTGCAAAGCTTGTTGCACTTATGAATATGAAACACCAAGTTATGGCTCTCTATTTAGAATTGAATTGTCCCATCCAGTAGTAGAGGTTGAAAGAATAAAGGCATAAGCAAATAAGCTTTTTGAAAGGTAAGAGCATAAGTAAGGTTGGCAAAGCTGTAATATCCCAATTTTGACCCGATTGCATTAAAATGTAAATGATGTAATATTGTTATAAAATCGTGGTTAGGAACTCAAGGCCAAGGCGCCGCCATCGATTTATTTATGCATATGGATTCCGTGCTAGCCAAGCACAATGGAATTGCAATATCATGTAAATATGCATTTTAATCAAATACCCACAACTAGCTATGCAATGCAACAAGAGATAGGGGCATGATTTTACAAGGAATTAGGAGGGAAAATATTCAAACCCTTGAACCAATCAAGTCAAGCCAAGTTTCAATGAGAGAACCCATAAACCCTCAACTACCCATGTTGAATTTTGTACCCTATCATTTATTTCCTCCAAGTGTTGGTTGAAATAGTTAGTGCCTTGGGGAATGGAGAGGTATGGCTGTCCAAATTCGGCTATGGGAAAGCCACCCTTCATGGAAATTCGTATTTGACTCCTTGAGAAAGAAGAAAGCCATGATTGCCCCCCAAGCCATTGTTCACCATGGCCTTTCTCACTCATGCAGTCTAAGCTAGCTAGGGGGTTTTACCTCCATGTTTTTCTAGTTATTCGTTGCTTTCTAGCTGGGAGAAGGGAATTTTTATGTTGCAGAACTGTGGGAAGGAAAGGGGAAATCGTTTTGGGGTTTCATTGAGGCCATTTTGGCCATTTAGGTGCCCAAAATACCCATGGAAAGTTGTGTTTGTTTCCTGTGGACGATTTCCCTCTCCACAATCTATTTTTGGTGTGCGCACGATTTGGGAAAAACCCATGGACATCTTGGTTGTAAATCCCATTGTTAAAATGTGTATCCATGCCCACTGATGGTGTTTGCTATGTGTAGATAGAGTATGTTGGGGTATGGATGAGTTTATGTAAAATCCCCATAATTTGGTATCATGTTCCCTTCCTTGCATTGGATCGATGGGAGGGGACCTGACAAAAGCTAGAAGGATATCACATACTCCAAAATCTATATGATAGCACAATGCTAATAAAGTTAAAATTATTAATTTTGGTTCTATGACATTGAAGAGGGAATGATAAGTATTTGTAGAAGTAAAGCTTACTTTATCTATTTCCAAGCTCACAATAAGATTGAACAACAACACTTTCATCCAACCATTGATAAAAAGGTTACTAGGTTCATAGAATTTTCTAAATGATATCATACTACCTATGTAAGCTTTGTTGTATAGATGATATAATCAATAAAGCTAAATTATTGAATACAAAATAGCTAAATTTGACTCCACAAACATGTGGGTGAGGATAGAAAGTAAGAGTATGAATTAAAGTCAACAAAGAATAAAATACATTCATATTAATTTAATTCTAAAAATTCACTTAGTTTAGAACTAATATAAAACATTACAATGTGCTTATAATACAAATGATCCATGTAAACTTGTTTCAAAGTCCAAACTACCTAGATGATGGACCATGGCATGGTGCTCCTACAAAACAGAGCAAGGATTTAACATTAGTATTACATGACCCATGATAGCAGCAATCAACCGTTAGCACCATTACAAAAAATAAGACACTCCCTTTAGAAATAACTAAGGAATAGACCTAGTTTTAGCACCAAATTTAGTGTCGAATTTTGCTTCCTTATTAGTGACAAGTTTTTCTCCTTTTTTAGCACTAGAATCATTGGCGTTGGGTTTTGCTTCCTTTCTAGTGTTGAGTTTTGCTCCCTTTTTAGTGCCATATTTAGTGTCGAATTTAGTGTCATGTTTCCTGAGAAAGAAAATGAAAACAAGGGAAACTTTTCAAAAAAAAAATTAAGAGGGAAACTTTTTAAAATGTAACTTAAGAGAAATTATGGGCTAAAAATAAGCCACTTGCCTCAATCCTAATGATTGTGAGGGTATTTTTTTATTTTAATTAAAATTTCTTATTTTCCCTCACAAAAACCCATCACTCTCTCATTCTTTTATGATTTTCTCTCTTCCTCTCTTCCTCTCTTCTCTTTCTCTCTTCTCTTTCTCTCTTTTTTGATGTTGCAGTTTTAGGGTTCCATGCATGGAGGCTAAGATTTCATGGAGGAACCTCTATCAAAAAGGTAATGGAATCTCCCATACCTTATCCTCATTCCTTTTTCTTTATTTTATAGATTTGTTAACATTTCTTGTTTTTTTCTTGTTGCAGGTTTAGGTTTTCATGCATGGAGGATAGGGTTTCATGGAGGAACCTCCACGAGGAATGTTTTGGCTTCTCCATTCCCTTATTCTCCTTCCTTTCTCTTTTACTTCATTTTTCCTTTATTGGCTTACTGGTTTTTTTTATTGTTTTGTTGTCGTAGATTTAATGGAGAAAGAAGAAGAAGAAAATGTTATTGGAGGGTTTATTTAATGTGCATATATGAGTCATGGATGTCACCCAAGGAAGGACCTTGAATTCTTATAAGTAGATCTAGGTTCAAATCTTGGTACCAATTTATCTATGATTACTTACTTTTCCCTTAGTACACTACAACAAAACCTTATGAATAACATCCGTTTTAGCTCCTTTTTTGGCATCCGCTAACACTTTTAGTGGATTTTTCTTCATTTTCTAGCCAAAGTCGACGCTATTTCATGGGATGGCGCTTTTCTTGGTGATTTTGGTGTCCCTTTTTGAAATTAGGTGCTAAAGTGGGTGTAATTAGCATCCACTTTATCATCCACTTTAGCATCCACGTTAGTGCCATGCATAGTGCCAAGAATAACGTTCTCAATAGCACCTAGTTTTGCTTCCTTTTGTACCAAAAATAGTGTCCTCCATAGCTTCAAGGGTAGCACCAAGTTTAGCTTCCTCTTTTGCACCAGGAATTGCACTAGTATTTAAGCCAACAATTGCACCTAGTTTAGCTCCCTAAGTTGTGCCAAGTTTTAAGCCAACATTAGCACCATGTTTAGTGCCTAATTTCGCTTCCTAATTGTCCATAGGTTTAGCACCAAGTTTTGTGTCTACAATAACGTCTAGTATAGCATCTAGTTTTGATCCCAAAGTACCACCATGTTTTAGTTCTCAGTATTGCACCTTTTTTTGCGCCTAAATTTGCTCCCAAAATAGCATCAATTTTTGCTCCTAGAATTGAGCCTAGTTTAACATATGAGTTACTTAATTGATGGGATAGAGGCTATTGGTTATTGGATTTGAGGGTTAGATTTGGGAGGGTTGTGTTAGACATTGATGTTGATGTATATGATGATAATGATGATGATAAGGATGATGATGATGATGACGATGTAGATGAAAATGATGATGATGAGGATGATGCATGTTATTGAACTATTTCACCTTGAGTGACCCTAACAACACCTAAGTGGCCCTTTTAGAAACTATGGTACCCTAATTAATCCCAAATGACCCGAATGGTATTCAAGTGTCCCTAACAATGTCTAAGTGACTATAGTGGAATGCCGATAATGATTATGATGCATACTAACAATGATACATATGGCATTGATGATTTGTATGATGTTGACTAGAATGTTGATGATGACAATGATGTTAATGTCAATAATGATGGTGTAGCCAATTATAGCACTATTTGATCTTGATTGATCCTAATGGCACCTAAATGAGCCTAATGGCATCCGAGTGACCCTAATAGAACCTAAATGATCCTAATGAGATTTGATTGTCTCTAACAACATTTGAGTGACCCTAATGTAACTTGAGTCACCCTAACAACATGAGGATATTGCATGATTACAATGATGATGGCACTAAAGATGATTTGATTACAAGATGATAACAATGAAAATTATGAGCACTACATCGATAATTTCAATGATGATGACTATGGTGATAATGTCAATCTCTACGATGATAGAAATGATGATAACAACAATGATGATGAGGAGGAGGAGGATCATGACAACGTTGATATCCACAATGATGATGCATGCAATAGCACTTTTGGATCCTTATTGATGCTAATGGAACCTAAATGACCGTAATTTCATCTGAGCAACCCTAGTGTCACCTAAATTACTCTAATGAAATTGAAGTGTCCCCAACAACATTTTATTTACCCTAATGACATATGAGTGACTAAAACAATATGGCGATGACAATGATGCATGGTGACAAAGACGATGGCGTTTACGATGATCTTATTATAAGATGATAATGATGACAATTAATGCCTTGATGATAATGATACTGATGAAAATTGATGTCAATGAGGATCATGATAATTACTAATTATTAAGACCCATTGACATAGTTGGGCGAGAAAAAATGTCCTTTATGAAATTCTTGAAAAGTAGTAAGATGCCGTGTTCATCATCATAGTGTGGTTGACATGAATGACTGTGATCATGATGATATATGGTGATGACAATGATGATGGTGATGATGTTGATGTATATGTAACTTCGGAATGTATTTCACCTATGTATTTCATCTATGTATATTGTATTCCTATAGAGATGTTATTATTCCTCTATACGGAAGTGTCGTCATTTTGTTACTCGAAAATCCACTTGAGCAGACGCGAGTAGGATCTCCCTAGCTCAATGTGAGTCTAGAACAAATAAAACAGACTACAAGTGCATTTCCTAGATCTACTTAAGGACCAAGTACTAGATGCCTTACCTTTTACTACGAAATCCTTTCTCCCTAATGTTGATCCACGTCCCACGGTCATCAAATCCAACCTGCAAGACTTGTCAAGACACAGAAACAAGAGAAACGAGTAAAGAGCATCTATACAATAAGCGATCTAAGTAAACAGTTAAGCAGGTAAACTACACAATATCATTACACATGAGAACAATATTGGTGGAAAGCATTTGCATTACTGTAAATAGAGGAGTACATGATAGAGATATAGAACTACAACCAAAGACTTAACGCAGTGGCCCTTCTCCAACCAATCCAATTTCCATGTCCTTCTAAGGAAGTATGAGCTCTCCAATAGGTGAATGGAGGTGTCTAAAGAGATATTTCACCAGCATGTAGATACCATAGTCTTCCTCCCTTTGGGATGGGAGTGAGCCTCACTTATACAGGACTAAGTGGATATGGTATGGATAGGATAGGATGAGAGATGGTAGGAGAGAGATAGGGGATCCTCCCAAAGAGTTAGGGTTCGAGTACCATCTCCCCTAGAGGTCAGGGATAAGCCCCTAAATGGGTAAGTTTCGAGAAGGATCTCGAATAGGCTATTTTTTCCCATTAACAGACCTCGTCACACCCTGTAGTGGAGAAAGTTGCGACGTCACATGTTGCTAGTGTGCAACCTGCAATGACCTCTCAGAAGATTGCAGGATTGAGTGCAAATCCTCCCAAATGAAAGTGCTTAGTCCAGGTGACTTCAGGGATGTATACACTGAATCTAATGATGAGTATATTTTGGGTGTAATAGAATTCCCTCCAAAGCATGAAGCTAGTAAGGATGTATAGGTGAAGTGATTTGAAAGAAATAATGGCAATAGGCCTAAAAAATGAAGGACGCTGATGCAGTACAACTGACTCTGAACGGACAATCTCATATGAAGTACAACATGGCTGCCGACCGATACATTGCAGATCCATGGTACTAATGACCGACTGAACACAATCATGGTTACTAGACACAAGCTTAGATCCATGCTGAGATGATAACACAGCCACGACCAATACATAAGTGGATCCGTGTAATATGACTCAATACAAACTCTATCGCAACCTGGGTAAAACATGAATCTCTAGGGTCTTCAAGCTGAATCCGCAATGATACGAATCTATCCATGTGATTACAAATGTATTGACGTTGAACATGGTAGAAACCACTTGATTATAGGTCATTGATGTAAACCGTTAACAAGTGCAAGGGAGATCACCATTGATGGAAATGATTCCCAAGGTATCACAATACATATCATCAAGCGTTAATAAATGATTTGAAGTTGAACGCAATATGAAATCTTTCAATCAAGATTCAATGATGTAAACTCATGACGAAAGCAAGGTAACTTGCCATTGAGGCATGCAGGACCAAGGTACTTGGTTGGTTTCTAGATTCAATCCTTGGATGATGAGTTGAAGTCAACAAGGATGCATCCGTCGAAGGAGGGCCATGATGAATCCCCTATCAATCGACACAAAACATGATAAAAGATGTGTAGAGTGGATCGAATGGTATAGTAACATGTAAGACTGACTCAAAGTAACAATGGTGTGATGACGTGTGTACTGACTGTAGATGATAGATAGTGGACGTGTTCTTGAACATGGGCATGGCATGACTTGGCAGTATTGACATAATGAGAATGACGCAAACTTCTAATGCAACTGATGTTGGAAGCTTTCTCCGAATGACTCAGAGGAGTAGCAGGACTCAGAAAGTAAGCGGGGACTCATAGAAAAACAGATGACCCAAGTACTGTATGCGAATGCAGATGAGTGCCATGTTCAAGAACAACTATATACTGTCACTAAGGTATGTAACACAAACACTTTCCTTTTTCCCCATCATGAATGATGAGTGCCTCATGTGTTTTTTACGAGCTTGATGAGGGTAACCAGATGCTCAGTATAGCTCATCTCATAGATGAGTCCAATCCCAAATATTTTTTGAACCTGGGATAGGAGGGGTTCGTCCCGTGACGGGCCTTTCAATGTGAAAATTTAACGAGCCCATAGAAGGTAAACTCGGTTGTCATTTCATGTTTAGAGAGTCTGAAAAGAACTAAAGAAGACTCCAATGGTCCTTTTTCGTAAAGTTAGCCTAATTGCTCGAAAAAGGGTAAAACAACGCGGTAGAGGACTCTTCTAGTCATGATTGGCTGGACTATTCCTTTTTCGTAATTAGTGCCTCCTGGTCCGAAAAAGGGGTAAACTATCACCAGGAAGACAACCATTCGAATACTTTAACAAGCGTGAATGTGACAAGTTCACTTGGAAATATTTTCATTTTTCGAGAACCTAAAAAGAGCTTAATGGTAGACTCCAGGGGGTGTCCTTTTCCGTGGAAGTTTAACGAGCCCGGAAAAGTGATAAATCATAACTCGGTACTTGTTCTCATAGTTGTGTGAGTAGGACAACAAACGAAGAGTAAACTCATCCTCATGAAATAATTACGACTAACTAAAAATAATAATGACAAAACATTCAAAGGGGTGTTCATACCTGTAGTTACCGTTCATAACGTGAGAAACGACACAAAAGACCACTTTACGACTCCTGTAC
Organism: Larix kaempferi; assembly: GCA_027924585.1. Taxonomy (NCBI): domain Eukaryota; kingdom Viridiplantae; phylum Streptophyta; class Pinopsida; order Pinales; family Pinaceae; genus Larix; species Larix kaempferi. Next base: position 2,960,603 of record BSBM01000196.1, on the reverse strand, counting down.
ACTAGAGAAAGCGTCAAAATAGCCCCAAATATAATGACAAATGGTCGAAACTATAGTAAATGGCCCAAAAAGAATCAAAATATTTGAAAAAGAATATTCCATTCTATTTATAAATAGAAATATGGGCCAAAAATAGAAACATTGTTCAAATTGCCAATTTAGGTGGAAAAGTACCAATTTGGAGCCAAAACTTCCTTTGCCGATTTCGAGAGCTACGATCCGCCATTTCACCAGCCGTCCAGACCAGGTAGGCCTAAATCTTATCCAGCAACTTTCCAGTGGTTTAGTTTTTTATTTCTTGTCGATTTTTTGGGTTTTTTGGTGATTTGGGGAAGGGCCATTGCGCCCTCGGCTCATCGCAAGTGGCCCTTTCGGGACTTGTGACGAGATTGAGTCATCGCAAGCCTCGAAAATGAGACATGCGTTGACGTCACCCTATACCTAAAGGCATGGTGTGACGGCGGAAAACCAAAACCCAAACATAAAAAATAATCCAAAAAATGAGTTTGTGAAAGTTGAGGAAGGACCTAACAGGGTTTAAATGTCCCTTTTGGCAGGTTACTAGCAAGCAAAAATGGTATTGGAGTGGCAAGAGAGAGAACATGAAGTAGAATATGAACAAGCTGCAAATGATCCATAATGCGTGGAAGCTTTGAGAAACTGCAGGTTGCTCAAATTCTTTGAGATACAGGGGATGAGAGCCTAGATCCCGTTACTGACACACATGCTCTAGAGTTGGGATGCGGCCCAACAATACTTTGTGATAGGTGAACATATCCTCACGATTGAAATTGAGGATATCTACTTTCTGACTGGTTTGTCCCGAAGAGGGGAGGCTGTACAACTTACTGGGACAGGGGCTAGTGACCGTACAGTTGAGGACATGGTGTCACAGCACTTTGTTGATTCTTCTCGTCCTTCCAGTGGCGAGATACTCATTAGAGATGTGGTGAGCCATCCACTGCGGACCCGTTGATGCCCCGAAGATCGCAGCATCAAGCAGAAAGGGATTCTCCTCAGTAAACTATCCCAATTAGATGGTCCACCGTTTGGTATGGGGATGATCCAGGTGGATATTGGTGGCCACCCACCTTTCCAACTGGCTCAAAACAGTTTTATGGCAATTTTGGTATTGTACTATTTTTAGCAGTTTTTCAGGTCCTAAACTTCTGGGGCCATTTTGAGGCCCTAAACGACCTTTTTTGGCAATTTGGGGGGCCAAATGGTTGCCTTTGGAATGCATTTGGCCCCAGTTGAAAGTTGTAAATCTCGGATAGACCTTTCCAATGGGATAACGAGCGCCCCAAATGGAGATCGTATGCAAAAGTTACGACCCCGGGAAGTTGATGTACTAACTTACCCAAACGGGGCCCACATGACTTTTGGCGCTTCATCTCCTAGGGTTAGGTTTTTGGATGTCTAGGGTTTTTGACATTCCTATTTATTGTAAAATTCCTTGAGAGCCTCATTGTAACCATCTTCTTGCGAAATGAGCGCAACCGTCACATCTCTTCTCAGAGATAAGCCGCCACCATTCCAGCAAGCTTGTTTTCCGCTGCATTTTACAGTTCTAGCTTATTTCCTTATTGAATAGAAAACCAGTTTTACTGTATCTCTATTATTTTGTGTTAAGCATCTGATAATAATCTGTATTCATTTTGTTCTGCTCATAAAATCCGGATCAGGGGAATCAGTTCGGTTAGCGGTTCCGGCTACCGTTAGATTTGGATTTGTTTTCCTCTGCAGCGGTTATGGCCCAATCCACCGTTCTTTTGATTTTAATGTTTAAAATGATGTGCAAGTGCCTAAGCTAATTTAATCTAAATGCAGAGTTGGAAAGAAATCTGTATCTAAAACTGAAATAAATCTAATCTATCCTTGCAAGGAGAAAAAGCTATAAATATGAGTAATGTGCTAAAAGAAACATTAAAGATCAACAGATAGCCATTGAATCGTAAAGATGCATCTACAGCAGGAAGTTAAAGATATAAAAGATAGCTCTTAATTCATGTAAAAACGTTCTATTACTCAATTGAGAGAAAAATTATTGCACAGAAAATAGTAAAATCATTCATTCCAGAGAAATAATTCGAACAACAGAGAAAGATTTCACTGTAATATATATCAATGTCATAAGAAGAATCCAACAGACATTATACACACATTTCCAGGCAAAAGACGTCCTCTCTAGGCTCTTATTAGGCAAATTCACTTTCTTGGAGCTAGTGCAAAATAGTCCGTACAAGCTCTAGAAAAATTCCTTTCCCTGCCAAAAGTCCCTTAAACTATTCCCTAAGCCCCTATTTATATCTTTACAAAATGCCTCATGGGCGGCCACCTGACCTTTTACACTTGTCCTTTAAAGACTTTTCCTAGCAATAAACAATTCGTGGTTCTTTTCCATAATAAAATCCTTTCAAAAATAGAAAAGGACAGCTGTCCTGGTGACTCAACGCTCTAAACATAGGGACAAAAACAAAAGACCAAAACAAAACAATGCATTATGCCTAGTGTGTTTATTCTTGGGGTGGTGCTTCTGCTAGGGATGATGTGCCTGCGTTGGTTGTTGCTGCTGCTGCTGCCTTCTTCTCTTCTTCAGCAATATAACTGAACCATATACTAGCATCTCTTACAACCACATTTGCGGGTGAGGGAAGCAGGATCTTCTATGAAGTCACATGCTTACCAAGCTCTGCTTCAATATCCTAAACTTCTACTATTGCTTCCTATTGAATCTCCTTAAGCAAATGATTGTATACTAATGACATTCCAATATAGTGATGAAGATCATCGGTGGCTAGCACATCAATCTTTTTTACATTCTATTTCAATGCCAGCTCTTCCTTCAAATCTGACAAATGATGCTCTTTGCTTGGAAAATCATCCAAGGTCTGAGGAAACATAAGCTTGCATTTTTCATGTACTTCATGAATCTTTTATACATGTTGTTGCCTTTCTCCATTGTTCCCTGGATTTTAGCCACCAGCTTAGCACCACAATTCCAGCAAAATGCTATGAGAGCTACATCCTCCTTAAAACCATCTATAGATTTGAATGGGAGATGCTTAGGGAAATCCACCTTCCCTTATCTCCACTCCATCTGGATTAAAATGTTTGCTTTAACCCGAGTGTATTTTCCTTTAAACTGGGTGGCTTCGGCATCGAACTCTTTCAATCTAACCATCATGGTTTTGAGCCTACACACTTCCTTAGTAATCAGCTCTTGTGTGGCATGTATTTGTCTCAAAATGTCATAGGACTGCTCATGAAAGGGAGACATATCTATCGCTCTTCTTTCTACCTGTTCTAGTTGCTCAACCATTTCCTGTTTATCTGCTTCCAGATGAAAAACTCTAGCTTCAGAATCATTCTTTTCTGCTTCTAGAACCATCATTTGGATTTCTAGGTGTTCCTTTTCTTCTTCCAGGTGTCGATACTTATCCGACAACTCCTTATGATCAACAGACAGGCGATTATATTTGTTTACTATAAGATCCCTATAATCCTGCTCATTAGCCACAATATGTTGCAGCATGGAAGCTCTCCTCTTTGTTGACTCAAACTCTTTGACCATGTCAATCACATTATCTTCTGTTGCTTTTGCTACCGACACAGCGGCAGATGCCATGGCTATGGGAGCTTTGTTTGTATTCTGCATGACCATGGTTTCTCGCTAGGTGACAATGTCTGCCTGAAAAAACCTCTTTATCCTCTCTTCCGATTTCAGGACCACAACCTTCCTATTCTTATGGTACACAAATTTATCCCATCGGGATACAGTATGATCTTTGGATGGGGTGAAACGGATAATCGGGAGGTCTCTTATATGAACTTCTGCCTCTACGGGTGGGGTTTGTGTCACCTGAGATGAGTCTATTTCCATATCTTAGGTGCCAGATCCACCTGCCTGAGCATCTTCATTGCCATTACTTTCTCCCTCAGCATTTTGTTCTCCTTCAGGATTTTTCTTTTCTTCGGCATTAAGCTTTCCTTGATCTTCCCCATCTTGCTGTTGATTCTCAATTTCTTCCTTCTTCTCTTGTTCCTGAGCTTCCCGCTGCAATATTGCTTCCTCTGCTTCCCTCTGCTCCCTTGCTTCTTCGGCCTCCTACTGCAATTTAGTTTCTTCTTTCAATCTTTGTTATTCATGGGCCAGGGCCTCAACTACTTCCTTTTCCTTCTACAGACTGGCTTCTCGGGCTAGGGAAGAGCTAGAAATAGCTCCACCGCCGTGACAACAAATCTACAATTTAGTCATGTTGTTTATTACTCTGAACACTTCTTCTTCGGCATCATAGTAATGGGCATACTCAAAATGAGCATATACCTCCTTGCAATGCTCGGCAACCTTGCCCCTCCCGTCACTTCTATGGAAGATAACCTCACCGAAGTGAAAATCTTTCAACTCCTGAATGAACTCTTCGGCTATGGCAACTCCTGAGAATTTATAGGCTCCTATACAAAAAGGCAAAGGAGGGAAGGAAGCTTTATGCTGCTTATTAAGAACTCCTCCTATTCCATCAAGGAAAACTTGCCTGAGTGCTTCTTTCAGGACTACATAATCAGTGGCGTATTTTGGCAAAATGTATGGTGGCTTGGTACCTCCAAACATCCCGATGTAAGTGCCTTCTCCTGAGAAGTGGAAATCGCCATAATTTTCCAGGACTTCCATGGCATTCTTTGATAGGAAATTGGGCTCTTCATTGAACATCTGCACATACAGAGGCATGATGAACTCTTCACAGATGAGCTTATAGTTTGCTTTGTAATTCTAAGCCCACATTATTTTAGAGGCAGTGTATACCGAGGTGTTGGCTTGATCCCATGAGCAACCTAACCTAGGGAAAGGGAGCTTTGCCAAGATGCAATTAATGAGGTACGAAGACATGAAGAACTCTGACTTTTTTAAGGCCAAACCTTCTCTAGCTACGGCCACAGTGGATGCCAGACTATCTGAGAGGATGGTAGCCCAATCAAACACAATTCCCTTAAAAGCTTTGAAGTGGATTATCGGGGCCCGCTGTATCCTATATACAGTGCCATCGGGAATACCAAAGATTCTTCTTAACATCAGGGCAATTAACCTAAAAGGAGGTCTTAGGCTCTGAATGTCATATTCATCATTATCTCTCTTCCTCAGCTGCTTGCCTGTGATTAACAGCCTCTTAGCCATCTCGAGATTATTCATCTGTCCCAACCATTCATCGTTTATTGCTTGTTAGGGACGTGAGAATTTGTAGGCTGCCGCAATATAAGCTAGATGGAATGAAGTGAATGACTCTCCCTTGTTGTCCTACAACACGCTAGTTTGTGCGTTGGCATGTTCCAATATCCACCCGATCACTTTAGAGCACGGGAACAATTCAGGGCAAGTAGAAGCCCTGGCTATGCTGGAGGTTCTGATGTTGAGGTAGATTTGCTCCTCTTCTAATAGCACGTCTGGGATAGCTTGGTCCTGATCATCTGGTAAACATCTCCCTACCGGACCTTGGGAGGGACACCAGTGGTGCACTTTTTATCTTGAAAAAGAGTTTCAATCCTTGGTTGCACTGGCTCTGGCTCCATCATTTTAGCTTTATTTCTACCACGTTTTGGCATCGTGGCTTATCCCTGTCAGCAACCATATGTGAATGAATATAAAATTGTAAATAATTATGAGAGCGTAACATAGAGCAAGACAGATTTAGCATGCTGATGATAACTATAAGAAAATTATAAGGTTGCATGTTGGGGAAGCAAACCAAACATAGATTATCCAAGAAAACAAAATATGGTCATCAGACCTGATCATTCTAGGGAGACAATGCTGTTGAGATATTGTAACTTCAAAGAATATTATATGTGTACTTTATTATTACGGAGATGTTTCATTCCTCCGTGAAGATCTTATTGTATATCCGGAGATGTTTATTCCTCCGTCAAAATGTGGTAACTTGGGTTATTAGACTTCCCTAGTGGGGGTCGGCCTTGTATGTGTTATGTGGGTCAAAGGGTTATTAGACCACCCTAGAGGGGTCGGCCCATTCAGTTGTAATGGGGTATTTAACCCAATGGTTAAATACGAGCCTACATGATTTGTGTAAAAGACAAGTTGGAGTAGTGTATAAATAGAGGAGGTGTATTCCTCATTTAATACACACTCACTCACTTGAGAGTAGCGCATTTGTGGAGGAGAGGTCTTCTATGTTGGAGGAGGAGATCATGTATTTGGTTTGCATCTTTGTATATTTCTGGTCATCTATATTGAGGAAGCTTTGCTGGGTTTTCTACCCCATGAGGGTTTCCCATGATAAATCTGTGTCTCTTGTGTTTATGTTGTGCTTGTTGTTTCTTCAGTGATCCTGTATATGCTATTATTGTGAAATGGAATGTAATGCTGCTATTTTCTGTCTTAGCATATTAAATATTAACATGGTATCAGAGCTAACCTGAAGGAAGGCAATGTATGGCACTTACGACACTTGCTTCACTTGCGACAATTTGAAGGTTTGGGTTTTACATAGAAAAAACCCGTCATCGTGGAACTTTCGCTATAAATCCATTTATGTGAAGGTTCAGGATCTAAAAAGTTTACAGGTCGTAGATAACATCCCCAGGCACCTTGCATCCAAAGGGCACCCTCATATTCGTTGTACTTTGTGAGTTATGATCAGTACAAGTTAGGGTTTCTGCCTCTTCCAGATCTCAATCAAAATCAGGTGACCTAGGAAAAAAGGTCATAACTTGGGCTAGGAAGATCCAAATGCAATTTCGTAAAAAGTGATAGGTAGTACACAGACTGTACTATCGCAAGAAGCGTTTTCAGAGGCCGAAGCTAAACCAGTGACATGTGGCACGCCATACAAGTTCACTCTCCTGTTTTATCCCATAAATAGGTCACGTTGCAACACTTGGCATAACTCTCTCTCAGAAAATCCAATTGATATCAGACCTATCGGGATGGAAAGATGATAGGTCAGGCTACAACAAAAAATGTTTTCAGACCCTGTGGAGCGAAAAGTTCGGAGTTACGGCAGAAACAAACATATTTCTATCAAAACAGAATTATTTTTGGAGCACCTTCATTCATGGCTTCCGGAATTTAGGGTTTCGGAGAAAGTTAGAATTTTTGGAATCGGAATCCACGGCTGAATGCTACTCAGGAAAATCGAAATTTAGAGACCAAGATCGAATTTTTTGGTTGGGTAGAAGACTGGGCTTGATCAAACCCTAGTTCAGGATTTTGATCGGAAAGATGAAAAATTAGGGCTTCAGCAAAAGTTGGAATTTTTGAAGTCTGTAACCACGGCTGGAAGCTCCTCAGAAAAATAAGAGTTTAGAGCCTTGGATTGAACATTTTGATTGGGAAGAAGGGTGGGCTTCATCAAACCCTAGTTCGGGATCCTTTCTAGAAGATCCAAAAGTTTCGAAGGCAAATTTTGAGGGGTCAAATTTTAGAGATTTCAAAATTGAAGTATGCTAGTTTGATCAGCTCAGGAAGACACATCCTTCCATCCATTCAGAAGTGTGAAAGTCAAAGATTGAATTTTTTAAGGGTTTCTCTAACAAACCCTAATCAAGCTCCAAATCAAGTTTCAGGGGGAGTTGAAACTAAGGCCTTACATAAGAAGACTACAAGAAGTCTCGACATGTATGTCTTAAGGAAATACAGGTATGTCTTGAAATCTGATTCCTGATAAAGTTCATAATATGTCTGTCTTCATATTATTTATTAGTGCAATCTTAATTAATGTTATAATTGTCTTATCACCCTAGTAACAGTATGAATGCATGTGAATGATAGAAGATATTCATTGATTAGGGCTATATGATTGTACTAATGCACTATGGTGTTGTATGAGGTTGATGTTGTCTGCTAACAAGATACATGTACATCACGAAAGAGAAATCAAGTTCCATGACCATGATAACATGAAGACAAAGACTCATCCATAATATTTGATCACATAGAAGTTCTACTTACAAGGTATGTATGACTTTGTTCTATTATGCTTAACCTATGAGATATGCAGGTTCCAGCATAGGATCTCTAAATCATTGAAGAGAACAAAGGAGATATTGATTAGGTATGTTAGACATAACTAAGCAAGTATACTAATCCAGGTATGTTTTCCTATGTCATGTTAGAATCTTACCTTGTGTTAGGATCCATTATATAAGTATACTTGGTATGATTGGTTATGCTTATTCATAAAGTTAGTAATCAAGGGTTTATGCATATTATGTCTCTTATCTTGGTTGATGATTTAACTAACCAGATCAAACAAGAATATGCATGAGTAAAAGAAGACTTCCCTGAAACCTTGAATATTATCTATAATCATGACTATACATTTTCAAGATTATTTAGAACTATAATGTTTTCATAACATTGAGAATATACTAATGAATGTATGTTTGTGTATGAGATCATGAGGATGACACTTGAGCAAGCACAGTGGTACAGAATGAATAGAAGTTCAAAAGACATATGGAAGATCAAGCGGGAGGCAACCACACAAACATAAAAGATAAGTATTTGAGTTGTTATTTGAAATAGTAAATGATATTGCCTGTAATAGGTTGTATGCATATTTGTATTCCTAGAATATATCATGCTGAGTGTAAACATTCATAGAGCATTGAACAATATACTACTAATATGCATATGATTGGTAAGTTGGACAAACATTCCATTGTTGCTTGTCTAGAATGAAACCTCTTTACTGACATGCTGAGAGCTGTGCACACTCTCGATAGTATGTTCTGGTAGAGATGGAAGGCATCTAGATAGCCACTGTATGCATACAGGATATGGAAAAGTGTTGTGCCAAAGTATTGGTCAAGATAGTTGCATAACTATGTAAATGATATCTGTATGCATAATAGGTTATCATGTCAACATGATTTCATGATTATGAAGTATTACTAATCATGTACTTAATTTTGATATGTAGGAAAGATCATGAAGAATGATGAACACTGAACAAGTGATGGATGTTCAACAAGAAGATTTACAAATCAAACAAAATATAGAAGGCTCGTGGCTAGAATATTCTCTTAGAAAAAGGAAGAGAATCATGACGAGATGTTTGCTCCAAGTGACTAGATAAGACCATTCTCTTAATGGTGTAATTAAAGAAGAAGTGTGAATCAGATTCTGTATGGGTACCCATGATTAGTAGTCAATTGATGAGCTTAATGATCATCATGGGTGATGTGGATCTCAACCTTTGCTACAAGGTTGAATATGGCTTCTATACACATATGACATCGATGCAAGAAGGAACTCACCACAGAGTTCGAATGATTTTGAGGCTCATATCAGTAGACCCATCTGACGAGAGATGGCACATATAGATATGTAGAAGATCACTTAATGTAGAGTGTGAATGATGGACAATTGACAACTTATTGACAAAGCTTGGGCTTTACTAGAAGTAAAGCTGATCCTAACCTTTACCTTAAGGTTGTGGATGATGAACCTATCATACCATTATTGTATGATGATGATCTCTTTCTGACAAGGAATGAGAAACAGATCATGAAAAGAAAGAAGAAGATGGCTGCAGAAATGAAAATGAAAGATCTCAGATTAATGCATTACTTCCTAGGTCTGGAAGTATGGCAAGGCTCAGAAGGAATCTTTCTCAAGCAGGGGAAGTATGCTGAGAAATATTAAAAGGACTTGATGTGTTGGAATGGCCACTCTCATGGATTCCAACTTGAAGTTGTTAGCAGATGACTCATCAGAGTTAGTGGATATAACTCTGTATAGACAAATTATTGAGTCATTGATGTGTCTAACGAATACTAGGTCAGATATATGCTTTGCTGTGAACACCTTGAGTCAGTATTTAGTGGAAACTAGATGTGTTCACCTATTAGTTGCAAAGCATGTGATGAGGTACCTAAAGGATATGATAGACTTTGATCTATGTTATCTTAGAGATCATGACTTCAGATGGCTACACAGATGATGATTGGGCAGAAATTGTATCAGACAGGAAGAGCACATCAACTGGATGTTATTGTCTGGGATCAGCCATGATCTCGTGGTTTAGCAGGAAGCAATCTAGTGTGGCTCTCAACAAAAGCGGAATATATGGCTACTTGCTCTGCTAGTTGTGAAGCGGTATGGCTTCAGACTTGTTTGACATAAAAATGGACCCAATTGTGATCCTATGTGACAAACAGAGTTGTACCAAAATGGAAGAGAATCCAGTGTTCCATGATAAGTCAAAGCACATAGAGATCTGACATTTCTATATACAAGATATGTTCGAATTTGTAACAAGTTATCAATGTACTAACCAAACCTCTACCGATCCGATGTACTAACCAAACCTCTACCTCAAGTAAAGTTTTCCGAGACAAACTTAATATAGTTTTGAAGGACCCTCCTCGAAAGGGGGAGTGATGTGATCACTTATGATGAGATTGCCTACATCGACAATGAGGTCAATGATGTGAATACCTATATTGGTGATGCCGACAGAGAGGTTGGTGGATGGTCCTTAGGCAGGGTCTAAGGTGACAAGGGGATTGCATCATCCTTGAACATATGTTCTAAAAGAAGATCCATAGATAGGTGTCTCCGAGAAAGAACAGGGATTGCATCATCCTTGAACACATGTTTCTAAAAGCAGCCGTAGACAGGTGTCTCCGAGAAAGAAGAGGGATTGCATCATCCTTGAACACATGTTCTAAAAGGAGCCGTAGATAGATGTCTTCGAGAATGAAGTCCTTCATGGACATGTGAGGATTGAATCATCCTTGGATTTCAGTCCTGAAGTGAGCCGTAGATAGATGTCTCCGAGAAAGAAGAGGGATTGTATCATCCTTGAACACATGTTCTAAAAGGAGCCATAGACAGATGTCTTTGAGAATGAAGTCCTTCGTGGACATGTGAGGATTGAATCATCCTTGGATTTCAGTCCTAAAGTGAGCCGTAGACAGATGTCTCCGAGAAAGAAGAGGGATTGTATCATCCTTGAACACATGTTCTAAAGAGAGCCGTAGACATGATGTCTCCGAAAATAAAGTCCTAAATGAATAGGTGGGGGATTGTATCATCCCCGGACTCTGGTCCCAGAATTGAGTCGTGGACATGATGTCTCCGAAAATAAAGTCCTGAATGAACAGGTGGGGGATTGTATCGTCTCCGGACTCTGGTCCTAGAATTGAGCCGTAGACATGATGTCTCTGAAAATAAAGTCCTGAATGAATAGGTGGGGGATTGTATCGTCCCCGGACTATGGTCCCAGAATTGAGCCGTAGACATGATGTCTCCGAAAATAAAATCCTGAATGAACAGGTGGAGGATTATATCGTCGCCGGACTCTGGTCCCAGAATTGAGCCGTAGACTGGGTCTCCGATAATGAAGTCCTGAATGAACAGGTAGGGGATTGTATCGTCCCCGGACTCTGGTCCCAGAATTGAGCCGTAGACATGATGTCTCCGAAAATAAAGTCCTGAATGAATAGGTGGGGGATTGTATCATCCCCGGACTCTGGTCCCAGAATTGAGCCATAGACTGGGTCTCTGATAATGAAGTCCTGAATGAACAGGTAGGGGATTGTATCTTCCCCGGACTTCGGTCCCATAATTGATCCGTAGACTGATATCTCTGAGAATTAAAGATAGGACCGCATCGTCCCTGGACCTCGGTTCAAAATGTACGTGAGGACTGCATCGTCCACGAACTGGGTTCAAAATGTACATGAGGACTGCATCGTCCATGAACTGGGTTCAAAATGTATGTGAGAGGATTGCATCGTCCATGAACTGGGTTCAAAATGTATGTGATGGGATTGCATCGTCCCTAGACATGAGACTTGTCTTAAAGTGATAAGGATTTATCATCTTGGAACTTGATCTGGATTGTATCATCCATGGACCTATGTCCTAAAGAGAGCGGGATTGATCATCCTGCAATATGATCGTGTGTGTTGCAGGGTATGCTGCTATGTATACTTGTATTAATGAGGATACTTGTATTGATGATGTGTATACTTGTATTGATGAGGATACTTGTGTTGATGATGTGTATACTTATATTGATGAGGATACTTGTATTGATGATGTGTATACTTGTATTGATGAGGATACTTGTATTGATGATGTGTATACTTGTATTAGTGTGGATACTAATACAGATGATCTAGATGTTGTAGATTGAGATGATCCAGATGCTGTAGATCATGATGATCCAGATGCTGTAGATCAAGATGATCTAGATGCTGTAGATCGAGATGATCCAGATGCTGTAGATCATGATGATCCAAATGTTGTACATCGAGATGATCCAGATGCTGCAGATCGAGATGATCCAGATGCTATAGATCGAGATGATTTAGATGCTGTAGATCATGATGATCCAGATGCTGTAGATCGAGATGATCTAGATGCTGTAGATCGAGATGATCCAGATGCTATAGATCGAGATGATCCAGATTCTGTAGATCGAGATGATCCAGATGCTGTAGATCGTGATGATCCAGATCTTGTAGATCGAGATGATCTAGATGCTGTAGATCGTGATGATCCAGATGCTATAGATCGAGATGATCCAGATGCTGTAGATCGAGATGATCCAGATGCTGTAGATCGTGATGATCTAGATGCTGTAGATCGAGATGATCTAGATGTTGTAGATCGAGATGATCCAGATTCTATAGATTGAGATGATCCAGATGCTATAGATCGAGATGATCTAGATGTTGTAGATCGAGATGATCCAGATGCTATAGATCGAGATGATCCAGATGCTGTAGATCGAGATGATCCAGATGCTGTAGATCGTGATGATCCAGATGCTGTAGATCGAGATGTTCCAGATGCTGTAGATCGTGATGATCCAGATGTTGTAGATCGAGATGATCCCGATGCTGATGATCGTATGATGACAATGCTGATGATCGTGAGGATCCAGATGTTGATGTTGTTGTAGCTGTTCGAGTGCTGCAGAAGACAAAGATTCAGTACTGAAGATGTTGATGTTCTAGTATTGAAGATGTTCCAGTAACTGCTTGAGTTACTGATGATGTTGAGAAAGCTTCCAATGATTTATAGATGTATCATGTATGATGTTGATGACTCCTTGCTCGTGCAGATGCTGTTATAATATCCTTCTCGTTAAGGGGGAGTGTTGAGATATTGTAACTTCAAAGAATATTATATGTGTACTTTATTATTCCGGAGATGTTTCATACCTCCATGAAGATCTTATTGTATATCCGGAGATGTTTATTCCTCCGTCAGAATGTGGTAACTTGGGTTATTAGACTTCCCTAGTGGGGGTCGGCCCTGTATGTGTTATGTGGGTCAAAGGGTTATTAGACCACCCTAGAGGGGTCGGCCCAGTCAGTTGTAATGGGTTATTTAACCCAATGGTTAAATACGAGCCTACATGATTTGTGTAAAAGACAAGTCAGAGTAGTGTATAAATAGAGGAGGTGTATTCCTCATTTAATACACACTCACTCACTTGAGAGTAGCACACTTGTGGAGGAGAGGTCTGCTATGGTGGAGGAGGAGATCATGTCTTTGGTTTGCATCTTTGTATATTGTTGGTCATCTATATTGAGGAATCTTTGCTAGGTTTTCTACCCCATGAGGGTTTCCCAGGATAAATCTGTGTCTGTTGTGTTTATGCTGTGCTTGTTGTTTCTTCAGTGATCCTGTATATGATATTATTGTGAAATGCAATGCAATTCTGCTATTTTCTGTCTTAGCATATTAAATATTAACAAATTCCTGGTTAGGAACTTTTGAAATGCTTCTGAAAAGGTAGGCATATGACGTGTAAAACCCACTTCCCTCCTAGTCTTTGGAGATAGGATGTCTTCCATCATAGGCACTTCTAATGGCTAATGGTAGGCTGGCTTGGACTGGGAAATCCTATGAGGAAGCCAAACAAACAAAAACATAGAACGAAGCTGCTTTTGATAACTTGTATCTAACTGAGCGGTTGAGTATCTCACTCAGTTATGACTAGCACTTCCTTTTGTTTGACAGGAAAAGGATTGAGTGCATTGATTCGGCCTGGGCAGCTTTTATGATAGAGCTGCGGCCGGTGGAACTGACTAGGCTTGAATGACCTGGTAACAATGGACCAACTGGGAATGAGCTATGACTCCTAGCTACCAACAGTGAGAATTATATGGGAGCCGTAGTGGCCGTAAACTTTTAAAGGATACATTGCTACGAGTGCCTACCGACCACGTAATGAAATGGAAAACACCCAAGAAAGCCTCAATGTATAGATAAGACAAAGATAACGGTAGAAACACCTACCTAGAGACGAAATAGTGGTGGAGCGAGGTTGACACGGTGGTGAACGTGCTGAGCTAGAGTAAAACTGTGCAATCTCCCAAACGACGTTCTTCGAATCAAAATCTAACAATGGAGACAATAAACCCCCACCGCTCTTATATATGAACCAACACGTCTGGGAATTTAATTGGGTAGGTGGCGACATTAAAACGGGGTTAAGCCTAGGTACGGCAGGGTCATTTCACCATGTTTGGAATTTAAGCGTGACCGTCAATAGCGGCAAGGACTTGTGAGTTTCGTCTGCAGTTGCGGCCAGAACTCATGAGTTCCTCTCAAAAAGCAGGGGACTTGGCGAGGCATCCGCTTATTGTGGGAGAGATGATCAAGACGCACTGCTTTGGCAGAAAGATTTGGCAAGTTGTTCAGGAGTCATCGAGCTAAGAGACGTTTGTGGTGCAAGTTCGTGAGTTATCCCGACATTTTTGAGGACTTTGCGAGTTCTTTCGAAATTGACTCTCCCGAAATTTTATCGCGGCGTAATTTCTTGAGTTGTTCCGCCATTGCGGAAAAAATGGGGAAGTTTCTCCGCAAATGACGAAAACGTTTGGTAAGTCTTTTCTGCAAAGTGGATGGCCGAGGAACTTTTCAAGTGCTTTCGCCATTTCGGGAGAGAACTTTGAGTTCTTTCGAAGTTGTGGGTGAACATCCCGAGTTCTCCCACAAGCTTCTCCTGCTAGCTTTGGTCTTCCAGCTCTACAGGTGGGCATTGATCTAGAGCAATCCCTTTCCTTTATTCACCTTCTAGCTGATCCACAAGTCTATAATTTCATAGATGCCATCCTTCTTGTTGTCTCAGAAACTATTTGAGGAAGACTTCCAGCCAAAATAAATAGCTTTTGGCCTGCTGCCATGATCAATGTGCACAACTGGCTCTCGCTTTTCTCACTAGCAATCATTTGGCTAGTAACAGCTGCAACAATGGATTTCAATGTCTCTCCTGTGAGACTTATCATGGAAATTCCTGTCAGGACAAGCATAACACAATGTTAAAATTAGTCAATTAATTGCGTAATTGACATGGAACGTCCATGCTTTACTCATGAGACTTCCACATATTTCATGCTTTCCCAATATACACAGGAACTCATTCATGTTCATCCTTTCACCGGAATTAACTATTTCAGCATTCACAATTAATTTCAAGCAATTAAACACAAATTGGTTTCATTTATGACATGCACTCAACAGTATTTTGTTTCTGAGATGCATTAGTCAAAAAGGAAAGAGAAGAGTAAGAGTTTCCCCCTCTTAGTCTTGTTCCAATCCAGAGCCACACCATCACTGGTGGTTCTATGCTCCTTAGCCTCTTTCACTGCAATGTGAATGCTTGACTTTCCCTTCCTTGGCTACGACACTTTAGTGTCTAAGGTTTGTCTAATGCCTTTCAACTAGGGAACCCTTCCCCATTGTTGCTTACAGAACCTTTGGCTGCTAGGACCCACACAGTTCCAATAACACCATCTTTCATTACCGCTCGTACTGAGCTCTCTTTAGGACGGTCACATGTCCCCATGCATCCTCCAGACACTTTCATAGTCCTTGCTTTCAGCAATACCTACACTCCAACATTGATCCCATTCACATGTTTAGTGTATTTTCATAGGGTTTATCTCCAAATGAGAATTTAAAAAATCATAATTAAATCATATACACACATATATTCATAAGCAAGAGTTGCAAGATAACCAAATACTTATCTGTATTGGATGTCTTCACTTTATCCCACAGGATCCTTCTTTGCTTTCCAAGCATTGGATTTCCCGTGGATACAATAATGAATGTTGGGCTAGCACGCAGGCTACCCCACAAGCATTTGAATAAGCAATGCCAGGCCAATACGCTGACCGGTTTTATCAATTGTTTAAGGGAACGTTTGGCCAGCACGCCGGCTGCTCCACAACATCAAGTGGTTAATGTTCCCACCAACTATTCTCTGAATTTACCAAGAATTTTATAGCGCCCAACCAGTTACTCTCTGGCTTTACCAAGAATTTTATAGCGCCCAACCAGTTACTCTCTGGCTTTACCAAGAATTTTATAGCGCCCAACCCATTACTCTCTGGATTTACCAAGAATTTATATCTCCAACTAGTTACTCTCTGGATTTACCAAGCATTTATAGCTCCTTCAGGGTCCTTGCTTCCTGTAATGGCCAAGGTTTCCAATAAAGAAACAACAGTGCATTAGCTTGTTTGTCATAAGACTTATACCTTAAGTCTTCATTATTCCAAACAAGAAACAAATGAAAATGAATACTTATCTGTATTGTGCATTTTTCCTCGCTACTCCACAGGTTTCCTTCTCTGCTTTACAAGCCTTGGATCACCTGTGGGGTGGATGCTTGGCCAGCACACCTGCTGCTCCACAGCATCATCCAAATAGGCAATGCCAAGCCAGTGTGCCGACTGGGTTTATCAGGCATCCCCAAAAATCAGTATGCTAAGCCAGTACGCCAACTGGGTTTATCAAGCATACGATAATCATTTCCAAGCCAGTTCTCCGACTGGGTTTGTTAGTAAATATCACCCAAATAACCAATACCTCGACAACATGCAAATAACCAATGCCAAGCCAGTACACCGACTGGGTTTATCAGGCATTAATTTAACAACATGCCAAGCCAGTACACCGACTGGGTTTATCAGGCATCCAGCAACCTTTCGCCACAACTCCCAAATAACCAATGCCAAGCCAGTACACCGACTGGGTTTATCAGGCATACAACAACCATTCACCGCAACTCCCAAATAACCAATGCCAAGCCAGTACACCGACTCGGTTTATCAGGGATACAATAACCATTTCCAAGCCAGCACATCGACTGGGTTGATCAGGCAATATGAACAACATAATATGATTATGTGGCTCATTTTCTTATGCAACCAGTGGTTCCCTCCAGGAACTCCATAGGTGACTCACTTGACTGCAGGCTAGCATGGCCCCACAATACCCACTCACACTACATAAGGATGATACCCCTTTTCTGCAACACAGCTCCTCGGTCCTATCCATCTCTTCTAGTGTCCTTTAGTGTGAGTGTAGAAATGTTACCACTTCCCATACAGTCCTCTTGAGCACCCTTTCTTCACTTTGCCTCTTATGTGCAACACAAAATTGCATCTGTGTAAGCTGATAGCACAAGAAGGATAAGCAGACTCATCAGTATTGCTGCTCTAAAATTGTAACCATATTTCATAACATTCACTACCAAGTATTGAAACACTAGGAATGCGTCCATTCCCTTAGGGTGTAGTCAATATTGGAAACCCTACCATGACCCAGCACCAGAAAAGGTGTGCACCCCCTTTCTGATGTGCGCCATGTAGGCCCTAATCATACTCAAGCAGTTTGCAATGATATAAATAAGATAGAGCATGCTCTGCATATTAACCCTAATAATTTAGACATGCATGTTCTTGTCTAGGGTCACAGAATACTCATTTATTTTGCATATGTGTCTCACATGCCTTCTGGGCATATTTTTACCATCTCACTTTCATGGTTTACCGACATGCGGTTTGGCTAAGACATTATCAATGGTGTTTCACCCGAAACCCATTTCCAGAGCATGGGGTCTTTCCCACCTGGTTTGGCTTCTGCAGGCCATCACACATGATATTCCTGCAATGTGTCATCCTGGCACACTTATCAAATAGCCAAACAGTTAGCAACATTTAGCAATAAGCTTCAAATATGATTGTTCCATAACCAATCAATAGCATTAATAATTAAATTCAATATGAATTTACAATTCTGTCTCCTACAGAAATTGATTTGCTACTATGAGATTATTCTCATAAACTTAAACTCGACAATTTTCAGATTTGTTTCATGCATAAATTTACGACCATGAGAACCTTCTCATAACCTTTGGCTTCTGCACATGGTAGATCTCGGTTTTTACTATGGACTTATCCTCATTGCCATATGCAAGACCTTTCTACGTGAAAACTGAAACTTTAGTCATCCAAACACGTTGTGAGTATCTACGCACATAATCATTCATTGCCATAACAGTTACTGAAGTGATCTCAGAATTATAATACTCAATAATTCAAACACCTTCAACTTTTTAACATTTGAAATGTAATGAAACATATATACATTCCCATATATGCATCACTATCACAATAAAATTGCAAGACTTAGTCACACTATCCATGCAATTTAAATAACTGTAAATACTCATTACTTCCTTTCCATGCAGCTCTGTCCTTCCACAGAGCATTCTAGTAGCCCATCGATCATGATTTGTCTCTTCATGCACTTACTATTCTGCATTCATAACAGCCCATGAAATGATCCTAGAATTATCATAAATTCATCACTTCATTCATTATTTATTTTGCAATAACATATGCATCATCCCTATGCATTCATACAATGCATCACAAGATTTATAAAATCTCTTAATGCACATCTACTCAATGCTACCTTGCATTGTTTCATGAGTACTATGCATTCAAGCATATTATGATCGAAACATGACTATCTCATATAACTTGCATTATCATAATCAGGACCACCAGTCCTCACTTGCTTTGGTTATTAAGTACATAACCAACATACACATGGCATGATATAAATTCATATGAATGCATTGAGATTTCTAAACAGTCATAGGGTGTAAGGATCATTTCCTTCACTTACCCACACCTCACCAGGCTTGGTAGGTTAACAGTCCCAATCGGTATTCCATGTCACATGCAAACTAACTCAACATAGCTCAAACATAGTTGAAGAGATCTTACCAAATTCTCTTTCACATTCATGCAATTTGACACCAATAATCATTACCTGCATGGCTATCATTAACATCGCTTGATGTTACCTGATCAGTTGGCCTCTTACCAAGGCTACTCCGTCCTTTTGCCAACTTTATGATCATAGATTTGTTGAACCACCCTTTCTGCATAAGGTTGTTGGCTTCATGCAACAACATCCTCAGCACATTTTGCCATGCTCTTTGTTATCTTTGGTCCTACAACCAATACCAACATCAATAGTGATTATCAACAACAATATTCTCCATTAGTGGTTCATTGCATATGCAGACTTCATTATTCTACCAATATGCAATATCCCATTTATGCACAAGCATTTCCATATCCACTATGCAACGTTTGTTAAGATCCCATCTAGTGCATATACATCTATGTAATCCCTTACATTTTTAACATTTTTATGCCATATGACAATTTCATAATCATAAGTATGATAACAAACAGGGGTTTAAAGAATTCTTCCCTTTTCGATCCTTCATTGTAACGTGGAATTCCTCTTCCATATCATGCAATTGTAGAAATTGCCCATATTGACAACAAAATTTGTTTGTCAAAACAGCCACTGGCACTCTTCTGCACTAAATATCTATGATATATGTAGACCTCATTCAAACTCTGGTCATGCATCATTGTTCCCTGCTGGACAAGCTTTCCAATTCCTGTCTTCATGCTCCATTCCGACATCAGGTGCAGGAACTGCATCTCTTCAAAAATGACAACTTTCACCCCAATTCTACACATTTTACACAGTTGCATTTTGGCCCAGAATGCCAACTTTAGCCACCCGCGGAAGAAAATCTATGAGGAATCACAAAAACTTATCTATCGGGCCAAGTTAGTCCATATAACAAGGAACACTTAGCAATTCACGGATTTCAATTCCGATGCACCATTCATCTTCTTTGAATTTCTGGGTTTTACTACTCACTTTTCCCATTTTTCCAAAATTCCAAATTTTGGGCCAAAAATGGCTATCTCCCAAACGGTGCATTTCTGGGAAATATTCGTCTAACGGAAACTGTCCGTCCTAATGAGAATATGAAATGTCTATTTTAGTAATTTTTTTGATTCCCACATCTAGGGTCACTTTTACTGTCCACCATCTTTTCAAAATCCCGAAAAAGTGGTCCGGAATAGTGCTTTTTGGCCTTCTTGCTCACCCCGACTTCACATCCCTTCGATTTTGGCTCCAAGATTCTGAACTTAACATCGTGCCTACTTCATGGCCGCGCCTGATCAATTTCAGCTCAAACCGACCTTCTGTCAAGCCTCGAGACTCCGTCCTTCAAAAGTCACTATTATCCATTTTCTGTCAAATCGGAGTGTAATGGGCTCGGGGTCTTCACTAGTTCTTTCATGGCCTTTGTCAATGGCCTCCGAGCCCAACAGGAATCATTCCATTCTGAGTCCTTTTTTTTTTTTTTTTTTGCCGCCGTTGGGGGACGGTTCACCGATCGCTCCCGCAATTGCGAAGCAATTCGGCAAAGGCTCCCGTAGTTGCGGAGCAATTCGGCGAAGGCTCCCGCAGTTGTGGAGCCATTCAGCGAATGCTCCCGCAATTGCGGAGCCTTCGGCGAATGCTCCCGCAATTGCGGAGCCACTCGGCAAATGCTCCCATTGCGGAGCGATTCGCCGAATGCTCCCGCACTTGCGGAGCAATTCGCCGAATGCTCCCGCACTTGCAGAGCAATTCGCCGAATGCTTCCGCAGTTGCGGAATGATTCAGCGAATGATCCCGCAGTTGCGGAGCCATTCGCGGAACGCTTCCGTTGGGGAGCGATTCGACGAATGCTCCCGCAATTGCAGAGCCATTCGCGGAATGCTTCCGCAGTTTCGGGAAGATTCGCGGAACTCTTCCACAAATTTCGGAAGAGAATCCCTTCCGCAATTTCGGAAGAGAATTCCTTCCGAAAACTTCCTTTCGACGCCGAACACTTAGAAATTTTTTTCTGTTTTTTCAGAGCAGTTCGCCGAATTTTTTCGCGTCGTGGGACAAGTCGCGGAATCCTTCCGCAAATTTCGGAAGAGAATTCCTTCCGCAAATTTCGGAAGGAAATTCCTTCCGCAAATTTCGGGGCGACTTCCCGAACTCTTCTGCTGCAAAAAAACTCGCAGAATCTTTCCGCAATTTCAGAGCAATTCGCCGAATGCTTCCTCAGTTTCGGAAGACATTCGGGAATTCTTTCCGAAACAGACTTAAACAAATTTTCAAAAACTTTTGAAACAATTTCCGGATTCTTCTTTCCTTGTGACTGCAATTGGATTTGGCCCATAGAGGCCCAATGCTGCAACCAATTGCTCTGATACCAAACTGTAATGTACCCACCTACTGACCCAATGCAAGGAAGGGAACATGGCACTATAATCTGGGCATTTCATAAGATTTTTCCCACTAATTAGAATCCTAAGAATTTATACATTGGTGTGCAGATACAATAAGGTAATATGCACAGCAGAATTTAAATCTAATCCACACACACAATTCATGCCCATCTAGCATATCAAAATAGTCATCAAATTGATGCATTGCAGAAGTAAATACATAGACAGAAAACACTTATCTTCATTGTGTAATTGTCCCAAGCAACTAGCTATGTCGCTGCAACGTTCCACCCAACCATAGGCTCTTCGACAGCTTATATTGAGTCCGTTCGAAGGCCACCCTCGAGCTGGGCATGATTCTCACAAAGAAAGGGAACATTCTAGCTTACACACAGCCCATTAACCATTTCATCTTAGCCAAGCCAGTCCAACCGGGTTTATTAGGCTACACTTGAACAATGGATGCTTATTCTCAAGCTCAAGCCAGAACAATGGATTACCCATTACCCATACCCCAACATACTCTTTCTTCTCACAGCAAAAATGATCATTGACAGGGTTACACATCTACAACAGAGGTGTTCACAAAATAGGGTCCACATTGGCTCTCCCAACTCGTGGTTCACCCAAGCGAACCGTGGAATTTCGATTTCAACCCCAGGGAGAAAAACCGACTTCTCCCCACTGGTTAGAATCCTTTCCAATGGCCTAAATGACCTCCAGGAGACCCAAAAAACGTTCTATTTTCTTCCCCACTGGTAATCAATACAAAAACGCCCCTTCCCAGGTAGAAAGATGAAGGGAAACCCACAAAAACCATGGAGGAAAACGCCCAAGCAGCTAGAGCTGCGTGAGGAAGCAAGACTGATGGTTGCATAATGGCTTAGAGAGCAATTTCATGGCTCTATTCTTGCCCAAGGAGACAAACACGTTTTTCCATAAAGGGTGGCTTGCCCACACCCGAATTTGGACAGCCATACCTCTCCATTCCCAAGGCATTAACTACCTCAACCAACTCTTGGGAGAAATCAATGGTTGGGTACAAATGTCAACATGGGTAGTTGAGGGTTTGATGGGTTCTCTCATTGACATTTGGTTTGACTCTAGTGGCTCAAGGGTTTGAATGTTTTCCCTCCCAATTCCTTGTGAAATCATGCCCCCATCTCTTTGTTGCATTGCATAGCTAGTTGTGGGTATTTTTATTAAAATGCATATTACATGATATTTGAATTTCCAATGTGCATTGCTAGCACGCAAACCATATGCATCACTAAATCGATGGCGGGGCCTTGGCCTTGAGCTCCTCACCATGATTTCATAACAAGATTACATCGTTTATAATGTTAATGCCACGAGGCCAAACTGGGGACATTACAAGTTTTCAAGACTTTGTTAATGGCCTTGACCTGTCCATTGTATTGCAGGTAGTAGGGTGTTGATTTTTCATGGCAAAAGCCCAACCTGTAGCTCAATTCATCAACCATATGGTTCTGAAAATGAGAACCATGATCGGTCACAATTTCCTGAGGAACTCCGAACCGGGCTATTACATGATTGAACATGAAGAGTGCGGCAGTTTTGCCGTCGTTTTGGTATGTAGGCATAACTTCGACCCACTTTGTGAAGTAATCCACAGCTACGATGATGTAACTATGCCCCTCGGCTGAGGTAGGATTACAATGCATAAAATCAATGCCCCACTTTGCGAATGGGCCAACGGAAATAACCGGATGTAACGAGGTGGGATGAGTGCGCTTCTTAGTAATGGACGTGTTGGCAAGGAGGACATTTTTTTACAGCCTCAATATAATCTTTGAGGATAGTAGGCCAGAAATATCCTGTGCGCAAAATCTTCTGGGCTGTAGCCATCCCAAAGAGGTGACCGCCACATGCCCCAGCATGATAGTCATTTAGAACGCGTTCAGCCTCATCGTGAGTGAGACAACTTCGAAGAATTAAATCGATGCCACGACGATACAAAGTATCATTGATCATTAAATAATACTTTGCATGGTGACGAATCTTACGACGGTCGTCGCGAGAGAGTTGAGGGTTGAAGCGTTGGGTTTGAAGATATAACAAGATATATCCATACCATGGATCAGTCGTACATATGAGAAACAATGATTCATCCGGAAAGGATTCATTGTGCTCAACTTCCTCATCGGGACAGGGAAGGTTGCAAATGAGCTCGGCAAACACCAAAGACTTCTTAGACTTGGATTTCTCGAAAAGAAGATCAAATTCTTGCAGTATCACAATCCAGCATGAATACTTGCCCCGAAGCACCTGACGTGTCAGTATGTGGTACATGGGGTTCGAGTCGGCAATGATGGTGGTGGTGCAGAGCAAGGTGTAGTGCCAAAACTTCTGGACGGCAATGACCGCCGTGAAAGTGAGTTTTTTGACATGTGAATATCTAGTTTCAGCGTTGGCTAGACCCTTACTTGCACAATATATTACATGTTCGTGGGTGTTTTGATCCTCCTGTACCAAAACCATGGCGATAGTGGTAGCAAAAGAGGCGACATATAAGATGTAATCTTGATAATAATTAGACGGTTGGAGCACGGGGGCATGCGTGATGGCATGTTTGATACTGTTGAAGGATTTTTGAGCTTGATCTTCCCAAATGAATGGGACATCCTTCTTGAGCAATCTCATATAGCCCCGAGTCTTCTCCACGAAATTACAAACAAAACGTCGTAAATAAGTCACCTTCCCTTGGAGACTTTGAAGTTCCTTCACATCAGTCGGGGGTGGTAGGTTGATGATGGCCTCCACCTTTAAGGGATCAATGCGGATCCCATCCTTCGAAACGATAAATCCTAAGAGGCATCCGGACTCAACGCAAAAGATACACTTATGGGGATTCAGACGGATATTGTACCATCTGCATCTAAGGAAAATGGCCACCATATGATCAATGTTGAACTCGCGCTACTTTGAATGAGCAGGGAGATTGTCCAAGTAAGGTTCCACAAAGTCCTTAATATCGTGGAAGGCATACGACATAGCCCCCTGAAACGTGACACCAGTGTTTTAAGGCCAAACGGGATTTTGCGGTATGCAAATGTTCCCCACGGGCAGATGAAATCCATCTTATGTTGGTCGGCTGGGTTGATCTCAATTTGGTTGTAACCAAAAAAGCCATCCATGAATGAGAAGATGACGCTTCCGGCACAGTTGTCGATAATTTGGTTGATGAAGGGGGTCGGGTAGTTGTCTTTTGGACAAGCCCGATTAAGGTACCGATAATCAACATAGACACGAATGGTGCCCTTCTTTTTGTTCACAGGAACAAAGTTTGAGACCCAATCCATCAATGGAATAGGATAAATAAAACCAGCCTTTAAGACCTTTTCAATTTCTTCCTTTATTGCCGCAGTCTTCAGGGGGTGTACCGGTTGCAACTTTTGGCGTACAGGTTTGATGTCGGGATAGGTTTTTATTTCGTGAGAAACAATTGCGGGGTCTATCCCAGGCATCTCCTCATAGGACCAAGCAAATACGTCTCGAAATTGCTTGAACAAGGCCATGCTAACAACGATTTCTTCAGGGGAACACTTCTGGCCTATGTGAATGTGTTCCACTATACCAGGTTTCACCGTGATGTCCACCGGGGTGGTTGGCTCAATGTTGGCCAAGTTGCCCTCCGTGTCCGTAAGACATGTAAGGATGGGGTACTGAGGGGCTGGGTATATATATGGTGAAAAGAGGGTATGGATGTTGTTCTTTATGTATTCCAAAGGAGGAAGAAAATATGACCTATGATGGAGATCATCCCATGGACTGTCGTCAACATTCATTACTTTAATGATGGACTCGTCTGAATGAAAAGTTCGAAGTAAGAGATCAGTTAGAGAGGACGTCCGTCTTAGAGAATAGGATGGGGAGGCCATGGTTAAATGGTCCTATGATGCTGATTGGATAGCCTCATAAATATATTTAGCAGGTGACAGAGGCATCATATCTCCAAGCAAGTGTGTTGTGGCTTCATCTGGTACTAGCCAAGCATCATTAGAGTGAGATAAAATCTCTATGGAGATCATGTTCACCATAGCAATATGATTAGGGGGGTCCACAGCTAGAAAAACACCCATGAGAGATGAATCTTTCAAAAGGCCAACCCCTACACTCTCATACTATTTTGACATCTATCCAATGGAAGGAACATGGTCACCAGGATGAGTAGTGGCATCCGGTGTACAAAAATCTAACTGGTCAATAGTAACAATTCATCCTTGGTGGGGGAATTGTACTATGCGGAAGACTGAAGAGGCTATCGTCTGCATGGTATAAAACCAATTGCGACCAAGCAAGAGATTATAATCTAACGGGGCTGAGACCACTTCCACGTTAATGGTTATGGTCTTTCTGCCCAACTCAACTGCAAGAGCTTGTAAGAGCCCATGAGGTTGAAATCCACGCCCATCGAATGCTTTCAACATGGTAGGAGAACGATTCAATTCGGGGGAGCCAATGGCTCTCCAACAGGCGATGGACATGACAGAAGTGGAGGCTCCTTCGTCCAAAAGGGTATGATGGACAATCTTCCCAGCAATGCTTGCAAAAACTTGGAATGCGAGCTTGTGTGAGAGCCTCGACTTAAAGTTGTCAAGTCGGAACATGATGGTGTTCGAGGAATCTGAGTCAACTGCACCAATAGCTGTAAGGAGAGTTTTGCATTGATTGGGACAATTCTGCAAAACTTCCAAGGTAGACATGACGCAAGGAGCTTGGGCCAAGTCTTCTACAATATTGTAATTTTGTGTCGCTCAAGCATTAGGATTGAAAACAACTTTTCTAAACATACTCTTGGGTGGTCGCAATATCGAGTCTAAGGAGGGCTTCTCAATGGTGAGAGAAGTTGATGGTACAGTGACATCAGTTAAGGAGTTGGAAGCTTTTTCAACATTACTTCTAGTGGATTCCTTCGAAGGACTGGTTAGTAAGATCGCGAGCGAGTAGTCAAATTGATCGCCTCTTTACGCAACATGAGAACATGCATGGTATTGGATGGTTCCCCCTGGGCTAGGGGGGATTGAGAAATCATCTATTGGTTTTGAGCAGGAAATGGATCGTTGAGGACTGCGGGAGTCAGTTTACCCCTAAGAAACTTTTGCAATTTGTCTCTATGGGGACACTCTTTGGAGAAATGGTCATCTCCACACAGTAAACAAGGATACTTCAGTTTCCTTTTCTACTTGGTATCGTCAGGAGTGATCCTCGGTTCCTGCTGGGAAGAAGACTTTTTTGGTTTCCCCTTGTTCTTCTTTTTGCCGCTAAACTTCTGAGATGAAGCTGATTAAACAGAATTCACCTCTTCAATTACAGCAGGAGTGGTGGACTTGGTGGTGCTGTGTCCAGCCTGAGTTGGGTTAGATGATCCAATAGTGCTAACAGTAGGATGGGTGTTAAGGGAACCAATGATCCCATCAGTTTTGGGTCCTTTATGTGGTTTCGTGGGGTCATTAACATCATGGGGTGCATCAGGTAGAATATTGAACAAAGTGCCAGATTGAGTATAGACTAGGTCTAGCAGATGGGCACTTGCGATGGCTTGTTCTTCGGTGACAACACCTCTCATGGCGACATCTTTTGCTATGGTGGGAATGAGCGATTTTGTAAACCAGTCTGCTAGGAGATGATCTGGAATTGGATATTTAATGAGACATCGTCGCCTTCACCACTCGTGGATATGATCTGAAATGTGAGTGGCGGTGTTCTGACAGAGCGAGGTTAAAATCTCAGTACCAGTCTCATACCATATTGGCAGTTGGAAGTGTGTCAAAAATTTCATAGCAAGAGAGCCAAAATCAGGAAAAGAGTGTGGTGTCAACTCAATGTACCACCTGGCAGCCGAACCTGTGAGAGTCCTTTGAAACAATCTAAGACAAACTGAATCGTCCATTAAGGAATTAGATGAACACCATAAGTGGAATGTCATCGCATGATTTTTAGGGTCTTCACCCAGCTTGCCGTCAAACTTGGGGATATCATAAGGGAGCTTCATCGGAATCGGTGGATAGTTAGATCCGTGGTAAATAGGATCATTGGTTAAACGAGAGAGATCAGGCAGGCCCAAAGTAGCCAAAAAGGGTAGCTGTGGATTAGGATACGCGTATTAATAATATGGATAAGGCGTGTAAGGACCAGACTGACCATAAGGTGTACTAGGATAAAACTGACCGTAGGGGGGTGTTCCACCTGGACCGTAAGAAGGTCTTCCACCATAAGGTTGTCCATTCCAATAAAGAGGGGGTCCACCTCCACCACCGTGAGGGGGCGGAGGTCCGCCGCCACCACCAGGAAGAGGTGGGGGTCCATAACCGTAATAAGGTGGCCCACCACCGCCTCCGCCTGGAGGGGGTGGTGGACCACATCCGCCGCCAAATGGATGGGGGCCCCCACCACCTCCATTGCCGGAAGGATGAGGGTTTCCACCACCACTGCCACCACCATAGTAATCAGGTCCTCCACCGCCTTCACTTGGAGGGGGTGGTCGACCACTGCCACCACCCGAAGGGAAATGTCCTCCTCCTCGATGATAGGGTGGTCCCCCACCACCTCCGTCGGGAGGGGGTGGTGGACCATTCCTGCCACCGCCGGAGGGGTGAGGGATGTTTTAGGGAAAATGAGGTAGGCCTCCACCAATGTTAGGTGGGGGCCCACTGCCTCCAGCAGGAGGTGGGGGAGGACCGATCGGGGGTGGTGGTACTTGAGGGATAGTCGGTTGGGTTCTGTGTGGCAACACAAGTTGTTTCCCTCATAGAGTGTATGGATTCCTGGGATAGGGTACCCCATATGGCGCATTTCCGAGATTAGATTGGCCTGGCACAGGGTTAACGGAACTTGTATACGCTTGACTCCATGAGGGTTGAGTTACATTTGACGGACCTCCAACATGAGATAATCCCATGGTGGATGGTCTAGCGGGTTGGGATGGTCCAACGAAAGGCTCATTGGGGTTTCTGTTGCCTATGTTCTGGTTAGGAAACGGGGGTTGCCCCCCAGCCACACCAAGTTGACCACTATTCAAAGGTTTAACCAACGTAGGTTGTTGACTAGCTACCATGGTAATAACATTACCAATAAGAGAATCCGTGGGAATGGAATACCCTCCCCTCGAATTCTGAGGTGGGGGAGGAACTGGTAAAGTAACCGTGGTAGTGACAGGTGTGTGGGACCTTCCACCGGTTGGTTCACTTGAGGTGTAGGACTGGACTCTTGCGATGGTTAACCAGTCTCATTAGTGGTCATGTAGTGGGGTGGTTTAGGTGATCCAAAAGATATCGAACGAACTAAGATGTTTCTGTCGTCAAATCTTATTTGGAAATGGTGATTATGGAACTCTTCAGAGTGTCATTCGAGACTTTGTCTTCGAAGCTCATCACCTTTAACATGTAACTGTTCCAAACGTTCATGGATGGGGCCAAAAATCTCGGCAGGGTCAGGCCTATAGTAAGGCCTAGAGAACTCTGGAGTAGTATAGTTAGGTGGGGATGAGATGGCAAAATGAGCCACTGGGTGGTCTGTAGAAGATGTCTAATAAGCTGTTGAAGGACCAACAGCTGTTGTAGGGTCGTCCCTGGGTCAGTTTATCCATTCCAATGATCCAGGTTCTCCCGGGATGCTGGGAGAAAGGTTTTGTGAAGCGGGGGTGTGTGCTTCTTCATCCTGCGGGGGATGAAAGGCAGGTGAATCTGGTGGAAACAAAAGTCTGCCAACATTCAAAGTGGGGTTCTCCACTTTAGTAACTACGACCGGGTTACGCTGATCCATTCTTATCCTCAAAATAACCTCCGGATTAAGGGGATATTCGGGTGATAAGTTAAAGATCCTATGGGACCTTCTCCAGGGAAAATCTGCCAGAGTATCAGGAAAATCAGCCAAAAAGGCTGAAATAACGTTTCTCCTAAGGGTATGCTAAAAGAAAAGCAGTCCAAAAAAACTAGTCAAACTAAGGCAACAAGCAAACTTATGTGACAGAGTGGATTCAAAAGTTTGGAACCTCACGAGATTATCAAGGCATTGCAAACCACGATATACTGCAGGGTCCAACAATATGACGCGACAAGGAGTATTGGGACCATACCCTTGTCTGCATATCCGATTACCTAGACAGTACGTGCGTGCTAATCTCCCCGAGTGCTGTTCTCGGTGTATTGCTTTTCCAAGACGGCCAAATGGTTAACTCAGTTGGTTTCAGGAATTCTAATGGTGTGTCCCGATATACGCAAGGTACATGGGAGCTCAAATCTGTAGTGGTGATGTCTAATGCACAGCCATTGGCATGAGACCTTCCGATATACGTGTCGAGTACATGATACACCCTTCGATATACGCCAAGTACGGATTATGGTACTTGGTGGGTACGTGAAGGAGCTCGATATACCGATGTACGTGGAAGACTACAATACCCCCGGACTACAGTGCTGGAAAATAATGACAACTGCCACACTTAGCGACGACAGAACACATCTCTAACTTACACACAAGTTGCTAAAATGTTTACCTAGTTCTACCGTTAATTTTATCTTGGACGAATAGGTGAATGCATGAGGTGAGTACATAATCAGAAGCATAATGCAAGCCCTGACTACATGCACGAAATATTCTTTTCTTTCGATGAACTCTAGCTATGGAAAGGAGAAAGCTTTTTTCCAATGGTATTGCCAAAACAAACTCAATGCAACACAATTATCAATGCAAACAAATTTGACAATGAACGTATTCTTTTCCTTTTCAACGAAACACGAAAGTACAAAACACTACTAAACCAAATCAAAACAACTTTTCTCGTTTCTTCTTCTTTTCAAAGTAAAATGACACTAAATGATGAAAAGAGAGGATTCTGAAATGAAAAATGCAAGCTTTTCAATTTCAATTTCAATGATCTAAAGGAAACAAAAATTAAAAATGCATCTATCTTTCCTTAGCATGGAACTAATTTTGCAAAAATAGAAGCATGCTTTGAGCCTTTCAAGAAGATGAGCGATTCATAATTCGAGAAAAACACAATAGATCATGCATTCATTCAACTTTTCGAAAACATAAACAAGAATTTTCCAATGCACAACAATCTTTCTTCAATAATTGTTTGAGAAACAATGGGAAAGAAGCATTTTTAAACTTTTCGATGGATGTATCGAAGAATAAACTTGATAACAACTTTGCTTTCAGATCTAAATGACTGAAAATAAAACACTACTTGTAGCACTCATACATTCTAGAAAACTCAAGAAAAGACAAGCACTCAACCAAGCTAAAAACACACTTAACTCAAAATCAAGTAGCAGCAAGCAAACTAAACAAGCAAAGCTCAAGACAAATGTAAATGAGGTTTGGAAGTTGATCCAATTCAATGATCAGATCAAGGATGGAAAGAAGGGAATGCAAGAGTGAATGGATGAAGGTGGAGGAGACTAGAGCATCCACCACTACCTATTTCAAACTTGTCTGAGACGGAACCCAAAGTCAATCCAAATGAGACCAAACTCTGAACACACAAATCATAAATGGGGTCTCTGGCTGGATCTTGCAACGTAGAGGGACTTCATACATAAGACCAAGGTTCAAACTGTCAGATGAGGGAAAGGATGCCAGTATGCCAACTTTTGACAGATCGGCACACTCTGTCTTCACACACAGTGCGACATCACAGTTTGCCTTCACGGGAGGTGCGACGATGTCACAGTATACTAATGTAAAGGATGCGATGAGTGACTAACAGGTGAAGAACAGAAGCTCAGAATGACACAATGTCGCTCTATTTCCACTGTCCAGGTGCGACAGGCGAGGTCTAGATTCAAAAATGAACTAGATCTCTCAACAATGAACAAAAAATATGCTTGAAAATGAGTCGTATAAACTCAGAGGAAGCAAATAAGAGTCTTCAACGTGAAGATCTGATAGTGAAATCAATCCTAAGAAGTAAATGGAAAAAAATAATAAAAGAGGCTTGTGTCAAGTAATCAACTAAAAATGACTCTCAGATTAATGACCACTAAACAAGACAAACATCACTACTCCCTAGTATGGTCGCCATATTTGTTACTAGACAATCCACTCGAGCGGACACGAGTAGGATCTCTCTAGCTCAATGTAAGTCTAGAACAAATAAAACAGACTACAAGTGCATTTCCTAGATCTACTTAAGGACCAAGTACTAGATGTCTTATCTTTTACTACACAAACCTTTCTCCTGAATGTTGATCCACATCCCATGGTCGTTAGATCCAAGCTGCAAGACCTGTCAAGACACATAAACAAGAGAAACGAGTAAAGATCATTTATACAATAAGCGATCTAAGTAAACATTTAAGCAGGTAAACTACACAATATCATTACACATGAGAACAATATTGGTGGAAAGCATTTGCATTACTATAAATAGAGGAGGACATGATAGAGATATAGAACTACAACCAAAGATTTAACACAGTAGCCCTTCTCTGACCAAGCCAATTGCCATGTCCTTCCAAGGAAGTATGAGCTCTACAATATGTGAATGAAGGTGTCTTAAGAGAGATTTCACCAACATGTAGATACCATAGTCTTCCTCCCTTTGGGATGGGAGTGATCCTCACTTATATAGGACTAAGTGGATAGGGTATGGACAGGATAGGATGAGAGATGGTAGCAGCGAGATAGGGGATCCTCCCAAAGAGTTAGGGGTCGAGTACTAGCTCCCCTAGAGGTCAGGGATAAGCCCGTAAATGGGTAAGTTTCGAGAAGGATCTCGAATAGGCTATTTTTGCCCATTAACAGACCTCGTCGCACCCTGCAGTGGAGCAAGCTGCGACGTCGCATCTTGCTAGTGTGCAACCTACGACGAACTCTTAGAAGATTGCAGGGTGTATGCAAATCCTACCAAATGAAAGTGCTTAGTCCAAGTGACTTCAGGGATGTATACACTGAATCTAATGATGAGTAGGTTTTGTGTGTAACACATTTATATTGTAAGTGTCGTAACTTATACTTGATGGGTTATTAAACCAGCTCGATGGGGTCGGACCTGTATGAGTCATGTGGGTAAAAGGGTTATTAGACCACCCTAGTGGGGGTCGACCCAGTCAACATTATGTTATGTGGTTAAGTTAAGGCCAACCTAGTAAAGGTTATTAGGCAAGTCAAGTCAAGTATAAATAGAGAGCGGGAGGCACTCTATTTGATCATTCACTTTCTCTCTCACACACTCATTGGAGAGTGGCGCGCTTGTGGAGGAGGAGAAGCTGCTGCTAGGAGGACTATCTCTTATGATTGGGTTGTATCATTGCTCTATCTATCTCTGAGAAAGTTGTGGGGTTTTTCACCTTCTTGGTTTTCCCCGGTGAAACTATGTGTCTCTTCTGTGCTTGCATTATTGTGTCCATGATTGATATGCTGTAGATATGTTGTAGATATGCTGTACATGTTATTCTCTCAGTTAAGATCCTATATCATATTGAAATTTCTGAAAAACTAACATCGTATCAGAGCTAGCCTGAAAGAAGGCATGGTATGGCATTTATGACACTTGTTGCACTTGCGAAGCTAGGGGTTGACATAGCAAAAACCAGTCATCATAGCACTTTCACTATAAATCCATTTTGGCAAGGTTTCAGGATCTAAAACATTTACAAGTTGAAGACACAATTCCAATGTACCTTGTGTCCGAATCACAACTTCTAATTCATTGTACTTTGTGTTTTATGATATGTACAATCTAGGGTTTCTACCTCTTCTAGATCTGAGTCATAAACATGTGACCTAGGCAAAAAGGTCATTAATTGGGCTAGGAAGCTCCAAATGAAATTTCATAAAAACTGACAAGAAGGGAACAGAATGTACTTTCATAGACCGAAGGTTCCGAGGCAGAAAGTGAACCAATGATACGTGGCACTCCGTACAAGTTTGCTCTTCTGTTTTATGCCATAAAAGGGCCACATTGCGACACTTGGAATAACTCTCCCTCAGAGAATCCAATTGAGGTCAGACCTATGGGGTTGGAAACATGTCAGGTCGGGATACCACAGGTAGAAGTTTCAGACCCTTTGGATTCGTAATTTCGGAGTTACACTAGAAAAAATCAGGTGCATATTTCTGTCAAAACAGAATTGGATTTTGAGCACCTTCATTCATGGCTCCGGGAATTAGGGTTTCGGAGAAAGTTGGAATTTTTGTAATCGGAGAGCACAACTAAATGCTACTCATCAAAATCAAAATTTAGAGACCAAGTTCAAATTTTTTGGTTGGGCAGAAGGCTGGGCTTGATCAAACCCTAGTTCGGGACTTTGATCGGAAAAGTGGAAAATTAGGGCTTCTGCGAAAGTTGGAATTTTTAGAAGTCTGTGACCACGGCTGGAAGATCCTCAAAAAAATCGAAGTTTAGAGCTTCGGATCGAACCTTTTGGTTGGGAAGAAGTGTGGGCTTTATCAAACCCTAGTTCGGGATCCTGTCTAGAAGATTCAGAAGTTTCAAAGGTAATTTTGAGGGGTGAAACTTTGCAATTTTCAAATTCTGAATATACCAGCTTGATCAGCTCATCAAGGCGCATCTTTCTATCCTTTCAGAAGTTTGAAATTCAAAGTTTGAATTTTTAGGGTTTCTTTGACAAACCCTAATCCAGCTCTAGATCCATTTTCTTCAAATCAAGTGGATTGGGTTACTCCTAGAAGAGAATGGATTGGTCACTTGCATAAGTGAAGAAGTTACAGTTTCAGAGGGAGATAAGGCTAAGGCCTTACATAAGAAGATTACAAGCAATCTCAACAGGTATGACTTATCCAGGTATGTTTCGAGATCTGTTCATGATTAAGTTTATGGTATGTTTGTCTCCATTAATCTTAGTACAATCTTGATTAACTTTAGACTTGTCATATCACCTTAATAAAATTATGAATGCACAATAGAAGATATTCATTGATTATGGTTTTGACACTTATGATTGTACTAATGCATTGTGGTGTTGTATGAGGTTGATGGTTTCCGCTAACATGAAAGGTACATCAAGAAAGACAAATCATGTTCTAGTTCAAGAACATATGACCATGGTGACATGCAGACAAAGGTTCATCCATTTCCATGGATCGCATAGAAGATCTACTTATGAGGTATGTATAACTTGGTTCTATAATGGTTAACCTATGAGATATGCAGGTTACTAGCACAACTCATTGAAGAGAACAAGAAGACATTATGTGGGTATGTTAGACATTACTAGCTAGCATGCTAATCTAGGTATGTTTTTCCTATATCAAGTTAGAATCCTACCTTGTGTTAGGATCTCTTATATAAGTATACATGGCATGATTGACAATGATTATTCATTGAAGTTAGTAATCATGGGTTTAGGAATATTATGCTTCTTACTTTGATTGATGATATGACTAACCAGAAAAGTCCTTTGGTCAAATAAAAATATGCATGAGTAAAAGAAGTATTCCTTGAAACCTTGAATACTAATGTTTATAATATGTGTTTGAAATGATCATGACTATACATGTTTAAGATTATTGTGTTTTGATTGTACTAATGAATGTATGATTATGTATGAGATCTCGAGGGTAACACAATGATGATACTAGTAAACATGCATGGTGATCAAGGATGGATATAAGTTCAAGGACAGGTAATCCAGGAAGCAAAGATCAAGAGGGAGCACACTCCAGTAGTTTCTGCAAGGATGCATACATTGACAGGGATTTGACCACTTCTCACAATCCACATCAGAATGGAGTTACAGAAAGGAAGCAAAGACTGAGAGGGAGTTCACCCTACAACCAAACAAAGATAAGTACTTGAATTGTCATTTCTTGCATATTTGTTTGTTTAAATAATATTGTTCAATGATGTATATGCTTATGTTCCTAGACTTAGGGTGTGTATTATGCATATTAAAATAATTGCATTAATAAAAGTATACTACTAATATGCATCTAATGGGTAAGTGGCCTATGGAACTGTACAACATTCCATTGCGACTTATCTAGAATGAAACCTCTTTGCTGACATGTTGGGAGTTGTGCACACTCTTAACAATGTTCTGGTAGAGATTGGAAGGCATCTAGAAAGTTACGGGATATGGATAAATGTTGTATTGAAGCATTGGCTAAGATAATTGCATGACTATATGACATATTTATTTATGTGTAAGAATTTGTTCTGAAAACTATGAGATGTTTTCTAATCATGCAATTTAACTTGTTTTGTAGGAAAGATCATATACCATCACCTACAAAACAAGGACTACAACATTTGTTCAACAAAAAAGTTATCTATTGAAGATATTGAAGTTGCCAGGATTCGGGAAGAACAACATGATCGAGGAGTACCAGTCGACCATGAAGAATGATGTTTGGGATGCAGTCCCAAGACCTGAAGGGAAGTCTGTTGTGACTTCCAAATAGATCTACAAGATCAAGCATGCTGCAGATGGTAGCATAGAGAAATACAAAGCGAGATTTGTAGCTCGTGGCTTCTCCTAGAAATAGGGGATAGACTATGAAGATACTTTTTCTCCTATAGCCAGATACACTTCCATCAGATCAGTACTTTCTCTAGCTGTGATGAAGTGGAAGATACACCAGATGGATGTCAAGAAAGCTTTCTTGAATGGTGTAGTCGAGGAGGAAGTGTATGTGGAGCAGCCACTTGGTTTTGAGACACATGATAGGGATTCATATGTGTGGAGACTGAAGTAAGCCTTGTGTTGCTTGATGCAAGCTCCTAGGACTTGGTATGGTAGGATAGACAACTTTCTATCCAGTTTGGGATTTACTAAGAGTAAAGCAGATTCCAACCTTTAATACAAGGTTGAGGAAGGAAATCTTGTGATACTACTCTTGTATTTGGATGACCTATTTGTAACAGGAGAGGATGGATTGATTTCCGATACCAAGAGGAAGCTTGCTGCCAAGTTCAAGATGAAGGCCTTGGGGATGATGCATTATTTTCTAGGCATGGAGGTGTGGCAGAGTGTAGATGGAATATTCCTTGGACAAGGGAAGTATGCAGTAGAGATCCTGAAGAGGTTCGGGATGATGGAGGGAGGCAATGATCATCCCATTTCCTTTTCCAGTAGAAATCTATCATCCACTGAGAAGAACTATACTACTACTGAAAGAGAAGGACTCGCAATGGTATATGCGCTGCAGAAGTTCAGGAACTACCTGCTTGGTGCGCACTTCTCCATGTTCACTGACCACTTTGCCTTGAAATACCTGTTAATAAGCCAGTGTAAGGGGGGCGCATATGCAGATGGTTACTGCTCTTTCAGGTGTACGATTTTGAGATTGTTGTTAAGCCAGGCAGATTGAATTTGGGACTTGATCATCTGTCAAGAATCGAGTCAGGAGAAGAGCCTACGAATTTGGAGGACAATCTTCCTGATGCACAGTTGTTTGCCATACAAGTTGCAGATGAGTACTACCAGGACATCATTGATTTTTTTACCACTGGATTCGCACCCGCAGAGTTCACTACACAGCAGAAGAAGCAGCTGGTAGTGCACGTAGCAGACTTCACTATAATTGCAGGTCAGCTATACAAACTAGGACCGGATGAAGTCTTACGTAGATGTTTGCTAGAGGATGAGAAACCGTTTATACTAGCTGATGCGCACTCAGGAGTCACAGGAGGCCATTATGCAGGAAGAGCTACCGCGCAGAAGATATTGCACATAGGGCTATGGTGGCCTACAATTCATAAAGATTTGAAGGAACACTGCCAGAATTGCGATGTCTATCAAAGGACAGGGAAGCCATCACTCCCAGATGAATTTTACATTAAATCCACAGCTAACATTGCCGGCCTTTGAGAAGTGGGCCATTGATTTTGTGGGTCCTATTAACCCACCAGGAAAAAGAAATGGTGCGAGGTATATCATTACTACTATCGATTACCTCACTAGATGGGAGGAAGTAAAGCTAGTCAAAGACTGTAGCGCAGCTACAACTGCGGAATTCATATATGATAATATCCTCACAAGGTTTGGATGCCCGAAGATATTGATGAGTGATCAAGGCACTCATTTTCTAAATAAGACCATTGAGGATTTAACCGAAGAGTTCCACGTTCATCATCAGCACAACACACCTTATCATGCATAGGTGAATGGAACTGTTAAAGCATTTAACAAAGTGTTGGAGAATGCGCTAACAAAGATATGTAACATCAATCGGGACGAGTGGGACCTACGCATCCCATCTGTACTATGGGCATATAGGACTACTTGCAACAAACTAACTGGCCATACACGCTTCAAGTTGTCCTATGGACAAGAAGCAATAATTCCAATGGAGTACATTGTTCCCAGCTTGAGGATAGCAGCGTTTACAGGCATGGCCGATCACACAACACTCAAAGAAAGACTCCTACACTTGGTTGGGCTAGAGGAAGATATTTTCTTCGCAGGATTCCACCAACAAGTCTAGAAAGAGCGCGAAAAAGCTTGGCATGATCGCCACATCAAGAACAAGAACTTTCGGGTAGGTGATCTCGTCCTCCTAAATGAAAGTAAATTCATGAAATTTCCTAGAAAATATAAGATGCATTGGCTTGGGCCATATACTGTAATGAATGTTACTAACGGTGGTGCAGTCCAGTTAGCTACATTAGCCAAAGATAGTTTACCAAGTTTGATAAATGGTATTAGACTAAAGCTTTACTGCGATAGTCCAGCTACACAGAATCCTACATGATCAAGGAAGTGTACTGCGCAACACTGCTGAAGTTGCGTGCACAAAAAAAAAGGCAAGAAAAGAGTGGACGCACAGAGCAAGCCCAGAAGCTCGTCACGTAGAAAAGATGGATCGACAATCGTGCAGAAGATAATACCCAGTGTGCGTCCTATACCAAGCATCCGATTGGACCGCCAGTGCATTATCACGGAAATTGTTACCATGACATCTCTCGGACGGTTAGTTGGTCGTTAACCGAATTGGCTGCAATAGGGAAACTCATGATTTAAATATGGATGGTACATTTCGGAACCTATTAAAGATCAAAGTGACCAGTTCATATAGAAATCCGTATGGCGGGCTAAGCCATTAATGCGAATTCAACAGATTTGACAAGCTGGCTTGACAGGAAACCGTTTGGCCTTTAAGGAAATAGCGTTCGTGTTACGAGAAGGATTGGCTGATAGGCCAAAGATCTATGCATGGATTGGAAATCAAGAGGGATTTAAGGGCCTCGGGCACTGTGGAAGGCCACGTAGCGGACCAACAACAACTATAAATAGACCTCGCTCAACCACTTAACCATTTTTACGAAGTGTTTGAACTAATCGAGAGCGGAGTGACTAGAGCATTGTATGAGCGACTCGGTTGAGTTAGCAGGTCTTTCTAGTTTATTTGAGAAAGCAGGGATTCCAATAGAAATGACGACGATGAAACTAGGCCCATCCAGAAGTTCAACACGGCAGGCTGCAGGAAGTAGCAAGGGCAAAGAGACAGCAGCTCCAGAGAGGAGGGGCTCCGAG
Organism: Larix kaempferi; assembly: GCA_027924585.1. Lineage (NCBI taxonomy): Eukaryota > Viridiplantae > Streptophyta > Pinopsida > Pinales > Pinaceae > Larix > Larix kaempferi. The sequence goes on along the minus strand of BSBM01000196.1, from coordinate 2,921,712 downwards.
GTGCCATTACAGCAGACACCTTCGGCTCCAGCTCTGCCATTTTATCCAGTGCCTGACTACATTCCCCCAAGGAATCTCGATGCCCCACTGGTAAACATAGAAAAGAACTTCAAATATGAAATCCCACTACCCGATATCTCTACCAGGGTAAAGATTGAGGAGAATCTGATGGGTGGCATACCAGGCTGCAAGATGGATGACCAAGACCGACTGGAGAAAACGCTGGTAACACAAAAAAGTTACCCACAGTTTAGGTCGGATGCCTATATCAATTGGGTCAAGGATGAACATAATGGAACCGACAGGCTGGAAACTCAAGAATGGCTAATGGCCATCTGGCCATCAGGCTTGTTAAATTTATTGCAAATGCCTTACTTTACCAAGAGTGCTGAGTTTTTCGTTGTTGCGCGCACACTGCTCACTTGCATGCATGAATTGAACAAGAGGGGAGAGGACCCTACCAACCTCCTCATAAAGAAAGCACAAGATAGATCTATTAGCACAGAAGTAGTAAATGAGTTCAGCGTAGTGCGCAAGGGACAAGGGTTCCCAATGGCCGACATCAATGACCGCACTACACAATTTATAGCCCGGTTGCTTACAGGACAGCTATTGCGCAAGTGTATACCACCTGAAGTACTTGCGGTCACAATCATGGAAACGGCTAATGTATTTCGTGGAAAATATTACAGTTGGTGCCAGTTCTTATTGAATGAGTTCCTGGTAGATGTTCAGGACACCCAAGATGATGGAACAGCATTCCACTTTAGTTGGCTGCTAGTGTTGATAGCCTTTGTAGGCTAGAAAGAGCCAGATAATTACCAAGGAGTTGCCACTTTAGCTAGATAGGGCCGAGGAGCGTGCTTTTCCAATCTATGGGCAAGCCCAAAGGCGTCTAGGCAGCGACAAACGACTGAAGTGTTTTATGTTTACTATCACCAGTTGCATGAAGCAATTATGGCAACGCTGCTTGTTTCCAAACCACTAGTCGATGAATATACCTGCATCATTAGGTTTCAAGCGAAAAGGCACCAAACATTCATTCAGCCAAGAGGCGACAGAGCGGAGCAGGATTTATGGTATCCAGGATTTTACCGGCTGGACAAGAATGCGATCGAGGGAATGATCGAATTATGGGAGCCCAAATGGAAAGTTCCCGCTTCACGCAACGATGCTTCTGACTACGAGCATAACGTAGAACCTCTTCCGAAAAGAACAATGTACCAGACATTGATGAGGAAGACACAGGAACAGATCAAGAAGACAAAGAAGAAACAACAACAAAGAAGGGAAAGAAGGGCGGACTACCAGCTGGAATGCCCATTGTGGAAGAAAAGGCTGACGCGTAGATTCAACATTCCATTGCATCAACAACAAAGAGAAAGACCACTGAAGGTGCCTTGCAAACACAGAGCTGATGCACAAAAAGAAAGGCTGAAAAAACTGAGTTCAGGCCGCAAATGCATTCCGATGATTGTGAGACTATTGCAACAAAAGTGCACAAAGCATGGGAAGAGGCTCGCGCTGAGAACGACACTAAGCAAGAAAAACTGTAGTTGACCATAATCCAAGCTGTGGAGCAGGTCAAGACATTGGTAGCCCATATGGGATTGGGGCAATCAGGTTCAGGCATTAACGGGAAATCAAAGGAGCCAAGCACACAAAGAAGACCACCTATTACTGGAAGTAAGTATCTGTACGTCTTGAGCCTTGAAACTACCTACCTAATTTACCCAAATGAAATGGTTAAGGAGGCACTAAAGAATGGGCGCCTCAACCTGAATATCAGGGCCTTACCCCTGGACGACCTGAATGAGTTGCATATCAAAGTTGCAGAAGAAATTCATGAGAAAGGCATCGCCTCATATGATAAGTGTGCGCAGTTAACTGAAGGAATCAATCAGTTAAGGCAGGAATGAGATAACACCAAGCAAGAATTGAGCACAGCCAAGGAAAAGGGCCAGAAGCTGAAGGAAACCATTTCTGTAGTGTGCGCATGCATAGAGAAATACGAGGAAGAAGATGACATGGAGGACACAATAAAGAAAATTGGGGCCAAGGTAGAGTCCCTTACTGTTGAGAAAATGGAAATGGAAACCGTGTACAAAGGAAAAATCGCAGAGTTGGAGGCTCAGCACCCTATCATTTTGTCAGATCAGTGCCCCTCTCTAGCTGAGGACATCAAAGTAACCATGGATGGCATTTCGTCGGAAGTGATGAAATGCCAAGACTTACTTGAGTGGATAACTACAACAGTAACAGGGTTGAACGAGGATCCTACGCTACAGTAGGTAAGGGCAGAAGTAGAACAGAAGCAGCAGCAGGTCGATGTTGCAAGTATGCAGATGAGGAATGCACCGGCGAGAGAGAAAGTGCAGATATTCAATGAGGTCAAGGACCTGCAAAAAGAGTTGGTAATAATAAGAGAGAAAGAAGCTACCACAACGGACAGGCTGCAGCCGATTGAGCAAGAAGGCCTTGAATTAATGCAGCAATTTGTTGCGAAGTTCGTAGAACTCCAGCCGGCAGAAGGAACTATTCAGGAACAAGTGACTCGGGAGAAGGTTTCGTAGGCTACTCTGGAGACGCTTCAAGGGTTCGAACAGAAAACCAAGAACGTAGTTGCGGAGTTGCAGCAAACTCTACAAAGCTTCACAGAAAATCTCGAGACGATGAAAGACGCAGCACCAGAGTCTGCAAGTGGAAGTGGCTCAGGATGAGCCACAGGTGAGTGTTAGGGGCCTGTTGGGCGGGGCCCAAGTGGGTTGGAAAAATATAGAAGTATGGAAAATTGCGTGTAGCGCGCTGCAGCAGGAAGAAAAGGAAATTTTGACAACTGCGCATTACGCGCTGCGATAGGAAGAGAAAGCAGTTTTGGTGATAGTGCATTGCGCGCAGCGGCAGACGACGAACAATTTGGGGTTTTACGCATGTCGTGCATTGGCAATGACTAAGGCATGGTTGCGCAGCAGGACGATGCACATAGTAGCGCATAGGATACTTTTGGGAAGAACATAGGTAAAGGTCAGACGAGGATATGATCTAGTTTGGGTAAGGAACAGGTGGATGGCAAATGAAAGCGACCTATTCAAATGTGTGGCAGTAAGCAGGTGAGAAGCTAGGCCACGACGCCGATGGTGACAGGCAGGCGAAGGTGTGGAAAGGGACAGGCCATGATGCAGTTGTAACCACTTGGAGGACTGTGGCTGTCAGAAGAGCGTGTGAGCCACGAGTGGCCAGATGGAGCACACGGAGTAACCTGTCAATGACGACAGCTAGGGTGGTAGTTAGTCACGCCGGTTTTGTAGACCTAAGGACTTTTGCTTACGAATTGTAAAGATATGCCTCCATGCATAATATATAAATAGGCATGATTTTAGATGGGAAAGGGTTGTTGTTTGTTGGGTTGTTGAACTCTTCATTTTGATTAAGTGTGGATTATTGTAGAATCTTAAGCTTAGACAACCATTGTAAAGGCTCTGCAGTTAAGTGCGCAGAGACCTATCTGAGAGAGAAGAGAGTCTGCGGCTGAGTACGCAGACTAAAAACGGTTGTACCCTACCCATTAAGAGAAATATTAACAACCATTCTTGTGGACGTAGCTTCCATCCGAGGGTGAACAACGTTAAATTCTGTGTTGTGTCACCAATGTGTTTTATGATTGTTTAATTGCTAGATATGTGTGTTTAATGCTGAAAACTTTTATATCTGATTGCTATTATATGTATTCGTTGCAGTGAATGGGAATAATATGTTAAGTAATACATGCGCAGAGGACTGTTAAGTATTCAACATGTATGGATATGTCGATTGGAATGTATGAAGCTATCTATTGGTCAAGTAGTGAACACTAAGTTTAAGTGCAACATTGGAGCCCGCCGTAATGTATGTCATTAAACCATCCACAATTTACTAATAAGACTTGAATGGAGTAAAGCGATAAGGACTTTAAGTAGAATTGAATATCCTGGCAAGGACGCATAGTCTCATGGATGCGCCAAGTCATTGAAGGTAGCTGCGAGGTAGCTATTGATAGCTTACTATCGTAACGCAAAGGTATCCTGTACTGCATAGTAATTGGCGGTGCGAGTGCAGTTGTGCCCTGAAGGCACAAGTGCAAGAGCACAGTTGCGCACTAAAGTATCCGACGTGGGACAGAAGGTTCGCGCAGTATCTATCCGCGCAACCCGCAAGAAGTGCACTACTTATTAGCTTTCCCCCCATCGCATCACCCAGTTGTGGAAACTTGATTCCGCAACCACCCCCTCCAGCTTCACCTCGGGTGAGACCTCAAGCTGCATGCAGCCTATTGCCGAAAGGGCCAGTGAATTGGGATTTTGTTGGTTTCTTGAACCGTGAAGTACCTGGGTCTACACTGGAAACCTCAAGAAGTTGATCGACAACCAACATCCACATAGCACATTGCAACACTCAGAAAAAGAACCAGGTTAGCGAGGAATTAATGCAGAGAGGGTATACTCAAATGCAAATGCAGACTCACTGTGTAGAGAGGAAAAGGAGTGACCGAACCCTAACTCTTCAAGCAAACACCCAAGATAGTTTGAAATCCTGGAAATGCTAAGCAATGTCGTGAGGAGAACCTGATCATCCTGGATGCTCATGAAAGGCTTGGAATCACAACGGGAAACCGAAAACCAATTTACATTTGCAGATGTGAAATTTTTAGTTCTTTCTAATTATCCTACATTCCTTCCATAATTGAGAGTTTGCATGGCCGGGCAAGATGAGAAAATGAGCATAGATGGCTCAAGTGTTTGCTCGAGAGAGATCTTCCCTTTTAATATTGAAGTGTTCCAGTTATCAAACTGGACTAACCATTAATGTGATACATGGTTAATGGTATTTGTATGTTGATTAAAGTAGTCCGATAGAAGGAAAAATTCTCGGTGCAGCTTGCCTAAACAGATCATCTTCAAGGACAATGGTTGAAAAACATCAATGTTGTACACTATAATGTAAAGATAATGGTCGAGCATGAAATTCAATGGAGGGCGCAATATGAAACCATGTAGTATAGTTATTAATTTTGCAAACCAGGAAGTGACCTCGGGCTGAGGTTTAGCACAACCAAGGAACGGAGTCTTGGCTAGATGTTGTTTGAAATCATAGGCCACATTTCGTCATGACTGAAAGATTTAGTAGCGACCTCACTCCATTTTCGAAGTGAATTTATCTTGGGACTTCGGAGCACACATGCGAAGAGACCGCTTGCATAAAGGGGTTCTCGTCTTCAAATTCCTCGTGTCAAGCTCATAGATTCCCATAATTATATTGTTTTGTTTTTTATCGTCCAATTTTGGCTACAGGGTTATGCCTATTCTGCGTACATTAATATTGGCTTCTAGCTCATTTTGTTTTTTCATTATCTAATTTTGGCTATAGGGTTATGCCTATTCTGCCTACATTAATATTGGCTTGTCCAAGCTAGAATAGGAGTTGGAAGTTTTTAAATTCGCGTGTTTTTAGAACATTTCCAATCTTGCATATGTTCATGACATAACAAATGAAATGTTTTGGGCCAAGAAGTTATGATGCGACAGGAATTCACAAGCATTGTGAATCCATAATGATACGCTTGGAACTCCGAGCTTTCTTGTTGTTTTATGCAGAAACGAAACAAACCCGTCGAAGATGATACATGTTACCAGAGGAACACCATCTGGTTGTGAATGCTTCAAATTGTCCATCATCTTGTCGAAATACAGAGAGTCGTTATCAGTGATGGATGGCCATAGCTTGACTAGTTTGGATGTCCGACCATGTTCTTGAGGCAGGCCATCTGAATACGTCTCAGATATGAAGTCTGGTAGAGATTTAATATATTCCACCAATGCGGATTTGTTGACGTGCTCTTGTATATATTGGGTATTAGCGAAGGTGATATAGAAGCCTCGATCATACAAGGTTTGGGCCAGCCGCATCATACGTTTAATACCAACTAACATAAAAGAAGCCACTAAGAAGCTTTAACGATCAGGGCATGGGCGATTGGGCCCATTCCAAGTACGATATTCCATCAATCAGTGATCAGGGAATGGCACTCCGAGATAAATGTAGTTAATCATATCGTACATCAATATTGATGTCAATTTGACATGCTCGAGACACATGTCAAGTGAAATCCACGTTTCAAAAATCGAGGTAAAAATCAAATGTTTTAACAAAGTTAAACTTTGCAAGTTGGAAAATTTACTCCATAGCGACCACTTAATATATGCAAAATGATCGCATAATGTCACTGACATAATAAATGAATCTATTTTTTCACAGAATTACTAAAAGCACAGTTGTTATTTTTGGTAAACTTGTATTACAGAGGTAACCATTTTAACCTTTAATATAGAATACTACAGTTATTAAGCACTCCTGCAATGCACTGTTGTAATTGGATTTAAGCTCTTGTTTTTTTACATAGTTTTTCAATTAAACAAAGATGTGTTCTATCTTTTGGTAAAACTTATTTACTCCTTCCTAAGATTGAAGTGACAACTTTCTTATCAGACTTACTAAACATGAAAAATCACTTACCTCGATGTCATTTATTTCAATGACACCATTATTTATTTCAAATACACCATTATGTGAAACACGACATCTACTTACGTGCATGGAAAAGAAAAAAAATAAGGGTTGTGTGGATTAAAATCCATGTAAACATGCAAAATCACTTACCTTGTTATCAAAGGTAGCATTTTTTTAACTTAGGTGGAAAAGTAATTTTTTCATGTTAGAAGAAAGGGTTGAAGATGTCATTTTCAACCAAGCCAAAAGTAAGCATGCCCAAGCAATGTGCATATTTGCATGAATGCAATAACAAAAAAACACAACAAAATGCTTCCTACAAAACCATGGATTAAACCTACTAGTGAAATGAATCATTTGGATATTTACAACAATTTCCATGGAATGTTTGTTATGGCATTTGAAAGGAAAAACAATGACTACTTGTTTCTGATTTTGATGTCTGCATTTGCAATCCTTGTTATCATATTTGGAGGGGCTCTTTCCTCTTTGGATTGTTCGAAATTTTAATGATCCTACACTCTTCATGGTAGCTACCAGACAACAAAATGTTTCTTAGCATGAAAATATGTATGCTGTGTATTATTGTGCTATATTTTTCAGTCATCTCCACTCATTTCTTACTGTTCTCACTAACTCAAGGTGAAACCACAGATTTGATCAAAACCTCAAGATGACCTCATAACTTTAAAAAAAACTTATGGGAATTGAACCTTGTCCACTAGTGAAAAGCTTCACTCCGCGCCAATGAATCCAAACCGTTTGGACTAGCTTTATATTTTTTTTAACTTCTCAAAGATTTGTAATAAGACAAAAACTTATTCTTCCATCTAAACACGAGATATTAAGCATTCCAAAATCATGTAAAAAATAATTATTTACTTTCTCTTACGTGACATTAAGAAGTCCTTGAAAAATTAAGGTCAAATCCTAACTAATAACAATACACAAGTTAACATATAGAATGTACCTAGATACATTATATATGTCTAACGAAAGGGATACTAATGAGCATATCTTGTAAAAAGAATCTTATATTTTCACATTCTTTGCATATGTGTTTGCTTCCTCCAGTGTAAGTAAACTAGAAAAAAAAACACAAAAAACACAAAAGAAACTCTAAATCCACATTGTTGTCATGTTGCCTTGTTGTCTTGGGATTGCAAGGATACAACCCTCTAGAATATCACAACCAAGAGAGAAACAACAAGGAACTAACATACTAACACCTAGGCTAGAAGCATAACTCTAGAAACTCATTTTTATTATATGCATAATTACCACGTAAGAAGAAAGAAAGCAATTACCATCTTAGTGATAAATTAGCATAGTCAGAACAATTTATTAATGAACCAAAACAAGAATTCGCCTTTGACATGCATCGAAGTCCCCTATTGTTCATGAAACAAGATTTTTTGCATTTTTCCCACATTACAGAATTGCATCAACACTTGTTATAATTACATCCATTTTATTAATAAAAATATCTACAACAAAACCAAAGGGCTCTTAGATCAAAATAAGCATATGAATATCATTTCCCACTAGCTACCAACTAACTTGAACATACATAGTATAATCCCAATGCAGATTACCAAATTGTTGGGACGTTGATCTAGAGCTCATTTTATAATTGTGTTACTAGCCAAGTGAGCATTATAACAAAAAATAATAATGGTAGGCACTATTTTTTAGAACAACATTGCAATGTAATTTAGTCTAAATCACCCACCTTTAGTTGGCTAGGAACCACAACTGCTTGAAACTTGTGAAAATATTAGATTGTGCAAGGAAGGACTTCTTGGTAATAACCCAACCATTGTTCAACAACATTTAGAAATCAAGCAGTATTGAGATATTACATTTCATTTAATGAATTGCTTGCAGCTCCATGAGGAGATTAAATCATTTATATAATTCAATCTTGATCTAGATGAAGGATTTTAATTAGTTTCATAACTGCAATAAGAGCTTCATTAGCAGCTCCTTTTCCCTTAAGTTGAATAGTATTATGAACAAACTTAATTTGGTATCCCCTACCTATGTAAATTGAATTCCTTGATCTAATTATGCAATGACATGGCATTCCATTTTATGATAACTTGAAAGATATTGTGCTTTGCATGACATGACTAAATAAGAAATGATTATCAAGCAAGGACAGAGAAACCATAATCCCAAATAACATGATATAACATTTGCAATGTCCCTGCAAACAAGGAATTCCAAACTATTGTCTCCATGAGGATTGATGTTACTAAAACACACTCGGAGGATTTAGAGGAGGATTCCACTTTTACACATCATGGCTTTCACAATCGCCATATCCTTGATTAGTTAATCCACTTTGACTCCCAATGTACCAACAAAAGAAGTGGTTGAATGGAGACATGGCTTATTGGCCTTTCCCTTATTGGAGGGGCCAAATATGCTACTATCTCAAGCTAATTGAATAGGATGTCTAGGCTTCCTCTTTGAACAAATTTTAGTGGGTGATGCATTATTTAGAATAGAAACAAAATTCAATCAATCTTCTACTATATGCTCTCCTCTTATTGTTTGTAGCAGTACTAGTGGAACTATAATGATAACTTCCTTTTTGGGTTCCTAGTATTTTTTTCCCACAACTTCCATAAGTCAATTGTATTCATCTAGGTTGATTGACATATTGATGAGCTAATTCAATTTAGGCTCTTGAGTTAGTTTTCATAACTTTAAAGGGAAACCAAGGGGTTACAAGTAATTATGAGTAGATTGTAATGAAAATCCACATGTGTTAGAAAATTATTTTCAAAGATTTATTGGCCATTTGAGAATATAAAGTGAGAAATTAGTATTTATGGGATACCTAGTCACAACCTTGCAGAATCATTGTCTAAGCTTATTAGACCACATGTTAGTAAATGTAGATGTTGGATTAATGTATCATGGAAAGGATGGCATGGACAAAGGAATAATTAAGTGGCTCCATGGAGCAATGGATAAAGCACATGGTCTATAGTCCTTAACACCTCACAAAAAGGTACCATCCCATGACGGAGCTAGATATTGTAACCCCATGAAAATTTTCACAATGGATGCTAAACTGGTAAATATGATGGGCAAAAATGAAGCCCATGTTGAGTTCTAAACAATTACTAATCAAAAGGTGTGATATTACATTTTAAAATGATGGTGAAGATTGGTGGTGGAAAAATTATAATTATTTTTCCTTCTTATGCATAGTTATATCTTCATGATACAAAGAAACGAATATTAGGACCATATGTAATTCCCCCTTGCATGCAAACTACATACTTCTACAACATATCACCAACATATGTGGAAAGTAAAATCATTGACTTTAAAGATTCATGTGCTATGAAATGATGCCAAAAATGTAACCAATGTAGCTAATTAGGAAAGACAAATTGCATCCCATGCAAAGATGGTTATGACAAGACCAATATAATCACATGAAATTTTAGTGTTAACCCACATTCAAAGGAGGGAATACAATGTTTCAATTGGGAGAATCCACTCTGTACAAATCTAATCTTTCTCTTAACAAAATTTGTCAATGACTTTCCCAAGAAGCTTACGATGGCAAATTATGAGCCAGTTGGCACTCCCATGAAAGCAAGAATGAAGTGAGGAAAGATGAAGAAGAGAAGTCAATGAGCATAATATGCAATAAGTGGGAAGTCATATTAGTATGCCTATTACTTGCACTCACATTAATTTTATAGTCAACACAATGTGAAGGTACATGTTAAAAAACTAAACTAAGTCACTCGAATGTTACAAAGAAAATATTATGATACACCAAATAAACTCTAAGTTTTGCACTAACATATATGTGAAAGGTGAACACTTTCTGATGGTTAGATTTATTGGTTCTAACTAGGCTAGTTGGATATGTGACAAAGAATCCATTTATGAGTATCCATTTTAAAAGGGATTAGCAATGACTTGTGGAGTAATCACGAGAAATATACAATTGTGTTTTCTTGTATTGAAGTGGTATGGTTGAGGCAAATTTGAGTGCATATTGGAGTGAAGTAAGAAAATCTTACTATTAGGTTTTGTGATAACCATAATGCAATTCATTTAGCAAAGAATGTTTGTTTCATGCAACGATGAAACACGTTGGTACACTTCATTGTTGGAGGCAATTATAAAAAGAAGTCCATATCAAGTCGTAAACATATTACAAATGTGTTAGGGAATGTAAGTTTCAAAAGTTTAAAGTAATAGTTGGCATGAAGGAGAACATTTTTTCATTAAGGGGGATGGATTGCGTAACACTAATTGTAATGTATGCAATTTGTCAAGCACATATATTGATTAAATGTGAAGGTGGACCCACAATTTTATGTAGTAGGGTAGAAGGAAAGTGCTACGAGGCAAAGATTGCAAAAGAATTGAAGTGTAAAGGATGTGAAGAAGTGTTGCAATGACTAGATGTTGATGTGGTGCAAGTGGATGAGGTGGAGTTGACCCAATAACTTTAATTGATGATTAAGTCAACTTTGATCACTAGGAGCACAATGTCTACTAGACTATGAGGAAGCAATTGCATGGAATCATCATTAGCACACCTTTAAAGCTACAATATCTTCAAGGTCGAGTTGATGTATTAGAGGAGGACACACATGTAGAAAAGCAAAGACCAAGTCAAGAACAAAACCCAATAATCAAATTTAAGTTATAAATATATAATGCTGATTGCACAATATGAAAAATTAGTCTAGAGGAATTATGAGCCTAATCTACTTTCTAGTTATTCTATATACATTTTATTCATTCTTTTCCTCTCCCTCTGTTTTCCGTTATTCAAAGCCCAATGCCCATAACCTAATTAGTAGACATGATCTTCACCCATTCTTCAACAAACTTTTTATTGTACAGGACTATTTCCTCCCTGTTCAATCGCATGTAACCTAGCTAATCCTTGTATTTCAATTAGTCTGGCTATTATTGCCATTGGCCATCTACTGCAACGCGTGTTATGTCAGTGCAATGAATCCTGATCTGCAATCTGTGGAGGTAACGCGGTAATGAAATCAAGGTAGTTGGCAAAGGGCTAGAATTTGATGGGCAAAATGCTCATCATGGATCATTTTATCTGTTAAATACTGCTTATATATAAATAAATAAATAAAACTGTAAAACTTAAAACATTTATATTTAATGTCAAAACCATAAAAAATACGGGTAAGATTTTTACCAAATTCCTGGGCTGTGCATCTCTGCTATTTTTAGCCATAATTGCACCGCTTTGCTTTGTAGTTGGCTTTTAATGGAATTGGATCCCGCTGCTACGTTTCAGAACCTCAGCGATCACAAACACCACTTACGAGCTCTGGCGCAAGGTGGTCCGTCCCCCGAGAGTTATTGCTAATTCTGTGATTTTGAATCTTTCTGAAACTTTGTCGTATTCGACATGTTTACCACCACATGCTCCGGTCTGAACGGGTTCAGGTTGGACGGCTAGAACGAGCTAATGTAGCTGTGCCCAGTGAATGCCTTCAAGAATTCTGTCCTCTTGAAGCAAATTGGCGTGTCCATTTTTGCTTTCAGAGGAACATTCAAGACTCGAGACAATGGTGTAGTACTGATACTGTTGGCCTGTGCTGCAACAATGGCAGACGCAGCGGCGCCAGCGCATTTCGTTTTCGGAGACTCACTGGTGGACAGTGGCAATAACAATTTAGAATGAAAACTATTTTAATTATTGAAGTAGTACTACCTGTCTACAACAACTGTATAATCAAATGTGATTGATATAGATAGATGGAAGTCATTATTTAAAATAATGGAAAATGACATGATTGTGCTAGCTGATAATCAGGATTGGTTGGCTTATCAGTTTCATCGTAGGTTAATCAAAATTTAGATTGTTGAAATAGTAATAAGAAGTGGTAAGCAATATTCATTAGGCAGCATAGTTATTAAGATTCTTGTTGTTGGTGAGTAGTTCTTATGTAAATTTCCGGGAATTTATATATAAATTAACTCACTTCCACTTATTCACTTACACTTATACACCTTGCAGTAAAAATCTTAATAACTCTGCTGCAAGATAGATATTACTTGCCATAAAAGAGTGCTACATTGTAAATGGGGACCATAAATCTAATGTTAGAATTTTGATAACGTGAAAGATAACTAAGAAAAACCGTTTGCACACAGGGGAATATTATCAGAATGCCTCAGCAGTTCCGGTACTTTCAACAGTATCAAGACAAAGTTGCGCCACCGGATTCTGAACTGAAAACCACCGAAAGGAAGTTACGGTGTTTCCCAGGAAGGTTCACACCGCACCGAGAAACATCCAGCCAAATTGTCGGTTGACAATAGCTGCCCACAGGTGCCACATCTAATAGGAAGACAAGAATGCTTGCATCAGAGCGGATTTCCACCTCCGACTAACTACAGCCAATGCCCTCATCGTGGATGCACTTCCCAACAACATCCCACAGAAAATGTTCCGCAACCGCCACCACTAATAAACAGGTGAATCTCGATAGGCAATGGGTCACCGCGCGAAGTCTCCACCACCTCCCTACTTGTATTGAGCCATCCATCACCTGTGCCGCACTTGTAAAGGTTCAAAGGAGCCATTGCAGAGAACTTCCACCACCGACTGCCGCTGGAAGTCCCACTAGCAGAATCCACCACCACAAAAAGCAACCGTCATTGTCAAAACCAGAACGGATCCGCCCTCAACCAGTGCGCTAAGAAACCTCTTCCAAGCGGCACACAAACGTAGAGGAGAAAGGGGGGTGGCGGCCATGGAAGGAGCCATGGCTGCCAATTTCTTCATGATCACGTCTCAACCCTTCCAAAACGTCGCAGACCTAAAAAAAAACTAAAAAATGTTCCCAGAAAAATGAAAAATGAAAAATGTTTCGTCTTAATATTCTCTTATATTACTATATAAGGAGAATTAGTACTCTTTCTATTATAAATAATCTACATAATAAGTTGTAGGGACATCTCATAGTTCTTAATCATTTGGAATTATCAATCAAATATTACATCCTGATAAATAGGTGAATCTCGCTAGGCAATGGGTCGCCGCGCAAAGTCTCCACCACCTTCCCGCTTGTATTGAGCCATCCATCACCTGTGCCGCACCTATAAAGGTTCAAAGGATCCATTGCAGAGAACTTCCACCACCGACTGCTACTGGAAGTCCCACTAGCAGAATCCACCACCACACAAAGCAACCACCGTCGTCAAAACCATAACGGATCCGCCCTCAACCAATGCACCAAGAAACCTCTTCCAAGCGGCACACAAACATAGAGGAGAAAGGGGGGTGGCAGCCATAGAAGGAGCCATGGCCGCCGATTTCTTCATGATCACGTCTCAACCCTTCCAAAACGTTGCAGACCTAAAAAAAACCTAAAAAATGTTCCCAAAAAAATGAAAAATGAAAAATGTTTCCTCTTAATATTCTCTTATATTACTATATAAGGAGAATTAGTACTCTTTCTATTATAAATAATCTACATAATAAGTTGTAGGGACATCTCATAGTTCTTACATCTCAATCATTTAATTTTTTTTCTTCGAAGTAAATATAAGTGGAGCTACATAGGAGGAGCAAGTGCAAAGCTTGTTGCACTTACGGATATGAAACACCAAGTTATGGCTCTCTATTTAGAATTGAATTGTCCTATCGAGTAGTAGAGGTTGAAAGAATAAATGCATAAACAAATAATACATCTCAATCATTTAATTTTTTTTCTTCGAAATAAATATAAGTGGAGCTACATAGGAGGAGCAAGTGCAAAGCTTGTTGCACTTATGGATATGAAACACCAAGTTATGGCTCTCTATGGATATGAAATAATAGATTTGGAATTATCAATCAAATATTACATGTCAATCATTTAATTTTTTTTCTTCGAAATAAATATAAGTGGAGCTACATAGGAGGAGCAAGTGCAAAGCTTGTTGCACTTATGGATATGAAACACCAAGTTATGGCTCTCTATTTAGAATTGAATTGTCCTATCCAGTAGTAGAGGTTGAAAGAATAAAGGCATAAACAAATAAGCTTTTTGAAAGGTAAGAGCATAAGTAAGGTTGGAAAAGCTGTAATATTTCGATTTTGACCCCATTGCATTAAAATGTAAATAATGTAATATTGTTATAAAATCGTGGTTAGGAGCTCAAGGCCAAGGCGCCACCATCGATTTAGTTATGCATATGGATTCCATGCTAGCCAAGCACAATGGAATTGCAATATCATGTAAATATGCATTTTAATAAAATACCCACAACTAGCTATGCAATGCAACAAGAGATGGGGGCATGATTTTACAAGGAATTGGGAGGGAAAATATTCAAACCCTTGAACCAATCAAGTCAAGCCAAGTCTCAATGAGAGAACCCATAAACCCTCAACTACCCATGTTGACTTTTGTACCCTATCATTTATTTCCTCCAAGTGTTGGTTGAAGTAGTTAGTGCCTTGGGGAATGGAGAGGTATGGCTGTCCAAATTCGGGTATGGGAAAGCCACCCTTCATGGAAATTCATATTTGACTCCTTGAGCAAGAAGAAAGCCATGATTTCCCCCCAAGCCATTATTCACCATGGCCTTGCTCCCCCATGCAGTCTAAGCTAGCTGGGGGGTTTTACCTCCATGTTTTTCTAGTTATTCGTTGCTTTCTAGCTGGGAGAAGGGAATTTTTATGTTGCAGAACTATGGGAAGGAAAGGGGAAATCGTTTTGGGGTTTCATTGAGGCCATTTTGGCCATTTAGGTGCCCAAAATACCCGTGGAAAGTTGTGTTTGTTCCCTGTGGACGATTTCCCTCTCCACAATCTATTTTTGGTGTGCCCACGATTTGGGAAAAACCCATGGATATCTTGGTTGTAAATCCCATTGTTAAAATGTGTATCCATGCCCAATGATGGTGTTTGCTATGTGTAGATAGAGTATGTTGGGGTATGGATGAGTTTATGTAAAATCCCCATAATTTGGTATCATGTTCCCTTCCTTGCGTTGGATCGACAGGAGGGGACGTGACAAAAGCTAGAAGGATATCACAAACTCCAAAATCCATATGATAGCACAATGCTAATAAAGTTAAAATTATTAATTTTGGTTCTATGACATTGAAGAGGGAATGGTAAGTATTTGTATAAGTAAAGCTTACTTTATCTATTTCCAAGCTCACAATAAGATTGAACAACAACACTTTCATCCAACCATTGATAAAAAGGTTACCTAGGTTCATAGAGTTTTCTAAATGATATCATACTACCTATGTAAGCTTTGTTGTATAGATGATATAATCAATAAAGCTAAATTATTGAATACAAAATAGCTAAATTTGACTCCACAAACATGTGGATGAGGATAGAAAGTAAGAGTATGAATTAAAGTCAACAAAGAATAAAATACATTCATATTAATTTAATTCTAAAAATTCACTTAGTTTAGAACTAATATAAAACATTACAATGTGCATATAATACAAATGATCCATGTAAACTTGTTTCAAAGTCCAAACTACCTAGATGATGGACCATGGCATGGTGCTCCTACAAAACAGAGCAAGGATTTAACATTAGTATTACATGACCCATCATAGAAGCAATCAACCGTTAGCACCATTAAAAAAAATAAGACACTCCCTTTAGAAATAACTAAGGAATAGACCTAGTTTAGGCACCAAATTTAGTGTCGAATTTTGCTTCCTTATTAGTGACAAGTTTTACTCCTTTTTTAGCACTAGAATCATTGGCGTTGGGTTTTGCTTCCTTTCTAGTGTTGAGTTTTGCTCCCTTTTTAGTGCCATATTTAGTGTCGAATTTAGTGTCATGTTTCCTGAGAAAGAAAATGAAAACAAGGGAAACTTTTCAAAAAAAAAATTAAGAGGGAAACTTTTTAAAATGTAACTTAAGAGAAATTATGGGCTAAAAATAAGCCACTTGTCTCAATCCTAATGATTGTGAGGGTATTTTTTATTATAATTAAAATTTCTTATTTTCCCTCACAAAAACCTATCACTCTCTCATTCTTTTATGATTTTCTCTCTTCCTCTCTTCCTCTCTTCTCTTTCTCTCTTCTCTTTTTCTCTTCTTTGATGTTGCAGGTTTAGGGTTCCATGCATGGAGGCTAAGATTTCATGGAGGAACTTCTATAAAAAAGGTAATGAAATCTCCCATACCTTCTCCTCGTTCCTTTTTCTTTATTTTATAGATTTGTTAACATTTCTTGTTTTTTTCTTGTTGCAGGTTTAGGTTTTCATGCATGGAGGATAGGGTTTCATGGAGGAACCTTCATGAGGAATGTTTTGGCTTCTCCTTCCTTTCTCTTTTACTCCATTTTTCCTTTATTGGCTTACTGATTTTTTTTATTGTTTTGTTGTCGTAGATTTAATGGAGAAAGAAGAAGAAGAAAATGTTATTGGAGGGTTTATTTAATGTGCATAAATGAGTCATGGATGTCACCCAAGGAAGGACCTTGAATTCTTATAAGTAGATCTAGGTTCAAATCTTGGTACCAATTTATCTATGATTACTTACTTTTCCCTTAGTACACTACAACAAAACCCTATGAATAGCATCCGTTTTAGATCCTTTTTTGGCATTTGCTAACACTTTTAGTGGATTTTTCTTCATTTTCTAGCCAAAGTCGATGCTATTTCACGGGATGGCGCTTTTCTTGGTGATTTTGGCATCCCTTTTTGAAATTAGGCACTAAAGTGGGCATAATTAGCATCCACTTTATCATCCACTTTAGCGTCCACGTTAGCGCCATGCATAGTGCCAATAATAGCATCCTCAATAGCACCTAGTTTTGCTTCCTTTTGTACCAAAAATAGTGTCCTCCATAGCTTCAAGGGTAGCACCAAGTTTAGCTTCCCGTTTTGCACCAGGAATTGCACCTAGTTTAGCTCCCTAAGTTGTGCCAAGTTTTAATCCAACATTAGCACCATGTTTAGTGCCTAATTTAGCTTCCTAATTGTCCATAGGTTTAGCACCAAGTTTTGTGTCTACAATAACATCTAGTATGGCAACTAGTTTTGATCCCAAAGTACCACCATGTTTTAGTTCTTAGTATTGCACCTTTTTTTGCAGTTCTTAGTATTGCACCTTTTTTTGCGCCTAAATTTGCTCCCAAAATAGCATGAATTTTTGCTCCTAGAATTGAGCCTAGTTTAACATATGAGTTACTTAATTGATGGGATAGAGGCTATTGGTTATTGGATTTGAGGGTTAGATTTGGGAGGGTTGTGTTAGACATTGATGTTGATGTATATGATGATAATGACGATGATAAGGATGATGATGATGACGACGATGTAGATGAAAATGATGATGATGAGTATGATGCATGTTATTGCACTATTTGACCCTGAGTGACCCTAACGACACCTAAGTGGCCCTTTTAGAAACTATGGGACCCTAATTAATCCCAAATGACCCTAACAGTATTCAAGTGTCCCTAACAACGTCTAAGTGACTATAGTGGAATGCCGATAATGATTATGATGCATACTAACAATGATAAATATGGCATTGATGATTTGTATGATGTTGACTAGAATGTTGATGATGACAATGATGTTAATGTCAATAATGATGGTGTAGCCAATTATAGCACTATTTGATCTTGATTGATCCTAATGGTACCTAAATGAGCCTAATGGCATTCGAGTGACCCTAATAGAACCTAAATGATCCTAATGAGATTTGATTGTCCCTAACAACATTTGAGTGACCCTAATGTAACCTGAGTCACCCTAACAACATGAGGATATTGCATGATTACAATGATTATGGCACTACGTATGATTTGATTACAAGATGATAACAATGAAAATTATGAGCACTACATCGATAATTTCAATGATGATGACTATGGTGATAATGTCAATCTCTATGATGATGGAAATGATGATAACAACAATGATGATGAGGATGAGGAGGATAATGAAAACGTTGATATCCACAATGATGATGCATGCAATAGCACTTTTGCATCCTTATTGATGCTAATGGCACCTAAATGATCGTAATTTCATCTGAGCAACCCTAGTGTCGCCTAAATTACTCTAATGAAATTCAAGTGTCCCCAACAACATTTTATTGACCCTAATGACATATGAGTGACTAAAACAATATGGCGACAACAATGATGCATGGTGACAAAGACGATGGCGTTGACGATGATCTTATTATAAGATGATAATGATGACAATTGATGCCTTGATGATAATGATAATGATGAAAATTGATGACAATGAGGATCATGATAATTACTAATTATTAAGACCCATTGACATAGGTAGGCGAGAAAAAATGTCCTTTATGAAATTCTTGAAAGGTAGTAAGATGTCGTGTTCATCATCACAGTGTGGTTGACATGAATTACTGTGATCATGATTATATATGGTGATGACAATGATGATGGTGATGATGTTGATGTATATGTAACTTCGGAATGTATTTCACTTATGTATTTCATCTATTTATATTTAAATTCCTATAGAGATGTTAGTATTCCTCTATACGGAAGTGTTTGTATTCCTATAGAGATGTTATTATTCCTCTATACAGAAGTGTCGTCATTTTGTTACCGGACAATCCACTTGAGCTGATGCGAGTAGGATCTCCCTAGCTCAATGTGAGTCTAGAACAAATAAAACACTACTACAAGTGCATTTCCTAGATCTACTTAAGGACCAAGTATTAGATGTCTTACCTTTTACAACGCAATCCTTTCTCCCGAATGTTGATCCACATCCCATGGTCGTCAGATCCAAGCTGCAAGACCTGTCAAGACACATAAACAAGAGCAACGAGTAAAGAGCATCTATACGATAAGCGATCTGAGTAAACAGTTAAGCAAGTAAACTACACAATATCATTACACATGAGAACAATATTGGTGGAAATAATTTGCATTACTGTAAATAAAGGAGTGCATGATAGAGATATAGAACTACAACCAAAGACTTAACGCAGTAGCCCTTCTCCGACCAAGCCAATTGCCATGTCCTTCCAAGGAAGTATGAGCTCTCCAATAGGTGAATGGAGGTGTCTTAAGAGAGATTTCACCAGCATGTAGATACCATAGTCTTCCTCCCTTTGGGATGGGAGTGAGCCTCACTTATATAGGACTAAGTGGATAGGGTATGGATAGGATGGGATGAGAGATGGTAGGAGAGGGATAGGGGATCCTCCCAAAGGGTCAGGGGTCGAGTACCAGCTCCCCTAGAGGTCATGGATAAGCCCCTAAATGGGTAAGTTTCGAGAAGGATCTCGAATAGGCTATTTTTTCCCATTAACAAACCTCGTTGCACCCTGCAGTGGAGAAAGCTGCGACGTCGCATGTTGCTAGTGTGCAACCTGCAATGACCTCTCAGAAGATTGCAGGATTGAGTGCAAATCCTCCCAAATGAAAGTGCTTAGTCTAGGTGACTTCAGGGATGTATACACTGAATCTAATGATGAGTAGATTTTGGGTGTAACAGAATGCCCCCAAAAGCATGAAGATGTTAAAAATGTACAGGTGAAGTGCTTTGAAAGAAATAATGGCAATAGGCCTGATGGACGAAGGACGCTGATGCACTACAAATGAATCTGAACGGACAATCTCATATGAAGTACAACATGGCTGCCGACCAATACATTGCAGATCCATGGTAGTAATGACCGACTGAACACAATCATGGTTACTCGACACAAGCGTAGATCCATGATGAGATGATAACATAGCCATGACCAATACATAAGTGAATCTGTGTAATATGACTCAATACAAACTCCATCGCAACCTGGGTAAAACATGACTCCCCAGGGTCTTCAAGCTAAACCTGCAATGATACAAATCTATCCATGTGATTACAAATGTCTTGACGTCGAACATGGTAGAAACCACTTGATTACAGGTCATTGATGTAAACCGTTAACAAGTACGAGGGAAACCACCATTGATGTCAATGATTCCCAAGGTATCATAGTACATATCATCAAGCGTCAATAAATGATTTGAAGTGGAACGCAATATGAAATCTTTCAATCAAGAGTCAATGATGTAAACTCATGACGAAAGCAAGGTAACTTGCCATTGCGGCATGCAGGGCCAAGGTACTTGGTTGGTTTCTAGATTCAATCCTTGGATGATGAGTTGAAGTCGACAAGGATGAATCCATCGAAGGAGGGCCATGATGAATCCCCCATCAATCGACACGAAACATGATAAAAGATGTGTAGAGTGGATCGGATGGTATAGTAACATGTAAGACTGATTCAAAGTAACAACGGTGTGATGACGTGTGTACTGACTGTAGATGATAGATAGTGGACATGTTCTTGAACATGGGCATGGCATGACTTGGTAGTATTGACATAATGAGAATGACGCAAACTTTTAATGCAACTGATGTTGGAAGCTTTCTACGAATGACTCAGAGGAGTAACAAGACTCAAAAAGTAAGTGGGGACTCATAGAAAAACAGATGACCCAA
This sequence comes from Larix kaempferi, assembly GCA_027924585.1. Taxonomy (NCBI): domain Eukaryota; kingdom Viridiplantae; phylum Streptophyta; class Pinopsida; order Pinales; family Pinaceae; genus Larix; species Larix kaempferi. The sequence goes on along the minus strand of BSBM01000196.1, from coordinate 2,900,688 downwards.
GTACTGTATGCGAATGCAGATGAGTGCCATGTTCAAGAACGGCTATATACTGCCACTAAGGTAGGTAACACAAACACTTTACTTTTTCCCCATCATGAATGATGGGTGCCTCATGTGTTTTTCACAAGCTTGATGAGGGTAACCAGATGCTCGGTATAGCTCATCTCATAGATGAGTCCAATCCCGAATATTTTCCAAACCTGGGATAGGAGGGGTTCGTCCCATGATGGGCCCTTCAATGTGAAAATTTAACGAGCCCATAGAAGGTAAACTCGGTTGTCATTTCATGTTTAGAGAGTCTGAAAAGAACTAAAGAAGACTCCAACGGTCCTTTTTTGTAAAGTTATCCTAATCACCAGAAAAAGGGTAAAACAATGCGGGAGAGGACTCTTCTAGTCATGATTGGCTGGAGTATTCCTTTTTCGTAATTAGTGCCTCCTGGTCCGAAAAAGGGATAAACTATCACCAGGAAGATGACCATTCAAATACTTTAACAAGTGTGAATGTGACAAGCTTGCTTAGCAATCTTTTCATTTTTCGAGAGCCTAAAAAGAGCTTAACAGTAGACTCTGGGGGGTGTCCTTTTCCGTGGAAGTTTAACGAGCCCGGAAAAGTGATAAATCATAACTCGATACTTGTTCTCATAGTTGTGTGAGTAGGACAACAAATGAAGAGTAAACTCATCCTCATGAAATAATTACGACTAACTAAAAATAATAATGACAAAACATTCAAAGGGGTGTTCATACCTATAGTTACTGTTCGTAATGCGAGAAACAGCACAAAAGACCACTTTACAACTCCTGTACACTAGAGAAAGTGTCAAATACCCCCAAATATAATGACAAATGGTCAAAACTATAGTAAATGGCCCAAAAAGTATCAAAATATTTGAAAAAGAATATTCCATTCTATTTCTAAATAGAAATATGGGCCAAAAATAGAAACATTGTCCAAATTGCCAATTTGGGTGGAGAAGTACCAATTTGGAGCCAAAACTTCTTTTGCTGATTTCGAGAGCTACGATCCACCATTTCACCAGCTGTCCAGACTAGGTAGGCCTAAATATTATCCAGCAACTTTCCAGTGGTTTAGTTTTTGATTTCTTGTCCATTTTTTGGGTTTTTTGGTGATTTGGGGAAGGGCCATTGCACCCTCGGCTCGTCGCAAGTGGCCCTTTCAGGACTTGCGATGAGACCGAGTCGTCGCAAGCCTCAAAAACGAGACCCACGATGACGTTTCCCTATACCTAAAGGAATGGTGCGACGGTGGAAAACCAAAACCCGAACATAAAACATAATCCAAAAAATGAGTTTGTGAAAGTTGAGGAAGGACCTAACAGGGTTTAAATGTCCCTTTTGGCAGGTTACTAGCAAGCAAAAATGGTATTGGAGTGGCGAGAGAGAGAACATGAAGTAGAAGATGAACAAGCTGCAAATGATCCACAATGCATGGAAGCTTTGAGAAACTGCAGGTTGCTCAAATTCTTTGAGATACAGGGGATGAGAGCCCAGATCCCGTTACTGACACACATGCTCCAGAGTTTGGAAGCGGCCCAACAACACTTTGTGATAGGTGAGCATATCCTCACGATTGAAATTGAGGATATCTACTTTCTGATAGGTTTGTCCCGAAAAGGGGAGGTTGTACAATTTACTGGGACACGGGCTAGTGATCGTACAGTTGAGGACATCGTGTCACAGCGCTGTGTTGCTACTTCTCATCCTTCCAACGGGGAGATACTCATCAGCGATGTGGTGAGCCGTCCACTGCGGACCTGTTGATGCCCCAAAGATCGCAGCATCAAGCAGAAAGGGATTCTCCCCGGTAAACTATCCCAATTAGATGGTCCACCGTTTCGTATGGGGAATCCATCCGATTAGCGGTTCCGATTACCATTAGATTTGTATTTGTTTTCCTCTGCACCGGTTATGGCCCAATCCACCATTCTTTTGATTTTAATGTTTAAAATGATGTGTAAGTGCATAAGCTAATTTAATCTAAATCCAGAGCTGGAAAGAAATATGTATCTAAAACTGAAATAAATCTAATATATCCTTGCAAGGAGCAAAAGCTGTAAATATGAGTAATGTGCTGAAAGAAACATTAAAAGTAATGTGCTGAAAGAAACATTAAAGATCAACAGATAGCCATTGAATCATAAATATGCATCTACAGCAGGAAGTTAAAGATATAAAAGATAGCTCTTAATTCATGTAAAAACGTTCTATTACTCATTTGAGAGAAACATTATTGCACAGAAAATAGTAAAATCATTCATTGCAGAGAAATAATTCGAACAACAGAGAAAGATTTCACTGTAATATATATCAATGTCATAAGAAGAATCCAACAGACATTATACACACATTTCCAGGCAAAAGACGTCCTCTCTACGCTCTTATTAGGCAAATTCACTTTCTTGGAGCTAGTGCAAAATAGTCCGTACAAGCTCTAGAAAAATTCCTTTCCCTACCAAAAGTCCCTTACACTATTCCCTAAGCCTCTATTTATATCTTTACAAAATGCCTCTTGGGCTGCCACCTGGCCTTTTACACTTGTCATTTAAAGACTTTTTCCTAGCAATAAACAATTTGTGGCTCTTTTCCATAATAAAATCCTTTCAAAAATAGAAAAGGACAGTTGTCCTAGTGACTCAACACTCTAACCATAGGGACAAAAACAGAAGACCAAAACAAAACAACGCATTATGTCTAGTGCGTTTATTCTTAGGGTGGTGCTTCTACTGGGAATGATGTGCCTGCGTTGGCTACTACTACTGCTGTTGCCTTCTTCTCTTCTTCAGCACTATAACTGAACCATATACCAACGTCTCTTACAACCACATTTGCGGGTGAGGGGAGTAGGATCTTCTGTGAAGTCACATGCTTACCAAGCTCTACTTCAATACCCTAAACTTCTACTATTGCTGCCTGTTGAATCTCCTTAAGCAAATGATTGTATAATGATGACAGTCCAATATAGTGATGAAGATCATCGATGGCCAGCACATCAATCTATTTTACATATTCTCTTTGAATGCCCAGCTCTTCCTTCAAATCTAACAAACGCTGCTCTTTGCTTGGAAAATCATCCAGGGTCTGAGAAAACATAAGCTTTCATTTTTCATGTACTTCATGAATCTTTTGATACATGCTATTGCCTTTCCCCATTGTTCCCTGGATTTTAGCCACCATCTTAGCACCACAATTCCGGCAAAACTCCATGAGAGCTACATCCTCCTTAAAACCATCTACAGATTTGAATGGGAGATGCTTAGGGAAATCCACCTTCCCTCCTCTCCACTCCATCTGGCTTAAAATGTTTGCTTTAACCTTAGTGTATTTTCCTTTAAGCCGGGTGGCTTCGACATCGACCTATTTCAATCTAACCTGGATGGTTTTGAGCCTGCACACTTCCTCAGTAATCAGCTCTTGTGTAGCATCCATTTGTCTCAAAATGTCACAGGACTGCTCATGATAGGGAGACATATCCATCACTTTGCTTTCTGCTTGTTCTAGCTACTCAACCATTTCTTGTTTATCTTCTTCCAGATGAAAAACTCTAGCTTCAGAATCATTCTTTTCCGCTTCTAGAACCATCATCTGGATTGCCAAGTGTTCCTTTTCTTCTTCCAGGTGTCGATACTTATCCAACAACTCCTTATGATCAACAGACAGGAGATTATATTTGTTTACTACAAGATCCCTATAAGCCTGCTCATTAGCCACAGTATGTTGTAGCATGCGAGCTCTCCACTTTGTTGACTCAAACTCTTTGACCATGTCAATCACATTATCTTTTGTTGCTTTTGCTGCCAACATAGCCGCGGATGCCATGGCTATAGGAGCCTTGTTTATATTCTGCATGACCGTGGTTTCTCACTGGGTGACAATGTCTGCCTGAAAAAAACTCTTTATCCTTTCTTCCGATTTCAAGACCACAACCTTCCTCCTCTTATGGTACACAATTTTATCCCATTGGGATATAATATGATCTACGGATGGGGTGAAAGGGATAATCGGGAGGTCTCTTATATGGACTTCTGCCTCTGCAGGTGGGGTTTGTGTCACCTGAGACGAGCCTATTTCTATATCTTGGGTGCCAGATCCACCTGCCTGAGCATCTTCGTTGTCGTTACTTTCTCCCTCGGCATTTTGTTCTCCTTCAGGATTTTTCTTTTCTTCGGCATTAAGCCTTCGTTGCTCTTCCCCATCTTGCTGTTGATTCTCAATTTCTTCCCTCTTCTGTTGTTCTTGAGCTTCCCACTGCAATCTTGCTTCCTCTGCTTCCCTTTGCTGCCTTGCTTCTTCGGCCTCCTGCTGCAATTTAGCTTCTTCTTTCAATCTTCATTCTTCACGAGCCAGGGCCTCAACTGCTTCCTTTTCCTTCTGCAGACTGGCTTCTCAGGCTAGGGCAGAGCTAGAGCTAGCTCCACCGCCGTGACGACAAATCTACAATTTAGTCATGTTGTTGATTCCCCTGAACACTTCTTCTTCGGCATCATAGTAATGGGCATACTCAAAATGAGCATATACCTCTTTGGAATGCTCGGAAACCTTGCCCCCCCCTATCATTTCTATGGAAGATAACCTCACCGAAGTAAAAAGCTTTCAACTCCTGAATGAAATCTTTGGCTATTGCAACTCCTGATAATTTATAGGCTCCTATACAAAAAGGCAAAGGAGGGAAGGAAGCTTTATGCTGCTTATTAAGAACTCCTCCTATTCCATCAAGGAAAACTTGCCTGACTGCTTCTTTCAAGACTACATAATCAGTGGCGTATTTTGGCAAAATGTATGTTGGCTTGGTACCTCCAAACATCCTGATATAAGTGCCTTCTCCTGAGAAGTAGAAATCGCCATAATTTTCTAGGACTTCCATGGCATTCACTGATAGGAAATTGGGCTCTTCATTGAACATCTGCTCATACAGAGGAATGATGAACTCTTCACAGATGAGCTTATAGTTTGCTCTGTAATTCTGAGCCCACATTGTTTTATAGGTAGTGTATACCGGGGTGTTGGCTTGATCCCATGAGAAACCTAACCTGGGGAAAGGGAGCTTTTCCAAGATGCAATCAATGAGGTATGAAGACATGAAGAACTCTGACTTTTTTAAGGACAAACCTTCTCTAGCTGCGGCCACAGTGGATGCCAAACTATCTGAGAGGATGGTATCCCAATCAAACACAATTCCCTTAAAAGCTATGAAGTGGATTATGGGGGCCCACTGTATCCTATATACAGTGCCATCGGGCATACCAAAGATTCTACTTAACATCAGGGCGATTAACCTAAAAGGAGTTCTTAGGCTCTAAACGTCATATTCATAATTATCTCTCTTCCTCAGCTGCTTTATTGTGATTAACAACCTCTTAGCCATCTCGAGATTATTCATCTATCCCAACCATTCATCGTTTAGTGCTTGCTGGGGACGTGAGAATTTGTAGGTTGCTGCAATATAAGCTAGATGGAATGAAGCGAATGCCTCTCCCTTGCTGTCCTGCAACACTCTAGTTTGTGGGTTGGCATGTTCCAATATCCACTAGATCACTTCAAAGCACGGGAACAATTCAGGGCGAGTAGAAGCCCTGGATATGCCGGAGGTTCTAATGTTGAGGTAGATTTGCTCCTCTTCTAATAGCACGTCTGGGATATCTTGGTCCCTGATCATCCAGTAAACATCTCCCCACCAGACCTCGGGAGGGACGCCAGTGGTGCATTTGTATCTTGAAAAAGAGTTTCAGTCCTTGGTTGCGCTAGCTCTCGCTCCATCATTTTATCTTTATTTCTACCACCTTTTGGCATCGTGGCTTATCCCTGTTAGCAACCATATGTGAATGAATATAAAATTGTAAATCATTATGAGAGCATAACATAGAGCAAGACAGATTTAGCATGCCGATGATAACTATAAGAACATTATAAGGCTGCATGTTGGGGAAGTAAACCAAACATAGATTATCCAAGAAAACAAAATATGGTCATCAAACTTGATCATTCTAGGGAGGCAATTCCTAGTTAGGAACTTTTGAAATGCTTCTGAAAAGGTAGGCATACGACGTGTAAAACCCACTTCCCTCCTAGTCTTTGGAGATAGGATGTCTTTCATGATAGGCACTTCTAACGACTAATGGTAGGATGGCTTGGATTGGGAAATCCTATGAGGAAGCCAAACAAACAAAAACATAGAACGAAGCTGCTTTTGATAACTGGTGTCTAACTGAGCGGTTGAGTATCTTGGTCAGTTATGACTAGCAATTCCTTTTGTTTGACAAGAAAAGGATTGAGCGCATTGATTCGGACTGGGCATGTTTTATGATAGAGTTGTGGCCGATGGAACTGACTAGGCTTGAATGATCTGGTAAAATTTTAAAGGATACATTGCTACGAGTGCCTACTGGCCACGTAATGAAACGGAAAACACCCAAGAAAGCCTCAATGTATAGATAAGACAAAGATAACAGTAGAAACACCTACCTGGAGACGAAACAGTGGTGGAGCGAGGTTGACACGGTGGTGAATGCACTGAGCTGGAGTAAAACTGTGCAATCTCCCAAACGACGTTCTTCGATTCAAAATCTAACAATGGGGACAATAAACCCCCACCGCTGTTATATACGAACCAACATGTCTGGGCATTTAATTGGGTAGATGGTGACATTAAAACGGGGTTAAGCCTAGGTACGGAGGGGTCATTTCACCATGTTTGGCATTTAAGTGTGACCGTCAATTGCTGCAAGGACTTGTGAGTTTCATCAGCAGTTGCGGCCAGAACTCATGAGTTCCTCTCGAAGAACGGGGGACTTGGAGAGGCATCCGCTTATTGTGGGAGAGATGAGCAAGATGCTCCTCTTTGGCGAGTTCTTCTGGAGTCATCGAGATAAGAGACGTTTGCGGTGCAAGTTTGTGAGTTATCCCAACGTTTTGGGAGGACTTTGCAATTTCTTCTGAAATTGACTCTCCCGAAATTTTATCCCAGAGTAATTTCTTGAGTTGTTCTGCCGTTGCGGAAAGACTGGGGAAGTTTCTCCGCAAATGAAAAAAAAATTTGGTAATTCTTTCCTGCAAAGTGGATGGCCGGGGAACTTTTCAAGTGCTTCTGCCGTTCTGGGAGAGAGTTTTGAGTTTTGACTCAGAAGAAAAACTTTAAACTTTTTAAAAACAGGTTCCCAATTGAAGAAAACTAAGTTCAAAAGCTTTTCAAAGGAGGTTTAATACTTTTAACCAGACTTTCTTATGAAAATAAAAAGGAGGGGCCCCAATATTGTGAGGCACCTGCAACAATTAATTAATACGAATATGCGAAATAGCAGAAATGACAGAACTCAGAATCACTTTTATATTGATCACAGGCCACTTTGAGGGGGCAACCTCCTATGAGCAAGCTCAGTACAAATAACTTCACGGTGCCTTCATAGGTCTCAACACACACTTATATACTAATTCTAGGCGCCAATACTATGGGTCAAAACCATGGGCCGTTACAAACTATGGATCAACAATACTACGGGCGACTTACAAAGCATATGCACCAACAACAATAACACAAACTATTGATCAACAAATACTACGGGATGACTTACAAAGCATATGTGTCCAACAACAACATACTAACAAAGTAAAGACATGGGTTCCTAACATCCCCTCCCCCTTAAAAAAAGCTTTGTCCTCAAAGCTTTAGATGTGGAAATTGTTGTTGAATCTGAAGGAGTGGTTCCCATGTAGCATCATCAGGTTGCAAGCTGTGCCACTGAATTAAGACCTTTGTGATAGAGCGAGAGCGAAGCTAACGCGTGCGCCGATTGGGGATGCCATCTAGCTCCAAAAGGATGGATCCTTCATTTTCCAGTTCGGGTAAAATCATTTGTCCGCTGATGTCGGTGCCAAGAACTTTATTCAGACAAGAGACATGAAAGACTGGATGAATGCGGGAAGAAGGAGGAAGTTCCAATTTATAAGCAACGGACCCAATCTTTTGAAGAATCTGATATGGCCCATAGAACTTTGGAGGGAGCTTATGACGCCCTTTGAGTTTCAAGGAGGATTGTTTGTACGGCTGGAGACGAAGAAAAACCATATCACTGACTTGAAAAGTGCGCTCCGAACAGTGCTGATCAGCTTGTTGCTTCATGCGATTTCTTGCCATGTGAAGATTGTCCCGCAAAATGCGAAGAACCTGATCGCATTTTCGAAGGACCGTGTCAACTTCCTGAACTAGTGAACTGGTGGGGGTGTATGGAAGAAGAGCTGGAGGTGCCTAACCATAGAATGCTTCATATGGGGTCATTTTAGAGGTAGTGTGGTAATAGGTATTGTACCACCATTCAGCGAGAGGGAGCCACTTTTCCTACTAATGTTGTTGTTCCGAGGTGAAGCAATGAAGATAAGTTTCCAAGCATTTATTGACAATTTCAGTCTGACCATCTGTTTGTGGGTGATACCCTGAACTCATCTTCAGTTTGGTGCCAGTGTGGTGAAATATTTATGTCCAAAAAATGACTGGTGAAAGTCGCATCACGATCCGAGACAATGGAAGAAGGGATGCCATGAAGACGAAAGATCTGGTCCAGAAAAATTTGAGCGACGGAGGAGGCTGTATAGGGATGGCTGAGAGCACAAAAATGACTATATTTGGAGAGGCGATCAACCACAACGAGAATCACTTTCTTCCCACCAGATTTAGGGAGCCCTTCAATGAAATCCATAGAAATATCTGTCCAAATCCGTGTAGGTATGGGCAAGGGTTCAAGCTATCCTAAAAGGAGTGTCGTTTCACCCTTATTGCGTTGGAAGGTATCAAATTTGGCCACCATCTGTTGAATTGTCATTTTCATGCCTTGCCAAAATAAGTTACGTCGTGCCCATTCATACGTTTTGAGGAACCCAGAGTGCCCTGCCAATGGAGAAGCATGGAGTTCATAGAAGACAGCCTGTTGAAGATCTGTGCTCTGGGGAAGCACCAGACGACCCTTGTATCTCAGAGAAGCACTATCCGAGGAGTAATGTGGTACAGCAGAAGGATTGTTGGTCAAGCGTTGGATGATTTGATATAAGGAAGAGTCATTGACATAACCCTGTTGAACAGATTGCAACCAATTTGGAACAAGCATAGAAATAGATGAAAGAGAACATTGGGCATCAAATGTGCGAGAAAGAGCATCTACCACAATATTGTCTTTACCCTTCTTGTAAGTGATCTCATAGTCATAACCCATGAGTTTGCTAACCCATTTTTGTTGTGCCGGGGAGGAGACACGCTGGTCCAAGAAATATTTCAGACTCTGGTGATTGTTAGGGGCCTGTTGGGCAGGGCCCAAGTGGGTTGGAAAAATATAGAAGTATGGAAAATTGCATGTAGCGCGCTGCAGCAGGAAGAAAAGGAAATTTTAACAACTGCACATTACGCGTTGCGATAGGAAGAGAAAGCATTTTTGGTGACAGCGCATTGCACGCAGCGGCAGACGACGAACAATTTGGGGTTTTACGCATGTCGTGCGTTGGCAATGACTAAGGCACAGTTGCGCAGCAGGACGATGCACATAGTAGCGCATAGGATACTTTTGGGCAGAACATAGGTAAAGGCCAGACGAGGATATGATCTAGTTTGGGTAAGGAACAGGTGGATGGCAAATGAAAGCAACCTATTCAAACGTGTGGCAGTAAGCAGGTGAGAAGCTATGCCACGACGGCGATGGTGACAGGTAGGCGAAGGTGTGGAAAGGGAGAGGCCATGATGCAGTTGTAACCACTTGGAGGACTATGGATGTCAGAAGAGTGTGTGAGCCACGAGTGGCCTAGCTGGAGCAAACGGAGTAAGCTGTCAATGACGACAGCTAGGGTGGTAGTTAGTCACGCCGGTTTTGTAGACCTAAGGGCTTTTGCTTACGAATTGTAAAGATATGCCTCCATGCATAATATATAAATAGGCATGATTTTAGATGGGAAGGGGTTGTTGTTTGTTGGGTTGTTGAACTCTTCATTTTGATTAAGTGTGGATTATCGTAGAATCTTAAGCTTAGACAACCATTGTAAAGGCTCTGCAGTTAAGTGCGCAGAGACCTATCTGAGAGAGAAGAGAGTCTACGGCTGAGTACGCAGACTAAGAACGGTTGTACCCTACCCATTAAGAGCAATATTAACAACCATTCTTGTGGACGTAGCTTCCATCCGAGGGTGAGCAACGTTAAATTCTGTGTTGTGTCACCAATGTGTTTTATGATTGTTTAATTGCTAGATATGTGTGTTTAATGCTGAAAACTTTTGTATCTGATTGCTATTATATGTATTCGCTGCAGTGAATGGGAATAATATGTTAAGTAATACATGTGCAGAGGACTGTTAAGTATTCAACATGTATGGATCTGTCGATTGGAATGTATGAAGCTATCTATTGGTCAAGTAGTGAACACTAAGTTTAAGTGCAACATTGGAGCGCGCAGTAACGTATCTCATTAAACCATCCACAATTTACTAATAAGACTTGAATGGAGTAACGCGATAAGGACTTTAAGTAGAATTGAATATCCTGGCAAGGACGCATAGTATCATGGATGCACCGAGTCATTGAAGGTTGCTGCGAGGTAGCTCTTGATAGCTTACTATCGTAACACAAAGGTATCCTGTATTGCATACTAATTGGCGGTGCGAGTGCAGTTGTGCCCTGAAGGCACAAGTGCGAGAGCACAGTTGTGCACTGAAGTATCTGACGTGGGACAGAAGGTTCGCGCAGTATCTATCCGCGCAACCCGCAAGAAGTGCACTACTTATTAGCTTTCCCCCCATCGCATCACCCAGTTGTGGAAACTTAATTCCGCAACCACCCCCTCCAGCTTCGCCTCGGGTGAGACCTCAGGCTGCGTGCAGCCTATTGCCGAAAGGGCCAGTGAATTGGGATTTTGTTGGTTTCTTGAACCGTGAAGTACCTGGGTCTACACTGGAAACCTCAAGAAGTTGATCGACAACCAACATCCACATAGCACATTGCAACACTCAAACAAAGAACCAGGTTAGCGAGGAATTAATGCAGAGAGGGTATACTCAAATGCAAATGCAGACTCACTGTGTAGAGAGGAAAAGGAGTGACCGAACCCTAACTCTTCAAGCAAACACCCAAGATAGTTTGAAATCCTGGAAACGCTAAGCAATGTCGTGAGGAGAACCTGATCATCCTGGATGCTCATGAAAGGCTTGGAATCACAAAGGGAAACCGAAAACCAATTTACATTTGCAGATGTGAAATTTTTAGTTCTTTCTAATTATCCTGCATTCCTTCCATAATTGAGAGTTTGCATGGCCGGGAAAGATGAGAAAATGAGCATAGATGGCTCAAGTGTTCACTCGAGAGAGATCTTCCCTTTTAATCTTGAAGTGTTCCAGTTATCAAGACTAACCATTAACGTGATACATGGTTAATGGTATTCGTATGTTGATTAAAGTAGTCCGACAGAAGGAAAAATTCTTGGAGCAGCTTGCCTAAACAAATCATCTTCAAGGACAATGGTTGAAAAACATCAGTGTTGTACACTATAATGTAAAGATAATGGTCGAGCATGAAATTCAATGGAGGGCGCAATATGAAACTATGTAGTCTAGTTATTAATTTTGCAAACCAAGAAGTGACCTCGGGCTGAGGTTTAGCACAACCAAGGAATGAAGTCTTGGCTAGCTGTTGTTTGAAATCATAGGCCACATTTCGTCATGACTGAAAGATTTAGTAGTGACCTCACTCCATTTTCGAAGTCAAGTTATCTTGGGACTTCGGAGTGCACATGCGAAGAGACCGCTTGCATAAAGGGGTTCTCGTCTTCAAATTCCTCGTGTCGAGCTCGTAGATTCCCATAATTATATTGTTTTGTTTTTTTATCGTCCAATTTTGGCTACAGGGTTATGCCTATTCTGCGTACATTAATATTGCCTTCTAGCTCATTTTGTTTTTTCATTATCTAATTTTGGCTATAGGGTTATGCCTATTCTGCCTACATTAATATTGGCTTCTCCAAGCTAGAATAGGAGTTGGAAGTTTTTAAATTTGCGTGTTTTCAGAACATTTCCAATCTTGCATATGTTAATGACATAAAAAATGAAATGTTTTGGGCCAAGAAGTTATGATGAGACAGGAATTCACAAGCACTGTGAATCCATAATGATATGCTTGGAACTCCGAGCTTTCTTGTTGTTTTATGCAGAAACGAAACAAACCCGTCGAAGATGATACATGTTACCAGAGGAACACTAGCTGGTTGTGAATGCTTCAAATTGTCCATCATCTCATCGAAATACAGAGAGTTGTTATCAGTGAAGGATGGCCATAGCTCGACTAGTTTGGATGTCCGACCATGTTCTTGAGGCAGGCCATCTGAAATCGTCTCAGATATGAAGTCTGGTAGAGATTTAATATATTCCACCAATGCGGATTTGTTGACGTGCTCTTGTATATATTGGGTATTAGCAAAGGTGATATAGAAGCCTCGATCATTCAAGGTTTGGGCCAGCCGCATCATACGGTTAATACCAACTAACATAAAAGAAGCCACTAAGAAGCTTTAACGATCAGGGCATGGGCGATTGGGCCCGTTCCAAGTACGATATTCCATCAATCAGTGATCAGGGAATGGCACTCCGAGATAAATGTAGTTAATCATATCGTACATCAATATTGATGTCAATTTGACATGCCCGAGACACATGTCAAGTGAAATCCACGTTTCAAAAATCGAGGTAAAAATCAAATGTTTTAACAAAGTTAAACTTTGCAAGTTGGAAAATTTACTCCACAGCAACCACTTAATATATGCAAAATGATTGCATAATGTCACTGACATAATAAACGAATCTATTTTTTCACAGAATTACTAAAAGCACAGTTGTTATTTTTGGTAAACTTGTATTATAGAGGTAACCATTTTAACCTTTAATATAGAATACTACAGTTCTTAAGCACTCCTGCAATGCACTGTTTGAATTGGATTTAAACTCTTGTTTTTTTACATAGTTTTTTAATTAAACAAAGATGTGTTCTATCTTTTGGTAAAACTTATTTACTCCTTCCTAAGATTGAAGTGACAACTTTCTTATCAGACTTACTAAACATGAAAAATCACTTACCTCGATGTCATTTACTTCAATGACACCATTATTTATTTCAAAGACACCATTATGTGAAACGCGACATCTACTTACATGTATGGAAAAGAAAAAAAATAAGGGTTGTGTGGATTAAAAGCCGTGTAAACATGCAAAATCACTTACCTTGTTATCAAAGGTAGCATTTTTTTAACTTAGGTGGAAAAGTATTTTTTTCATGCTAGAAGAAAGGGCTGAAGATGTCATTTTCAACCAAGCCAAAAGTAAGCATGCCCAAGCAATGTGGATATTTGCATGAGTGCAATAACAAAAAACACAACAAAATGCTTCCTACAAAACCATGGATTAAACCTACTAGTGAACTGAATCATTTGGATATTTATAACAAGTTCCATGGAATGTATGTTATGGCATTTGAAAGGAAAAACATTGACTACTTGTTTATGATTTCGATGTCTGCATTTGCAATCCTTGTTATTATATTTGGAGGGACTCTTTCCTCTTTGGATTGTTAGAAATTTTAATGATTCTACACTCTTCATGGTAGCTACCAGACAACAAAATGTTTCTTAGCATGAAGATATGTATGCTGTGTATTATTGTGCTATATTTTTCAGTCATCTCCACTTATTTCTTACTGTTCTCACTAACTCAAGGTGAAACCACACATTTGATCACTACCTCAAGATGACCTCATAACTTAAAAAAAAACTTATGGGAATTGAACCTTGTCCACTAGTGAAAAGCTTCACTCCTCGCCAATGAATCCAAACCGTTTGGACTAGATTTATATTTTTTTTAACTTCTCAAAGATTTTTAATAAGACAAAAACTTATTCTTCCATCTAAACACGAGATATTAAGCATTCCAAAATCATGTAAAAAATAATTATTTACTTTCTCTTACGTGAAACATTAAGAAGTCCTTGAAAAATTAAGGTCAAATCCTAACTAATAGCAATACACAAGTTATTATATAGAATGTACCTAGATACATTATATATGTCTAACGAAGGGGATACTAATGAGCATATCTTGTAAAAATAATCTTATATTTTCACATTCTTTGCATATGTGTTTGCTTCCTCCAGTGTAAGTAAACTAGAAAAAAAAAACACAAAAAACACAAAAGAAACTCTAAATCCACACTGTTGTCACGTTGCCTTGTTGTCTTGGGATTGCAAGGATACAACCCTCTAGAATATCACAACCAAGAGAGAAACAACAAGGAACTAACATACTAACACCTAGGCCACAAGCATAACTCCAGAAACTCATTTTTATTATATGCATAATTACCACGTAAGAAGAAAGAAAGCAGTTACCATCTTAGTGATAAATTAGCATAGTCAGAACAATTTATTAATGAACCAAAACAAGAATTCCCCTTTGACATGCATCAAAGTCCCCTATTGTCCATGAAACAAGAATTTTTGCATTTTTCCCACATTACCGGATTGCATCAACACTCTTTATAATTACATCCATTTTATTAATAAAAATATCTACAACAAAACCAAAGGGCTCTTAGATCAAAATAAGCATATGAATATCATTTCCCACTAGCTACCAACTAACTTCAACATACATAGTATAATCCCAATGCAGATTACCAAATTGTTGGGACGTTGATATAGAGCTCGTTTTATAATTGTATTACTAGCCAAGTGAGCATTATAACAAAAAATAATAATGGTAGGCACTATTGTTTAGAACAACATTGCAATGTAATTCATTCTAAATTATCCACCTTTAGTTGGCTAGGAACCACAACTGCTTGAAACTTGTGAAAATGTTAGATTGTGCAAGGAAGGACTTCTTGGTAATAATCCAACCATTGTTCAACAACATTTAGAAATAAATCAGTATTAAGATATTACATTTCATTTAATGAATTGCTTGCAGCTCCATGAGGAGATTAAATCATTTATATAATTCCATCTTGATCTAGATGAAGGATTTGAATTAGTTTCATAACTGCAATAAGAGCTTCATTAGCAACTCCTTTTCCCCTAAGTTGAATAATATTATGAACAAACTTAATTTGGTATCTCCTACCTATGTAAATTGAATTCCTTGATCTAATTATGCAATGACATGGCATTCCATTTTATGATAACTCCAAAGATATTGTGCTTTGCATGACATGACTAAATAAGAAATGATTATCAAGCAAGGACAGAGAAACCATAATCCCAAATAACATGATATAACATCTGCAATGTCCCTGCAAACAAGGAATTCCAAACTATTGTCTCCATGAGGATTGATGTTACTAAAACACACTCGGAGAATTTAGAGGAGGATTCCACTTTTACACATCATGGCTTTCACAATCACAATATCCTTGATTATTTAATCCACTTTGACTCCCAATGTACCAACAAAAGAAGTGGTTGAATGGAGACATGGCTTATTGGCCTTTCCCTTATTGGAGGGGCCAAATATGCTACTATCTCAAGCTAATTGTATAGGATGTCTAGGCTTCCTCTTTGAACAAATTTTAGTGGGTGATGCATTATTTAGAATAGAAACAAAATTCAATCAATCTTCTACTATATGCTCTCCTCTTATTGTTTGTAGCAGTACTAGTGGAACTATAATGATAACTTCCTTTTTGGGTTCCTAGTATTTTTTTCCCACAACTTCCATAAGTCAATTGTATTCATCTAGGTTGATTGACATCTTGATGAGATAATTCAATTAGGCTCTTGAGCTAGTTTTCATAACTTTAAAGGGAAACCAAGGGGTTACAAGTAATTATGAGTAGATTTGTGAGGCACCTGCAACAATTACTTAATGAAAATATGCGAAATAGCAGAAATGACAGAACTCAGAATCACTTTTATATTGATCACGGACCACTTCGAGGGGGCAACCTCCTATGAGCAAGCTCAATGCAAATAACTTCACGGTGCCTTCATAGGTCTCGACACACACTTATATACTAATTCTAGGCGCCAATACTATGGGTCGAAACCATGGGCCGTTACAAACTATGGATCAACAATAGTACGGGCGACTTACAAAGCATATGCGCCAACAACAATAACACAAGCTATTGATCAACAAATACTACGGGATTAATTACAAAGCATATGCGTCCAACAACAACATACTAACAAAGTAAAGACATGGGTTCCTAACATCCCCTCCCCCTTAAAAAAAAGCTTTGTCCTCAAAGCTTTAGATGTGGAAATTGTTCTTGAATCTGAAGGAGTGGTTCCCATGTAGCATCCTCTGGTTGCATGCCGTGCCACTGAATTAAGACCTCCGTGATAGAGCGAGAGAGAAGCTGATGCATGCGCTGATTGAGGATGGCCTCTGGCTCCAAAAGGATGGATCCTTCATTATCCAATTCGGGTAAAATCGTTTGGCCGCTGATGTTGGTGCCAAGAACTTTCTTCAGACAAGAGACATGAAAGACTGGATGAATGTGGGAAGAAGGAGGAAGTTCCAATTTATAAGCAACGGACCCAATCTTCTGAAGAATCCGATATGGCCCATAGAACTTTGGAGCGAGCTTATGATGCCCTTTGAGTTTCAAGGAGGATTGTTTGTACGGCTGGAGACGAAGAAAAACCATATCGCCGACTTGAAAAGTGCGCTCTGAACGGTGCTGATTCGCTTGTTGCTTCATGCGATTTCTTGCCATGTGAAGATTGTCCTGCAAAATGCGAAGAATCTGATCGCGGTTGCGAAGGACCGTGTTAACTTCCTGAACTGGTGAACTGGTGGGGGTGTATGGAAGAAGAGCTGGAGGTGCTTGACCATAGACTGCTTCATATGGGGTCATTTTAGAGGCAGTGTGGTAAGAGGTATTGTACCACCATTCAGCAAGAGGGAGCCACTTTGCCCACTGATGTTGCTGTTTCGAGGTGAAGCAACGAAGATAAGTTTCGAAGCATTTATTGACAATTTTAGTCTGACCATCTGTTTGTGGGTGATACCCTGAACTCATCTTCAGTTTGGTGCCAGTGTGGCGAAATAGTTCTGTCCAAAAATGACTGGTGAAAGTTGCATCACGATCCGAGACAATGGAAGAAGGGATGCCATGAAGACGAAAGATCTGGTCCATAAAAATTTGAGCAACTGAGGAGGCTATATAGGGATGACTGAGAGCACAAAAATGACTATATTTGGAGAGGCGATCAACCACAACGAGAATCACTGTCTTCCCACCAGATTTAGGGAGCCCTTCAATGAAATCCATAGAAATATCTGTCCAAATCCGTGTAGGTATGGGCAAGGGTTCAAGCAATCCTGGAACGAGTGTTGTTTCACCCTTATTGCACTGGCAGGTATCACATTCGGCCACCATCTGTTGAATTGTCCTTTTCATGCCCTGCCAAAAGAAGTTACGCCGTGCTAGTTCATATGTTTTGAGGAACCCAGAGTGCCCGGCCGATGGAGAAGCATGGAGTTCATAGAAGACAGCCTGTTGAAGATCTGTGCTCTGGTGAAGCACCAGATGACCCTTGTATCGCAGGGAAGCACCATCCCAAGAGTAATGTGGTACAGCAGAAAGGTTGTTGGTCAAGCGTTGGATGATCTGAGATAAGCAAGAGTCATTGACATAACCCTGTTGAACAGATTGCAACCAATTTGGAACAGGCATAGAAATAGCTGAAAGAGAACCTTGGGCACCAAATGTGCGAGAAAGAGCATCTGCCACAATATTGTCTTTACCCTTCTTGTAAGTGATCTCATAGTCATAACCCATGAGTTTGCTAACCCATTTCTGTTGTGCCGGGGAGGAGACACGCTGATCCAAGAAATATTTCAGTCTCTGGTGATCAGTCTTGATGCAGAAATGATTCCCTAATAGGTATGGACGCCACTTCTATACTGCATGAAAAATAGCCATCATTTCCTTCTCATAGGTAGAGGCCGCTAAATTCTTACCTGAAAGGGCTTTGCTGGTGAACGCAATGGGGTGTTCATCTTGAAGGAGAATAGCACCAAGTCCATTGCCGCAAGCATCACTCTCAATAGTGAAGGGCTTGGAAAAATCAGGCATAGCTAGCACAGGTGTAGTACACATAGCTTGTTTTAGTTTGTCAAATGCACACTGAGCAGCAGGTGTCCATGTAAAAGCATCCTTTTTCAATAGAGCAATTAATGGAGCTGCAATCTTCCCATAATCCTTGACAAACTTGCGGTAGTAGCCAGTTAACCCCAAAAAACCACGAAGGCTCTTGAGTGTCTGAGGACGTGGCCAATTGTTCATGGCATCGATTTTGGCAGGATCCACGCGAACCCCTTGTGCTGAGATAATGTGCCCGAGATACTCAACTTCCTTTTGTCCAAAAACACATTTAGACTGCTTGGCATGGAGATGATGGTTAGAGAAAAGTTGCATGACAAGATCCAGATGCTGGAGATGTTCATCCCATGTTTTACTATAGATGAGGATATCATCAAAGAATACCAGAATGAATTTCCGCAAATAGGGTCGAAATATTTTATTCATTAAGGCCTGGAATGTGGAAGGAGCATTAGTGAGGCCAAAGGGCATGACCAAAAACTCATAATGGCCATCATGTGTGCGGAAAGCTGTTTTAGGAATATCATCCTCATGAACCCGAATTTGATGATACCCAGAACGAAGATCCAACTTGGAGAAAAAGTGAGCCCCATGAAGCTCATCAAGAAGCTCATCAACAATAGGAATTGGAAACTTATCCTTGATGGTGAGGTGATTAAGTGCTCGGAAGTCAATGCAGAGGCGCCATGACCCATCCTTTTTGCGGACAAGAATAACTGGAGAAGAAAAGGAACTAGTGCTTGGGCGAATAATACCTTGCTTCAATAAGTCCCGAACAAGCATTTCAATCTCCATTTTTTGGTGGAATGGGTAGCGATAGGGCCTGATGTTGGGAGGAGCACTGCCAGGAAGGAGCTGAATATGATGGTCTTCTGGCCTGGAAGGTGGTAATCCCACTGGTTCAGCAAGGACACCTGTATATCGATCCAGAATTTGTTGTAGATCCAAAGGAGTAGTGGAGACCGCTGATGGTTGCATTTGGATGGCATGGATTTGAGCGATGACACCATGTGAATTCTTCTTAAGGAGTTTTTCCATGCGATGTGAACTGATGATGCTGAGAGAACCTGGTTGTAATCCTGTCAATGTGTGTTTGTGTCCATTGAGGGAAAACTGCATCCAAAGTTCGGCCAAATCCCATAAGATAGGGCTGAGTGTGCGTAGCCATTGAGCGCCCAAAACCACATCACATCCGCCTAAGGGAAAGGCAAACATGTCAGAGCGCAAGGTATAATATCCCATAGAGATACGCACATTTCGACACTTCCCTTTGCAAGGTAAGGTGCCCCCATTGGCAACCATGACTTCAAATTTGGAGCAAGGATGGATAAAACAATCAGCTTGTTTGGCGATCCGAGGGTCAATGAAATTATGAGTGCTACCAGAATCAATGAGGATTGTAAGAGGAAGCTTCTTGAAGTAACCCCTGACCCGCATTGTTTGGGGGGTGGTGATTCCAGCTAAAGCATGGAGAGATATCTCTGGTTGGTCATCCTGAGACAGAGGGTCAATAGGCGGTTCCTGAATGTCAACCGGAGCATCCAGTGTTTCTGGATCTTCGTCACCCATTTCAGAGGCAGGCAGAGACTCCACATCTAGGAGATAGAGCTTTTTCTGAACACATCTATGTCCCCGAGTGAATTTCTCATCACAATTATAGCAAAGCCCCTTTTCTCTGCGTGCTTGCATCTCTGTTTCAGACAAACGCTTGATAGGAGTCGGTCGAGGAGCCTGCGGTATAGGTGGTCGCTGAGAACCCATATTTCGGAAGGGAACAAAAGTGGGCTTGGAGCGTTGTTGGGCTGCAATCTTGTCTTCTGCCAACTTAGCCAACCCGAGTGCTTCCATCATTGTGTTGGGACAGAACATTTTGACCTCAGAGCGGATGGCATCCTTTAGACCACTGATAAAACAACTCCGGTAAAATTCATCAGACAATCCTTCGGTGTGGTTGGCTAGATTCTCAAATTCGGTTTGACACTCTCTCACAGTGCCAGTTTGGCGAAGTTTAGTGAGGGCTCCTATGAAGTCATCAAAAGCACTAGGACCAAATCGTTGCAAAAGGAGCTGGCAAAAGTCTGGCCAGTTGGGCTCTGGATGAGCCTTGATGTACCAACGGTACCATTGAAGAGCTTCCTGTTCCAAATGAAAGGATGCCAACGGAACTTTGTTGACATCAAAAGTATTATGCAGACTGAAATACTGTTCTGCACAATAGATCCATCCAGTTGGATCGGTACCATTGAAGCGAGGAAAATCAAGCTTCGGACCACGGAAATTGCTGGAAGAAGAGAACCCATTGTCTACTGAAGACTCAGACTGCCGTTTGTTGTTCATAGCTGAATTTTCAAGATGGAGACCAAGAAATTTTTCATCCAGATCCTGGAGTTTGGCTTGGATGGCTGTGAGTGCTTCCTCCATGGTTTTTGCTCCTGCACGGGTGACAACCATAACCAGGATTTTTTCTTTTTTTTTTTGACTGGGTAGGAAAACAAAAACATGGACTACTTTAGTAAAGGAAAATTTGGATTTGGGAAAAAATCAGAAGGGTAATTGGGGTTTGACTAGTTTTTTGGACACTGTTGGATAGACAGGGAAGCAAAAATGAGGATTTCAGAAGCGGGGTGAAAGAATGGGAAAATTTGGCAGAGGGGAACAAAGAAGCAGAATTCAGAAAGGAACTCTATGGTAAAAATTGAAGGTGATTGGGTGAAATCTGAGGAAGTTATGGCAAACCTTAAAAATAGACAAATGTGGGATTTCGGGCTGTAGGAAGGGGAATTGAGGATAGGGTCCTCAGGGATGAAATATGCATAATGGAATGACAGGGGTTCCCTGAAGTTTTCAAGGGAAACAGAGGTAAAACAAGGGAGATATGGAGAAAAAACTGAAGTTTTTTTTTTTTTTTTTCCACACTGGAGCAGCTACGACTCGGATTTTTTTTTTTTTTTTATACAGACTGGAGCGGCTACGGCTCGGAAGGAATCTAGAACAACGACGAACGGCTGGATCTGGAACGGCTTGCAAAATGGATCTGAAATGGCGCAGCAGTGATCAACAATAGTTCAACTGAAAGTAGATATGGACCCCAGGTATGTGCGGCTTCCTAACAGTTCAGGGTTTTCACTCAGCCACCAATGTTGTCTGACGGCTTGCGTATTGGGGCAGTACCCCTCACTCCATTGCTCAGGTAAAACTAATAACCGCTTTTCCACAAACGACAGCTCTTGGTTTACCTCACGGGTGGGAACTAGTCAATCAGGTAGGGGTCGTTGCCCTTTTCGCTGGCAGGTCCTCTCAATGGGCCAGCTACTTCGGGGTTCCTGTGGTACTCCTCACAATGAGTTTTAGGGTTTATGCCCAAGTACTTCCCACAGTTAAGCGGATAGGGATTATTCCCAAATCCGAACCTGCAACAGATGTGAAAAAAAATTTGGCAGAAATTTCACCCAGCGAGCCCAAGAAAGTGCTCTGATACCATATGTGAGGCACCTGCAACAATTACTTAATGAAAATATGCGAAATAGCAGAAATGACAGAACTCAGAATCACTTTTATATTGATCACGGGCCACTTTGAGGGGGCAACCTCCTATGAGTAAGCTCAATACAAATAACTTCATGGTGCCTTCATAGGTCTCAACACACACTTATATACTAATTCTAGGCGCCAATACTATGGGTCGAAACCATGGGCCGTTACAAACTATGGATCAACAATACTACGGGCGACTTACAAAGCATATGCGCCAACAACAATAACACAAGCTATTGATCAACAAATACTACGGCACGACTTACAAGCATATGCGTCCAACAACAACATACTAACAAAGTAAAGACATGGGTTCCTAACAAGATTGCAATGAAAATCCACATGTGTTAGAAAATTATTTTCAAAGATTTATTGGCCATTTGAGAATATAAAGTGAGAAATTAGTATTTATGGGATACCTAGTCACAACCTTGTAGAATCATTGTCTAAGCTTATTAGGCCACATGTTGGTAAATGTAGATGTTGGATTAATGTATCATGGAAAGGATGGCATGGACTAAGGAATAATTAAGTGGCTCCATGGAGCAATGGATAAAGCACATGGTCTATAGTCCTTAACACCTCACAAAAAGGGACCATCCCATGAAGGATCTAGATATTGTAACCCCATGAAAATCTTCACAACGGATGCTAAACTGGTAAATATGATGGGCAAAAATGAAGCCCATGTTGAGTTCTAAACAATTACTAATCAAAAGGTGTGATATTACATTTTACAATTATGGTGAAGATTGGTGGTAGAAAAATTATAATTATTTTTTCTTCTTATGCATAGTTATATCTTCATGATACAAAGGAACGAATATTAGGACCATATGTAATTCCCCCTTGCATGCAAACTACATACTTCTACAACATATCACCAACAAATGTGGAAAGGAAAATCATTGACTTTAAAGATTCATATGCTATGAAATGATGCCAAAAATGTAGCCAATGTAGCTAATTAGGAAAGACAAATTGCATCCCATGCAAAGATGGTTATGACAAGACCAATATAATCACATGAAATTTTAGTGTTAACCCACATTCAAAGGAGGGAATACAATGTTTCAATTGGGAGAATCCACTCTATACAAATTTAATCTTTCTCTTACCAAAATTTGTCAATGACTTTCCCAAGAAGCTTAGGATGGCAAATTGTGAGCTAGTTGGCACTCCCATGAAAGCAAGAATGAAGTGAGGAAAGATGAAGAAGAGAAGTCAATGAGCATAATATGCAATAAGTGGGAAGTCATATTAATATGCCTATTACTTGCACTCACATTAATTTTATAGTCGACACAATGTCAAGGTACATGTTAAAAAACTAAACTAAGTCACTCGAATGTTACAAAGAGAATATTATGATACACCAAATAAACTCTAAATTTTGCACTAACATATATTTCAAAGGTGAATACTTTCTAATGGTTAGATTTATTGGTTCTAACTAGGCTAGTTGGATATATGACAAAGAATCCATTTATGACTATCCATTTTAAAAGGGATTAGCAATGACTTGTGGAGTAATCGCAAGAAATATACAATTGTGTTTTCTTGTATTGAAGTGGTGTGGTTGAGGCAAATTTGAGTGCATATTGGAGTGAAGTAAGAAAATCTTACTATTAGGTTTTGTGATAACCATAATGCAATTCATTTAGCAAAGAATTATAAAACTTAAAACATCTGTATCTAATGTCAAAACCATAAAAAATAACGGGTGAGATTTTTACCAAATTCCTGGGCTGTGCATCTCCGCTATTTTTAGCCATAATTGCACCGCTTTGCTTTGTAGTTGGCTTTTAATGGAGTTAGTTAAATCACATAAATAATGGAATTGGATCCGGCTTCTACGTTTCAGAACCTCAGCCAACTCCTGACAGCACGGTGTGAATAATAACACGGGAAATTAACCATCCATGGCGGTCACAAACACCACTTACGAGCTCTGGCTCAAGGTGGTCGGTCCCCGAGAGTTATTGCCAATTCTGTGATTTTGAATCTTTCTCAAACTTTGTCGTATTCGACATGTTTAGCACCACATGCTCCGGTCTGAACGGGTTCAGGTTGGACGGCTAGAACGAGCTAATGTAGCTGTGCCCAGTGAATGCCTTCAAGAATTCTGTCCTCTGGGATTTCTATAAAAGACGCAGTGCATCTTCCATCATTGCTCAAACTCCTCTTGAAGCAAATTGGCGTGTCCGTTTTTGCTTGCAGAGGAACATTCAAGACTCGAGACAATGGCATTCTATGGTGTAGTACTGATACTGTTGGCCTGTGCTGCAACAATGGCAGACGCAGCGGCGCCAGCGCATTTTGTTTTCGGAGACTCACTGGTGGACAGTGGCAATAACAATTTCATTGCTACGACGGCAAGAGCAAACATGTATCCTTACGGCATTGATTATCCGACCCATCGTGCCACCGGACGTTTCTCCAATGGATACAATATCCCCGATTACATCAGTAAGTATTTCAGATTTTAATTATTATCAAGATCTATCTGTCAATATTTCATAATCTGACTGTACATGCAATCGTTAATGGGCTCTTATTGATAAGATTTGAATGAAATATTTGCATTTCAGGCCAGAAGCTAGGGGCCCCTGCCCCGCTGCCATATCTTGATCCTGCGCTTACCGGCAATACATTGTTGAGAGGTGCCAACTTTGCCTCTGCAGGCGTTGGCATTCTGAACGATACGGGACTCCAATTTGTACGTATATCAATTCTACCCGTTTAACACACATTCATAGGATATATTCATAGATGCATTCTAACATTCTAGATTCATAGATTCAAATTGTTATGAAAAATGTTCAAATGGCAATTTGAATTGGTAACATTGTAGCTTTGAAATTGATGTCATATTAATTTTGACCAAAATCACATGGGAAGATTTTAGAATGAAAGCCATTTTAATTATTGAAGTAGTACTACCTGTCTACAACAACTGTATAATCAAATGTGGTTGATATAGATAGATGGAAGTCATTATTTAAAATAATGGAAAATGACATGATTGTGCTAGCTGATAATCAGGATTGGTCGGCTTATCAGTTTCATCGTAGGTTTATCAAAATTTAGATTGTTGAAATAGTAATAAGAAATGGTAAGCAATATTCATTAGGCAGCATAGTTATTAAGATTCTTGTTGTTGGTAAGTAGTTTTTATGTAAATTTTGGAGAATTTACATATAAACTAATCCACTTACACGTACACACCTTACAGTAAAAATCTTAATAACTCTGCTGTAAGGTAGATATTACTTACCATAAACAATTGCT
Source organism: Larix kaempferi (assembly GCA_027924585.1). NCBI lineage: Eukaryota > Viridiplantae > Streptophyta > Pinopsida > Pinales > Pinaceae > Larix > Larix kaempferi. The sequence continues at coordinate 2,875,729 of BSBM01000196.1, read as the reverse complement.
ACATTGCAAATAGGAAACATAAATCTAATGTTAGAATTTTGATGAAGTGAAAGATAACTAAGAGAAACCGTTTGCACACAGGGTAATATTATCAGAATGCCTCAGCAGTTCCGGTACTTTCAACAGTATCAAGACAAAGTTGCAGGCATGATAGGACGTCCTGCGACCAACAGGCTGGTTGCGCAGTCGCTAGTGGTAATTGCCCTGGGAGGAAATGATTATGTCAATAACTACTATCTTGTTCCTGTATCACTGAGATCCCTGCAGTACTCGTTATCCAGCTACACTAGCTTCATTGTCTCAGAATATAAGAAATATTTAGCGGTAATATATTCTCTTTTTGTGACATATACCATATAATAGTGATAAAAAAGTTATCCAAAAAATAATCTCTATAACTGGTGCGCTATCTCATATTAACTGATGAATTTGCAGAAATTTTACGAGCTGGGAGCCCGTAGGGTTCTCGTTCTGTCCACGGGTCCTTTGGGTTGTGCACCTGCAGAGAGGGCAACTAGGTCCATAAATGGTGATTGTGCTCCGCAGCTACAGCAAGCCACTGTGCTTTTTAATTCGGGCCTGCGATCGATAGTGGATCAACTGAACAATCAGTTTTCTGCTCAGATCTTTACAGTGGGTAATTCTTTTCAGCCAAACCAGGGTTTGTTCGTCAACCCTGGCGCATATGGTAATGCTCTTTCCAAAGCTTTTTCTGATTATCAATCCTTGGTTTTAAACTGAAAGGTTTCTAAATACTTTTCCTGCAGGATTCTCGGATGCCAAGAACGCTTGCTGCGGACAAGGAATCTATAACGGCATAGGGCTTTGCTGGGCGACGTCAAACTTGTGCTCAAACAGGGCCGCTTATGTGTTCTGGGACCAGTATCATCCCACTCAACGTGCAATTAGCGTTATTGTCGACCGCTTATTTTCCGGTTCCATCTCTGATATCTATCCTGTCAATTTAAACGATATGTTGAAACTTAACGTCTGAGGTCTATGTCGTCCATCACCAACTTAAGGGAAGAAGATTTCAAGTGCTGAAAATTCATTAATCAGCAAATATCAACCACTTTTAAAAATATGACCATCATTGTAGTGCTTTCTTATGTATTTCCTATTTATCTTATTTACTCTGAAAATTTAATGAAATTGATAATGACCTTGTCTTAGATTTATCTAATTTTATCTTAAATTTATCTAATTTTTGGCTTTATTCTCTGACACAGTTTGAATTAATGATATTACACAGAGTAACGTCCAGACAAATTCAAGCATATTGTATATTGTATTACACAGTTTGAATTAATGATATGCACAGAGTAACGTCGAGACAAATTCAAGCATATTGTATTTTCTTGTATAACTCCATCACAAGGTCCGACAGATTCAAGCATATTGTATTTTCTTGTAAAACTCCATCACAAGGTCGCGAGTCGCGACAAATTCAAGCATATTGTATTTTCTTGAATACCGCATTTAAAGCATTATTTAAAACTTTTATTGCGTGTTCTATTTACCGTATATGGTAAATGGGTTGAAAAGTCAATGAAAGCAAGCCTCAAATTTACACTTACATTAAAAACTTCAATTATGAAATTTACACTTATCACTTATGTAAAAAACATTCAAGCTTGAAAACCGTTATGAGGCAATCATGAGCATATTGCATTGGGAAAGGAGTAAGTTAATCCCTACATACATATCCTCTCTACCAAAGGGAAGGTTTCGGCTGCATCGATCATTATTAACTGCAGGTCATCAAATCTCTCCGTCCAACCATTGTACTCAACCAATAATGATAGAAATGAAATGCGCAATGACGAAGGAGTGATTATCTCCCCATTCCCAAGACCTTAGAAAGCGATCGATCAAAACATGACGATTACTTATTGCTTATTCGATCATGATCTAATGCATTGCAAAGGTCGTCATCTTCGCAAAATGTTCTAAAAATCATTTCAAATGCTTCTCTATCACAATGCTGAATGACATCAACAAGCCATGAGAGAGTAGAACAATATTTATCCATGGCCTATTTATCAACTTCAGATTTGATACACTCCACATTCTCATTTTTTTATTATCAAAAGTGTAGAACTCCAGGTATTTGCGGTGGTTCGAAATTTAGGATATCATGAACAACATTTCTTGCATAGACCCTTTCAACATCGTACAATATATTTCTCTAACATTGTGCGGTGGTTCGAAATTTAGGATATCATGAACAACATTTCTTGCATAGACCCTTTCAACATCTGTAAATCCGATCCTCGAGCTTGCATACACTCATGCCAAGCCTCACAACTAATTTCAATTTTTTTTATATCTAAAGAGATGTTACGAGGACTCAAAGTTGTACTTGTTGCTCCAGACTCCAATGAACAACTTCCAAATATTGTATGCACTCCTTCACACAATCATGAAACAACAATTCCGAAGCAACTGGTGTAATAGACACGGCTTCATCTATGCTGAAGAAACTAAAACATTTCTGTGTTTGAGAAGAATACATTAGTTATGAGAGGATCATTTCTGTGTTTGAGAAGAATACATTAGTTATGACAGGATCACCTCTCTTCCCTCAGGATCGAACGTCAAACCTTCACCTCTGGACATGGGGAATTGAACAGTGGACCTTTCTCCTGTAGAGATCTGCAGATTTGAGCATGGAAAAATATAATAAAATGCATCATCATCAACACCCGGTAGGTGTGGGCTTCCGAACGAATGCCAAATATAAAAAAAATACAAAGACATGAGCAACTAATCTTTTTTCTTTTTTGTCATTGTATCATTGTAGGCAACCAACATTTCCTCGTCATGTGAGACCCAACAGGATTTGAACGTTGGACTGCGGGATTTGAACGTTGGACTGCGATTTAAATTCGCTTCAAGCAAATCATTAATTAATTAATGCTAAACCAAATTTATATTACGTTCTTCCTTATTTATGGATTGAGATTGTTATTATTTTGTGATAATTAAACACAATGTACAGTGGCTTTGTTCAAATCAAGATGAAGGATTTGTATTCCATTCCTTTAATGATAGCATGAAACGACAGGACGTGACAACGTGACGTGTGACGTTTTTTTTTCTTCTGATTTTTTGTTTTCTAAATTATTTGTATTTATTTTTAAGTTCTAAATATAAAAATCATTATGTCCATGGGAGTGGAACTAGATCAATCAGAAAATAAAAATATTGTATTTCTAAAGATTGTTAAATTTATTTTGAGTTTTTAAATTATTATATTTAATATTAAAATTACACCAAATATTTTAAAATATTGTAAAAAAATTTGTTTCAAAAAGTAAATGCAATTTGACTTTCTATCTAAAATCATATCCCTACCTTGGAAGAGAATAATAACATTAGTACACGATTTATAATATAATCAACCAAGTCAAATCTTGTAGGGTTAAGATGTCAACACAAATTTTGTTCTATGTGAAAACAAAGTTCTGAATCTATCAACAATCTATTTGTAAACTATTTTTTCGCTCGTATTGTTTGGTAAGTGGTTATTTCAATTTTACATATTCTTTATGCCCGGAAGGAAACAACAATGGAAGCAAATCTTAGAGCTTGGGTGCATCAATTTCCTCAGCTAAAGGCTATACCAGCCTTTGTGTGCTTCGGCATCTGGACAACCATAAATGTTTGGATTTTTTAAGGCACTTTGATACATGCTTAGGTGACCAACGTTAAAATCATCAGCTTATACAGAGAACACTATTCAATGGAGGGAAAAAAAGCAAAAGATTGTCACATAACCTGTGTTTCCTACTGAAGGAATTATAGTCTTTGTTTATGGTGCTTCTAGTGCTACTCAAGGTGGATGCGGGATGGTGATTAGATTTTTGGCAATAAATAATATTTATTATAAATTGTATTTATTATGAATTGGTGTTGGCTCTAGCTTTAATACTAGAGCAGAGTTGTTAGCCTTGTGAAGATCCTTTCTATTTGCTAAATACAGGAATTATGCTTCACTTCATATTTTTAGGGATTTCAAAATCATGGTGGATTAGGTAAACAACATCGTTACTCTTCTTGTGGAAGCTCTTGAACCGTGGTGCATTAGGGTAAAGCTCCTCAAAGATTACTTCTCTCACTTATCCTTCAATCATATTTATAATTCCTACAATCAATTGGCCGACCAACTTTCAAGAAGAGCAGTGAATGTTACTGAGGGCATTTTGTTTTTTAAGAATTTGAGGATTTCATAAGGTTGTTGAAGCTTCTCTTATAGCGTACTAGTTGGCATATGTATGTCCTATTATGTAGTTGTATTATGCTTCCTCCTAGACTGTATTGTTCTATTCTTTGTTTTCGGTAGGGGGTTTTGGTTTAAATTATGATCTTGGCAGATTGCCATGAAATTTTGTTAGACAATGTTCATGTAGTTTGCATAAGATCTCTGGCGTTAGGCTGATTTCTTGAACTTATTAAAGAGCTATGTTGGTTTCAAAAAGTCATTCTCATGGTTTTTTTGAATTATAACTTTAATTCAAGTTCAAAAATAGCTTTTTTTATGTGATAAAATAAAAATCTAAAATAAACAATTTACATTTTTTTCAAATAATAATCTACACTATACCTTGCTAATGCATCTTTCCATAATTGTTATGATTAATCCTTCACAAGCTTGTGCGTTGGCAAATGCTTAAATACTCCTTTTGAATAAATTTTAATCTTATAATTATCATTTAAAAGATTTTATTAGAAATTTAGTTTCATATATATATATATATAATCAAGTTTGTATATTTATTAATTTTTTATTATTTAAAAGCCATTAATTCTATGTTTTTATGATGTTCTTAAAACAAATCCATAATGAATATAATTTCATTTCACTTACCAACTTAATAAATGAATATTAAACATATACCAAGGAACTCTGGGTTGAACAATCCTTTCATCTAAACAACAATTATCATATACATGGGTACATATGCTCAGAATCGATGCATACTTCCTTTAAGCAAAATATTCCAAGGAGAACCGATGTCGAAGTCCGTGGCTGCACTAAATATTACAACTGAACTGCTCCAAAGTCCGAGGTTGCCAAAGATAGTACAATGCTATACAAATTAACAGTAGGGACATCTACAATGTTATACAAATTAACAGCAGGGATATTTACAATGCTATGCAGATTAACAGCAGGGATATCTACAAGGTAAACATTATCCAGTTTGCTATCGGTCATTTAATGCGGCGACAGTATGTTTGTTTGTGGCTGCTTAAGATTTAATAGCTAATTTACAATGTTATACAAATTAACAACAGGGATATCTACAAGGCAAACATTTTCCAACCTACTACAGGCCATTTAATGGGGAGACAGTAGATTAGTTAATGGCTGCTTAAATCCAACGGCTAACCAAACTATATAATATTAGCCAATCTACAATACTATACAAGTTAACAGCTGCAAGGACATGGCACCTACAGTGGCACTTGTTTAAGTTTTTGTACTATTGAAAATTTGAAATTTCCACTTTAACCACTACAAAAAGGTAAAGTCATTTAAGAATTTAACCACTTTATCGAGTGAGATGCTTAACAATCTCTTATTCAAATTTTTGTATTATTTAAATTTTTAAAGTTTCACATTAACCACTCCAATAAGGACAAGCTGTTTAAGAACCTACAATTCAGCTCGAAACATCTTTGTGGGATATATATAATTCGTTTTATATAAAAAATTATATAGATGCTCATTAGAAATACTATATATATTCTTAAAAGAGTTTGACATGAGCTTACCGGATGTCTGTGTTGAACCGTATTTGAATCAAAGATTGAGATCATCTTTTCTCTCTGCAGGTACTTCGTAGATAGAGGAAGCAATGCATAAAACCGTTTATCAAACTTAAACAAATATTACTCCTCATAACAAAAATGGTTAAACAGCTGATGAGTGGATTTTAAGATTTATTCACAATTAACTGAAGTTTAGATAGCATTGTTGATTGCACTTAGAGTATTGACGTGCTTACAATTTAGTATAGGGATGATGTTGTCACATTAGTCACTTTACTTTCCATGTAGGCTCAGAATTTATTAAAAATAAAAAGTAATAGAAAAATTTGATGTGATAGAGAATCTTAAGAGTAATTTTTTTTATGTGTAAAAAATTTAAAATAAAAAGTTATACCTCAATAAATTGGATCCCTTCCAATGCTTAAAAAACAGTACTTACTAAATCCTAATTTAAAATAGATCTCTACTAATACACAGTCGTAACTAAAAAAATAATAAATAATAATTATCCTAACACTATAGTGATATGCCCAATTTGTCCTCAAGTGTTTGCCATTGAACACTGCAACCATCTTTATTTATGATGGGCAATGCACCCTCCAATGGCTTTGTACTGCAGATTTCATTGTCTACTATGCAGAGAGGAGACTACAACGCCTCAACTTCAAGATGACGATTTAACATTTTCATAGTTCATGAAATTGATTTACCTGAACACTAATAATATCTCAATATAAATAGAGAATATTTTTAATTAGAAACATGCTCAAGTTGAAATATTTACATTCATATTATTTTTTCATAAATTTGAAAAACTACTTTTATATCCATATGCTATAGTCCATATGAAATTGTTAATTTTCAAGCAAAACACTACAAATAATTTTTATTTAAACGGTTATACTATAAAAATATGATCATGTTATTCTATGTTGAATATAATTGGAAACTACACTTGGGTGTTCAATATGGACACCATTGAATATGGTAAGTGTTAACCGACCACATTGCTGTTTTGCTAATCCAATGAAATAGATTTTTTATTAAGCTAAGAACAAGCTCATATATTGTTTTACAAATTTAACTATGACTCCACTTCTTCATTGACATCTAAGGAGGTATCGTTAACCTGCATATGGATAACCCCATGAACATCTGCATTTTCTTCACATTCATTTGAAGTGGTTGCTAGAGCTGTATTATTGATAGTGATTTCAGCCACTTGGATAAGGCCCAATCTATTTTCATAAATACGAAGAATTACATTTTCCTTATCTTTTTGCCTTTGGCTTGAGCTTGGGGGAGTATTAGCTCTTGACGATGGATTATTCGGTAGAAATTCAGCACCCTTTGAATATGCTTGATTGACCTGAGATTGGATATGGCTAGACTCGTGATATATATTATCAGAGTTACTAACAACATGCTGGCCGACATGAGCGTTCTGAGCTGCACATATGGCATTACAGTATCCTCTGCCTCCAAATGTGAACTGCTTGTTGCAGTTATGACATTCATATCTTGGTTGAAAAGTTTTCGAGTGCCCTGGGTTGTTCATATACCTGAATTTGCACCCATCTCTCAAATTGCAAAAAGGACAAATTGGCTGAAAATTTTTGAAGTGGTCATTTATTCTTTTTTTTTCTACATAATTCCTTTTGTACTCTTCCATAGACAGATTTATCATGAAATCCATCATAAGGGCATCAGAAGGATCGTTGCCATTGCCAACATCTTCCATTGTCAATTCAATTCCAACTTTTTCTAAACTGCAAAGACAGTTCAATACAAGTTAGTAGGGATATAACAAGAAATGAGATATCGAGTTTGTTTTTGTTTTTTCTTTTTCTTTAGGTGCTCTATTGCTATTTTTGTTTTTATGATTGTTGTTCTAAATTAAAAAAAAATAATTGTAAACAAATTTTGGTAGCTGAACTGGTAACATGCATGGATAACAACCAATACATAGTAGACAAAGGGTGATTACAACTATACACTCATAAAGAACAAGTAACAGGTAACTTGTTTGAGACACTTAACTTATTATTTATGACACAAGTGATTGTGCTAATCATAATAAATAATAAACAACAATATACAATCAACCTTATCACAATAAACAAATAATTAATATAACAATAAACAATTAACAAACAAATTTTTATAGTAGCAAATATTAATATGAATAATGCACAGAGACTTTATTTACTTCTTATCTTGATTCTGTGATGATTGTACCTTGATTCTGTGATGATTGTAGTTGGTATATGTTTTTTGTGGGTAACTTTGGAAGAGAATAGTGGTTTGTTTTATGTGGGTAATTTTGGGATAGAATAGTTGTTTGTTTTTTCTGAGTAAATTGGTTTAGTAAAAGTAAGGTATTTTTTTTTTTTTTAATAAAGCACAAGACACTGAATGACCATAGAAATTGAATAGCCGATGCCACACATACCTTGATTATATGCCCTTACATGTGATAAGCGACCAGTGGTAGCGTCGAGGTAGGAAAATGGCACTGCAGAGAGACGCGTTTTCTATTTGTGTTATAGCCGCCCTTCAGGTTACTAGCTATTGTGCTTCCTCGCGACCAGCACACCTTCAAAATCGGACTCAAAAAGTTAGCATAACAACATAAATAACGATTCAAAGAGTGTAGACTACATTTACACATTAAAAATTACAAATAAGTAAATCCAATATGTTTGACTCATTTAAATGAACTTGCGTTGCAATAATAAGAGAAGACTGGGAGTGGGAACACGGTTGAAGTTGGGCGGCTTGAATACTGAGTAAACAATATCACCTGTGTGTTTAACAGAAGAACTTGAGTTGTGATTAGATAAAACTCTGACGACAAAAGCTCTCCTTCTTTTCTGTGTTTAACCAGAGAGAACTTGAGTTGGGATTAAATAAAAGCTGTGACGAGAAAAGCTCTCCTCCTTTTTTGGTTTTTTTTTAAGCAAAAGCGTTTTTTCTTTTTTCTTTTTGTTTTTTTTTAACTTTTACAGCGTTGTTAACTTTACCTTTAACAGCGGTGAAGTTTTGTGTCATGTTTGTTATGGCATAATTCTTGGGTTTGGGGTATTTTAGTCATCCAATACTACTTTCGAATGATTTTTCTTTTTCAAGTAGACTTTCGAATTAATTATATTGTAACGGTGACAGTAGTTTCCATATCTGTGATATAATGATCTATTGCCTTTCTAGATTTGCCACGATATCTCTGATGGAAGGTATCCTATACAGTTAGATATTCTCTTGCTACGCTTTTATATGTATATTAAATTTTTTTTTATGAAAGAAAAAGATAAATTATTATTATTGTTATTTATATAGATTTATTTAATACTTATTATTTATAAAAATATCATATATTAATTACATTAATATTTTTAATTAGTACTCTTTTTTTCTTGGAAAAAAGCGTAATTTCATTAAAGTATAATCAAATTACATATTGTATAAGGACTTCAGAGAGTCATTTTATGTATTCAGCTTTTTAACTTAATGTATCAGAAATATGCAAATATAAGTAGATTCAAGCTCTACCAAGAGAGCATAATATCCCAAAGAAAATGATAAACCAGCTCGTATAGAGTTGAAAGAAAAACATAAAAAAAGAAAGCCACATGATGCAGAAAGTATCAATGGAAAAGCAAAGAAAAGCTCAAAAAGCTGAGAGTTGTAGAGCCACCGGATTCTGAACTCAAAACCACCAAAAGGAAGTTACGGTGTTTCCCAGGAAGGTTCACACCGCACCGAGAAACATCCAGCCAAATTGTCGGTTGACAATAGCTGCCGACTGGTGCCATAGCTAATAGGAAGACAAGAATGCTTGCATCAGAGTGGATTTCGACCCCCGACTAACTGCAGCCAATGCCCTCATCGTGGACGCACTTCCCAGCAACACCCCACAGCACATGTTCCGCCACCGCCGCCACTGATAAACAGGTGAATCTCGACAGGCAATGGGTCGCCGCGCGAAGTCTCCACCACCTCCCCGCTTGTATTGAGACATCCATCACCTCTACTGCACCTGTAAAGGTTCAAAGGAGCCATTGCAGAGAACTTCCACCACCGACTGCAGCTGGAAATCCCACTAGCAGAATCCACCACCACACAAAGCAATCGCCATTGTCAAAACCAGAACAGATCCGACCTCAACCAGTGCGCCAAGAAACCTCTTCCAAGCGGCACACAAACGTAGAGGAGAAAGGGCGGTGGCGGCCATGGAAGGAGCCATGGCTGCCGATTTCTTCATGATCATGTCTCAACCCTTCCAAAACGTCGCAGACCTAAAAAAAAACCTAAAAAATGTTTCGTCTTAATATTCTCTTATATTACTATATAAGGAGAATTAGTACTCTTTCTATTATAAGTAATCTACATAATAAGTTGTAGGGACATCTCATAGTTCTTAATCATTTGGAATTATCAATCAAATATTACATCCTGATAAATAGGTGAATATTGCCAGGCAATGGGTCGCCGCGCGAAGTCTCCACCACCTCCCTGCTTGTATTGAGCCATCCATCACCTGTGCCGCACCTGTAAAGGTTCAAAGGAGCCATTGCAAAGAAATTCCACCACCGACTGCCACTGGATGTCCCACTAGCAGAATCCACCACCACACAAAGCAACCGTCGTCGTCAAAACCAGAACGGATCCGCCCTCAACCAGTGCGCCAAGAAACCTCTTCCAAGCGGCACACAAACGTAGAGGAGAAAGGGGGGTGGCGGCCATGGAAGGAGCCATGGCTGCCAATTTCTTCATGATCATGTCTCAACCCTTCCAAAACATCGCAGATCTAAAAAAAAACCTAAAAAGTGTTCCAGAAAAATGAAAAATGAAAAATGTTTCGTCTTAATATTCTCTTATATTACTATATAAGGAGAATTAGTACTCTTTCTATTATAAATAATCTACATAATAAGTTGTAGGGACATCTCATAGTTCTTAATCATTTGGAATTATCAATCAAATATTACATCTTAATCTTTTAATTTTCTTTCTTCGAAATAAATATAAGTGGAGCTACATAGGAGGAGAAAGTGCAAAGCTTGTTGCACTTATGGATATGAAACACCAAGTTATGGCTCTCTATTTAGAATTGAATTGTCCTATCCAGTAGTAGAGGTTGAAAGAATAAAGGCATAAGCAAATAAGCTTTTTGAAAGGTAAGAGCATAAGTAAGGTTGGCAAAGCTGTAATATCCTGATTTTGACCCCATTGCATTAAAATGTAAATGATGTAATATTGTTATAAAATAGTGGTTAGGAGCTCAAGGCCAAGGCGCCACCATCGATTTAGTTATGCATATGGATTCCATGCTATCCAAGCACAATGGAATTGCAATATCATGTAAATATGCATTTTAATAAAATACCCACAACTAGCTATGCAATGCAACAAGCCTGATGGGGGCATTATTTTACAAGGAATTGGGAGGGAGAATATTCAAACCCTTGAAGTAATCAAATCAAGCCAAGTGTCAATGAGAGAACCCATAAACCCTCAACTACCCATGTTGACTTTTGTACCCTATCATTTATTTCCTCCAAATGTTGGTTGAAGTAGTTAGTGCCTTGGGGAATGGAGAGGTATGGCTGTCCAAATTTGGGTATGGGAAAGCCACCCTTCATGGAATTCGTATTTGACTCCTTGAGCAAGAAGAAAGCCATGATTTCCCCCCAAGCCATTATTCACCATGGCCTTGCTCCCTCATGCAGTCTAAGCTAGCTGGGGGGTTTTACCTCCATGTTTTTCTAGTTATTTGTTGCTTTTTAGCTAGGAGAAGGGAATTTTTATGTTGCAGAACTTTGGGAAGGAAAGGGGAAATCGTTTTGGGGTTTCATTGAGGCCATTTTGGCCATTTAGGTTCCCAAAATACCCATGGAAAGTTGTGTTTGTTACCTGTGGACGATTTCCCTCTCCACAATCTATCTTTGGTGTGCCCACGATTTGGGAAAAACCCATGGACATCTTGGTTGTAAATCCCATTGTTAAAATGTGTATCCATGCCCAATGATGGTGTTTGCTATGTGTAGATAGAGTATGTTGGAGTATGGATGAGTTTATGTAAAAGCCCCATAATTTGGTATCATGTTCCCTTCCTTGCGTTGGATCGACGGGAGGGGACGTGACAAAAGCTAGAAGGATATCACAAACTCCAAAATCCATATGATAGCACAATGCTAATAAAGTTAAAATTATTAATTTTGGTTCTATGACATTGAAGAGGGAATGGTAAGTATTTGTATAAGTAAATCTTACTTTATCTATTTCCAAGCTCACAATAAGATTGAACGACAACACTTTCATCCAACCATTGATAAAAAGGTTACCTAGGTTCATAGAGTTTTCTAAATGATATCATACTACCTATGTAAGCTTTGTTGTATAGATGATATAATCAATAAAGCTAAATTATTGAATACAAAATAGCTAAATTTGACTCCACAAACATGTGGGTGAGGATAGAAAGTAAGAGTATGAATTAAAGTCAACAAAGAATAAAATACGTTCATATTAATTTAATTCTAAAAATTCACTTAGTTTAGAACTAATATAAAACATTACAATGTGCATATAATACAAATGATCCATGTAAACTTGTTTCAAAGTCCAAACTACCTAGATGATGGACCATGGCATGGAGCTCCTACAAAACAAAGCAAGGATTTAACATTAGTATTACATGACCCATCATAGCAACAATCAACCGTTAGCACCATTACAAAAAATAAGACACTCCCTTTAGAAATAACTAAGGAATAGACCTAGTTTTAGCACCAAATTTAGTGTTGAATTTTGCTTCCTTATTAGTGACAAGTTTTTCTCCTTTTTTAGCACCAGAATCATTGGCGTTGGGTTTTGCTTCCTTTCTAGTGTTGAGTTTTTCTCCCTTTTTAGTGCCATATTTAGTGTCAAATTTAGTGTCATGTTTCCTAAGAAAGAAAATCAAAACAAGGGAAACTTTTCAAAAAAAAAATTAAGAGGGAAATTTTTTAAAATGTAACTTAAGAGAAATTATGGGCTAAAAATAAGCCACTTGTCTCAATCCTAATGATTGTGAGGGTATTTTTTTATTTTAATTAAAATTTATTATTTTCCCTCACAAAAACCCGTCACTCTCTCATTCTTTTATGATTTTCTCTCTTCCTCTCTTCCTCTCTTCTCTTTCTCTCTTCTTTGATGTTGCAGGTTTAGGGTTCCATGCATGGAGGCTAAGATTTCATGGAGGAACCTCTATCAAAAAGGTAATGGAATCTCCCATACCTTATCCTCGTTACTTTTTCTTTATTTTATAGATTTGTTAACATTTCTTGTTTTTTTCTTGTTGCAAGTTTAGGTTTTCATGCATGGAGTATAGAGTTTCATGGAGGAACCTCCATGAGGAATGTTTTGGCTTCTCCGTTCCCTTCTTCTCCTTCCTTTCTCTTTTACTTCATTTTTCCTTTATTGGCTTACTGATTTTTTTATTGTTTTGTTGTCGTAGATTTAATGGAGAAAGAAGAAGAAGAAAATATTGGAGGGTTTATTTAATGTGCATATATGAGTCATGGATGTCACCCAAGGAAGGACCTTGAATTCTTATAAGTAGATCTAGGTTCAAATCTTGGTACCAATTTATCTATGATTAATTACTTTTCCCTTAGTACACTACAACAAAACCCTATGAATAGCATCCATTTTAGCTCCTTTTTTGGCGTCCGCTAACACTTTTAGTGGATTTTTCTTCATTTTCTAGCCAAGGTCGATGCTATTTCACGGGATGGTGCTTTTCTTGGTGATTTTGGCGTCCCTTTTTGAAATTAGGCGCTAAAGTGGGCGTAATTAGCATCCACTTTAGCATCCATGTTAGTGCCATGCATAGTGCCAAGAATAGCGTCCTCAATAACACCTAGTTTTGCTTCCTTTTGTACCAAAAATAGTGTCCTCCATAGCTTCAGGGGTAGCACCAAGTTTAGCTTCCTCTTTTGCACCAGGAATTGCACCAGTATTTAAGCCAAGAATTGCACCTAGTTTAGCTCCCTAAGTTGTGCCAAGTTTTAAGCCAACATTAGCACCATGTTTAGTGCCTAATTTAGTTTCCTAATTGTCCATAGGTTTAGCACAAAGTTTTGTGTCTACAATAACGTCTAGTATAGCATCTAGTTTTGATCCCAAAGTACCACCATGTTTTAGTTCTTAGTATTGCACCTTATTTTGCACCTAAATTTGCTCCCAAAATAGCATCAATTTTTGCTCCTAGAATTGAGCCTAGTTTAACATATGAGTTACTTAATTGATGGGATAGAGGCTATTGGTTATTGGATTTGAGGGTTAGATTTGGGAGGGTTGTGTTAGACATTGATGTTGATGTATATGATGATAATGACGATGATAAGGATGATGATGATGATGACGATGTAGATGAAAATGATGATGATGAGGATGATGCATGTTATTGCACTATTTGACCCTGAGTGACCCTAATGACACCTAAGTGGCCCTTTTAGAAACTATGGGACCCTAATTAATCCCAAATGACCCTAATGGTATTCCAAGGGTCCCTAACAACGTCTAAGTGACTATAGTGGAATGACGATAATGATTATGATGCATACTAACAATGATAAATATGGCATTGATGATTTGTATGATGTTGACTAGAATGTTGATGATGACAATGATGTTAATGTTAATAATGATGGTGTAGCCAATTATAGCACTATTTGATCTTGATTGATCCTAATGGCACCTAAATGAGCTTAATGGCATCCGAGTGACCCTAATAGAACCTAAATGATCCTAATGAGATTTGATTGTCCCTAACAACATTTGAGTGACCCTAATGTAACTTGAGTCATCCTAACAACATGAGGATATTGCATGATTACAATGATGATGGCACTACAGATGATTTGATTACAAGATGATAACAATGAAAATTATGAGCACTACATCGATAATTTCAATGATGATGGCTATGGTGATAATGTCAATCTCTATGATGATGGAAATGATGATAACAACAATGATGATGATGATGAGGATGAGGATCATGACAACGTTGATATCCACAATGATGATGCATGCAATAGCACTTTTGGATCCTTATTGATGCTAATGGCACCTAAATGACCGTAATTTCATCTAAGCAACCCTAGTGTCGCCTAAATTACTCTAATGAAATTCAAGTGTCCCCAACAACATTTTATTGACCCTAATGACATATGAGTGACTAAAACAATATGGCGACGACAATGATGCATGGTGACAAAGATGATGGCGTTTACAATGATCTTATTATAAGATGATAATGATGACAATTGATGCCTTGATGATAATGATAATGATGAAAATTGATGACAATGAGGATCATGATAATTTAAAATGGCGGACTAATACTGTGTTGTGTTGGGAGAAAGTGTTCTCAACGTTTCGGTCCTCAATCTAGGACCATCCTCAGGAGACTAAATCAGCCCAAATAAAGCGATCGATACTCATTGTCTATTTATGTTGATCAAAGGTGAGAAATTAGCTTTTGGAGCCGACTTCAATCAACTTTTAGACTTCTTTTATTCTTATTAAATTTAATTCTTATTAAAGTTATAGAAAGCTGACGAGCGACCCAAGCAAAAGGATTGTCAAAGAGGTGACCTCATCCATTATGAGGTCTTCCTTGGACGAGGAAACAAAGAAGAAACTCTTACCAAAGAACCATATCGTTCCTTGAATTTATGGACTACTGAAGGTACATAAACAAGACATACCACTACGGCCAATTGTGAATACCATAGGGTCTCCAACATATAGATTGGCGAAATACTTGGCAGGTAAACTAAAGCGGTGGGTTGGACACACAGACTCCTTTGTAAAGAACTCTACAGACATGGTTGACGAGATCAAGAGGGCGAGAATTAAAAAGGAGGACACCTTAGTGAGCTTCGACGTGGTCTCACTTTACATTAAAATTCCGATAGAAGAAGCCATTAAGACCATCAAGGAAATCACGGATGAGGAAACAACGGAATTGGTGAGTGTGTGCTTAAAGTCAACTTTTTTCACTTTTCGTGAATGTTTTTATAAGCAGGTGGAAGGTGTCGCGATGGGATCTCCCCTATCTCCAATCGTAGCTAACCTATTTATGGAGAAATTTGAGAAACTCGCAATCGACTCTTATCCACTTAAACCAAATATGTGGAAAAGATATGTAGACGATACAAACGTAATTTGGCCACATAATAAAACAGACATTTCGACATTTTTTGAACATCTAAATAAACAGTCCGAAAGCATAAAATTCACAATGGAGTTAGAAGAAAACGGAAGCATACCTTTTCTGGACATCCTCATATCCAAACGCAATAATGGTACCTTGTCACATCAAGTACACAGAAAGAAGATGCACACGGATTGCTACCTACATGCCAAATCACACCACCACCCGGCGCAAAAGATTGGTGTCATTAACACCCTTGTCACCCGGGCAATGAGATTATCAGACGAAGAGCACATTGAGCAAGAGTTAAGACACCTTAAAGAGGTATTTATAACGAATGGGTGCAACGAGGAACAAGTCAATAGAGCGATCCTGAAGGCAAAGAAAACACCTAGAATAGAAAATAACAAAGAAGAGGTGACTAGAAATATTAACCTACCATACATAAAAGGTACCACAGAGAAGATTGCCAATATTCTAAGAAAGGAAAACATCAAAGTCTCCTTCTCCCCTCCTAACTCACTGAGGACTATGTTGGACCATGCAAAGGATTCCATAAATCCTAGCCTACACAGAGGGGTTTACTCCATTCCTTGTACATGTGGCAAACAATACATTGGGGAGACCGGTAGATCTTTTCAGATAAGATTAAAGGAACACATAGCCAACATTAAACACAACAGAGTCAAGAAGTCGTCTTTGGCAGAGCACTACCACCACACGGGACACCATCTATGCATAGAGGACACTAAATTCATAGCAAAAATCGATCATTATGAGAAAAGAAAAATATGGGAAGCTCTCGAAATAGAGCTACAGAAAAATAACTTAAATAGAGACGATGGACTGCAAATTAGTGAAGCTTGGAAACCTGTACTCAATAAAATTAAAAAGAATTAAATTTAATAAGAATAAAAGAAGTCCAAAAGTTGATTAAAGTCGGCTCCAAAAGATAATTTCTCACCTTTGATCAACATAAATAGACAATGAGGATCGATCGCTTTATTTGGGCTGATTAGTCTCCTAAGGATGGTCCTAGATTGAGGACCGAAACGTTGAGAACAATTTCTCCCAACACAACACAGTATCTGTCCGCCATTTTAAATTGTAAAATGTGTAACAATGAACAATCATGATAATTACTAATTATTAAGACCCATTGACATAGTTGGGCGAGAAAAAATGTCCTTTATGAAATTCTTGAAAGGTAGTAAGATGTCGTGTTCATCCTTACAGTGTGGTTGACATGAATGACTGTGATCATGATGATTTATGGCGATCACAATGATGATTGTGATGATGTTGATGTATATGTAACTTCGGAATGTATTTCACCTATGTATTTCATTTATGTATATTGTATTCCTATAGAGATGTTATTATTCCTCTATACATAAGTGTTTGTATTCCTATAGAGATGTTATTATTCCTCTTTACGGAAGTGTCGTCATTTTGTTACCGGACAATCCACTTGAGCAGACGCGAGTAGGATATCCCTAGCTCAATGTGAGTCTAGAACAAATAAAACAGACTACAAGTGCATTTCCTAGATCTACTTAAGGACCAAGTACTAGATGTCTTACCTTTTACTACGCAATCCTTTCTCCCGAATGTTGATCCACATCCCACAGTCGTCAGATCCAAGCTGCAAGCCCTGTCAATACACAGAAACAAGAGAAACGAGTAAAGAGCATCTATACAATAAGCGATCTAAGTAAACAATTAAGCAGGTAAACTACACAATATCATTACACATGAGAACAATATTGGTGGAAAGCATTTGCATTACTGTAAATAGAGGAGTACATGATAGAGATATAGAACTACAACCAAAGATTTAATGCAGTATCCCTTCTCCGACCAAGCCAATTTCCATGTCCTTCCAAGGAAGTATGAGCTCTCCAATAGGTGAATGGAGGTGTCTTAAGAGAGATTTCACCAGCATGTAGATACCATAGTCTTCCTCCCTTTGGGATGGGAGTGAGCCTCACTTATATAGGACTAAGTGGATAGGGTATGGATATGATAGGATGAGAGATGGTAGGAGAGAGAGAGGGGATCCTCCCAAGGAGTTAGGGGTCAAGTACCAGCTCCCCTAGAGGTTAGGGATAAGCCCCTAAATGGGTAAGTTTCGAGAAGGATCTCGAATAGGCTATTTTTTCCCATTAACAGACCTCGTCGCACCCTACAGTGGAGCAAGCTGCGACGTCACATGTTGCTAGTGTGCAACCTGCAACGACCTCTTAGAAGATTGCAGGATTGAGTGCAAATCCTCCCAAATGAAAGTGCGTAGTCCAGGTGACTTCAGGGATGTATACACTGAATCTAATGATGAGGAGATTTTGGGTGTAACAGAATGCCCCCCAAAGCATGAAGCTATTAAGGATGTACAGGTGAAGTGCTTTGAAAGAAATAATGGCAATAGGCCTGACAGACGAAGGACGCTGATGCAGTACAACTAACTCTGAATGGACAATCTCATATGAAGTACAACATGGCTGCCGACCAATACATTGTAGATCCATGGTAGTAATGATCGACTGAACACAATCATGGTTACTAGACACAAGCGTAGATCCATGATGAGATGATAGCACAACCATGACCAATACATAAGTGGATCCATGTAATATGACTCACTACAAACTCCATCGCAACCTAGGTAAAACATGACTCCCCAGGGTCTTCAAGCTGATCCCGCAATGATACGAATCTATCCATGTGATTACAAATGTCTTGACGTTGATCATGGTAGAAACCACTTGATTACAGGTCATTGATGTAAACCGTTAACAAGTACGAGGGAGATCACCATTGATGTCAATGATTCCCATGGTATCACAGTACATATCCTCAAGCGTTAATAAATGATTTGAAGTCGAATGCAATATGAAATCTTTCAATCAAGAGTCAATGATGTAAACTCATGACGAAATCAAGGTAACTTGCCATTGAGGCATGCAAGGCCAAGGTACTTGGTTGTTTTCTAGATTCAATCCTTGGATGATGAGTTGAAGTCGACAAGGATGAATCCATCAAAGGAGGGCCATGATGAATCCCCCATCAATCGACACGAAACACGATAAAAGATGTGTAGAGTGGATCAGATGGTATAGTAACATGTAAGACTGACTCAAAGTAACAACAATGTGATGATGTGTGCACTGACTGTAGATGATAGATAGTGGACGTGTTCTTGAACATGGGCATGGCATGACTTGGCAGTATTGACATAATGAGAATGACGCAAAATTCTAATGCAACTGATGTTGGAAGCTTTCTCCGAATGACTCAGAGGAGTAACAAGACTTAGAAAGTAAGCGGGGACTCATAGAAAAACAGATGACCCAAGTACTGTATGCGAATGCAGATGAGTGCCATGTTCAAGAACGACTATATAATGGCACTAAGGTATGTAACACAAACACTTTCCTTTTTCCCCATCATGAATTATGAGTGCCTCATGTGTTTTTTACGAGCTTTATGAGGGTAACCAGATGCTCGGTATAGATCATCTCATAGATGATTCCAATCCCAAATATTTTTCGAACCTAGGATAGGAGGGGTTCGTCCCATGACGGGCCCTTCAATGTGAAAATTTAATGATCCCATAGAAGGTAAATTCGGTTGTCATTTCATGTTTAGAGAGTCTGAAAAGAACTAAAGAAGACTCCAACGATCATTTTTCGTAAAGTTAGCCTAATCGCCCGAAAAGGGTAAAACAACGCGGGAGAGGACTCTTCCAGTCATGATTGGATGGAGTATTCCTTTTTCGTAATTAGTGCCTCCTGGTCCGAAAAAGGGGTAAACTATCACCAGGAAGATGACCATTCAAATTCTTTAACAAGCGTGAATGTGACAATTTCGCTTGGCAATATTTTCATTTTTCGAGATCCTGAAAAGAGCTTAACGGTAGACTCCGGGGGGTGTCCTTTTCCGTGGAAGTTTAACGAGACTGGAAAAGTGATAAATCATAACTCGATACTTGTTCTCATAGTTGTGTGAGTAGGACAACAAACGAAGAGTAAAATCATCCTCATGAAATAATTATGACTAACTAAAAATAATAATGAAAAAACATTCAAAGGGGTGTTCATACCTGTAGTTACCATTCGTAATGCGAGAAACGGCACAAAAGACCACTTTATGACTCCTGTACACTAGAGAAAGCGTCAAATAGCCCCAAATATAATGACAAACGGTCGAAACTATAGTAAATGGCCCAAAAAGCATCAAAATATTTGAAAAAAATATTCCATTCTATTTATAAACAGAAATATGGGCCAAAAATAAAAAACATTGTTCAAATTGCCAATTTGGGTGGAGAAGTACCAATTTGGGCCAAAACTTCCTTTGCCGATTTCGAGAGCTACGATCCGCCATTTCACCAGCCGTCCAGACCAGGTAGGCCTAAATCTTATCTAGCAACTTTCTAGTGGTTTAGTTTTTGATTTGTTGTCCATTTTTTGGGTTTTTTGGTGATTTGGGGAAGGGCCATTGTGCCCTTGGCTCATCGCAAGTGGCCCTTTCGGGACTTGCGACGAGACCGAGTCGTCGCAAGCCTCGAAAACGAGACCTGCGATGACATCGCCCTGTACCTAAAGGCATGGTGTGATGGCGGAAAACCAAAACCCAAACATAAAAAATAATCCAAAAAATGAGTTTGTGAAAGTTGAGGAAGGACCTAACAGGGTTTAAATATCCCTTTTGGCAGGTTACTAGCAAGCAAAAATGGTATTGGAGTGGAGAGAGAGAGAACATGAAGTAGAATATGAACAAGTTGCAAATGATCCACAATGTGTGGAAGCTTTGAGAAACTGCGGGTTGCTCAAATTCTTTGAGATACAGGGGATGAGAGCCTAGATCCCGTTACTGACACACATGCTCCAGAGTTGGGATGCGGCCCAACAATACTTTGTGATAGGTGAGCATATCCTCACGATTGAAATTGAGGATATCTACTTTCTGACCGGTTTGTCTCGAAGAGGGGAGGCTGTACAACTTACTGAGACACGGGCTAGTGACCGTACAGTTGAGGACATGGTGTCACAACATTGTGTTGATACTTCTCATCCTTCCAGCAGGGAGATACTCATCAGAGATGTGGTGATCCGTCCACTGTGGACCTGTTGATGCCCCGAAGATCGCAGCGTCAAGCAGAAAGGGATTCTCCCTGGTAAACTATCCCAATTAGATGGTCCACCGTTTGGTATGGGGAATCCATCCGGTTAGCGGTTCCGGCTACCGTTAGATTTGGATCTATTTTCCTCTGCACCAGTTATGGCCCAATCCACTGTTCTTTTGATTTTAATGTTTAAAATGATGTGCAAGTGCCTAAGCTAATTTAATCTAAATGCAGAGCTGGAAAGAAATCTGTATCTAAAACTGAAATAAATCTAATTTATCCTTGCAAGGAGCAAAAGCTGTAAATAGGAGTAATGTGTTGAAAGAAACATTAAAGATCAACAGATAGCCATTGAATCGTAAATATGCATCTACAACAGGAAGCTAAAGATATAAAAGATAGCTCTTAATTCATGTAAAAACGTTCTATTCCTCATTTGAGAGAAACATTATTGCACAAAAAATAGTAAAATCATTCATTGCATAGAAATCATTCGAACAACAGAGAAATATTTCACTGTAATATATATCAATGTCATAAGAAGAATCCAACAGACATTATACACACATTTCCAGGCAAAAGATGTCCTCTCTAGGCTCTTATTATGCAAATTCACTTTCTTGGAGCTAGTGCAAAACAGTCCGTACAAGCTCTAGAAAAATTCCTTTCCCTACCAAAAGTCCCTTACACTATTCCCTAAGCCTCTATTTATATCTTTACAAAATGCCTCTTGGGCTGCCACCTGGCCTTTTACATTTGTCCTTTAAAGAATTTTTCCAACAATAAACAATTCGTGGCTCTTTTCCATAGTAAAATCCTTTCAAAAATAGAAAAGGATAGTTGTCTTAGTGACTCAACACTCTGACCATAGGGACAAAAACAGAAGACCAAAACAAAACAACGCATTATGTCTTGTGCGTTTATTCTTGGGGTGGTGCTTCTGTTGGGGATGATGTGCCTGTGTTGGCTGTTGTTTCCTTCTTCTCTTTTTCATCAATATAACTAAATCATATACTAGCATCTCTTACAACCACATTTGCGGGTGAGGGGAGCAGGATCTTCTGTGAAGTCACATGCTTACCAAGCTCTGCTTCAATACTCTGAACTTCTACTATTGCTGCTTGTTGAATCTCCTTAAGCAAATGATTGTATACTGATGACAATCCAATATAGTGATGAAGATCATCGATGGCTAGCACATCAATATTTTTTACATATTCTATTTGAATTCCTAGCTCTTCCTTCAAATATGACAAACACTGCTCTTTGCTTGGAAAATCATCCAGGGTCTGAGGAAACATAAGCTTGCATTTTTCATGTACTTCATGAATATTTTGATACAGGCTGTTGCCTTTCCCCATTGTTCCCTGGATTTTAGCCACCAACTTAGCACCACAATTTCAACAAAACTCCATGAGAGCTACATCCTCCTTAAAACCATCTACAGATTTGAATGGGAGATGCTTAGCGAAATCCACCTTCCCTTCTCTCCACTCCATCTGGCTTAAAATGTTTGATTTAACCTGAGTGTATTTTCCTTTAAGCTGGGTGGCTTCGGCATCGACCTCTTTCAATCTAACCAACATGGTTTTGAGCCTGCACACTTCCTCAATAATCAGCTCTTCTGTGGCATGCATTTGTCTCAAAATGTCACAGGACTGCTCATGAAAGGGACATATCCATTGCAATGCTTTCTGCTTGTTCTAGCTGCTCAACCATTTCCTGTTTATCTACTTCTAGATGAAAAACTCTAGCTTCAGAATCATTCTTTTCCGCTTCTAGAACCATCATCTGGACTGCCAGGTGTTCCTTTTCTTCTTCCAGGTGTCGATACTTATCCGACAACTACTTATGATCAACATACAGACTATTATATTTGTTTACTACAAGATCCCTATAAGCCTGCTCAATATCCACAGTATGTTGCAGCATGCGAGCTCTCCTCTTTGTTGACTCAAACTCTTTGACCATGTCAATCACATTATCTTCTGTTGCTTTTGCTGCCAACACAGCGGCGGATGCCATGGCTATGGGAGATTTGTTTGTATTCTGCATGACCGTGGTTTCTCGTTGGGTAACAATGTCTGCCTGAAAAAACCTCTTTATCCTCTTTTCTGATTTCAGGACCACAACCTTCCTCTTCTTATAGTACAGTATGATCTTCGGATGGGGTGAAAGGGGTTCGTCCCATGACGAGCCCTTCAATGTGAAAATTTAATGATCCCATAGAAGGTAAAATCGGTTGTCATTTCATGTTTAGAGAGTCTGAAAAGAACTAAAAAAGACTCCAACAGTCCTTTTCGTAAAGTTAGCCTAATCGCCCGAAAAGGGTAAAACAACGCGGGAGATGAATCTTCCAGTCATGATTGGCTGGAGTATTCCTTTTTCGTAATTAGTGCCTCCTAGTCTGAAAAAGGGGTAAACTATCACCAGGAAGACGACCATTCAAATACTTTAACAAGCGTGAATGTGATAAGTTCGCTTGGAAATCTTTTCATTTTTCGAGAGCCTGAAAAGAGCTTAACAGTAGACTCCGGGGGGTGTCCTTTTCCGTGGAAGTTTAACGAGCCCGAAAAAGTGATAAATCATAACTCGGTACTTGTTCTCATAGTTGTGTGAGTAGGACAACAAACGAAGAGTAAACTCATCCTCATGAAATAATTACGACTAGCTAAAAATAATAATGACAAAACATTCAAAGGGGTGTTCATACCTGTAGTTATTGTTCGTAACTCGAGAAACGACACAAAAGACCACTTTACGACTCCTGTACACTAGAGAAAGCGTCAAATAGCCCCAAATATAATGGCAAATGGTCGAAACTATAGTAAATGGCCCAAAAAGCATCAAAATATTTGAAAAAGAATATTCCATTCTATTTAGAAATAGAAATATGGACCAAAAATAGAAACATTGTTCAAATTGCCAATTTGGGTGGAGAAGTACCAATTTGGAGCCAAAACTTCCTTTGCCGAGTTCGAGAGCTACGATCCGCCATTTCACCAGCCGTCCAGACCAGGTAGGCCTAAATCTTATCCAACAACTTTCCAGTGGTTTAGTTTTTTTATTTCTTGTCCATTTTTTGGGCTTTTTGGTGATTTGGGGAAGGGCCATTGCACCCTCGGCTCGTCGCAAGTGGCCCTTTCGGGACTTGCGACGAGACCAAGTCGTCGCAAGCCTCAAAAATGAGACCTGCGATGACATCGCCCTGTACCTAAAGGCATGGTGCGACGGTGGAAAACCAAAACCCAAACACAAAAATTAATCCAAAAAATGAGTTTGTGAAAGTTGAGGAAGGACCTAACAGGGTTTAAATGTCCCTTTTGGCAGGTTACTAGCCAGCAAAAATGGTATTGGAGTGGCGAGAGAAAGAACATGAAGTAGAAGATGAACAATCTGCAAATGATCCACAATGCGTGGAAGCTTTGAGAAACTACGGATTGCTCAAATTCTTTGAGATACAAGGGATGAGAGCCCAGATCCCGTTATTGACACACATGCTCCAGAGTTGGGATGCGGCCCAACAATACTTTGTGATAGGTGAGCATATCCTCACGATTGAAATTGAGTATATCTACTTTCTAACCGGTTTGTCCCGAAGAGGGGAGGTTGTACAACTTACTGGGACACGGGCTAGTGACCGTACAGTTGAGGACATGGTGTCACAGCACTGTGTTGCTACTTATCGTCCTTCCAGCGGGGAGATACTCATCATAGATGTGATGAGCCATCCACTGCGGACCTGTTGATTCCCCGAAGATCGCAGCATTAAGCAGAAAGGGATTCTCCCTGGTAAACTATCCCAATTAGATGGTCCACCGTTTGGTATGGAGAATATGTCTGGTTAGCGGTTCCGGCTACCGTTAGATTTGGATCTGTTTTCCTCTGCACCGGTTATGGTCCAATCCACCGTTCTTTTGATTTTAATGTTTAAAATGATGTGCAAGTGCCTAAGCTAATTTAATCTAAATGCAGAGCTGGAAAGAAATCTGTATCTAAAACTCAAATAAATCTAATCTATCCTTGCAAGGAGAAAAAACTGTAAATATGAGTAATGTGCTAAAAGAAACATTAAAGATCAACAGATAGCCATTGAATTGTAAAGATGCATCTACAACAAGAAGTTAAATATATAAAAGATAGCTCTTAATTCATGTAAAAACGTTCTATTACTCATTTGAGAGAAACATCATTGCACAAAAAATAGTAAAATCATTCATTGCAGAGAAATAATTTGAACAACAGAGAAATATTTCACTGTAATATATATCAATGTCATAAGAAGAATCCAACAGACATTATACACACATTTCCAAGCAAAATACGTCCTCTCTAGGCTCTTATTATGCAAATTCACTTTCTTGGAGCTAGTGCAAAACATTCCGTACAAGCTCTAGAAAAATTCCTTTCCCTTCCAAAAGTCCCTTACACTATTCCCTAAGCCTCTATTTATATCTTTACAAAATGCCTCCTGGGCTGCCACCTGGGCTTTTACACTTGTCCTTTAAAGACTTTTCCCAGCAATAAACAATTCGTGGCTCTTTTCCATAATAAAATCCTTTCAAATATAGAAAAGGACTATTGTCCTAGTGACTCAACGCTCTAACCATAGGGACAAAAACAAAAGACCAAAACAAAACAACACATTATGTCTTATGCGTTTATTCTTGGGGTGGTGCTTCTGTTGGGGATGATGTGCCCGCGTTGGCTACTGCTGCTGCTGCTGCCTTCTTCTCTTCTTCAGCAATATAACTGAACCATATACTACCGTCTCTTACAACCACATTTGCGGGTGAGGGGAGCAGGATCTTCTATGAAGTCACATGTTTACCAAGCTCTGCTTCAATACCCTGAAATTCTACTATTGCTGCCTATTGAATCTCCTGAAGCAAATGATTGTATACTAATGACAGTCCAATATAGTGATAAATATCATCAGTGGCCAGCACATCAATCATTTTTACATATTTTATTTGAATGCCCAGCTCTTCCTTCAAATCTGACAAACGCTACTCTTTCCTTGGAAAATCATCCAGGGTCTGAGGAAACATAAGCTTGCATTTTTCATGTACTTCATGAATCTTTTGATACAGGCTGTTTCCTTTCCCCATTGTTCCCTGGATTTTAGCCACCATCTTAGCACCACAATTTTGGAAAAACTCCATGAGAGCTACATCCTCCTTAAAACCATCTACAGATTTGAATGGGAGATGCTTAGGGAAATCCACCTTCCATTCTCTCCACTTCATCTGGCTTAAAATGTTTTCTTTAACCTGAGTGTATTTTCCTTTAAACCGGGTGGCTTCGGCATTGACCTCTTTCAATCAAACTAGCATGGTTTTGAGCTTGCACACTTCCTCAGTAATCAGCTCTTGTGTGGCATGCGTTTGTCTCAAAATGTCACAGGACTGCTCATGAAAGGGAGACATATGCATCGCTCTGCTTTCTGCTTGTTCTAGCTGCTCAACCATTTTCTGTTTACCTACTTCCAGATGAAAAACTCTAGCTTCAGAATCATTCTTTTCCGCTTCTAGAACCATCATCTGGATTTCCATGTGTTCCTTTTCTTCTTCCAGGTTTTGATACATATCCGACAACTCCTTATGATCAACAGGCAGGCGATTATATTTGTTTACTACAAGATCCCTATAAGCCTGCTCGTTAGCCACAGTATGTTGCAGCATGCGAGCTCTCCTCTTTGTTGACTCAAACTCTTTGACCATGTCAATCACATTATCTTCTGTTGCTTTTGCTGCCAACACAGCGGCGAATGCCATGGCTATGGGATCTTTGTTTGTATTCTGCATGACCGTGGTTTCTCGCTGGGTGACAATGTCTGCCTGAAAAAACCTCTTTATCCTCTCTTTTGATTTCAGGACCACATCCTTCCTCTTCTTATAGTACACAAATTTATCCCATCGAGGTACAGTATGATCTTCGGATGGGGTGAAAGGGATAATCGAAAAGTCTCTTATATGGACTTCTGCCTCTACGGGTGGGGTTTGTGTCACTTGAGACGAGTCTATTTCCATATCTTGGGTTCCAGATCCACCTTCCTGAGCATCTTCGTTGTCGTTACTTTCTCCCTCAGCATTTTGTTCTCCTTCATGATTTTGATTTTCTTTATCATTAATCCTTCCTTGCTCTTCCCCATCTTGCTGCTGATTCTCAATTTCTTTCCTCTTCTCTTGTTCCTGAGCTTCCTGTTGTAATCTTGCTTCCTCTGATTCCCTTTGTTGCCTTGCTTCTTCGGCCTCTTGCTGCAATTTAGCTTCTTCTTTCAATCTTCGTTCTTCACGGGCCAGGGCCTCAGCTGCTTCCTTTTCCTTCTGCAGACTGGCTTCTTGGGCTAGGGCAGATCTAGAGCTAGCTCCACCGCTGTGCGAAAAATATGCAATTTAGTCATGTTGTTGATTCCTATGAACACTTCTTCTTTGGCATCATAGTAATGGGCATACTCAAAATGAGCATATACCTCCTTGCAATGATCGACAACGTTGCCTCGCCTATCATTTCTATGGAAGATAACCTCACCGAAGTGAAACGCTTTCAACTCCTGAATGAACTCTTCAGCCATTGCAACTCCTGAGAATTTATAGGATCCTATACAAAAAGGCAAAGGAGGGAAGGAAGCTTTATGCTGCTTATTAAGAAATCCTCCTATTCCATCAAGGAAAACTTGCCTGACTGCTTCTTTCAGGACTAAATAATCAGTGGCGTATTTTGGAAAAATGTATGGTGGCTTTGTACCTCCAAACATCCTGATATAACTGCCTTCTCCTGAGAAGTAGAAATCACCATAATTTTCCAGGACTTCCATGGCATTCTCTGACAGGAAATTGGGCTCTTCATTGAACATCTGCTCATACAGAGGCATGATGAACTCTTCACATATGAGCTTATAGTTTGCTCTGTAATTCTGAGCCCACATTATTTTATAGGAAGTGTATACTGGGGTGTTGGCTTGATCCCATGAGCAACCTAACCTGGGGAAAGGGAGCTTTTCCAAGATGCAATCAATGAGGTACGAAGACATGAAGAACTCTGACTTTTTTAAGGCCAAACCTTCTCTAGCTGCGGCCACAGTGGATGCAAGACTATCTGAGAGGATGGTATCCCAATCAAACACAATTCCCTTAAAAGCTATGAAGTGGATTATGGGGGCCCATTGTATCCTATATACAGTGCCATCAGGCATACCGAAGATTCTTCTTAACATCAGGGCAATTAACCTAAAATGAGGTCTTAGGCTCTAAACGTCATATTCATCATTATCTCTCTTCCTCAGCTGCTTGTCTGTGATTAACAGCCTCTTAGCCATCTCGATATTATTCATCTGTTCCAACCATTCATCGTTTAGTGCTTGCTGGGGACATGAGAATTTGTAGGCTTCCACAATATAAGATGGATGGAATGAAGCGAATGCCTCTCCCTTGCTGTCCTGAAACACTCTAGTTTGTGGGTTGGCATGTTCCAATATCCACCCGATCACTTCAGAGCACAAGAACAATTCAGGGCAAGTAGAAGCCCTGGCTATGCCATAGGTTCTGATGTTGAGGTAGATTTGCTCCTCTTCTAATAGCACGTCTTGGATATCTTGGTCCATGATCATCGGGTAAACATCTCCCCACCGGACCTTGGGAGGGACGCCAGTGGTGCACTTTGTATCTTGAAAAAGAGTTTCAGTCCTTGGTTTCACTGGCTCTGGCTCCATCATTTTAGCTTTATTTCTACCACCTTTTGGCATCGTGGATTATCCCTGTCAGCAACCATATGTGAATGAATATAAAATTGTAAATCATTATGAGAGCGTAACATAGAGCAAAACAGATTTAGCATGCTGATGATAACTATAAGAAAATTATAAGGCTGCATGTTGAGGAAGCAATGCCTGGTTAAGAACTTTTGAAATGCTTCCGAAAAGGTAGGCATATGATGTGTAAAACCCACTGCCCTCCTAGTCTTTGGAGATAGGATGTCTTTCATCATAGGCACTTCTAACGGCTAATGGTAGGCTGGCTTGGATTGGGAAATCCTACGAGGAAGCCACACAAACAAAAACATAGAACGAAGCTACTTTTGATAACTGGTATCTAACTGAGCGGTTGAGTATCTCGGTCAGTTATGACTAGCACTTCCTTTTGTTTGACATGAAAAGGATTGAGCGCATTGATTCGACCTGGGAAGGTTTTATGATAGAGCGACGGCCGGTGGAAATGACTAGGCTTGAATGACCTGGTAACCATGGACCAACTGGGAATGAGCTATGAATCCTAGCTACAACCAGTTAGGATTCTATGGGAGTCGCAGTGGCCGTAAAATTTTAAAGGATACATAGCTATGAGTGCCTACTTGCCACGTAATAAAACGGAAAACACCCAAGAAAGCCTCAATGTATAGATAAGACAAAGATAACGGTAGAAACACCTACTTGGAGACGAAACAGTGGTGGAGCGAGGTTGACACGGTGGTGAATGCGCTGAGCTGCAGTAAAACTGTGCAATCTCCCAAACGGCGTTCTTCGAATCAAAATCTAACAATGGGGACAATAAACCCCCACCGCTCTTATATACGAACCAACACATCTGGGCATTTAATTGGGTAGGTGGCGATAGTAAAACAGGGTTAAGCCTAGGTACGGCATAGTCATTTCACCATGTTTGGCATTTAAGCGTGACCGTCAATTGTAGCAAGGACTTGTGAGTTTCGTCCGTAGTTGCGGCCAGAACTCATGAGTTCCTCTCAAAGAGCGGGGGACTTGGTGAGGCATCCGCTTATTGTGGGAGAGATGAGCAAGATGCTCCACTTTGGTGGAAAGGTTTGGAGAGTTTTTCCAGAGTCGTCGAGCTAAGAGATGTTTGCGGTGCAAGTTCATGAGTTATCCCGATGTTTTGGGAGGAGTTTGCGAGTTCTTCCGAAATTGACTCTCCCAAAATTTTATTGCGGCGTAATTTCTTGAGTTGTTCCGTCGTTGCAGAAAGACTGGGGAAGTTTCTACGCAAATGACGAAAAAGTTTGGTAAGTCTTTCCTGCAAAGTGGATGGCCGGGGAACTTTTCAAGTGCTTCCACCGTTTCGGGAGAGAACTTTGAGTTCTTCTGAAGTTGCACGTGAACATCCCAAGTTCTCTCCCCATTTCGGGAGAGAGTTTTGAGTTTTGACTTAGAAGAAAAACTTTAAACTTTTTAAAAACAGGTTCCCACTTGAAGCAAACTAAGTTCAAAATATTTTCAAAGGAGGTTTAATCCTTTTAACCAGGCTTTCTTAGGAAAATAATAAGGAGGGGCCCCAATATCTACAAAATTTTGGGGGGGATGTTGCTGCAAGAACAGTTGGTGAGTCGCTGGCGAACACATATCTCTGAATTTTTTTTCTCATTAATTAGAAACTTTCTTAAAAGCTATCCATCCTATATGCAATATTCAGCCGAGCATTCGAATCTTGGCAAAGGAAGTAGTCACTTTGTCTGTCGGCCATTGGGAAAAGGGGAGCTTTGATGAAGACATCTTTAATACTTTCAAAGGGCCAACATAGGGGATTTATTTTAGAAGATTCATCTTTCAGATAGTCACAGCTTTTGGACTCCACAGGATTGCAACAGCTTCTCATAGACACTATTGCTTTTTTTCGTCATTCACATGCCGCCTGCATCCTTTTGTATGTTCATACATTTGACAGCTTTGCTACTTAAGCCTTCTAGAAGTATTTTCTTTTGAAATGTGATCTTTGATTTCGGCTCCTTAATCCATAATGTCCTTTTGTGTGAGTGAGAGATTTTATTGATTTATCAAGCCTCATGGACGGAGAGGATCCTAGCTTGAGCTGAGTCTTTTGGACAACTTTCTTGGCTTACACTTTGCTTTTGTCTCAGCCATGCTTTAATTGAGGCGAGAATCTCTGGAAAACAGACCCTTGATTATAAGCCATTTTGGCTTTTAGATTTGCAGCATGGAATCATTTCAATACCCTATGCCTTCGAGATGTGCTACTTTCCGTGGGTCCAACTTCAGTGATCTTCTTGAGATGCTTTTAAGTGTGAGAGTGGATGGAGCCCGAGGATAGTAATAAAGATAATCATAGATCTCTGCTATTTAAACAAGCGTTAGTTTGACCAACAAGAAATGATCTCTTCATTCTAGAGAACGATCAGCAAAGCCAAAAATGCAAGGATAAACTTTCATTTGAGGGTATTTTCCGCTTCCTGAGTTGTGAGATTTCTTAGAGAGATCTAACTTTATGAGAGGCCTGACTGTAGGTACTTCAAAAAGCAAACTGTACAAAAAGTTCAAATGCCGATAAAAAAGGGACAAAAAATCTGAAACAAGGAAAACAAGGGACTAAGTAAAATGAAAGAAAAGCTTTATTTATGTACAGAAAGTCTTATTAAGACTACGCAAAGTATTGTTTCAAGGCGAGGCCGTTGAGAGGAAGGGTTACTTCCTCTCCCCGGAGGTCTATCAGCTTGTAAGTGGATGGGCCGAGCTTTGTAGAAATTTGGTAATGGCCTATCCATAAGTGTTGAAATTTTGTGTGCATTCTCTTGCCTTCGTGATTATGATCCCATTTCAGGACTAAATCCCCTACTTCAAAACTTCTTTTGCCATACTTCCTTTTATCGAACCATCTTTTGACTATGTCTTGATGTTGATGAAATCGGTCTTTAGCTTTCTGTCATGCCTCTTCAAGTTGAAGCAAGGTATTGATACTGGATTGTAAGACTTGACTACCAGACCCTCGAGAGGCTTGGGACAACTGCAAGGATGGAAGCAATATATTGGGAGGGAGGATGGCTTCCTTGCCATAGACGAGGGTGTAAGGGGAAACCCCTAATGCGTTCTTTGGAGTCGCCCTATCTTCCCATAAGGAATTTGGGAGAGCTATATGCCAGCTTCACTGATTTTCTATTATAGTCTTCTTGAGAATTCAGATGAGATTTTTGTTTGAAGATTAAGCTAATCCATTTCCTTGAGGGTAGTAATTGGCTGAATAATGTAGTTTAATTCCCCATTCATAAACAAGTTCATTTATTTTAAAAGACAAGAAATAGGTGGCATTATCAAATACTAGGGAAATTGGAACCCCAAATCTGGTTATGATGTTCTCTTTCAAGAAACTGATGACTGCGTCTTTATTGATCTTGCGCAATGGGATAGCCTCTATCCATCTAGTGAAGTAGTCGGTAGCCGTTAGGATGTATCGATGTTGTAGAGAAGAATTTGGGTTTATCTATTTAATGACATCTATACCCCATTATTCGAAAGGTTTTGAGATAATAACCGGCTACAAAGGTACTGCTGCTTTAGGTAATTTCCCAACACTTCTTTGGAAAATATCACAGTTCCGTGCATAAGCATGAGCATATCGGAATAAGGTGGGACAATAATATCCAGCTCTGATTATTTTGTGAGTTGTTGTCTCTCCTGAATAATGTCCACTGGCGGGGCCATCATGCAATTCTTTGATAACTTTACTTGCATCGTCCTTTTCTAGACACCTGAGAAAAAATCCATCGTAATTTTTTCTGAAAAGTACCCCATCAATTATTTGATAAGCTGCTGATTTCAAACGGAGTGCCCTTCTTTGCTTAGAACTCCAATGTTCTGGTAGATATCCCTGCTGCAAATAATGCACTAGATATCTGTACCATGATTCAGGAGCTGTGAAAATGGGACAAACCTCAACTGAATTCAATTCGGCTTCATTCTTCCAGTGTTGCTCTTCATCAATTGGATGCTCTGTAAGCAATTTACATAGGCCTTGTCCTTTAATGATGGTGGCTTGTTTAAACTCTAAATCATATTCTTGAAGAGCCGTGACCCAGTTCCCCCTCCTTTCTCCCAATTACTTTTGAATGAAAAGGGATATAACTGTTGGGTGAGGAACTATAACTTTAGTTCTGTTCTTAAGAATATATGGTCTGAATTGTTTAACCGCTTTGAAGAGAGCATACACATGCTTGTTAACAACCGGATAGTTCAGTTCAACACCTTGCAGACCAGTGCTCATAAACGAGATTGGGTATTCATCTCCTAACTCTACCTTTTGCGTGAGCACCGCTGCGAGTGAGTCATCCAAAGAAAAGGTATACAAGATAAAATCTTTGTCGAAATCTGGACTTCTTAAGGAAGGAGCCTTAGCTATGGCTGCCTTAATGTCTCTGAATGCATCATTTTCTAAGTCTGTTCACTTGAACTATATGCTTTGCTTGACCATTTGCTGCAAAGGTTTGACAATTTGAGCGAAATCGGGGACAAATCTTCGGACAAAATTGAGAGTGCCCATAAATGACTGCATTGATTTCTTGTTATGAGGCATTGGAATTTTATTGATAGCTTGTACTCTCTCTTTATCTATTGACACTCCCCTTTTAGAAATGATATGGCCAAGAAGCTTACCTTCAGGGATAGCAAACACACTTTATTTGGGATTTAAAGAAATACCATATTTCCGGCAACGATAGAAAATGTGCTTCAAATGAACAACATGATCTTCTCTCTTTTTTGAAAAAATGGTCACATCATATAGATAGACAATCACACAGTGACCTCCCAATCCTCGGAAAGTGATGTCCATTGCTCGCTGAAACGTAGCTCCTGCGTTTATCAGGCCAAAGGGCATTATTCGGTATGCGAACGTTCCCCACTTAGTGCGGAAAGTAGTCTTAAGACGGTCTTCTTCAGCTACCAATACTTGATTGTAACCAGAGAAGCCATCCAGAAGGGAGAACAACTCAGCTCCTGACACCATCTGGAGGATTGTTCCATTGAAGGGACCGGATAGTTGTCTTTATCTGATGCTTTGTTTAAATTTATGAAGTCAACACATAGTCTTATCTCTCCTGAATTCTTTCTCGCGGGAACTAGGTTAGCAACCCACTCAGAATGTCGGACTTTAAAGATTATTTTAGCATCCAGTAACTTCTTCAATTCCTTTTGAATCAGAGGTTCAAGAGTAGGATGCATCCTTCTTAATTGCTATTGAAATGGTTTGACACCTTCCTTCATTGGTATGACATGTTGAATAATGCGGGTGTCATATGTTTTTAGATCTTCATAAGTCAATGCAAAAACATCCTTATATTGTCGAAATAGTTTGATGAACTTATCTCTTTCTCTCGATGAACAACATTTGCCAAGGTTAACAAACTTGGGTTCAGCTTCGGTGCCCAGATTAACTAATTCTTGTTGCATTGACGAGCTATTGGTCTTGGTATTTGCTGGCCTTTTGGACTTGCTCTGAAGATCAAACAACATTTCAAGCGACCTCACCCCTTTGGGGATGAAATTACCTTTAGCTGCATCTTTCTTTTGTAAGTCAGAATCGTGTTCTTCTTCATCTATCACAGCTTCTTGAAAGAGGTCTTCCTTTGTTAGAAAACTGATAATCTGTTCGTCATCATCGAAAAAATATGAAGTTTGTGATATTATCAGGGACAGAAGGCCTGAAAATTAATTCAATTGAACACTTGTTATTAGTTGGCACCAATCTGGAAGCAAATGTTGCTAATAAATCAACTGCAGAATTTTGCAATCTAGGAATAGACTTTATATTGAAATCATCAAAATGCATAGTTAAATCCCATACCTTAGCCTGATAACCTTTCAAATTAGGTGAGAGATAGTGAATGGTATCTCTTACCTGTCTCACAACTATTTCTAAGTCACCAAAAACCTTCAAGTATTTAACATTCAAACTAATGGCCTTCTTTAATCCGTGTACCAAAGCTTCATATTCAACAGTGTTGTTAGTACAATCAAATTCTAACCTACAGGAAAAACATACTTATTTCTTTCCGGATCCATCAGAACACAACCGGCTCCGGATCCTTCCAAATTTTTAGAACCATCAAAGTACAATGTCCAAAAAAAAAGTTTGATCTAGCTAAGTTAGTATCTCTATGATCTAAGTCAATGACTGAACTAACTATATTACAGTCAATATCATCAGTCCGAGAAAAATGAAGAAGATCAAACTATTTATCTGATTCATGGCTAACAGTTTCAGACTGATAATTACTTGGATCAATTTCTAAGAAATAATTTCCCAAGACTGAGGATGATAAGGCTACAACTTCATTCTTTCCTTCTAGTTGATTTACATTTTGTTTCATGTGCGGTTCCCTTAGAACCTTGATATGATTCTGTCTATTTTGATATGGCAACCACAGATGGGACCAATCAGTTGCAAAGTAGCCATTCAACTTTGTGGACAAATCCCTACTTAGGATCAAACCATAGGCTTCGGGAATGTCAACCACCATTATATCAATGAACTGACAAAATCTAGAATCTGCTAACAACCTAATGAGGACGTCTTTCATTTCCCCGATAACCTTGACAGCAGTCCTATCTAACTGAATAATCTGGGCGGGAGATGGAATTGGTTTCCCTTTAATTGTTTTTCAGATTGACAGTGGCATGAAATTTGAAGATGCTCTAGAATCTACCAGACAATTGTGAACATTGTGATTGAAAATTTCAAAAGTTAAAAGAAACGGAAACGTCTAAGATTTGAACTTCCCGCCGATACTAGCCTCATTAATTTCAAGGTCTTCTTGAGTGTTTGTTAATGGAATACTAGGATGGGATTGAAGAACATGAAACAACTTGTCTCATTGCTAAGGAAAACTGCACATATCGAATATTGAAACATTTGCCTTGACTTTCTTTATATCTTCAATAATGTCATATCCCATATCACATTCTTTTGCAATTTTAGTTTGATGGTCCGTCTTTTTCAGTGTGACCTTTGGTTGATGAACTATTATGTCGATATTTGGCTTCTTGGCCACTATTAGGTTAGCTTTAGGTTGCGGTGGAATGATTTTTATGTGTCTTCTTGGCAATTCTTTTGAAATTTTAGGCTTGGGAATAGTCGAGCTTGGAACTGGATCTGCAATGGGACCTTTACTGCGAGTAGTAATGTTTACAGCAGAGACTGGGTTTTCCACAGGATCATCTTCTACCAATTCAGTTAAGGGTACCCAATCCCATAGCACCATGGTAGTGTCTGGAGATGGTTCCTCTACCTCAAGGCTTGATTCCTCTGGAGGATCGTCTTGATCTAGAATCTATGAATCCAACATTTGGTTCATGACTAAAATCATAGAGTTAATCCATTGTGGGAAGCTCTTTTCCAAGTGCGGCTCTTGATGAAATGTGCAAAAATTTTCCATCCCTATTTCATTCAGATTTAAAACAGGGGAAGTGCTCATAGGTGGATGAGGTTGATCGTTGTCTTCTTTCTTCTTGTAGAATGTCTTGAAAGGTTTCCTAGATGTACTAGCTGCTTTATCTTTCTCGAGATCTACAATTTTATTGGACAATTTCTGCATCATCTTAACTACATTCTCCATGTCTGCTGATGACTCTTCTTTATTCCTGGTGAGCAACAAGGTTCTTTTATTAGTTGCAGGTTTTGTCTCTACGTCTAAGGGATGTTTGGTAATGCTATCTGCTTATTCTTCCACCTTCCTAGCTTCTTCAAAATTTTCTATCAGGGTAGTTTTCTTAGATCTTTTAATGAACATTGATATAGGCCCTTCAAGAGTTGTCGTATAATATTCAACCAGAGATTATTCTGCTAGTTTATTTGCCTCACTGAAATTATTTAAGAGTGTTGTGAACCTTTGGTTAAAGTCTTGAACCTTTTCTTTCTTTACCATTCTCATGGACAATAATTCTTTCATGAGTGTAGCTACAGTCTTTTGATTTCCATACTTCTTTAAGAAACACGTTTCAAACTCTTCCCAGCTGGAAATTGAGCTAGCTTGTAAGCTAAAATACCAGGAAGAAACTTTTGGATCAAAAGTGTATGGGAAAATCCTACAAACTACATCTTCATGCTGTACATTTAAAAGATTCAAGGCTATATAAAAACTCTTAAGATGATCTTCAGTAGAAATGGATTTTCTTGGGTCAAATTTAGGCAAGACTTTCTCTGGATGTTTTGGCAGATTGTGGAATGGCCTAGCTAGATTCAATGCTCCCCTTGCTCTCCAAGAAGGTACAGCCATGTCTCTATGTGGAGAATCAAGGGGAGAATTGTGCAGTGAATTAAATGGAGTGTTCTTTGGAGTCACAAGTTCTCCAAGATTTTCAGGATCTTCAAGATCGAGTTCTTCCAGGGGTTCTGCAATTTCTTCCAAAGTTAAATTCACAAGTTCTTCAAAATTCTGCATAAGAATTGAATCACGGGTGTACTGTCATTCTTTTGTAGGAGTACTTTTCCTAGGAAGGAAATTCACTACGTTTAAGCCACCTAGTTGTCTAACATAAGATCATGTATGTATCCTTAAATCTTCTATTTCTGCAAAAGGCACAACATACAACACTTCTTGAGATTCAGAATCAAAGATGGGGTTTTCTTGATTTGCTACTTCAAGATTTGGGTTGTCTGAAATTCTTGTTTCAAGCGGGTTTTCAGTAACATTTTTGATAATAGGATATTTTCCTTTATCAGCCATGTACTTTAGGCCCTCCTTCTAGCACCAAAAACTATTGGTTCCCCGAAGATCGCATCATCAACCAGAAAGGGATTCTCCCTGGTAAACTATCCCAATTAGATGGTCCACCATTTGGTATGGGGAATTCATCCAGTTAGCAGTTCCGGCTACCGTTAGATTTGGATTTGTTTTCCTCTGCACCGGTTATGGCCCGATCCACCATTATTTTGATTTTAATGTTTAAAATCATGTGCAAGTGCCTAAGCTAATTTAATCTAAATGCAGAGCTGGAAAGAAATCTGTATCTAAAACTGAAATAAATATAATCTATCCTTGCAAGGAGAAAAAGCTTTAAATATCAGTAATGTGCTGAAAGAAACATTAAAGATCAACAGATAGCCATTGAATCGTAAAGATGCATCTACAACAGGAAGTTAAAGATATAAAAGATAGCTCTTAATTCATGTAAAAACATTCTATTACTCATTTGAGAGAAACATTATTGCACAGAAAATAGTAAAATCATTCATTGAAGAGAAATAATTCGAACAACAGAGAAAGATTTCACTGTAATATTTATCAATGTCACAAGAAGAATCCAACAAACATTATACACACATTTCCAGGCAAAAGACGTCCTCTCCGGGCTCTTATTAGGAAAATTTACTTTCCTGGAGCTAGTGCAAAATAGTCCGTACAAACTCTAGAAAAATTCCTTTCCCTGCCAAAAGTCCCTTACACTATTCCCTAAGCCTCTTTTTATATCTTTACAAAATGCCTCCTGGGCTGCCACCTGGCCTTTTACACTTGTCCTTTAAAGAATTTTCCCAGCAATAAACAATTCGTGGCTCTTTTCCATAATAAAATCCTTTCGAAAATAGAAAATGACAGTTGTCCTAGTGACTGAACGCTCTAACCATAGGGACAAAAACAAAAGACCAAAACAAAACAACGCATTATGTCTAGTGCGTTTATTCTTGGGGTGGTGCTTCTGTTGGGGATGATGTGACTGCATTGGCTGCTGCTGCCTTCTTCTCTTCTTCAGTAATATAGCTGAACCATATACAAGTGTCTCTTAAAACCACATTTGAGGGTGAGGGGAGCAGGATCTTCTGTGAAGTCACATGCTTACCAAGCTCTTCTTCAATACAATAAAATTCTACTATTGCTGCCTGTTGAATCTCCTTAAGCAAATGATTGTATATTGATGACAGTCCAATATAGTGATGAAGATCATCGGTGGCCAGCACATCAATCTTTTTTACATATTCTATTTGAATGCCCAGCTCTTCCTTCAAATCTGACAAACGTTGCTCTTTGCTTGGAAAATCATCCAAGGTCTAAGGAAACATAAGCTTTCATTTTTCATGTACTTCATGAATCTTTTGATACAGGCTGTTGCCTTTCCCCATTGTTCCCTGGATTTTAGCCACCAACTGAGCACCACAATTCCGGCAAAACTCCATGAGAGCTACATCCTCTTTAAAACCATCTACAGATTTGAATGGGAGATGCTTAGGGAAATCCACCTTCCCTTCTCTCCACTCCATCTGGCTTAAAATGTTTGCTTTAACCTGAGTGTATTTTCCTTTAAGCCGGGTGGCTTCGGCGTCGACCTCTTTCAATCTAACCAGCATGGTTTTGAGCCTGCACACTTCCTCAGTAATCAGCTCTTGTGTGGCATGCATTTGTCTCAAAATGTCACAAGATTGCTCATGAAAGGGAGACATATCCATCGCTCTGCTTTCTGCTTGTTCTAGTTGCTTAACCATTGCCTGTTTATCTGCTTCCAAATGAAAAACTCTAGCTTCAGAATCATTCTTTTCCGCTTCTAAAACCATCATCTAGATTTCTAGGTGTTCCTTTTCTTCTTCCAGGTGTTGATACTTATCCGACAACTCCTTATGATCAATAGATGGGAGATTATATTTGTTTACTACAAGATCCCTATAAGCCCGCTCATTAGCCACAGTATGTTGCAGCATGCGAGCTCTCCTCTTTGTTGACTCAAACTCTTTGAACATGTCAATCACATTATCTTCTGTTGCTTTTGCTGCCAACACAGCGAAGGATGCCATGGCTATGGGAGCTTTGTTTGTATTCTGCATGACCGTGGTTTCTCGCTGGGTGACAATGTCTGCCTGAAAAATCCTCTTTATCCTCTCTTCTGATTTCAGGACCACAACCTTCCTCTTCTTATAGTACACAAATTTATCCCATCAGGATAAAGTATGATCTTCGGATGGGGTGAAAGGGATAATTGAGAGGTCTCTTATATGGACTTCTGCCTCTGCGGGTGGGGTTTGTGTCACCTGAGACGAGTCTATTTCCATATCTTGGGTGCCAGATCCACCTACCTGAGCATCTTCGTTGGCGCTACTTTCTCCCTCAACATTTTTTTTTCCTTCATGATTTTTCTTTTCTTTGGCATTAAGCCTTCCTTGCTCTTCCCCATCTTACTGTTGATTCTCAATTTATTTCCTCTCCTCTTATTCATAACTTCCCGCTGCAATCTTGCTTCCTCTGCTTCCCTCTTCTACCTTGCTTCTTCGTCCTTCTACTGCAATTTAGATTCTTCTTTCAATCTTCGTTCTTCACGGGACAGGGCCTTAGCTGCTTCCTTTTCCTTCTGCAGACTGGCTTCTCGAGCTAGGGAAGAGATAGAGCTAGCTCCACTGTCGTGACGACAAATCTGCGATTTAGTCATGTTGTTGATTCCTCTGAACACTTCTTCTTCGGCATCATAGCAATGCGCATACTCAAAATGAGCATATACCTCCTTGCAATGCTCAGCAACCTTGCCCCACCTGTCATTTCTATGGAAGATAACCTCACCGAAGTGAAAAGATTTCAACTCCTGAATGAACTCTTCGGTTGTTGCAACTCCTGAGAATTTATAGGCTCCTATACAAAAAGGAAAAGGAGGGAAGGAAGCTTTATGCTACTTATTA
Source organism: Larix kaempferi (assembly GCA_027924585.1). NCBI lineage: Eukaryota > Viridiplantae > Streptophyta > Pinopsida > Pinales > Pinaceae > Larix > Larix kaempferi. Next base: position 2,835,225 of record BSBM01000196.1, on the reverse strand, counting down.
AGAACTCCTCCTATTCCATCAAGGAAAACTTGTTTGATTGCTTCTTTCAGGACTACATATTTAGTGGCGTATTTTGGCAAAATGTATGGTGGCTTGGTACCTCCAAACATCCTGATATAAGTGCCTTCTCCTGAGAAGTAGAAATCGCCATAATTTTCTAGGACTTCCATGTCATTCTCTGACAGGCAATTGGGCTCTTCATTGAACATCTGCTCATACAGAGGCATGATGAACTCTTCACAGATGAGCTTATAGTTTGCTCTGTAATTCTGAGCCCACCTTATTTTATAGGCAGTGTATACCGGGGTGTTGGCTTGATCCCATTAGCAACCTAACCTAGGGAAAGGGAGCTTTTCCAAGATGCAATCAGTGAGGTACAAAGACATGAAGAACTCTGACTTTTTTAAGGCCAAACCTTCTCTAGCTGCGGCCACAGTGGATGCCAGACTATCTGAGAGGATGGTAGCCCAATCAAACACAATTCCCTTAAAAGCTATGAAGTGGATTATGGGGGCCCACTGTATCCTATATACAGTGCCATCGGGCATACCGAAGATTCTGCTTAACATCAGGGCGATTAACCTAAAAGGAGGTCTTAGGATCTGAACGTCATATTCATCATTATCTCTCTTCCTCAGCTGCTTGCCTGTGATTAACAGCCTCTTATCCATCTTGCGATTATTCATCTATCCCAACCATTCATCGTTTAGTGCTTGCTGGGGATGTGAGAATTTGTAGACTGCCGCAATATAAGCTGGATGGAATGAAGCGAATGCCTCTCCCTTGCTTTCCTGCAACACTCTATTTTACGGGTTGGCATGTTCCAATATCCACCCGGTCACTTCATAGCACGGGAACAATTTAAGGCGAGTAGAAGCCCTAGCTATGCTAGAGGTTCTGATGTTGAGGTAGATTTGCTCCTCTTCTAATAGCACGTCTGGGATATCTTGGTCCCTGATCATCCGGTAAACATGTCCCCACCGGACCTCGGGAGGGACGCCAATGGTGCACTTTGTATATTGAAAAAGAGTTTCAGTCCTTGGTTGCACTGGCTCTGGATCCATCATTTTAGCTTTCTTTCTACCACCTTTTGGCATCGTGGCTTATCCATGTTAGCAACCATATGTGAATGAATATAAAATTGCAAATCATTATGAGAGCGTAACATAGAGCAAGACAGATTTAGCATGCTGATGATAACTATAAGAAAATTATAAGGATGCATGTTGGGGAAGCAAACCAAACATAGATTATCCAAGAAAACAAAATATGGTCATCAAACTTGGTCGATCTAGGGAGACAATGCCTGGTTAGGAACTTTTGAAATGCTTCCGAAAAGGTAGGTATACAACGTGTAAAACCCACTTCCCTCCTAGTCTTTGGAGATAGGATGTCTTTCATCATAGGCACTTCTAATGGCTAATGGTAGGCTGGATTGGATTGGGAAATCCTATGAGGAAGCCAAACAAAAAAAAACATAGAACGAAGCTGATTTTGATAACTGGTATCTAACTGAGCGGTTGAGTATCTTGGTCAGTTATGACTAGCACTTCCTTTTGTTTGACAGGAAAAGAATTGAGCGCATTGATTCATCCTGGACAGGTTTTATGATAGAGCTGCGGCTGGTGGAACTGACTAGGCTTGAATGACCTGGTAACCATGGACCAACTGGGAATGAGCTATGACTCCTAGCTACCAGCAGTGAGAATTCTATGGGAGCCGCAACGGTCGTAAACGTTTGAAGGATACATTGCTACGAGTGCCTACCGGCCACGTAATGAAATGGAAAACACCCAAAAAAGCCTCAACATATAGATAAGACAAAGATAACGGTAGAAACACCTACCTGGAGACGAAACAGTGGTGGAGCGAGGTTGACACGGTGGTGAATGCCTTGAGCTAGAGTAAAACTGTGCAATCTCCCAAACGACGTTCTTCGAATCAAAATCTAACAATGGGGACAATAAACCCTCACCGCCCTTATATACGACCCAACACGTGTGGGCATTTAATTGGGTAGGTGGCGACATTAAAACAGGGTTAAGCCTAGGTACGGTGGGGTCATTTCACCATGTTTGGCATTTAAGCATGACCGTCAATTGCGGCAAGGACTCGTGAGTTTCGTCCGCAGTTGCGGCCAGAACTCATGACTTCCTCTCGAAGAGTGGGAGACTTGGCGAGGCATCCGCTTATTGCAGGAGAGATGAGCAAGATGCTCCACTTTGGTGGAAAGGTTTGGTGAGTTTTTCCAGAGTCGTCGAGCTAAGAGACGTTTGTGGTACAAGTTCATGAGATATCCCGACGTTTCAGGAGGACTTTGCAACTTCTTCCGAAATTGACTCTCCCTAAAGTTTATCGCGGCATAATTTCTTGAGTTGTTCTGCCGTTGCAAAAAGACTGGGGAAGTTTCTCCGCAAATGATGAAAATTTTTGGTAAGTCTTTCCCGCAAAGTGGATGGCTGGGGAAATTTTCAAGTGCTTCCGCCGTTTCGGGAGAGAACTTTGAGTTATTCCGAAGTTGCGGGTGAACATCCCGAGTTCTCTCGTCGTTTCGGGAGAGAGTTTTGAGTTTTGAATTAGAAGGAAAACTTCAATCTTTTTAAAAAACAGGTTCCCACTTGAAGCAAACTAAGTTCAAAATATTTTCAAAGGAGGTTTAATCCTTTTAACCAGAATTTCTTAGGAAAATAAAAAGGAGGGGCCCCAATATCTACAAAATTTTGGGGGGGATGTTGTTGCAACAACTGGACCATATTGCTTACCATTACTAGGGTGGCGGGTAGCCAAGCCCCACACATGGCTACCCGGACCCAGATGTTGTATGTGGAAGACTGTATGTATCCTAGAGTTTTCAACTGGTGCGAGGGTGTCCTCACAAACATCCGAGCTCAACTGACCAAGTGTCGGCGCGGGGAGCTCAAGCAGTTTGGATATGGATCGTTCATAGTATCATTCCTCTTGGAGCAGATTCCTCTTCTATGTCCGCAGTTGGTTCTTGATGACAGGGAGCGCAGGGATCCCCACATGCTCAGATGGGATGAGGTCATGACCCATCATGGTGGCGGGCCCATCATTAGCTTTGGTCCCGAGTTTTTCAGCTAACTAGAAGGCCAGTTACTTATTGTCGAGGACTTTCCATAAAACAGCACGGACTTCCGAGAGGATCCCGACTTGGCGCTGCCAGAGGGTGCAACATGGGGTGATATAGGTGAGAACAAAACCCTTGTATTTTTAGTTTTGTATATCATATCATTTTTTTGATGTAGTGCTGACAAGTATGTAATATGTGTGTGCCAATGTGGGCCTCGCGCGACTAGTGGGTCTCTCCCTTCTGGCGAGGAGAGATAGAGGCGGGGAGGAAGTCGTTCCTGCAGGTGCTCATGCTACCATCGAGGAGATGGAGGAGGTGTACAGGAACCTATCCGAGCTGACTGTGGAGGTACTAGAGCCAGCTATCGATGACTTACCGAGGCCCATGCAGAGATTTGGGGTTTGAGCGTCTGTGCACTTCAATGCCTTACTCTGCAAGGTGGCTCGGACCGTAGACTGTTTCCTCACCCAGCGGCAACGTGCCATTCGAGCTAGGGGTGTACGGGTCAGGCGCTAGGCCTAATGACACTCCATACTTGTACTGAGAGCTTAGAGGCCTCAGATTTTGTACTACTGAAAGCCATGATGCTTCAGATTTTTGTAGAAACTCAATGAAAGCCATCGTGATTCAGATTTTGTACTGGCACTACTTTTTGAGTGATTTATATATATACAGACATTATCGGCAATTTATACATTATGTGTTTTTAAAATGATTAGTGATGTGATCTTGTTTACATGTTTGCTTTTATACATTATATTTACATGTTGTGGATGCTTTTACATATTATGAGTATTATGTGTGTGTGATGTACCAATCCAAAATGAAGTTGGCCATCGAGTCAGCAACTGTGTTTAACTCCCGTGGAATGTGTAGGTATTGAACGGATTCAAATGACCTCTCCAGGATATGTACTCGTCTGAAGAGACGGAGTAAGATGGGATCACGGATGGCGTACACTCTGTTCATATGGGAAACCACTAATTGAGAATCCATGTGGATGACAATGTGGTTCATACCCAAGGAAATGGCGTTAGCTAGGGTTCTGATTACTACCTGATATTCTGTGGCATTGTTGGTCGCAATCCCTAGACAAATTCCTCCTGAGCAAATGAGCTCACCTGTTTGGGAATATAGTACCCAGGCTGCCAAAGCAAGGTTACGGGTATGCCAGATGGCGTCGTCCGTGAATCCATAGCACGTTGCCATCTGCACACGCAGACAGAACATGGTACAAGAAGTAGAAACAAGATCAAAAGACACTCAAAAAAGAAAATGCGTCACACCACACAAAAACACAAGAACACGCCATGTACAGTATATATAAGAAAATCTATGCATGAGAGATCAAGCATAGTATCTCTTCAAGTAAATCCCTTTGCGGGGTTCACCCAAAGAGATTCTGTCATAATCTTCAAGCTCGTAAGCACCTTTTTCCAACACACGTTTTACAACGTAAGGTCCATGCCACATGGACTCGAACTTCCCTGCTCCTAGTTTTTCATGCTTCTGGTCATAACTAAGGACTAGGTCACTCTCATTAAAGATGCGAGGTTCAACTAACTTATAGTATTGGGCCTTGATGCATTTCTTGTGTGCTTCATTAGCAAGAGCGGCATCTCAGCGCGACTCATCGAGTTTTGCTAAGTGCAAGAGACGTTCTTCCTCAGCAGTAGTGTTAGGAAGAAGTTCGACAATGAGTTTTAGAGACGGAATTTCACACTCTATCGGTAGAACAGCCTCCAATCCATATACCAATTGGAAAGGAATGAAGCCTGTGGCGATTTTGACGGAAGTTCGGTAGGCCCATAACGCTGAAAAGAGCATGTTGTGCCAATTGGACTTATGTGTCCCTACCATCCTTTGGACCATAGTTTTCAAGACTTTGTTAATGGCCTCGACCTGTCCATTGGATTGTAGGTAGTAGGGTGTTGAATTTTCATGGCAAAAACCCAACCTGTCGCTCAATTCATCAACCATATGGTTCTGAAAATGAGAACCATGATCGGTCATAATTGCCCGAGGAACTCCGAACCACGCTATTACATGATTGAACATGAAGAGTGCGGCGGTTTTGCCATCGTTTTGGTATGTAGGCATATATTCGACCCACTTTGTGAAGTAATCCACAGCTACGATGATGTAACTATGCCCCCCGGACGAGGTAGGCTTACAATGCATAAAATCAATGCCCCACTTTGCGAATGGGCCAACGGCAATAACCAGATGTAACGAGGCGGGATGAGTGCGCTTCTTCGTATGGAAGTGTTGGCAAGGAGGACATTTTTTTACAGCCTCAATACAATCTTTGAAGATAGTAGGCCATAAATATCCTGTGCGCAAAATCTTCTGGGCTATAGCCATCCCAGAGAGGTGACCACCACATGCCCTAGTGTGACAGTCATTTAGAACGCGTTCAGCCTCATCGTGAGTGAGACAACGTCGAATAATTAAATTGATTCCACGATGATACAAAGTATCATTGATGATTAAATAATACTTTGCATGGTGACGAATCTTAAGACGGTCGTCGCGAGAGAGTTGAGGGTTGAAGCGTTGGGTTTGAGGATATAACAAGATATCTCCATACCACGGATCAGTCGTACAGATGAGAAACAATGATTCATACGGAAAGGATTCATTGTGCTCAACTTCTACATCGAGACGGGGAAGGTCGCAAATGAGCTCGGCAAACACCAAAGACTTCTTAGACTTGGCTTTCTCGAAAAGAAGATCAAATTCTTGCAGTATCACAATCCAGCGTGAATACTTGCCCCCAAGCACCTAACGTATCAGTACGTGGTACATGGGGTTCGAGTCGGAAATGATGGTGGTGGTGCAGAGAAAGATGTAGTGCCGGAACTTCTGGATGGCGATGACCGCCGTGAAAGTTAGTTTTTCGACATGTGAATATCTAGTTTCAGCGTCGGCTAGACCCTTACTTTCATAGTATATTACATGTTCGTGGGTGTTTTGATCCTCCTGTACCAAAACCATGGCGATAGTGGTAGAAGAAGCGGCAAGATATAAGATGTAATCTCGATAATAATTAGATGGTTGGAGCACGGGGGCATGCGTGATGGCATGTTTGATACTGTTGAAGGATTTTTGAGCTTGATCATCCCAAATGAACGGGACGTCCTTCTTGAGCAGTCTCATATAGCCCCAAGTCTTCTCCATGAAATTACAAACAAAACATCATAAATAAGCCTCCTTCCCTTATATACTTTGAAGTTCTGTCACATCAGTCGGGGTTGGTAGGTTGATGATGGCCTCCACCTTTAAGGGATCAATGCGAATCCCATCCTTCGAAACGACAAATCCTAAGAGGCATCCGGACTCAACGCAAAAGATACACTTATGGGGATTCAGACCGATATTGTACCATCTGCATTTGAGGAAAATGGCCACCAGATGATCAATGTTGAACTCGCGCTGCTTTGAATGAGCAGGGAGATCGTCCAAGTAAGGTTCCACAAAGTCCTTAATATCATGGAAGGCATACGACATAGCCCGCTGAAACGTGGTGCCAACATTTTTAAGGCCAAACGAGAGTTTGCGGTATGCAAATGTTCCCCACAGGCAGATGAAAGTCATCTTATGTTGGTCGGCTGGGTTGATCTCAATTTGGTTGTAACCAGAAAATCTATCCATGAATGAGAAGATGACACTTCCGGTACAGTTGTCGATAATCTGGTCGATGAAGGGGGTCGGGTAGTTGTCTTTTGGACAAGCCCGATTAAGGCCCCGATATTGACATAGACACGAATGGTGCCCTACGTTTTGTTCACATGAACGATGTTTGAGACCTAATCCGTCAATGGGACAGGATAAATAAAACCAGCCTTTAAGAGCTTTTCAATTTCTTCCTTTATTGCTGCAGTCTTCCGGGGTTGTACCGGTTGCAAATTTTGGCGTACAGGTTTGATGTCAAGATAGGTTTTTATTTCGTGAGAAACAATTGCGGGGTCTATCCCAGGCATCTCCTCATAGGACCAAGAAAATACGTCTCAAAATTGCTTGAACAAGGCCATGCTAATAGCGATTTCTTCAGGGGAACACTTCTGGCCTAAGCGAATGTGTTCCACTATACCAAGTTTCACCAAGATGTCCATTGGGGTGGTTGGCTCAATGTTGGCCAAGTTGCCCTCCATGTCCATAAGACATGTAAGGATGGGTTACTGAGGGGCTGGGTAGATATATGGTGAAAAGAGGATATGGATGTTGTTCTTTATGTATTCCAAAGGAAAAAGAAAAGATGACCTATGATGGAGATCATCCCATGGACTGTCATCAACATTCATTACTTCCATGATGGACTCGTGTGAATGAAAAGTCCGAAGTAAGAGATCAGGTAGAGAGGACGTCTGTCGTAGAGAACAGGACGGGGAGGCCATGGTTAAATGGTCCTCCAATGCTGATTGGATAGCCTCATAAATACGTTCAGTGGGTGACAGAGGCATCATATCTCCAAGCAGGTGTGCTGTGGCTTCATCGGGTACAAGCCAAGCATCGTTAGAGTGAGATAAAATCTCTGTGGAGATCATGTTCACCATAGCAATATGATTAGGGGGGTCCGCGGCTGGAAAAATTCCCATGAGAGATGAATCTTTCAAAAGGCCAACCCCTACACTCTCATACTGTTTTGACGTCTATCCAATGGAAAGAACATGGTCACCAGGATGAGTAGTGGCATCCGGTGTACAAAAATCTAACTGGTCGATAGTAACAATTCATCCTTGGTGGGGGAATTGTACTATGCGGAAGACTGAAGAGGCTACCGTCTGCATGGTGTAAAACCAATTGCGACCAAGCAAGAGATTATAATCTAACGGGGCTGAGACCACTTCCACGTTAATGGTTATGGTCTTTCCTCCCAACTCAACTACAAGATCTTGTAAGAGCCCATGAGGTTGAAAGCCACGCCCGTCGAATGCTTTCAACATGGTAGGAGAACAATTCAATTTGGGGGAGCCAATGGCTCTCCAACAGGCGATGGACATGACAGAAGTGGATGCTCCTTCATCCAAAAGGGTACAATGGACAATATTCCCAGCAATGTTCGCAGAAACTTGGAATGCGAGCTTGTGTGAGAGCCTCGACTTAAAGTTGTCAAGTCGGAACATGATGGTGTTCGAGGAATCCGGGTCAACTGCACCAATAGCTGTAAGGAGAGTTTTGCGTTGATTGGGACAATTCTGCAAAACTTCCAGGGTAGACATGGTGCAAGGAGCTTGGGCCAAGTCTTCTACAATATTGTAATTTTGTGTTGCTCGAGCATTAGGATTGAAAACAACTTTTCGAATTGTACTCTTGGGTGGTCGCAATATCGAGTCTAAGGAGGGCCTCTAAATGGTGAGAGAAGTCAATGGTATAGTGACATCAGTTAAGGAGTTGGAATCATTTTCAACATTACTTCCAGTGGATTCCTTCGAAGGGACCGGTTCGTAAGATCACGAGCAAGTAGTCAAATTGATCGCCTTGTTACGCAACATGAGAACATGCGTGGTATTGGATGGTTCCCCCTGGGCTGGGGGGGTTTGAGAAATCATCTACTGGTTTTGAGTGGGAAATGGATCGTTGAGGACTGCGGGAGTCAGTTTACCCCTAAGAAACTTTTGCATTTCGTCTCTATGGGGACACTCTTTGGAGAAATGGTCATCTCCACACATTAAACAAGGATACTTCAGTTTCCTTTTTTGCTTGGTATCGTCAGGAGTGCTCCTCAGTTCCTGTTGGGAAGAAGAATTTTTGGGTTTCCCCTTGTTCTTCTTTTTGCTGTTAAACTTTTGAGATGAAGCTGATTGAACAAAATTCACCTCTTCAGTTACAGCAGGAGTGGTGGACTTGGTGGTGCTATGTCCAGCCTGAGTTGGGTTAGATGATCCAATAGTGCTAACAGCAGGATGGGTGTCAAGGGAACCAATGATCCCATTAGTTTGGGGGCCCTTGTGTGGTTTTGTGGGGTCATTAACATCACAGGGTGCGTAAGGTAGAATATTGAACAAAGTGCCAGATTGAGTGTAGGCTAGGTCTAGCAGATGGGAACTTGCGATGGCTTGTTCTTCGGTGACAGCACCTCTCATGGCGACATCTTTTTCTATGGTGGGAATGAGCGATTTTGTAAACCAGTCTGCTAGGATTTGATCTGGAATTGGATTTTTAATGAGACATCGTCTCCTTCACCACTCGTGGATATGATCTGAAATGTGAGTGGCGGTGTTCTGATGGAGCAAGGTTAAAAGCTCAGTACCAGTCTCATACCATATAGGCAGCTGGAAGTGCGTCAAAAAGTTCATAGCAAGAGAGCCAAAATCAGGAAAAGAGTGCGGTGGCAACTCAATGTACCACTTGGCAACCGAATTGGTGAGAGTCCTTTGAAACAATCTAAGATGAATTGAATTGTCCATTAAGGAATTAGATGAACACCATAAGTGGTATGTCATAACATGATTTTTATGGTCTTCACCCGGCTTGCAGTCAAACTTGGGGATATCAGAAGGGAGCTTCACCGGAATCAGTGGCCAGTTAGATCCATGGTAAATAGGATCGTTGGTTAAACGGGAGAGATCAGGCAGGTCCAAAGTAGGCAGAAAGGGCAGCTGTGGAGTAGGCTGCACGTATTGATAATACGGATAAGGCGTGTAAGGACCAGACTGACCATAAGGTGTACTAGGATAAAACTGACCGTAGGGGGGTGTGTCACCCAGAACGTAAGGAGGTATTCCACCATAAGGTGGTCCATTCCAATAAGGAGGGGGTCCAACTCCACCACCGAGAGGGGAAGGAGGTCCACCGCCACCACCGAGAGGGGGCGGATGTCTGCTGCCACCACCGGGAGGACCACTTCTGGGGGGTCCATAACCGTAATAAGGTGGACCACCACCGCCTTTGCCTGGAGGGGGTGGTGGACCACTTCCCCCGCCTGATGGATGGGGGCCCCCACCACCTCCACTGCCGGAAGGATGAGGGTTTCCACCACCACTGCCACCACCATAGTAATTAGGTCCTCCACTGCCTCTTCCTAGAGGGGGTGGTGGACCACCGCTGCCACCCGAAGGGAAATGTCCTCCTCCACCATGATAGGGTGGTCCCCCACTGCCTCCTCCAGGAGGGCATGGTGGACCATTCTCGCCACCACCGGAGGGGTGAGGGATGTTGTAGGTAAAATGAGGTGGGCCTCCACCAATGTTAGGTGGGGGCCCACTGCCTCCAGCAGGAGGTGGGGGAGGACCAATCGGGGGTGGTGGTACTTGAGGGATAGTTGGTTGGGGTCCATGTTGCAACATAGGTTGTTTCCCCCATAGAGTGTATGGATTCCTGGGATAGGGTACCCCGTATGGCACATTTCCGAGATTAGGTTGGCCCAACACAGGGTTAAAGGAACCTGTATACGCTTGACTCCATGAGGGTTGAGTTACATTTGATGTTCTAGCGGGTTGGGATGGTCCAACGGAAGGCCCGTTGGGGTTTCTGCCGCCTATGTTCTGGTTAGGAAACGGGGGTTTCCCCCTAGCCACACCAGGTTGACCACTATTCAAAGGTTTAACCAACGTAGGTTGTTGACTAGCTACCGTGGTAATAAAATTACCAATAAGATAATCCCTGGGAATGGAATACCGTCCCCTCGAATTCTGAGGTGGGGGAGGAACTGGTAAAGTAACCGTGGCAGTGATAGGTGTGTGGGACTGTTGTCCTTCCACCGCTTGGTTCACTTGAGGTGCAGGACTGGACTCTTGTGATGATTGACCAATCTCATTAGTGGTCACGTGGTGGGGTGGTTCAGGTGATCTGAAAGATATCGGACGAACTAGGACGTTTCCGTCGTCAAATCTTATTTGGAAATGGCGATTATGGAACTCTTCAGAGTGTCGTTCGAGACTTTGTCTTCAAAGATCATCACCTTTAACACGTAACTGTTCCAAACGTTCATGGATGGAGCCAAAAATCTCAGCAGGGTTAGGCCTATAGTAAGGCCTAGAGAACTCTGGAGTAGTCCAATTAGGTGGGGATGAGATGGCAAAATGAGCCACTGGGTGGTCTGTAGAAGATGTCTAATAAGCTGCTGAATGACCAACAGCTGCTGCAGGGTCATCCCGGGGTCGGTTTATCCATTCCAATGATCCAAGTTCTCCCGGGATGACGGGAGAAAGGTTTTGTGAAGCGGGGGTGTGTGCTTCTTCATCCTGCGGGGGATGAGAGGCAGGTGAATCTGGTGGAAACAAAAGTCCGCCAACATTCAAAGTGGGGTTCTCCACTTCAATAACTACGACCGCATTATGCTGATCCATTCTTATCCTAGAAATAACCTCTAGATTAAGGGGATATTCGGGTGATAAGTTAAAGATCCTACGGGACCTTCTCTAGGGAAAATTCGCCAGAGTATCAGGAAAATCAGCCAAAAAGGCCTAAACAGCGTTTCTCCTAAGGGTATGCTAAAAGAAAAGCAGTCCAAAATAACTACTCAAACTAAGGCAACAAGCAAACTTATGTGACAGAGTGAATTCAAAAGTCTGGAACCTCACGGGATTATCAAGGCATTGCAAACCGCGATATACTACAGGGTCCAACAATATGACGCGACAAGGAGGATTGGGACCATACCCTTGCCTACATACCCAATTACCTGGACAGTACGTGCGTGCTAATCTCCCCGAGTGCTATTCTCGGTGTATTGCTTTTCCAAGATGGTCAAATGGTTAACTCGGTTGGTTTCAGGAATCCTAATGGTGTCTCCCGATATACGCAAGGTACATGGGAGCTCAAATCCGTAGTGGTCCTATCTAATGCATAGTCGTTGGCACGTGACCTTCCGATATACGTGTCAAGTACATGATACACCCTTCGATATATTCCAAGTACGGATTATGCTACTTGGTGGGTACGTGAAGGAGCTCGATATACCGATGTACGTGGAAGACTACAATACCCTTGGACTACAGTGCTAGAAAATAACGACAACTGCCATGCTTAACGACACCAGAACACATCTCTAACTTACACACAAGTTGCTAAATTTTTTACCTAGTTCTACCGTTAATTTTATCTTGGACGGTTAGGTGAATGCATGAGGTGAGTACATAATCAGAAGCATAATGCAAGCCCTGACTACATGCATGAAATATTCTTTTCTTTCAATGAACTCTAGCTATGGAAAGGAGAAAGCTTTTTTCCAATGGTATTTCCAAAACAAACTCAATGCAACACAATTATCAATGCAAACAAATTTGACAATGAACGTATTCTTTTCCTTTTCAACGAAACACGAAAGTACAAAACACTACTAAACCAAATCAAAACAACTTTTTTCTTTTCTTCTTCTTTTCAAAGTAAAATGACACTAAATGATGAAAATAGAGGATTCTGAAATGAGAAATGCAAGCTTTTCAATTTCAATTTCAATGATCTAAAGGAAACAAAAATTAAAAATGCATCTATGTTTCCTTAGCATGGAACTAATTTTGCAAAAATCAAAGCTTGTTTTGAGCCTTTCAATAAGATGAGTGATTCATAATTCGAGAAAAACACAATAGATCATACATTCATTCAAATTTTCCAAAACATAAACAAGAATTTTCCAATGCACAACAATCTTTATTCCATAAGTTTTTGAGAAACAATGGGAAAGAAGCATTTTTAAACTTTTCAATTGATGTATCAAAGAATAAACTTGATAAAAACTCTACTTTCAGATCTAAATGACTGAAAAGAAAACACTACTTGCAGCACTCATACATTCAGAAAACTCGAGAAAAGACAAGCACTCAACCAAGCTGAAAACACACTTAACTCAAAATCAAGTACCAGCAAGCAAACTAAGCAAGCAAAGCTCAAGACAAATGTAAATGAGGTCTGGAAGTTGATCCAATGCAATGATCAGATCAGGGATGGAAAGAAGGGAATGCAAGAGTGAACGGATGAAGGTGGAGGAGACTAGAGCATCCACCACTACCTATTTCAAACTTGTCCGAGACAGAACCCAAAGTTAATCCAAATGAGACCAAACTCTCAACACACAAATCATAAATGGGGTCTCTTGCTGGATCTTGCAGCACAGAGGGACTTCATACATCAAACCAAGGTTCAAACTGTCAGATGAGGGAAAGGATGCCAGTATGCCAACTTTTGACAGATCGGCGCACTCTGTCTTCACACACGGTGCAACGTCGCAGTTTTCCTTCACGGGAGGTGCGACGATGTCGCAGTATACTAATGTAAAGGATGCGACGGGTGACTAATAGGTGAAGAACAGAAGCTCAGAATGACACAATGTCACTCTGTTTCCATTGCCCAGGTGCGACAGGCGAGGTCTAGATTAAAAATGAACTAGATCTCTCAACAATGAACCAAAAACAGGATTGAAAATGAGTTTAATAAACTCAGAGGAAGCAAATCAGAGTCTTCAACGTGAAGATCTGATAGTGAAATCAATCCTAAGAAGTAAATGGAAAAAAATAATAAAAGAGGCTTGTGTCAAGTAATCAACTGAAAATGACTCTCAGATTAATGACCACTAAACAAGACAAACATCACTACTCCCTAGTATGGTCACCATATTTGTTACCAGACAATCCACTCGAGCGGACGCGAGTAGGATCTCCCTAGCTCAATGTGAGTCTAGAACAAATAAAACAGACTACAAGTGCATTTCCTAGATCTACTTAAGGACCAAGTACTAGATGTCTTACCTTTTACTACGCAATTATTTCTCCCAAATGTTGATCCACATCCCACGGTCGTCAAATCCAAGCTGCAAGACCTGTAAAGACACATAAACAAGAGAAACGAGTAAAGACCATCTATACAATAAGCTATCTAAGTAAATAGTTAAGCAGGTAAACTACACAATATCATTACACATGAGAACAATATTGGTGGAAAGCATTTGCATTACTGTAAATAGAGGAGTACATGATAGAGATATAGAACTACAACCAAAGACTTAATGCAGTATCCCTTCTCCGACCAAGCCAATTGCCATGTCCATCCAAGGAAGTATGAGCTCTCCAATAGGTGAATGAAGGTGTCTTAAGAGAGATTTCACCAACATGTAGATACCATAGTCTTCCTCCCTTTGGGATGGGAGTGAGCCTCACTTATATAGGACTAAGTGGATAGGGTATGGATAGGATAGGATGAGAGATGGTAGGAGAGAGATAGGGGATCCTCCCAAAGAGTTAGGGGTCGAGTACCAGCTCCCCTAAACGTTAGGGATAAGCCCCTAAATGGGTAAGTTTCGAGAAGGATCTCGAATAAGCTATTTTTTCCCATTAACAGACCTCGTCGCACCCTGCAGTGGAGCAAGCTGTGACATTGCATGTTGCTCGTGTGCAACCCGCGACGAACTCTCAAAAGATTGCAGGATTGAGTGCAAATCCTCCCAAATGAAAGTGCTTAGTCCACGTGACTTGAGGGATGTATACACTGAATCTAATGATGAGTAGATTTTGGGTGTAAAACATTTATATTGTAAGTGTCGTAACTTATACTTGATGGGTTATTAAACCACCTCAATGGGGTCAGATTTGTATGATTCATGTGGGTAAAAGGGTTATTAGAACACCCTAGTGGGGGTCGGCCCAGTCAACATTATGTTATGTGGTTAAGTTAAGGCCGACCTAGTAAAGGTTATTAGGCAAGTCAAGTCAAGTATAAATAGAGTGCAGGAGGCACTCTATTTGATCATTCACTTTCTCTCTCACACACTCATTGGAGAGTGGCGCACTTGTGGAGGAGGATAAGCTTCTGCTTGAAGGACTATCTCTTATGCTTGGGTTGTATCATTACTCTATCTATCTCTGAGGAAGTTGTGGGATTTTTCACCTTCTTGGTTTTCCCCGGTGAAACTATGTGTCTATTGTGTGCTTGCATTATTGTGTCCATGATCGATATGCTGTAGATATGTTGTAGATATGTTGTACATGTTATTCTCTCAGTTAAGATCCTATATCAGATTGAAATTTCTGAAAAACTAACATGGTATCAGAGCTAGCCTGAAAGAAGGCATGGTATGCCATTTATGACACTTGTTGCACTTGCGAAGCTAGGGCTTGATATAGCAAAAACTAGTCATCATAGAACTTTCGCTATAAATCCATGTTTCCAAGGTTTCAGGATCTGAAACTCTTATAGGTCGAAGATACAATTCCCATGTACCTTGTGTCTGAATCACAACTTCTAACTCGCTGTACTTTGTGTTTTATGATCTGTACAATCTAGGGTTTCTGCCTCTTCCAGATCTGAATCATAAACAAGTGACCTAGGAAAAAAGGTCATAAATTGGGATAGGAAGCTCCAAATGAAATTTCATAAAACCTGACAGGTAGGGAACGGAATGTACTTTCAAATACCGAAGGTTCAGAGGCCAAAAGTTAACCAATGATACGTGGAACTCCGTACAAGTTCACTCTTCTGTTTTATCCCATAAACATGTCTCGTTGCGACACTTGGCATAACTCTCCCTCAGAGAATCCAAATGAGGTCAGACCTATGGGGTTGGAAAGATGTGAGGTCGGGATACCACAGGTAGAAGTTTCAGACCCTGTGGATTCGTAATTTCAGAGTTACACCAGAAAAAATCAGGTGCAAATTTCTGTCAAAACAGAATTGGATTTTGAGCACCTTCATTCATGGCTCCGAGAATTAGGGCTTCAGAGAAAGTTGGAATTTTTGTAATCGGAGACCACGGTTAAATGATACTCATCAAAATTGAAATTTAGAGACCAAGTTCAAATTTTTTGGTTGGGCAGAAGGCCGGGCTTGATCAAACCCTAGTTCGGGACTTTGATCGGAAAAGTGGAAAATTAGGGCTTCTACAAAAGTTAGAATTCTTTGAAGTCTGTGAGCACGGCTGGAAGATCCTCAAAAAAATCAAAGTTTAGAGCTTTGGATCGAACCTTTTGGTTGGGAAGAAGGGTGGGATTTATCAAACCTTAGTTTGGGATCCTTTATAGAAGATCCAGAAGTTTCAATTTTGAGGGGTGAAACTTTGCAGTTTTCAAATTCTGAGTATACTAGATTGGTCAGCTCATCAAAGCGCATCTTTCTATCCTTTCAGAAGTTTGAAATTCAAAGTTTGAATTTTTAGGGTTTCTCTGACAAACCCTAATCCAGCTCCAGATCCATTTTATGCAAATCAAGTGGATTGGGTTAATTAAGAGAATGGATTGGTCACCTGCATAAGTGAAGAAGTTCCAGTTTCAGAGGGAGATAAGGCTAAGGCCTTACATAAGAAGATTACAAGCAATCTCAACAGGTATGACTTATCCAAGTATGTTTCGAGATCTGTTCATGATTAAGTTTATGGTATGTTTGTCTTCATTAATTTTAGTACAATCTTGATTAACTTTAGACTTGTCGTATCACCTTAATAAAATTATGAATGCATGATAGAAGATATTCATTGATTAGGGTTTTGACACTTATGATTGTACTATTGAATTGTGGTGTTGTATGAGGTTGATGGTTTCCGCTAACATGAAAGGTACATCAAGAAAGACAAATCATGTACTAGTTCAATAACATATGACCATGGTGACATGAAGACAAAGGTTCATCCATTTCCATGGATCACATAGAAGATCTACTTATGATGTATGTATAACTTGGTTCTATAATGGTTAACCTATGAGATATCCAGGTTACTAGCACAAGTCATTGAAGAGAACAAGAAGACATTATGCGGGTATGTTAGGCATTACTAGCTAGCATGCTAATCCAGGTATGTTTTTCCTATATCAAGTTAGAATCCTACCTTGTGTTAGGATCTCTTATATAAGTATACATGGCATGATTGACAATGATTATTCATTGAAGTTAGTAATCATGGGTTTAGGCATATTATGCTTCTTACTTTGATTGATGATATGACTAACCAGAAAAGTCCTTTGGTTAAATAAAAATATGCATGAGTAAAAGAAGTATTCCCTAAAACCTTGAATACTAATGTTTATAATCGTTTGAAATGATCATGACTATACATGTTTAATATTATTGTGTTTTGATTATACTAATGAATGTATGATTATGTATGAGATCTCGAGGGTAACAAAATGATGATACTAGTAAACATGCATAGTGATCAAGGATGGATATAAGTTCAAGGACAGGTAATCTAGGAAGCAAAGATCAAGAGGGAGCACACTCCAGTAGTTTCTACAAGGATGCATACATTCAGAGGGATTTGACCACTTCTCACAATCCACATCAGAATGGAGTTGCAGAAAGGAAGCAAAGACTGAGAGGGAGTCCACCCTACAACCAAACAAAGACAAGTACTTGAATTGTAATTTCTTGCATATTTATTTGTTTAAATAATATTGTTCAATGATGTATATGCTTATGTTCCTAGACTTAGGGTGTGTATTATGCATATTAAAATAATTGCATTAATGAACAGTATACTACTAATATGCATCTAATGGGTAAGTGGCCTATGGAACTGTACAACATTCCATTGCGACTTATCTAGAATGAAACCTCTTTGCTGACATGTTGGGAGTTGTGCACACTCTTAACAATGTTCTGGTAGAGATTGGAAGGCATATAGAAAGTTACAGGATATGGATAAATGTTGTATTGAAGCATTGGCTAAGATAATTGGATGACTATATGACATATTTATTTATGTGTAAGAATTTGTTCTGAAAACTATGAGATTTTTTCTAATGATGCAATTTAACTTGTTTTGTAGGAAAGATCATATACCATCACCTACAAAAGAAGGACTACAACATTTGTTCAACAAAAAAGTTATCTATTAAAGATATTGAAGTTCCCAGGATTCAGGAAGAACAGCATGATCGAGGAGTACCAGTCGACCATGAAGAATGATGTTTGGGATGCAATCCCAAGACCTGAAGGGAAGTCTGTTGTGACTTCCAAATGGATCTACAAGATCAAGCATGCTGCAGATGGTAGCATAGAGAAATACAAAGCGAGATTTGTAGCTCGTGGCTTCTCCCAGAAAGAGGGGATAGACTATGAAGATACTTTTGCTCCTGTAGCCAGTTACACTTCCATCAAATCAGTACTTGCTCTAGATGTGATGAAGTGGAAGATACACTAGATGGATGTCAAGAAAGCTTTCTTGAATGGTGTAGTTGAGGAGGAAGTGTATGTGGAGAAGCCACTTGATTTTGAGACACATGACAGAGATTCATATGTGTGCAGAGTGAAGTAAGCCTTGTATGGCTTGATGCAAGCTCCTAGGACTTGGTATGGTAGGATAGGAAGCTTTCTATCCAGTTTGGGCTTTACTAAGAGTAAAGCAGATTCCAACCTTTACTACAAGGTTGAGGAAGGCAATCCTGTGATACTACTCTTGTATGTGGATGACCTGTTTGTAACAAGAGAGGATGGATTGATTTCCAATACCAAGAGGAAGCTTGCTGCTGAGTTCGAGATGAAGGACTTGGGGATGATGCACTATTTTCTAGGCATGGAGGTGTGGCAGAGTCTAGATGGAATCTTCCTTGGACAAGGGAAGTATGCAGTAGAGATCCTGAAGAGGTTTGGGATGATGGACTGCAAGGCCATGGCCACACCTATGGCATCGAACATGAAGCTTTTGTGTGATGCTTCATCTGATCTGGTTGATGTCATTGTGTATCGTAAGACGATTGGGTCCTTGATGTACCTGACGAACATGATACCATATATTTTCTTTGCGGTGAACACATTGAACCAGTTCCTGACGGATCCCAGAGGTGTTTACTTGGTTGCTGTAAAGCATATTCTGAGGTACCTGAAGGATACAATTGATTATTGGCTCAAGTATGATGCGAATCAAAATTTTAACCTGCAAGGTTATGTTGATTCAGACTGGGCAGGCAGTGCTGCAGATAGGAAGAGCACATATGGGTGCTACTTTAGTATGGGATCAGGTGTGATCTCTTGGTTTAGCAGGAAGCAGTCCTGCGTAGAACTGAGTACAGCTGAGGCTGAGTATGTTGCAGCTTGTTCAGCTAGTTGTGAGGCAGTATGGATCCAAAAGCTACTGTCTAAGCTATTTGATCTCCCGTTGGAGGCTATTGGTATCTTTTGTGACAACCAGAGTTGTGTGAAGCTGTCTGAGAACCCGACGTTCCATGACAGGTCGAAGCACATTGAGATCAAATATCACTATATTAGGGATATGGTGCAGAGAGGAGCAGTGAAGCTCCTGTATGTTGTGACGGATGAGCAGGTTGCAGATGTGTTGACGAAGCCACTAGCCAGAGTGAATTTTAGAGAGAGGCTTGGTGTTCTTCAGATTGACGACACTTCGAGGAAGAAGTGATGGACACATTTGTAGGAGCGATTCCAAGCATGGTGAGAGGAGGATCCTTCCCATGGCTGTGGATATAAGCACTGGATGATGAGCATCGGGACGATGCTCCAGTTACTGACTTGTATATGCATCATGTTGGATGCTTGTTATGATCAGTTGGATCATGTATATGTATATGCATCATGTTGGATGCTTGTTATGATCAGTTGGATCATGTATATGTATATGCATCATGTTGGTTTCTTGGACCATGTATATGTATCAGGTGGATACGATTGTATGATCATGTATATCATGTATGTTGATATATATCAGGTGGATACATTGTATGATCAGGTGGATTATGTATCTGTGTATGTATCAAGTGGATACATTGTATGATCAGGTGGATCATGTATGATGATATGTATCAGGTAGATACTTGGTATGCATCATGTGGATGCATTAAATGATCAGGTTGATCATGGATGATGAGCTTCAGGATGTTACTCCAGATGACATGCACCAGGACGATGCAGTGATGATGATCAAGTTGATCATGTTATGATGTACATCAGGATGATGTATGGTGAGTATCAGGTTGATACTCTATATCCATGGATAGGTTGTGTAGATGAGCATATAAGTAGACCTGGGAGATCCGACAACTAGAGTTGTGTGCTCGTAACATCCTGGGATGTTGTTTCGAGGCATTGCTCTGGGAGGACATATAAGTAGACCTGGGAGATCCGACAAGTAGAGCTGTGTGCTCATAACAGTCTAGGATGCTCTTTCGAGGAATTGTCCTATGGCATGGAAGTAGACCTGGGAGATCCGATAGGTTGGGCTATATGCCCGTAATAAGTCCTGGGATTCTGTAATGTCCTTTGTTAGGAATTTTATTAAAAGGGCAATTTTCCACTTTTTTTCCCTAGTTCGACCTTTGACTAGTTTTGATCTCTAGGTCCCAAATTTGCCCGAAATGATCCCAAATCTTCTGATAAGGTATATGAATGAGATTAGAACATAAATATGTGTTTTATGGATTCCTTTGGACCTTTAAAATACTTCTGCAATTACTCTTTCAATTCTGGCCAATGTAGGGAACTTTACTAGTAATTTTCCTTTGACTAGTATTGGTCTCTAGGTCTCTAATTGACTCCAAATTCCTTCAAATCTTCAAGGAAGGTGTATTAACGATATTAGGAATTTAATATTATGTTCAAAGATGATATATGGCCACCAAAATACCTCTGCAAACTCTCTTAAGATTCTGGACCAAGTATGCAATTTTACTAGTAATTTGGGGTTCAAATCCCCCTGGGGTAAGTACTGAAAATGGCTTCCCAAATGCCTCCAAAGCCACTCAAATTAATGAACAGAGATATGGAATGCATTAAGGATGTTATTAAGATCTCATTTGCACCATTAATTGATTATTATATATGTTCCAACCCTCTCCCATTCAACTGCAAAAATCACCAATTCGACCCTTGGGGAAATGGCACTATTTCTTATCCCAATGCAATTAAACTGAGTAAAAATACTTCAAATGCTCAAGTATAGTACATGAAACTTGTAAAATACATCCATGACATTCCATTAATCACAAATTCATCAGATAATCATCCATTCATTTGAAATCATCAGCAATACATTGATTCACAGCAAGGTAGTGGGGAAATGGCATTGTTCTTCCATTAAAAATGAGATTTATACATTTCTACTTGGAATTTCGACCTGAAACTTTCTGGAGATGAAGAACAGAGTATTTAGTTCATATTACAAAATAAATGGGGCATGAAAATCTCCCCCAAAGAGTACAATAGCTCACCAAAAACGCCCTCCCTCAAGGATCAAGAATATGCCATCAAAATTGGAAATGGTTGAGAGAATGTGCTGCAATAGAAGAAACCACGAGCTTCCCTGTAGCTTACACCTGAAAATAAATACTCCATTAAAGCTCCAAATGAAAGGTCTGAAGGGCCTTTCCAATTACCAACTTGGATGGGAATCTTTCACCCTCGAAATTGGCTAAGGCAAGAAACTAGTCATCCACTAGCTCTCCCTCTACACAAATGCAATTGCAAATTCTACAAATGATAAAAAGCCATTCTCATACTTCATTTCTACATTTTATAACCAACATTAGCCTTCTAAGGGTCGAAATCCTCTCAATAGATTCAATAGATTTCCATTTAGGAAATATTCCACATTTGCCACTTGTCTCCTAGTTCCAACCTTCCATCTTCTCCCAAATTCGATTTTGAGTCTCTTTGGCTTCTCCAACTCCCAAATTCTCCTTCCTTGAGCCTATTTTTGGGGCTGACATGTCATTGTGGTCAGATGTCAGAGGTCAGGTCTGCAATTTGTCATAGTTGTCATAGATGCTCCATCATTGGTGTCATAGGGGCTAGGGAATCTAGCCCAAGTGTCCACAAACTTCCACTTTGACTCTTTATCTTCCATGGAGGTTACCAATCCTTCCCAATTCGACCTAATATTCTCAATGACATGTGTTCTGACTTACCAACTCACCCAAGAGTGTTCACATTCCCATTAATTCGAATTTGCAAAAGAGAGATACCATGTATTATGAAAAATCAAGCTAGTGTGGGTCCCACATCCTCCATATGTCTCCAAAACCATTTGTCACCTAGGATTTCTCTTGAATTTATTTATTCACTCTATTTATTAAATACTTGAACCATTCTAATGTCTAAACATCATTTATTATCCCCCTTATTCCAAATCCCAAAGCTTCCACCCCAAACCTAGGAAACTAGTAATTTTCCTCCTTGGCAATTATTTGACCCTTAACATCAATTTTACAAACTCTAATGAATATGGCTAATGTGATTAGGCCATTGTGACCCAATTCAAAATTTGGGACATGACAGATTCTCTTTCGAGGCATTGCCATGACCACATGTAAGTAGACCTGGGAGATCTGATAGGTTGGGTTGTGTGCCCGTAATAAGTCATGGGATGCTCTTTCGAGGCATTGTGGTAGGGGTCACATGTAATAAGTCCTGGAGATCTGGACAGGATGAAAAAGGCCTCAGATGCTCTTTAGAGATCTTGCTTGGAAAGACACTCTTTTAAGGTTTTGTGACAGTCACATGTAAGTGGACCTGGGAGATCTTGCCGGTCGTGCTTCGGCACATAAATGGTCCTGGGATACTTTTTCGAGGCATTGTGACGCATGTAATAAGTCCTAAGGATACCACAGTATGGCCAGTGATGATGAAGACTTGCAGGTGGTGGGCCTACATCCAGTATTAAAAAGGACTGGCTCTGTAGAACTTTATATGACGAGTAGATTCAAAGATTGATTGAGATAGCAACAACTATGATGATGATGATGATTCGAGGATGATGATTCGATGATGATGATCCAGAGAAGAAGACTTGTGCTAGCAGATCTGTGTCGAGAAATACCTTCCTAATTAAGAGGGAGTGTTGATGTATATGTAACTTCGGAATGTATTTCACCTATGTATTTCATCTATGTATATTGTATTCCTATAGAGATGTTATTATTCCTCTATATGGAAGTGTTTGTATTCTTATAGAGATGTTATTATTCCTCTATACGGAAGTGTCGTCATTTATATTGTAAGTGTCGTAACTTATACTTGATGGATTATTAGACCACCTTGATGGGGTCGGCCCTGTATGAGTCATGTGGGTAAAATGGTTATTAGACCACCCTAGTGGGGGTCAGCCCAATCAACATTATGTTATGTGGTTAAGTTAAGGCCGACCTAGTAAAGGTTATTAAGCAAGTCGAGTCAAGTATAAATAGAGTGTAGGAGGCACTCTATTTGATCATTCACTTTCTCTCTCACAAACTCATTGGAGAGTGGCACACTTGTGGAGGAGGAGAAGCTGCTTCTAGGAGGACTATCTCTTATGCTTGGGTTGTATCATTTCTCTATCTATCTCTGAGGAAGTTGCGGGGTTTTTCAACTTCTTGGTTTTCCTCGGTGAAATTCTATGTCTCTTGTGTGATTGCATTATTGTGTCCATGATTGATATGCTGTAGATATGTTGTAGATATGCTGTACATGTTATTCTCTCATTTAAAATCCTAGATCAGATTGAAATTTCTGAAAAACTAATAGATGATGATGTATTATACGATGTTGATGATGATGATTACAATGAAAGTGTAGACGTCAATGTTCATGATGCATGCGATAGTACTTTTGGATCTTGATTAATCCTATTGGCACCTAAACGACTGTAATCGCACTTATGGATCTCAATTGATTCTAATGGAACCTAAATAACCCTAATCTCATCTAAATGTATCTAATGGAATTCGAGTGTCCCTAACAACATTTAGGAGACCGTCATGGCATCTTATTGACCCTAACAACTTGACGATGATGCAT
Source organism: Larix kaempferi (assembly GCA_027924585.1). Lineage (NCBI taxonomy): Eukaryota > Viridiplantae > Streptophyta > Pinopsida > Pinales > Pinaceae > Larix > Larix kaempferi. The sequence continues at coordinate 2,811,485 of BSBM01000196.1, read as the reverse complement.
TATGACAATTATGATGGACATGGTAATGATTTTATAATTATAAGATTATATTTATTGCAATTGATGCCTACAATCATACTCAGAGCTAAAATCACTTTTATGAAACTCTTGTGATTAGGTGGTTTGATGCCTTTATCATGATCACAATGATAATTATGATGATCATGATCATGATATTAACTGTGACGATCATATATGATGATGACAATCATGATGATTATGGTGTTAATATCGATGTCTACGACGACGACGATGATGGATATGATGACAAGGATAATGAAAATTAATGATTACCATCATTGTCATTATCATGTAGTTCATCATCATGAATGTCACCATCATTGTATCTAGGCCATCATCATTGATTCCATCATTATCATCATCATCATCATCATCAACATCATCACGTCATCATCATCATTTTCATTGTCATCATCATCATCGTCATTCATGTCATTCTCATTGTCATTGTGCAAAACTAGGTGCATTATATTGGGATGGAACTAATGTGGACAAAAATTGCGTCCATTTTAGCATCCCAAATCAATTACATTTAAATTATCTGTGTGCTATGTTTCCTAGGTGAAAACAAAGTCCACTCTATATTTTATTTAGCACCAATTATTAGGCTGGTTTCAAAATATAAACTCCTAAAAGCAATCTCGGTGAATGGGGTTAAAAATAATGGTGGGATTTTTAACTTGATTTGATGAAATGCCAATGACAATGTCTATAATCATGATGATGAAGATGATGATGACAATGATGATGATGATGACATGAATGAAGAATATGATGATAATTACAATGATGATGGTTACTATGACAATGACATTGATGATTATGATGAAGATGACAATGACAATGATTATGACAATGCCAATGACCTTGGTGAAACTTCCCAATTCTAAAAATTCCATCATTGTCATCATCATAATCATTATATTTGTCATTGTCATCTAGATCATCATCATCATCATCGTCATCCAAATCATCCTCATCAACAATGACATGAATGATAATGACAACAATGACAATGCCATTAATGATGATGACAACGACGATGATGATGTCCATGATGATGGAAATGACAATTATGATGATGGTGATAATGAAAATAATGTGATTATATGAAGATGATGACAATCCATGTTCTAAAGTGAAATATAGCTTCTTAATTCTTATGCCGTAATTTTTTTCTTTAGGGATCATGGGCTATGCATAAGGCCACATGAGATCATACATGCCCTATATAGGGAAAATATTACCTACAAGTGTGATATGGTTACCATTTAAAGCATGCATAACTTAACCATGATTGAGCACATTCTAATATTGGAGGTTGTAGAGAAATTGGTTATTTTAACTCTGCCAACTACATTCTTAGTAATAAAATTAGATTTGATTTGTAAGGTTGGAAATATGAACAGATTAGATTAGAAATAAGGGGACATGAGAATCATATTATTGGCATGTATATATTTATAATCAACTATAGTAAATGTAGGTATGGTGGGCCCGTAAATGGTCATTGACAAACTATAAAAGAATTGAAGACGGAGATGGCAACGATGATGAAGATGGAGATGATAATGATGATGATGATGATGATGATGATGACAATGAAAATGATAATGATGACGATGATGATGATGATGAAGACGATAATGATGACATTATTGATGATGTGATTATATGATGACGACAATGAGTGAAAAACTAGGCACATTATATCGGGATGGCACCAAAGTGGATGCATATTGCATCCACTACTACATTTTTGGCCTTTAGGGGGGTTGTCTTCCACCCCCAAAAGTGACCTACGAGGGGGGTTTTGGCTTTGGGGGCGGTTTTGGAAAAACTGCCCCTAAAGGCACCGATGTTAAAAAAATTTCCCTTTAAGGGTGGTTTTTTACGAGATTGGAACCGCCCCCAAAAGTGACTTTTGGGGGCGGTTTATGCGCCCCTTGTAGAGGTCTACGTAGGCAGTTTTAAACCCCCCTCGTAGACCCATTCATAGAGACCTACGGGGGCAGTTTTGAACCCCCTTCATAGAGACCTACGAGGGCGGTTGTGAACCCCCCTCATAAGCCCCCTCATACAAACCTACAGGGGCGGTTTGGAAACCCCCCTCGTAGAGGACTATAGGGGCGGTTTCAAACCCCCCTCGTAGAGAACTATAGGGGCGGTTTCAAACCCCCCTCATAGAGGCCTATAGGGGCAGTTGTGAACCCCCCTCGTATAGTCCTATAGGGGCAGTTTGGAACCCCCCTTATAGAGGCCTATAGGGGAAATTTAGAACCCCCCTCGTAGAGGCTTATAGGGGAGGTTTTGAACCCCCCTTGTAGGGGCCTATAGAGGTAGTTTGAAACCCCCCTCATAGAGGCCTATAGGGGCAATTGTAAACCCCCCTCGTAGACACCTATGGGGGCAGTTCAAAACCCCCCCTAAAATTCCTTATTACAAACCTTTGGGGGCGGTTACAAACCCCCCTCGTAGTGACATATGAAAGTGGCTTAGAACCCCCCTCATAGTGACATATGAAGGCAGTTTAGAACCCCCATGGTAGCAACATACAAAGACAGTTTGAAACGCCCTCCATAGCCATAATAAATCATAATAAAATATATTTTATTAAAAATACCAATATTGCAATATAAATAGGGCATGGAGGAATCGAACCCACCAACCTCCTCCTTGTAAGGCAGACGCTCTTCCATTGAAGTAGAACCCTTTCAGAATTGGGGAATTCCAAGTTTGTCAAGAATGTAATATAAGTTCTAAAAGCTACCATGCTGCAACAAAAAACAAAGAGAACTCACCCATAATAACTACTTTGTTTTGCACAAAGTAAATATAATTTGTACCATAAAGGATGACGATGGAGGCACATTGACAGTTTGGGAAGGTAGATTCTCATTAATCATAGGTCTTGGCTGCTATGAATATGTTAAAGAAAGCACATGTGATGAAGGTGTTGGTTGAGGCTGCTGAGAATAGGATGCATAAGGCAACTATGATGAAGTTGCTGATAGAGGTTGCTAAGGATAAGGTGTAAAAAACACTTTTGATAAAGAAGCTAGTGGAGGCTGTTGAGGTAAGGTCACATAAATCACTTGTGAAGGAGTTTGTGGTTGTTTCCCTTCAAGAGGAGGAAACTGATGAACTTGGTGAGTATACTGTGCAAGTTGTGGTTGAACTGATGGAAACACGCCCATGGTTGTCTGTAGTGTACCTTGCCCATTGGAAAAAAATTATAGGTGAATATGTTGGCTTGCTGGTGGCATAGATTTATGCCCTAACTGTGGCGAAATTCCAGGCTGAGGCTGGAAAATGTCAAAGTTAGACCATGGGAAAGTATTAATAATTTTCGTGTATGCAAGGAAGACAACAAGGAAATGGACGTATAGTAAATAAATACATTTAGATCATATCTGTAATGGTTGTGGAGCCCCAAATCTCTAATGTGATTCAGAAAAATCCAAATTAGACAACAAGGGCAGGTCTGATTAGCCTAGGAGGATTAGTTGCTATGTTAACAACCAAAGAGTATTGATCTCTACTCCCTTTTCAACCTCTAGTATTGGCAAATGCAAGGCTAGCCATGGCCCCACTAAGGAAGAGAGGGATTTGGATAAGAGTTCTTGGTCTTCATTCCTATATTCCCTTGCAAATGATGACTGGACAGTAGTAAATACTCTTATACGCTAGAAGCCTACTACAGCAATTGGAATTGTTGCTCTTTGGAAGAGAAATTTCTACTTCAACTAGCTGAACCTGGAATGCTTTTGTGTTAAGCTAGTCATGGTCACAGATTTGTTGGAACATCAAGACTTGCACCTCCTCCCATTGCAAGCCCATGAACTATTGAGACTTGGGATATAAAAAAAAATATTATGCATGCAATGAACTATTTATAACCATGTGTGTAGGGTATTCCTTGTCACTATCCTCAATAATTGCAGGCTTGTGTCAAGATGGTTTCAGATCCTTGTTTACAATTCGCAACATATTCATTAGTCCTAGATTTGTTATACTATCACAAAAACATCTAAAACATGCATTAAAACAAAGAATAAAAATTCATCTCGTCAAAAGAACCTAAAAAATAAGACAAATTAAAAGTTCCAGTTCCATACTAAACATTCATTGTGTTAGTTACCTGCTCAATGGTCGCACGTATAGGTGTTGGGGAGTGAGGTAGAAAAGAAATAAATGCATCTACTACTACGTCCATTAATGCAGGAACTTCACTCTCATCATCATCATTGCTTGCAACAAGATCGATAACATTCCCAAAGGCCTTATTGCAGCATATCATAAGTTCAACAATTGTTTCACAAATTTCCCCATGCCTAAGGGGAATCTCAAGTAACAATTATATAAGTAAAAAGTGCATTACTTGCATTTTGCTAAAGCTAGATTCACCCTTAGAATCCTATGATGGAAAGACAAGTATTAGAGATAATGATCATACTTTAAACAAACAAAATTATTAACACAAAGGATAACAAATTTCATTGAACACAACATGAAAAATATGAATCTTGCTTCTGATGATAATTATCAATTTTACTCTCAAACTGTAAGAACAAACTATTTATATGGAAAAAAGAACAGAAAGGACATTATTTTAATTTCTGATATGATAAGTTATATCTTTTCAAGTTCATAAAATAAATAAAAAGTATCTAATTCATGAGTCTACTTACAGCTTGGAAAAGTTGTGCTTCTGCATTATGTACACTACAACAAATTTGACTTTTAGGGGGGGTTGGAAAAGAACACACATAAGAGATCTTTGCATGTGAAGTGTCCATCTTTTTTCTACAATGGCTGGAAAATACTTGTTGCACAGTAACCCTGAGCATTTGCATTGATGGACTTGGTGTTTTAGGAAAAAGGCCCCACAAAATGGTAGAAAAAATCACCTTCCTAGGTCTGGAAATACACCTTCCTTACTGTTGTAAGTGATTACAATGTTCTAAATATGCTTAGAGACTTTCCAAACAAATGTTGGAGCAACTAATTGTGCATCCTCAGCCTTCTATCATGATGCTACAGGACTCTGATTTCTTTCCTTGTGGTTTTTTGTTTGACTAATAACATCCAAATTCTATTATTGTTATGAGGTTGAGCATTCACTCTTCTTGTCATTTATTGTTTAAAATTCCTTGCTACAAGAGAAATTATTTCATTCCAAAATCCATTTAATTTTTTCTAAGTATGACAGCTTCTTAGGTTGACCCATAAATGCTTCCATCACTATTGGATTTTTTTTTCCTCAAAATGAAATGGAAATAGCCTAGTATGGTTGTATAATAACCCAATAGTGACCATAATTTCACATTTTTTATACAACAAAGACACAACAAACATTTAAGGAATTATTTCATTCTTCTTCCCTCCAAATGTCTCAGAGAAGGTTACATTTAATCACCATGTGGACACCTTATAAGTTCGGAAACTTCACCTGAAATGTGAGTCATACAATAATACACATGGTAGAATTGTGGGGGTGGGGGAGTCACTTCCATGAAAAGCACCATAATACATCCACGTCATTATACAAAAACACTAGTTCCATATGTCATCAATCATGCAAGTAGCAGAGGACTCTAAGGAGTATGCACTATAAAACATCCATGAGCATAAAGAATACAACGTGAACAAGAATGATCCACAAAGAGAGGCCTCCAAAGGCCACTATATCATCCACATAAGTAAATCAAAGTTAAATGAACTAGAGCACTCCCTGTACAGTGTTATATTGGATAACTAGTAGTCCTTAGTGTTTTTCCTGGGTCTTGTACTCTCATAGATCACTCCTTTAATACTGATTTTAGACTGCTGGAAGTGTCTTTCTTATCAAAGACTAAGTATTGGATTTACTGTATGAGTGGAATGGTTTAAACCTTTGGTCAAATACTTTGTTGCTCACTGTTGGGTTTGATATTTCATATTCTCATTTTGGAGTTGTGCACATAAAATTATACAAACAGATCTTAAACATTCACGTAAATAACAATAGTAGTAAATAACTCTTTAGCAAGGATTCATTATCAAAATGCCACCATTATAAAGTGAGAATACAATGATGTTTATCAGGAGTAATGAGAATATATTCAGACTTCTATTGAATCTCAAACCTGGTCATTTCTTGTAGCATAGCAAACTTATTTAATGAGATGAGAATAGAGGTAGAAGATGACTGTGTTGGCCACTTAGATGGCTGAGTTATGTAGTGCAGAACTCTTTCTTGGTCCACATGGGCAAGATCTCTTCTCAATGCACAGTCTCAATACCCAACATTCACACCCATCTATGAAAAATAATTGACCACAATACAATAACACAATATGACAGTCAAGTCACTAAGAGGATGGTACCCACAACTTCTGGAAGTGATGGTAGCAGAATAGCTCCTTGGAAACCACAACTTAGTTCATAAAAATCATGTAACAGCTTGTATGCAAGGAGTGGAAGAACTACTGAGAATGGCTCCCTTTCCTCCAACAAATAGTAGTAACAAAATGATAGGAAATGCTTCCTTGCACAACCTTTGTGACGATGATCTTTTGTCTAGAATGGGTCTTGCAGAGATGCACTGAGATATACAGAAATTTTGGATTTGTACATGCATGAAATTGGAATGGAAATAAATACCCTGAAATCCCCCTTCTCTTTCAATGGTATCTTAAGGCCTCAAAAAACAATTATAAAGGGGATTCTTCCTTTCTTAGAGGTAGATGTCAACCAATGAATCAAGTACATGGGCTTCTCCTTGAAGCCAAATGGTTACTGTTTCCATGATTAGCTTTGGTTGTACACAAAGATAGAGAACACACTTTCTGTGTGAACTCGTGGAGTAATAGGCGGCTATCCTTACATGGTAGAGTTACTTTAGTAAAATATGTTTCAGAGGCTACACCATTTTTATGGAACTCTCTTACTTATATTGCCATTGACATTCAAAAGAAGATTTGAAAACTTTATTTTAAATTCCTCTAGAGCTGCCTTCACACTCCCACATTCTATTCACACTAGCAGTATCTTTTAGTCACATTGACCTACCTTTGTGGTCATTCGTTGTACATTAATAAAATTATCTTATCTGGAATAGAAAGAAGGTAAAGGATGCTCCCCATTGGTAAACATGGAGCACATTTCAAAACCCAAATCTTTTGGGGGCCACGGGCCCAAAAATACCAAAATATGTCAACAAGCACTTGTAGCCAAAAAACTATGGATAATATGTATTGGAAATGGACTTTGGCATAGAGTGTTGAGACATAAATATATGGAGCGACTGCCAGTGGAGGATTGGATAATAAGTCATTAGAAAACTTATAAAAATTCCTCAAATTCTTGGAAGACACTAGTTCTTTCTTTCCCTTTCATTGGGTCTTGGTTGCAATGGCATGTGGTAGATGGCTTGTCTTAGACTTGGGGTTGACCCTTGGCTATGTTGCATAGGGATTTTCAAGTTTTCTAAGGCCCTAGAGGATCATCTGCGTGACCTAAACCTATGTGTGCTAAATGAATTTGCAACTACTATTCAGAGACCTGTATGCAGGGAGGATTTAAGGATGCCTGAACAACTTCGTATTAGAGAAGATTTGGCAGAAGAATGGAAGGTGTATACCAAGGAATTGGCACTAAGGACTACTAAACTGAGGCCAGGTAGGGACAAGCGAGTCTGGTCTAAAAACCCTTTGGATGGAGCCTAAACTGTAAAATTGGGTTACGCTTCTCTATTTTCCTAGGACATGCAAGTCAATCTAGATTCAAGTCTGTGATGGGAAAACAATGTGGATTATTAAGGCTCCTTTTACCATCTAGACCTGCACTCAAAGGTATTCAAATCCCTAAACAAAGTGCAACCCTAGGGGAACCTAAGAGGGTTTTCTACTGTCGCCACAACAACTCTTCCTCTCACTTTAGGTTAGCTCTCGTCCAACACAAGAGGAGAACCCCTAAAAAAGGATGTTTATGATATTACTAATTTAGGGATGGTGGATTGCCTAAACCTATGCCTATCCAATGGGTGGAAAACTCGAGATCAACAATCAAGGAGGTTCAAAATTGTATGAAAGAAAGCCTACCTAGAATGTTATAAACATGTTCTAGCAACCACGCGGATCTAACTCAATAAGCAAAAAAATTTAGGAGGGCTCTTCCAAAGATGCTCATCACAAGATTCACAACAAGTACAAAATAACCCAATAATTATATGCAACCATGAATGAATAAAGAACAATCACATATGAAACCATTAATGAAATCATACTTCAAGTGTGCTTTCACCCAAATATCAAGAGGGTCTTAAATGTGCCATACTTAACCTCAAACCCTAGCTAGGGAAGCCCTCCAAATAGAGTGAATGGCCCTAACTGAGACATTACAGCAGCAAATATCCTACAGATGAAGGGAGGGTTTCACCTCAACCCTAACATCCTCTTATTGGATAAAAAATGCCCATCTACAAAGAATATTCCAAAAAATCTGTACTATTAATTTCCAGCCATCATATAATTTCTACAAAGAATCATATATTAGTATCCAAGCAGCAGTACGACACCATAATCCTTCAGATTTGGGAAAGAACAGGAGGCCTTATGTCACCAAAGGTCAGTAATAATTAACATTCCAGACCTTAATACCATAACATCAGCATCTGGGTGGTTCTGAGGACAATTCTGGGCATTTTTTAGTCTCTTAAAAGCTATAAATGGGCATCACTTTGAATTATGGATTGAACCTGGGCATAAAGGACGCATTCTGATATATTTGTGACATCAAGAAAAGGTTACATTCTGAGTTTGGGCATCGTCTAGATAGTCCTAGGCAGTTCTAGAGATTACTTAGAGTAGCCTCAGTCATAAAGCAACAGTGAAACCACTGTAAATTCAGTTCTAACAAGGCAGTTCTATTATGTTTTAAACTTTGGGAATCTTCTACGAACAAAGGGAAACAATTTTGGGCATATAAAGGGACTTAATTTCTGATAATGTTTAATATCAGTTTGCTCAATGCAACAAATAAGTGTGGACCTATTATATAGCATGCAAACTATCATTCTCAGCAAAGGATAGAATATCGTCTACATGAGATCATCCTTCTCAGGACAACAAATTAGTAATCAAAGGAAATCTGCGTCATGGATGAGTGGCAGTTATGGGACCCATGAACAACACCAAATCAACGTTCTGGAGAATGAGCATTCAATCTAGGCTACTCAGCAGTGACGATACAAATACAGATGATGTTGAGAATAAATAGTGACATGAGAACCATTTAAGACTATTTATTGTTTAAGTTATACAAGATACAAATGTAGATATGGGAATTAATTTGTACAACAATTTTAAAACGTCAGAGATATGTTACAACTTGATGCAGTATAATGCTTATAGTACTAATTCCATTTTATCATGATTTTAGTATTAACATTACTTTTTAATATATCAGACATTGTTCTATATAGTGTAACATTAATAAATAAAATCATAATCTATTATGGAATATTAATACCATTAATTGGATTTAGCACCATAAAGGCCGCAGTTAACAATTTGAGGATAAAAGTCATTTGGAAAAAAATATTAAACCTAAAACGTATATTCTATCACCCTAAAGCCTAAAAGCTTGCGCTTCTACGAGTACTACTACTTCAGTTGTAGATGCCCCCAAGGATATCTGCATTTGCAACTGAAGTGATATGATGTATTATATCAATGTAAGTGTCCTAATCCATGTGTATGTGATCTCCATTAAGACTTGGTTAGGCTGAGATGCAACATAATTATATGGGGAATCAGATACCGAAGTAGGTTGTATCATAATAAAGGGAAAGGTGGGAGGCCCATTGGTCAACACCCCAGAAAGGTTTGCTAGAATATGGGAGCATGTGGGAAGTAGCTGAAAGGAAACATGTCATCCAAGATTGCTGATGTTATTGTGATTGAAATTGGAAATTGTGCCCTCCATGCAACAATGGCAACGTTGTGATTGTACAAATGTGGACAACTAAGGGTGAGCCTACAAACAAGGGCCAAGAACACAATTCTCCTCACAAAAAAAATATGTTACAGATATTTGTGGCTCTGTACACACATGATCATAAGCCCACAAATCTAAGAGTCCAAAGTATCTATGAAAGGTGTAATCCAAACAATATTGTACAAACTAAAACTCATAGTAGCAACCCATTAATATTCCTACATAACATCGAAGAGATAAGCTGGAGTTGTCCTATTTGCCCTGGCATATCTGAATGTTGTATTGGTGCTCTCACAATTTGAAGTGCTTACCAAATAGCATTGTTCCTCTTGATCTGAACACCGCTCATGGATATGATAACACAAAATATGGATATAGTCCCAATCACCACAAACAACTACCTTCGGAACATAATTGCCTCTGATTTGCACTACAAATCTTGAAACTCATAGATCTGAGTGCCTATCTAAGTCTTATGCACAAAGGAGACAAGCCAAAGAAAACTATCTCATGCACCCTATCAAAATGAATCCTGGTGTGAGTCAATTCAACACAGAAAGAAATCCCTCTAAGACAAAACAGATATACAAACAAAAATAAAGGACATGGAAAAAAATCACCTAATAAAATGTGAAAAAACTATGTATGTATTCATATGATTTTGAGAAGAGGCAATAGACAAGTGTACGCGTGGATTAAGTGTGTGATAAGTAATGTAATAAAACAAGAACACAAGAACAATCAATTATACCTAATCTTTTACCTTGTCCTTTTTAGGAACTGAAGAAGATGGGGCAGCTCTTGCACCCATACGCCTGTTCACATCACTAGCTACTACATCAACATGCCGCACTCTTGTAGAAGCCCTTTTGTCAGTTGCAAGAGCAAATGGTTGTGGAATGGTATACTTCAACCTTGCAGTTCCATTTTTTGTTGGATGATGAACTGAAATATCTGCAGCTGACATGGTTACTTCCACATGTTCCAATTGGGACTTTTCTCCCATATTTCCATGTGAACTCAAGTTAATGTTACCTCTTGTTGCAACTTTTACAACTCCCTTGACAGAAGTAGTTGGATGAAAAAGCCTTGACTTCTGCATTTGAGAACATCCATTTCCACCTTTACAAAGCACACTTGAACTGAACCTATGTGATTTCAACTCTGCTAAATGGTGGTTAGACATGCTTCCATTACCTTGCAAAAAGTGTATGTTCATATTGACATTTATCAGACTAGCAATTTAGACTAGGGGATAAAATGATAACAATCTACCAACTTATAAGGAATAGTATTTCACTAAAATGAAGAGTCTTTGCTTAGCTATCCAATTCAAAAACACATTTCACAAAAAAAAGGTATGCTATTTCTGCCCCAAAAAAGGAATATTTCAGACAGGGTTACCAATGCTTCTTCCAGAGTAGATGTATTTTCTCACAAAAAAAAATTGTTTCACCACTTCAAACATGCTGTTGATATGTTTCTACTGTTCAAATTTTCAGGATATTTCTTCACTAAAGACTATTCTTGGAATATTCAATCCATTCCTGCATTGTAAAATCCCAAGTTGTAATAACTATTTCATATCACAGGGGATTGCAGCTTTTTGGGCCATTTCTTCCTATTACTTAAAGGAAAACCAATCTCTGTTTAATATAGTTTTCTCAACTCTAAAGCATTAGTTCTACCTTTTGTATCTCTGTTGGCTCCGCAATGAACATGGACAGATGCTTATAAAAGGAAAAAATCAAAATGTACCTTAGAGACTTCATTCCTTTTCTGATGTGCTACATTAGTTAGCTTATTTTTGAATCGTGCACTTCAGACTGTTTTTTTTGGCATCATATGCTTCAACATTTGTGTCATTACTGTCTTGGACAATTGCTTTCTCTTCTTCTTGTTTGTGCTCAGTAGCCTCTTCAAATTCAAATTCCTCCACCAACATAAGAAGATCATGTAGGCCAGTTGAGAAATGGAGTAGCATAGTGCACCCCTCTTGTTCTTTGTCTTATGTTGGGTTAACTCCATCTACTTTGCTCAGTAAGAGACCATGAAATGGGAAATCTCGTGTCCATATGAAACAAGTAGAGTATTTGTATGGATTCTGGGTTCAGTCCGTCTTGCACAAACTTGCCAACAGTCACTTAGAGTGCACCCTCCACACAGGAAATGAGTATTGATTGCTTAAGATGGTAGCGCCCTCTTTTTAGTGGTGCATTATAAGGAACCTCCAAACTTGATTTTCCATTGCATTATACGGTAAATAGAGCATCATTACAGACTTCCATCAGAACCACGCTGAATATATCCTTTCCTCACACTTGTGCCCACCCCTGTGTTGAGATCGGGTACTCCCAATGCAGAGTTTTGGGCCTTGGGTTTAGTTGCAGATCCACACCATTCCATTCTTCAAAAACGAGATCGGGATGCCCATGAAGAACATTTTGGGATGCATCCATAAATTTATCCATTCACTCTGCCTCTAGTCGATCGATGGTATATCAGAGATAGGCCATTTATTCACCCATGCGCATCAAGGGTCCAGTCAATATTCATAAATTGAAACATTCAAAACACAACGAGGGAAAGCACATATAATTGGATTAAAACTCAAAAGGAGGGAAAACACAAAAAAGTGGAAGTATTAATTAAAAAAAGGAAAATTCAAAGGGGAACTATTTTATTTAGAAAATCATGTTATACCTTTTTTGCTATTTATAAAATATGATCAAAGTGGAACTATTTTATAGAAGTCATACCTACAAAATCATTTCAATTATAATATTTATAACATCGTATTCTTATTTTTTAACAAATATTGGTATTTATTTATTCTTTTAGTTGATTGAGAATATTCTTAACAATTCAAACTAAGATAAGTACAATATTATATCAACATTGCACCAATTTAACAAAAATTTGAATTGAGATACTGAACATAATAATCAATCATCAATTGTATATTGTTGATCTCATATAGAGTTCTCAATAACTACTATGACTATCCAAGATCATATCAATTAATAAAATGTCAATTGGAGTTAGAGAAAAACCATAATACTTTGAAATAGTTAGTTGACACATAACCATAGAACCAAATAAAGTCTTGCACTGTGGAAAAAAACAAAAACAAAGAACCCACATTTACAAAATCATAACTCAAGTTGCTAATGGGTTGAGGCCCACATGATGAGGTAAATTTGTCCTTGGAAGAGCCCTTCAATAATCATTAGTTGGCTCGACACGAGAATAATTCTCCCCGATTATTATTTTCTTGCATAGCTTCCTTAGGCAACTTTTATGTTCTAAAATCATAAGAGCATCTCATGTGAACTTATAATTATGGTGATCTAGAAAAGGGTTATCTGGACATCTATTTTAGTGCTCGTTCATTTCATGAACAACCCAACTATCAAATAAGGAGTCACTGCTACTTTGGCTCTCCATGAAGGAGTACCCTGGTTCTCCTTTCCTCTAACTACAATATGCTTTCAAATGTGGAATGGCGGGAGTGCTTTTTGTTTGGTATTTTATTGATTGGCGAGGAGTGGGATGTATTGGGCTCCATAATTCAATGTTACATTCAAATCCTTTAAAACCTTCTTTCTCAATTTATTAATAAGGGATGGTCCCAAAGGCACCTTGTCCAGTTGTTTAAGTTTCATGATTTGCCCTTTTACTGTAGGATTTACTTATTGAATTTTAGGATATGGTTATTCACTCGTGGAATTGGAAGATTGAATTTTTTTTTATGAAGTTCATGTCTCTACTTACCAAATTTTAGAAATGTATAAAATTATTAGAAGCCACCCTTTGCACTAGTCCCTATGTTAGGACCCATTTAATAGTGCTTATTAGTGATCGGAGGATTATTTGATAGCATTATTGGCAAGAACTCCCTTAGGAAAGAAATATTGGCACAAATCTCAACTTATGAACTATTATTGTCAATCTAATCTATTTGAAGGTGAAATTAACTTTTGTTGCTCTAAGTATTTGGAAGGATTAAGAGGTAATTAAACCCCATGTTGGTAGATTGGAAGGCCAAGCTCTTAAATCTAGTATATCCTTTAATTATCATTCTTTATGGAATTCTCTCATTCTATTAGATAAAGGAAAAGTTATTGTTGGAAGTTAGTAAGGTTCTTATCTTTTAGTATTTTTTTAAGCCATAAATACTATTAGAGGTAGATTGATTCGCAAAATTAGGACTAGGTGCCTTGATTGGAGCCTTAAGTCTACTAGAAGGAATGGAAATCTAACAATTCCTTTTGATGGATACAAATTTCTTTACCATAACCTTATCTTAGATTGTCATATTAATAAACTTTGACAACTTAGATCTATGACAAATGTCCCAATTCTTCCATGTGTATACTATTTGGAAACATTTGGTTGAACCTTAAATGGCCTTTTATGCTCATACCTTTCTTGTTGGATGATAGGGTATTTTTAATAGGTCATTCACCTTGCCATTTCTCAAACTAAGCATCCGTTATGCAACATGAGACCAAAAAAATTCAATTGCATTTTCTAGTATGTATTTATGCCACATATGTTGAAATTGTGTCATTAAATTATGGGACCAACTCCTTCTTGCCTCCATATCTTGTATGTTACTCTCTTAGCAGATAAGTTTCCATGCCATTTAGTTTCATGCAATGTGAGGGTAACCAAAATTTAAGGTTCCAAGCATTGTATGGCTAATAGTAGGGGCATGACCAATGAATACTCTTTAGTGGTGGATTTGCATTTAGAAAACACTTAACCTACCATTCTCTATCAACATTACATACACATAATAAATGAATAATGTCATCAAGGATCGATATTTTTTAAGTTGAAACATCACAATGAAATTGTTGTTTGTACAACATTGAATAGGATGAGTTTATGCCTCAAGGTCTCCACATCAGCAGAATGCACAAATACCTTATCCTCTCATTAAATTTTCATTTAAAGACAAGGTTTTTATTTAAGTGAGAGTATGCTCCTCAGGCTAGACCACAAATGAATTTAGATTATGTAATGTCCCCATCCTAGTTCCCCTAGGTTCGAGCAGAAAATAATTAGACTAGGGAACTCATTGTCCTAGAGTCACTTTTCTAAGCCCATGAGAAATTCAAAAGGGGTGATGTTGGGTCACAAAATTATAATGTATAATGGCCAAACATTCATGAATAAAGTGGCATTGGTCAAAATCACCTATGGTCGAGGGTGCATTAGAGAAAAGGTGGGTCTAGGATGACATGTCACTCACTCCAAAAGAAGACAAAATATCCAAGGGGGTGCATTTGTGGATGAGAATCCCAAGGTAGGTGACAACTATGAGGTAGGTGATAATTACGAGGAATGTGAGAATCACAAGGTGGGTGAGAATCCCAAGGACAAGTGTAAGTCCCACCAAATGAGGAGGAATCTCAATGTAACTCTCCTAGAGAAAACTCTATAAGGAGGGAAAGGGATAATGAGAAGGATGAGGACTCCTTGGGGAGAAATGTTTCCTATTGTATTTTGGAATTGGAGAGATCTTGAGGATTTCAGACTTGGGTGATGTGCCCTAGCTTGCATTTGTGATTGGTTTTGGGGGTGAAAGATTCCTCCCTGGCCAGTGTGAGAGGAGAGATCATCCAGATCTATTCATGGTGCTTCATTGCAGGTGATTGTGAGAGATCATCCATATTTATCCATTGAGATTCATTGCAGGTGGTTGAGAAAGATCGTCAAGTTTTCTCCATTGAGATTCATTGCAGGTGGTTAACGGATTCATGCATATGACATGTTGAAAGTCTAGTAGTGCTTTGGAACAATGTTGTGACACTCATGTCCAAATTTAAGTAGGGCCTTGGAGAAATGTACAATGTTGCAATTTTTTATGCTTTCTACAGTCACACATGTAATGAGTTGTAACACCACCCATGAGAAGTGACATAAAAGTATAAATGGAGGGACCCATGTCATGATGAGTGGGATCATTTAAGCTTCACATAGAGGAAAACCCATAGCTAGGAATGTTTAGAAATTGAATGGAGATTAGTTGATAGAATGTATGAAACAATTCAATCAATAATGTTCTTATTGGAATTTTTCTAACTAGATGTACGATTTGATAATGGTTGTTGCACAAGCATTTTTCACTTGATAAAACATATAGATTTGGATTATTTGATTGTTTCTTATTACTAGTACACTTGAAAAACTATTTGTGGAAATTACACATGTACATCTTCACATATACATTATTATATATGTAATAAGTTTTTGAAATCTTAAGCACATGATGTTGTATGGATTTTCTTTGAAGTGAAATTGCATAATTGTTTGGGGCATGGTTTCATTTCCTTCCATAGTTTCTCCACACCATCCATTTTTTATACATGTTAAATATTCAACCCCAACACAAATATATTGTCAATATGGACAATTAATAGCCAGATGGGAAATTATTTCCTCATCCATATTGTAGGCATATGGATTCTAGGCCCTTGTCTACATCTTGTTTGAAAAACTTCCCAAGTCAAAGTCTTGTTTTTTAATTCCAAACACAAGAATATTATGGTCTTTTTTTAGCTTTTAGCTTCCAAACTAATTTCCATCACCATACTAATTCTAGTTCCTCCTATGAAATCATGGCTTTGTAACCTAAGCATGTTGTGTACTCCCCAGAGCCTGATCTTTTGACCAAACTAGAGAGCCTTATTCCTCCCTCATTCCAACAAAAATTCTTTGAAGGTTATCCACATATAAATTCCATATAGTTGCATTGTCACTCTCTAAACCAATAGCTCCAACATTCTCCCATCATTGACACCATATATTTTTTATTTCCTAATTAGCCACTTGATTAAGTCTAGTGAAAAGTCCCCTTTCATGCAAACTTTTAGTCATTGATTCCAAAACCCTAACCATATTTTTTCACCATATCCATGTATCTACTCCTATCCTCACATGTTCTCTGTATCCCACTCGATAAGATAACCAATTTCCAATCAATAGGAAATCTTAAATCATGCCTTCCAATGAATCAAGCAATTTCTAAACTTCTTCCCATGTTATAGACTTCATAAGTTTTCACAAGCCTCCCCAATCTTCAAAAGGACATTTGTGATCCCTAATTGGGAGAGAAATACAGGTTTGAAATAGTTTATAAACACAAAGCTTACCAAATCCAAATTTGTTTAAGATCCAAATAGTAATTGATCAAGACAGATATTCCACACAGATCCAGATGTTCAGAGTTGGTTCCCAAAGTTTGATCCTTTGTCTGCCCCAGCCATGATCACACCCGTATGGGTAAGACTCTCGAATCTACCCCTACATCTTTGGTCTCCATGCTCTTTAACTATTAGAGAGTCTAACCCAAAGAAAGAATTATACACCTATCTACCACCTCCTTCTTCGGATGGAAAGGGGGTCTATTCAGCTGTGATTTGGCGTTAATATCTAGTGGCATCTGGGAAGTCAAACAATGTCATATCAACAAGTGTTGGAAGGGAGAACACGGTATAGATCTGATACAACAATCATTGACAAGTGCATGAAATTAGTGGAAGGAGCAACTCACAATATTGATGCATGAAATATTCATCAGATATATGAAATATGTTGGGCATCAATATTCATATCAGATCTATATTACATTATTTGACTGGGTATAGAGGATAGTTGTGGGTCTCTAATCTAGATCTTAAAGTTGATTGGCTTAAGGTAGTTTATGGGTTACTATTCTTAGCTACATATCACTATCATTACTAGTGGCATATGCTATATCCTTTGTGGAAGAAGCAACCATGTTCCCTTAAGCATACAGGATTGATAGAATCCCATTTCACCCAGAATTGAGTGGAGCGATGGAAGATGCATCCAGTACAGAAGCTTTTCGGGTCTCTTCAGGGTTTTTCTGGTGTTTTCTGGTGTTTTAGAAGTGCATGAAGAATTTCTCCATTTAGTTGTGTATATGCGGAAGAATGGATTATTTGTTAGATGTGGAATGGGAGGCAGAGACTTGAGTCACCCTTCACAAAAAGGGGAAAACAATGAGAAGAAAGGGTGATTGAATGTAAATTACTAGCATGTTGAAACTGGCAGGAAAATTTTCATTTTTGGTGTTACAGATCTAAAAATTACCAACATATCCCACTTGTAGTTGAAATTAGATTCACTCTTTAGAGATTATGTGATGTCGCAAGGCCTTAATCATCACTCAAGAGCAACAGAGGGAATTCTTACATACAGGATAGATATTCCATATGTAGGTCATATGTAGTAGTCTAGGTTAACATGCATGGACCATCAACCCCATAGCAAATTAATATGGTATTAGGCCCTAAAATTAGTTTATAGTCCATGGTATAGGCCACGAGAACCATCGTCAATGTTACAAATATTCAAATGGCTACAATATCTCGCTTGTAAGGTAAATTAATTATGTGTAGGGCCTTACACATGGACCATGAATCATATAGTAAATTTATTAACCATGGACCATTATTTAGGTTATGAGAACTGCTATTGGTTTACATAACCTATAAATATTAAACCATGGTTGGTTTATTGGTTTACATAACCATGGAAAAACCAAAAACAACAATGACATCGACGATGGTGACAATGATGATCATGACGATCTCACATGTAGGATAGAAATTCTTATGTGATAATCTAGGTTAACATGCATGGACCATCAACCCCATGGAAAATTAATATGGCATTAGACCCTATATTTAGTTCACATGCCATAGTCCAGGCCATGAGAACCATCCTTTGTGTTACAAATATTGAAATGGCCACCATAAATAATGCCACCAATTAGACACCAACCTAACACAACCAACCCATGTAAATGACTCATGCACTTGGCACACTTGATCCATTCAATGAATTCATGCACCTAGGAAGCTTCAACCTCTACCCCCCTCACCTCGTACCTAACCTTAACATCTATCCCCAAACCGAATAACATTATAACTTATAAACCACTTAACCAATAGTACCAACAAAACCAGAACCCCTCGCGCACTAACCCATTGATCCCTTAGGTTCCTCGCTTCTAATCCAAAAACTCCCCAAAGCCTACCACATTATGAAATTGTAGAAAATATCCCCTTAAGATAGTGTCCCTCTAACCCTAACCCACTACCCCCTCACCCAATCACTAAAATGCCTACTGCACCAAATCAACACACTAACACAATAAACTTTGACCTTGGGTTATTTATAACCAAGGTTTTAGATCAAAGACATTGACATCAAGGTTTGAATGATCACTGTATGGGATTTTATCAAACCAAAATTAGTGCAAAAATAAACGCAAGAACTTAGAATATAAACAAAATATTCCCTATCTAGGGTATGTATGATGACTCAAGTCCCTATGCATAGCCCATGAGTCTCAAAATGAATTTTTATTGCCCAAGAACCTACATTTTGGCTCCTAGAACCATCCACGACATGAAAATACTAAAAAAAATGACAATGTGTTACTCAAAATATAAATATTCCTTGCCTATGGCCTATGTGGTGGTATAGAGAAATGCCCATAGGTCACAAGACCTTGAGGTAACTACCAGTCATTATAAACTAGATTTTGATCTAACACCATGGACACCATGGATTAGGCTTCAATAACCATCCATGATGTTGTAAATAGTGAAATGGCCACCATACCCACTTGCAAGCTAAATATTCCTTATGTAGGAATCATGTGGTGATTAGGGCCCTACACATGGCCCATTATCCATAAAGGATAATGTTATGGCACACGAGTTTGTATTTTGACCATGGATCATGGAAAGTTGGAGTGTGAGAACCATCTTTGATGTGAAAAACCTAGCATGACTGCCTCAAGTGTAGAGCTCTAATGGGATATGGTGTTGAATGATGATGCACACCCTTCCTAACAATACAATAGCTTGTGTGTGCTTAGATCCAATGTTTTTATGAGTTGCATTGTTGAACCCATGTGACACACCTAACCCACGTACATAAATGACTTTTAGGGGGTTTTCGAAAAACTTCCTCAAAAATTTCAATTCGCATGACTTTTAGGGGGGGTTTCAATAAACCACCTCCAACAGTTCAATTCTCATTTCTTTTAAGGGGGGTTTCATAAAACCACCTCCGAACGTTCAATTATCATGACTTTTAAGGAGGGTTTTTAAACAAATGCCTCCAAATTTTTAATTTGCATGAATTTTAGGGCGGGAGTTCAGCAAACTACCTCCAATAGTTCAATTCTCATGACTTTTAAGGAGGGTTTCAAAAACCTGCCTCCAAGAGTTCAATTCTCATGACTTTTAAGGGGGGCGGTTCCAAATAAAAGCCTCCAAAATTTCAATTCTCATGACTTTTAAGAGGGGGGGGGCTCCAACAAACCGCCTCCAAAAGCTCAATTCTCATGAATTTTAAGGAGGGTTCCAAAAAACCGCCTCCAAAAGTTCAATTCTCATGAGTTTTAAAGGGGGTTCTAAAAAAACCGCCTCCAAAAGTTCAATTCTCATGACTTTTAAGGGGGGTTCCAAACAAACAGCCTCCCAAAGTTCAATTCTCATGTCTTTTAGGGGGGGTTTTGACAAACCACCCCAAAAAGTCATGAGAATTGGGCTTTTAGGGGGGGTTTTCAAACAACCACTTCCAAAAGTTCAATTCTCATGACTTTTAAGGGGGGTTCCAAAAAAACCGCCTCCAAAAGTTCAATTCTCATGACTTTTAAGGGGGATTCCAAAAAAACCGCCTCCAAAAGTTCACAAACCCCCCCTAAAAGACATGAGAATTGGGCTTTTAGGGGGGGTTTTCAAACAACCACTTCCAAAAGTTCAATTCTAATGACTTTTAAGGGGGGTTCCAAAAAAGCCGCCTCCAAAAGTTCAATTCTCATGACTTTTAAGGGGGGTTCCAAAAAAACCGCCTCCAAAAGTTCAATTCTCATGACTTTTAGGGGGGGGTTTGACAAACCGCCCCTAATAGTTATGAGAATTGGGCTTTTAGGGGGGGGTTTCCAAAAACAGCCCCCAAAAGTCAAATTTCAGGACTTTTGGGGGCTGATTTTAAAAAACCGCCCCCAAAAGTTCAATTTCCATGACTTTTAGGGGCGGTTTTAAAAGACCGCCTCCAATGGTCTAAAAAAACTTTTAGGGGGGTTTTACCAAGACCCCCGCA
This sequence comes from Larix kaempferi, assembly GCA_027924585.1. Lineage (NCBI taxonomy): Eukaryota > Viridiplantae > Streptophyta > Pinopsida > Pinales > Pinaceae > Larix > Larix kaempferi. The sequence continues at coordinate 2,790,326 of BSBM01000196.1, read as the reverse complement.
AGCCAAAACCGCCCCTAAAGGGCTATTTTGTTGTAGTGATCCCAAATCATTTACATTTAAATTATCCTTGTGCTAGGTTGTTTAGGTGCAAAACTATGCACATTATATCAGGATGGAGCTAAAGTGGACACAAATTGTTTCCACTTTAGCATCCCAAATCAATTACATCTAAATTATATTTGTTCTAGGTTGACAATAATAATTATTATGTTCACAAAGCCAATTATAAGAATGATTACGATTATCATCATTGTCGACATCATCATCATCATCATCATCATCATCATCATCATCATCATCGTCATCATAATCATCATCTTCATTGTCATCATCACCATTTTTGTCATCATCATATAATAAATCATCATCAATCCCTTCGTCATTGTCATCATCATTATCACCATAATCATTCATTTCTTGTCACCATCATTATCATTATTATTGTCATGATGTTGATGATGATGACGATAATGAAAATGATGATGATGATGATGATGATGTTTATGATGATGACAATAATGATTATCTTGATGATGATGATGTTGTTGATGATGATGATGTTGATCATCATCATTATCATCATAATTATCATCGTCATTCTCCGTGACATTACTAACATTTTCCTGTTTCCCTTGTGGTGCTAAAAATGATAAAACTTCAAATTAGGTGCCAAACTAGGTGCACTTAGCACCTAGAGTAGCATCCAAAATAAATTACAATTAAAGTATCCTTATCCTAGGTTGACTAGGTGCAAAGTGAGGCACATTCTATTGGGATGGTGAATCACTCCCATGGATCATTAAGGGTTTAGGATTTGGAACTAGAGGCGACTAGGAGGCATGATGAGTGCATGGTCAACATATTTTTCCATACCACACATGTCATTATATTATCCATAGAATAAGGTTTTGTATTCCTTGACTTCAGTGGTATGGAAGTTGACTTGGACTACAATTGAATTGGAAAGTTGATTGAGCATGTTATCATAAAACAACCAGCTGAGAAGCTTGAATGCAAGGATAAGTGGCATCTTATCGACATGGAAAAAAGTTGTTGGTTGTTAGGAGATCCATCAAATTTATGGGAAGAACGGGTCGATGTAGGTGCCATTTGGGCATAAGAAATTATAGTCTACTAAACGTTTGCAATTGATTCTTGGGCCTTTTGGTCTTTTAGCAAGTAAGGAGATAAATAAACTAGTGAAAAAACATTGGGGGGTTAGCTAGTTATCTAGTTGGTTGGTTGGTTCTGTTAGAAAAGAGAAGATCAATGTTTCAATATCGGGGAAGAGGAAGTTCCCACAATTCAATTCAAGCACCTAAAATTATATAGAGAGAGAGATTTGAGGAGACCAAAACCAACAACATATTAGTTGTGGAGTATGTCGAAGTAAAATAAAGGAGGTATACACCCTATTGTTGTTGAGTTTGACACATGAGTATAATATCTAGTTGATCTCTTTGTAATCTCTAAGTTACCCTAAAAATAATAAAGAGTTGAGAAATCCATTTTGGGTTGGGGCTCTCCCAAGTCAAGTTTCTCTAGGAAAAATCTTAAGTGTCTGATTCTTTATTTTTTTATTGCATTGTTTATTCTAAATAAACAATTATAGTTATCAACACTATTGAAATAAACACAAAATTAAGAACTATTTAAAGAACACAAGATTTGAGTTGGTTAATTGATTCGACCAAAGGTTTGATCATCTCATGGAAAAAAATGATCAATTAAAGCACGAGACCACTGAAAAGAACAAAAATATATCCTAATGCTTCAGGGGAAAACAATATACTCAAAGGAATGGACTTTAGTGCTTATGATTACACCACAAAAATTTGTAGGAGTCCTTGTCGTCATCCCATGACATAGTTTGTATGGTTAATGTGTGGTGCAAAAACAATAAGGTGGGTTTGTGCAAGGGTAACATAAATTGCAAATTATAGGCATTATCAAGTCATTTAGAGAACATTTTTAACTTGTTATGTAAAAAGAATCAAGTTCATTGAGATGATCATAAGTTTTCTAAGCTATAACTTTTGATTTCAATATACTTGATGCAGTACAAGTTATTCCAGAAGTCATTACCAAAGTGGCATATCTATGTGGTGAGATTTCATTGAACATTAATAATTATTGTATTGTATTATTAGGTATAAGCTTTTGTCTACCATTATTTTAGGAAGCTTGACCCACTTTTCAAAGGGAGAAGGAGATGATGCACTCCACTTTTCAAAGGAAGAGAAGATGTTGCATTCCCCACCTCCTTAAACATTGCGACCCAAGACTCTGAACAAAGTTGCAACTTGTAAAAAGTATTGAATGGGAAAGTGAAAAATACCTATAGAGAAGCATGGAGAATATGAGGACCAATTGCATGGGAGAAACCGGTTCCATAACATCTCAAAGAAATTCAATGGATATCAAAACCTAAAGAGGGCCATTCACATTTTTATAAAGATGTGCATACATGCCCAATTATTTAAATGCAATGCATGTATATTCAAAGGTTCACCAAATAAGAAGTCTGACTATTTTTTGATAAGAAACTTCTTATTGTCACTATTAGACAAATGTGCCCTTTTCCATTTATAGAATATTAAAATAGAATGGAATTAGCTTACAATACTTTTAAAATATTCCTAATGTTGATAAATTATAAATGATGATATCTATTTTGCTAAATTTTCCTAGACCTTACATATAACCCAATTCCATAAATCAACTCACTTTCACAAGTAAAACAATCAATAAGAGGAAAACCATGCACTTTAAAGATGAAACACATATATTAGTTAAGATACAATGCATTAGTTAAGATACAATGCATGTATATTTAAAAATTGGCTAAATAAAAAGTCCAAAATACTTCCCAGTGTTCCCATTATCACCTTGTGAGAAGAGTGCCCTTCTCCATTCCAGAAACATTGCAAGGAGAAAAACGGACCCTTAAGAAATTTTATATTTTGGTTTTAAATTTTGGTAGGTCATAAAAAACCTCAATTTCACTAGCTAACTAAGAACACGGTAACCAAAAAATAATTTCAATTTAAATTTTAACGGGGTGAGAGAAGCGGAGTGAGAGAAACTGAATTTTCAACTTTGATGGGTTATGCAAATATCACTTTTAGGCCTTGGAATATGGCCATGGTGAGTCCGATGGGTGCTGCGCCAAATCCCATAAGCAGAAGCGGCAACTGCACAAGCTACATTGTTGGAGCATCAAATCCCATCAGCACAAACAATAGCTGCCCAAGGTCCCCACAAACTTCACTTAAATTAACTAGCTAGATTGTGTGAATTGGATTAGATAATTATGGACATATTTCTTGTTTATTTGCAGAGGATATTCCATGCTCTAGAGGTATCCAAAAATGTGATGGAGTAATATTCAAATGCATCAGGTCCCAGGATGGACACAACCCAATGGGGGTTATTGCCACCCGCTAGGCCTCTCTAGGGGGGAATGAAAGATGCATTAGTGATAGCCTTTGGTCGGTCCCCGGGCCAGAGGCATAAAGGCATCATGGATTCAACATGCATAAAGGTAGGAAGAAATAAACGGCTAGTATTTCTTGATCGATCCCGACCTCTATTCGATGACTAGATAAAGATGCGAGGAGAGAATGAATGCTTTATGGACCAATCAATATCAGGTCATTGAAGGAATTGAGAGGATGTTGGGAATAAACAAATGTGATCCCCTGTTGGCACCTCATTGGGTCATTGAAGGAATCGATAAGATGTTGGGAATAAACAAATGTGATCCCCTGTTGGCACCTCATCGAATGAATGCATCTCCCTTGAGATTGGGTTCAATGGAGAGCATAGGGAAGCCTCGGGTGCGATAGGTATTCCAATGAGAGAAAGAAGTGGATTTGAATAGAGGGTTAATAATCAATGCCGTGAGTTCAAGTAGTCCATCAAGGTACATATTTCTTTGGAACTTTTAACCCAAACAATTCCATGATAAAATCACAACTAAAATTTATTTATGCAAAAAATCACGTTTTCTCACAAAATATATATATATCAATCACCAACAAGCCTTACTTATTGATATGACCCTTTTCACCGAAGAGAGTGCAATTCCTTACAATATCACCTTTACAATACAATGACCTTAGTCTACAAAATCATCACTGATGTCTATTTATTCCATCAGTCACACTCTGCACACTAAGTGTTTGAAAAAATGCGTGAACGAGATTTGGCATTTCCAGCATCCTCCTTTGCAAGTTCTCTACCTGCCATGCAGTTCCAAGTTCTGAAGATTGTTTGTTCACTTTCTTATGGAATGAGAAATAATTAGCATCTTGTATTTTCTATATACTTTAGAACTCAACCACTTGGAATCCAAATATGATTTTAAAGATACTCCTTTAGGTTTTGTGCTCTTTCTCATGGCCAACCTGTAATTCAAACTATGGACCATGGTGGTTATTAATTGTTCAATTATATCATTGTTGTGTATTGTAGATAGCGTTGTAGATTATGTTATTTTCTATTATCTAAACAAAAAATTTCAATAAGAAATAACACTACAAAATCAAAAACAACCTTGCAGGATATGTATTAAATGAGTTAAATGCTTGGAAATTTGAGTAATGAGTTCACCACATTACAAATCTTGTTGCTGAGGATCTCTAATTTTTACCCACTCTTCCAAGGTCTGCAGTATGCACTCTTAAGTCTTAATGTGACCGATATTGTTTAAGCTAGTGTTTAGCCTCCAAACAAGTCTAATTTAGCAATGTACTAGTTCTAGTGGAGAATTCGTTGTTAATGTGTCAATAGTATTTGTTGAACGGGGACCAAAACGAGAAGGCCATTGGCTAGGTTTTTATAAATGTCTGCCCTGAAATACAACACATGCACATAGGAGCAGGCCTTTGCATAAAGTAATGTATTTTCCATGAGAAAATACTAGTTGTGGAAGTCAATTGATCTGTGCACTATTGTATTTTCCTTTTTGGTTTGGCGTATTTGTTGTGGAAATGTGCACAGTTTTAATTGCGTTCAGGGTCCATAAATGTTGATTGAGTAAATATAGGTACCTCATTCTCTTTTCACTACATCATGGTGTGTGCCTCTCAATTCTCAATTCAAAGAGGTCGTCGACAACATTGCCAGGGAAGTTAATTTCATAGCATGATTCCTTGATGCTTTAGAGACTGATCCATGTGGTATGGACATCTTGGTAGCAGCAATAGCAACAATAATGATGATGGTGGAATCACCGTGGGAGAATTAGAGTAATGGAAATCGGTGCGGTGTTTCTATAGAGATGATATCTGGAATTGGTTCACATAAGGAAATTTGATGTTTCGATTTACTAGAAATATCAAAGGCAATTTATACAATTCCCCCCCCTCTCTCTCAATTCGCCTGGTTGAGCCAATACGAACCCTAGTGCAACCGATGAAGCATCCACATGGACATGGAATTCCTTACTCCAGTCCGGAAAGACCAACATTGGGGCCGACGCTATCTTCGCTTTGAGTGTTTCAAAACTATCCTGACATTCCGGGTTCCACTGGAATGTCGCATCCTTCTTTAGCAACTTTTCCATAGGGGCAGTAATCGCAACATACCCCCTAATGAACTTGCGATAATATCCCGTGTGACCTAAGGTCACGCGCAACTACTTAATAGTGGTCGGCAGCTGCAACCCCAAAATAAGCGCAATTTTGGCTGGATCAACCAGCAATCCCTGCTTACACACAATATGACCCAGCAATATCCCAAACGGTGCACAGAAAATACATTTCTTCAAGTTCAGCGATATCTGGTGTTGTCTGAATCGCTCAAGCATTAATCGTAGATTGGCCAAATCATCGCGAATCAACCCATAAATAGTCTAATCATCCATATATACCTGTAGAAACTTATGAATAAAATATTTGAATGCGGAAACAACGACCTGAGAGATTATCGCAGGTGCATTCTTCAAACCAAACGGCATGACCGTGTACTAAAAGCAACCCCATTCAGTAACAAAAGTTGTCTTATGGCGATCTTCCTTGGCAATGCAAATCTGATGGTAGCTAGAGAATCCATCAATGAAAGAGTACATCTCCTGGCCACCCACTCCTTCAAGTACTTCATCAGTAAACAGGGTTGGAAAAGGGTCATGCAAGCAGGCATCGTTCAACTTCCGCAAATTGACACAAATGCGCACTTCTCCTGTTTTCTTGTCCTGCACCACCATAGGACTGATCCATTCTGACTCTTCCATAGGTTCGATAATTCCAGCATCCAACATCTGATCAAGTTCTGCCTTGACTTTTTCTTTATGTCAAGAATTTAGCCGATAAGGTCGCTATCGGACTGGCTTAGCATCTGGTTTTAATGGAATCCTCATCTCTCCTAAATCACCCACGATTCCCTTCATTTCAGAAAACTTTGTTGGAAACACGTCTTGAAATTCATGCAGTAATTCAGTAACCTTACTCATCATCTCATCATCCCAATAATCCCCAACATTGGAAAACTTGGGAGTAGCCTCAGTGCCAATATTCGTCTTGCGAAGCTGCAATGGTTGACTGAGCAGATTACTTGGCGCAATAGGTGGTACCACATTGCGACTTCCTTCGTATTTGGGAATGTTAACATTCCGGGGATCATCATCATCTTCCGGGCCACCACTAATGTTGAAGCACTCCATGAGAGACTGCATTTGACTGTGGGTGTGCGGGTCGACAGGGTAGGGCGCGGGAACAACCTGAAATATCATGTCGCGGATGAGCTGCAAGGCGTTATGGACATCAAGGTTAGCATCCACAAAAGTGAACGTATGATTGAAACAGATCGTCAACTCCCCCCATGTTGTAATGTCCCGGCATAACTCAGCTCCAGTGTACCATGAGCGCGGTATCTCCTCCAGAGTATGGACAAAAGCATGGACCCACTCATCTCTGGGCTGCGCTACCCATAAGCGTTGGCACTCCATCACATGATCACTGGGATCAGTCCGACCATCATACTTGCCAATGTGGTAAACCTCTGTATTGCTGAACCGAACCATCATCAACCTTCGACATTGTGACCAATCTTTAATGAATTTCTTATGTGTTTCCCACTAGTGTGCTGGAGCAGCCTTCAGTGCTTCCTCCAAGGCCAGCAATCGTTGTGGTTCTAGAACACGGTCTTCAAATTCTGCTACAAAGGTGTTTAGGCCAGGAAACCCCTCATAGACAGGAAATGTGATCGTTCCGGTCACAACACGACATAAAGATTTCGTAAATAACCCACATTTCCGGACTGATACTTCATGCATGTGATTCTGCCAATGTTCTAATGCATCATTAGAGTCGGATGACGCGGAGATCTCACTACGCCACTCCAACTCACAGTAGGTGGTAGGATGAATATAATCTTCAGAAATATTGAATGCATGGTCCCATCTAGCGGGATCTTCATCTTTTAGAGGCTCCAAGTAGCGGCGTCCTTCAACCGGATCCAAAGGGGCAATCACTCTGAAATCACGATTCTCAATGGTCATCATGCACTTCTTAAAGTTGATTACGGCTCCACTGTCGTTATCCCATCCAATCCCCAAGAGTGCGGGATATGAGCTTCCTCCCTCAACCACTTCAATAACATCAAAATCAGCATAAGTCTTCATGCCCTCAATATCAATCATGAGCCACGGGACTCGCCCAATGGGTGTTACCTTGACATGGTTATCCAACCGGAGCTGTACAGGAGACCAGCTCAATGGGGGACTCCCCATCTTCTGCCATGCCTACTTGGTTAAGATCTTAACATTTGAACTAAGGTCAAGAATCACAAAGTCAATGTCATAGTCACCAATCTGAATATTCATTCGCATTTCCTTGCCAGTCTTCTGTCACTGTAAGGAGTTTACTGTCGACTCCTATCGTCCTTCTGAAAATTGCTGCAACCATCCCTCAATCTCAACCAGGGAAGCTGGGTCTCATGCCAATGACAAACAACTTTCAAGGAACTTCTGCAATATCCCTGGTGGTGGTCGATCGATGTCTAATGTGTCATCAAAGGCAGTCGGCATATCGCAAACAACAACCTTGCTGTGGTATTTCTCTAAGGTGTGACGTGCTTCCAAGAATGTTTCTCGCTCCGTATCAATGTCTAAGGGTACCATCTTCTGACCAGCTAACCATATCAGTGGTTGCGAACCATCTTCCCCAGTCATCTTGCCTCCACAAGTGACAATAGCCACCGAAGCATCTTATGGTCACGGTTCTGTAGAAATGGTCGCAATATTCGTGCCCTGCGTCTGATTCTGCTGCAAATTCCCTGGTTGATTGATATTTTGATTGGCGTTTGGTGGTGGTTGCGGGGGCTAGTTCTACACTAGTTGCTGCATCGGGTTCTGTACCGGTTGCTGTACTGGGTTCTGTAACTGCGGAGTGTTCCCAGCCTGCCATCTTGCAATCAACTGTGGACAATTCTTGACTGTATGATCATTACCAAAACAAAACGTACACTGATTCTGTAGCATTGGGCAGTCGCGCTGATAATGACACCATACCACACAATGGTAACATTGAACATGTCCACGACCACCTCGGCCTCCTCCTCCACGACCAAATCCGCCACCGCGTTCGCCCCTGTAGCCTCCCCGGTAGCCGCCCTACTGGTATTGTTGCTGCTAGAATCCCTTGCCCTTGTGGTGCATACTGCGGTTGCTGCACATATTGTGGCTATGGGGGAGTCGTCTGCATCGGGGTATATTGCGGCATGAACTGCTGCGGTTTTTGTTGCGATACAAACTGCATTTGTGGTTGAGGTATCGACTGAGCTTCCTGCGGCTGGAGCAGTGCAGCGTGCTAATCATCTTTGACATAGAATGCATCACACATTCTCTCCTGTAGCAAACCATATGCACGACAATCCTTGTCATCATGTCCTACCAACTTACAGAAGGTGCAATATATATTTCGCGGGGTTGTGACCATTTTCTGCATATATGGGCAATTATCGTGACTGTGCCCAAACACTTGGCAAACACGACACCATGGCATAATGCTGCCATTCAACGGATTGGGCGCACTGGAGACCAAATAATTATTCGAATCTGGGCAATCATCTTTTGTATGTCCCTCTCGTCGACATCGCGTACACCATACTTCATCGCGTTGTTCCTTATTCTTCTTTAAATCTTGCAACTGTATAGTCAGGTTAGTGAGCTATGTCTGTATCTGTGACATCCCGGCTGCATTATCTCCAATTGGTGATGCCTCCAATTGCATTGCAATCTCTAGAGCTTCACTAGGCGTCAATATGTTTTGTTGCATCAGCAGCAGCCAAATGTGGGGTAGCAGTGCCGCAATGAACCATTCTTTATGTTGGATAGCGCTCATATCAAAACTAACCTTTGCCATCAACGTCTTGAATTGCTGGTCGAAATCCCATACCGTCTTGTTGGGATACTGCTTAATTTCCTTCAATTCAGTAATATACTGGGCCTCCGACTTAGGCCGTCTAAATTCAACAATCAGCCCATCCCGAATCTCATGCAGTGACTTCTCTGGGGGCCCCGTAGGGACTAAAACAAACTTCATGAACCAATCTAATGCATGACCTCGTAGAGTTGTGGATAACTGTCCTTTCTTAGCATTGTCATCAGTGATTTGTTTCACGGTCCAGACCACTTCACACAAAAACCAATACTACTCTGGGTTGTCTGTCACACTTTCATGGAACAATGGTAGCTTAGCATCATCACCCGCCATCCTGGACTTCCTTCCTCCTGTCGCTATGCTACTACTACCAATTAACTTCTGCGGTGTCGACATACTCGGCGGTGTCGAAGTAGTGTTTCTTGTTGGTTGAGAGTTAGTGAGCAGAGGTGTGGGTACGTTGGTGCTGGGGTTTGGTCCTGCCTCTATCCTGGGCATAGCCTGGTCGTTCCTATCAGGACTGTGAGGTCGCTTCGTCCTGTGTGGCCTTCCTTCGTGGTTTTGCGGTTCGATCGTAGCAGGACCTTCTCCCGTCCTCTACCTCTTTTCCTGTCGAAACCTCACTCCTCCTCTCGCAAGACCACTTTCTTACTCGGCTTCGCTCACAGTCTCCTCATGGTCTACACCCATCTACCCCTTTACCATTCCATGTACCGTTCCCCAACAGTCGTGGTACCCACGGCCTCCACCCACCAGGTTGTCCACTGATCAAGGTGCATCTTTAATATACCTTTCTCGCAGATTAGCATCTTAATCGACAGTTGGAGCGATAGAAAAAACCTTCCCCTTGGTCCTCAGAAGAAGTATATTTCGGCTTCACTATAGGATTTCTTCGTGTCGAATGCAAATTCCATGATATATTCTTCCAAGATGCTATCAAGCCAAACTTCGATAGCCCGCGATGCCTTATTATCGACTTCCTACAATTCCTGAATCCGTTCCGGGGTCCAAGTCGTCGGCTCACCACCCTGGAAGTTCTTCTTCTGAAAGGTCAGATTCGACAACCATTCATATAGAATGACCAGAAATTCATAGAAAAACCATTCATGCGGACCGTCGTGAATATATCTTTCCACCCAGTGATCTACCATCAGTCGAGTATTACGACTTTCTTCTTCAGCAAACTCCTGTAACTTTTGATCGAACCATTTTTGTATCTCTGGCTTCGTCGGGTGCCACAACATGACCTCCTTCTACTCTGCACACAGTCCCGATAATGGAACCATTTGTTGACCAAATTGCGACCTCACAGTCGACAGGGGTTCACCAACTGTCGACACATACTGCAGTCTCCCTGGGCACTGGCCCGGGCAGGTTTGAGCCCACCAAGCAACACTCGCAGAGCGGATGAGGTCTCACCTGGGGCGTCCAAGAAGAGAAAACAGAACCATGTTTCTGTCGAGGGAGGAGGCGAGTTGCGGTAGTATGATACCAATAGAAATTCTAAATATTCATCATGAAGTTATAGCACATCACTTTAATTGCAACATTTAACATTACAGTAAGTAGATATCTATAGCATATTATTGCGGCATTCACATCATAGCGACAGAAAATGGATAATTGCATTAAGACAAGACAATAACATAAGTAGCGAGCAACATTACACACAGATTTCACCAAATCATCATCCTTATATTACTGTGGCAAACCAAAAGCAGTACCTAAATCTCTGCGCAACTCCCCGCATTATCTTTCTGTCAATCTCCGCATACAGCTCTATTTATATCTTCTATCCATTGACTTCGACTTTTCTCCCTCTAACACTTACAATTCTCATCTATTTATAGGATTCTGCCAATTACAATACTTATCCACTTTCCTAACCGAAACTTATGGACAATCGACTAACTAACTTGGTCTAATGACCCAAAACCCGCCAACTGCTGTACAATTGACTCAATATTACAAAATACATGACCCAAAACCCGCCAACTGCAGTATACTTGACTCAATATTACAAAATACATGGTCCAAGTGACCCAAAACCCACCAACTGCGGTCTACTCTGGTACAAAATACTCCTTTCACACCTTTATCCAATGTGTCGCAACGTCGGCGGTACCGCGACATGTCCTCATCAAACCGCCTACCAACATTTGTCCATTAGAGCCTCGGTTTTCGAGTTATAGGGAGTTTCATCTCGCTTCCCAAGGCCATTCAAGGACACCAACCAAATTTCAACCGTGGGCATAAAAACCAAACCAAGAAATGGAATTGAGTGCCATTTCCTCCTACAATTGTTTTTGGGAAAGGGAGAGATGACTGCGATGCCCATGCACTTGCTCGACACATTTTCAAAATATTATGCTATCATGCAAAAATTGTATTGTACGTCGCTTAACAAAAACCTAGTTTAGAAAACCGTCAAAATAGACAAATTTTGGTCCATGAAGCCACCTAACAGGGGTGTCCCTAGTGGTACTCAGATGTTAGGAATCCAATGGAATAAACTGTTTGTCCATCAGAACCACGATTTTCGAGTTATGGAAAGTTTCATCTGGCTTCCCAAGGCCATTCAAGGACACCATGCAAATTTCAACCGGTGGCATAGAAACCAAACCAAGCAACAAAATTGAGTTATGTTACCTCCTACATGTGTGTTTGGGAAAGGGCGAGATAACTACGATTCCCATGCACTCGCTCGACACATTTTTCAAAATCTTAACCTATCGTGCAAAAATTGCATTGCACATCAGTTAACAAAACCCTAATTTAGAAAATCATCAAAATAGACAACTTTTGGTCCATGAAGCCACCGGATAAGGGTGTCCCTAGCGGTACTTAGATGTTATGAATCCAACAGAACTTATGGCTTATCTATTGGAGCCACGATTTTCGCGTTATGGCGAGTTTCATCTCGCTTCCCAAGTCCATTCAAGGACACCAAACAAATTTCAACTAGGGACATAAAACCCAAACCAATCAATGAAATTGAGTTTCGTTGCCTCCTACAAGTGTGTTTGGGAAAGAAAAATATGACTGTGATTCTCATTCACTTGATCGACACATTTTTCAAAATATTAGCCTATCATGTAGAAATTGCACTACACATCACTGAGCAAAACCCTAGTTTAGAAAACCGTCAAAATAGATAACTTTTGGTCCATGAAGCCACTCAACATGTGTGTCCCTAGCAGTAATAAGATTTCATGAATCCAATTTAACTGACAGCTTGTCCATCAAAGCCACATTTTTCGATTTATGGCGAGTTTCATCTCGCTTCTGAAGGCCTTTTAGGGACACCAGACAAATTTCAACCCGGGGTATAAAATCCAAACCAAGCAACGGAATTGAGTTACGTTTCCTCTTGCAGGTGTGTTTGGGAAAGAGAGATATGACCATGATTCTTACACACTATCTCCCCACATTTGTCAAAATCTTATCCTATGGTGTAGAAATTGCATTACACGTCATTGAGCAAAACCCTAGTTTAGAAAACTAACAAAATAGACACCATTCAGCTCATGAAGCCACCAAATAGGGGTGTCTCTAGCGATAATCAGATGTCACGAATACAACAGAACTAACTATTTTTCCTTCCGAACCTTGGTTTTCTATTTATGTAGAGTTTCATCTTGCTTCCAAAATTCATTCAGGGACACCAGGAAAATTTCAACCAGGAGCATAAAAACCTACTGAGCAACAGAATTGAGTCATGTTACATCTTGCAAGTGTGCTTGGGAAATGGTGAGAGGAATATGATGCCCACACACTCACTTGACACATTTATAACATCTTATCCCATCGTGCAAAAATTGCATTGCACATCTCTGATCAAAACCCTAGTGTAGAAAACCATCAAAATATACAATGTTTTGTCCATGAAGTCACCATACAAGGGTGTCCCTAGATGTTCTTGGATGTACAGTTTTTCCATCCGAGCCTCAATTTTAGATTTATTGCAAATTTCAACTCGCTTCTCAAGGCCATTTAGGGACATCAGGCGAAAATTCAACCAGAGGCAGAAAAACCAATCCAAGCAACATAATTGAGTTATGTTACCTCCTGCAGGTACTTGGATAACATATGCCAACAAAGCTTTATAAGCTTTGTGATTATTATACCCATGATATGATTAATATGTTAAAAACTATATCTATAATAATATTCTTTTATCCATGTTTATGAGGGGATATTATCAAGCATGTTATATTAAATTTACTTTTAGATTACAATGTAAACAATTCATGAACTTGATTGAGAGATCAAAACCATGGTTAATATGCTCTTAAAGATATAGATTGAATAACATGTTATATATATATATATATATATAACAAATTTAGGTAAAAAAATGGTTCGAAGGGAATAGTATATGTCATAACATATTTTTCTTCACTTTATATATAATCACTGGGATGTCTATTTTTCCTTGCATCTACGTCTTGTTCTATTGTGATACGAAAATTTATGGTGTACATGTGTGAGTATGTGCACGGTTGTGGATACACTTTATATGTGTGGTTACTATCTATTGATGAGATGATGTTTATATTCATGGTCGGAAAAATCGTGAGAATGCATAAATTATCGCACTAATATTTGCAATATAACACAAAATATGCATTATGTAATGAAATTAATACTAATGTTTTAAATTGATTATTTTTTGTTGTTTGCAGAAAAATGGTGAAGATGACTCCTTAGATGATCCAGATTATGTTGTCAGCAATGTACTAGAGAAATATATTGCTAATAATGATGCAAATGGATCAGGTGAAAATGATGATGGATATGATGTTGGGGTAGATAAGGATGATGGGGATGAGGATGAGGATGAGGATGAGGATGATGATGATAATGATGATGATGGTATCCATTGATGCTACTATTGAGATTGTGGATGTTTATTGCTTTCTCCATGATACTAGACATGTATTGTTATTTTTGTGATGATCCAAGTTCATATTACATCCTAAGTCATTTTGATTTGTATGGTGGATTTATGTTGACATATAAACATTGATTACCCTTGATCATTTTGACATTTCTAGATATGGATATTAAAAAAGATGTTTCTTGTGATATTGGTATTTTCACTATATATATCATTCACTTGTTCTTTTAACCTCAATATGATGATTTGTATGATAGGTTATTGATGTGATGTTTTATAATTTCACTTCTTTTGATGAAAGATAATGGTGATGTTATCATTATTATATTGTAAATTCATATGTATTGGAAATTATTGATGATCTTTTTATGGAAAATTAATATATATATGAGTATGCTACTACTTTGGATAAATGTTGTATGTTTGTGTTAAATTTATTTATAAATGTTATGCAATTAATTTCAATAATGGTATCTACAATTAATTTGAATGTTTCATTATGTTATTTCAGAACTATAAAGTAAATGATATATGAGAACAATTGAAATGAATGAAATAATTATAATAATTTGATATAATAAATATATTAGCACACAATATTATATAGTTGTAGGTGTTAAATAGCAAGCCTAATGTGGTGCTAATAAGGAAGCAAAACATGAAGAAAAACTAGGAGATAAAATGGAAGTCCACTATGTCATAGATCTAGAAGCAACATTGGACACAAAACCTAGCGCTAAGTTGGAAGTCAATTTTGGTGCTATTTTGGACGCCAAAGTAGAAGCCAAACTAGAAGTTAAACTAGTGGCCAACAAAGAAGCACAATTAGATGCTAAATGGGAAGCTAAATGTGGCGTTCATGAGGAAGCAAAATAAGAAGAAATCCAAGGAGGTAAACAAGAAGAAAAATGTGGTGCTAGTGTGGGAGTAAAAATGAACGTTAAATTGGAAGCTAAAGTGGTAGCAAAACATGGTGTTAATGTGGACATTAATATAGATGCAAAACTAGGCATTAAAAATAATGCAACATTTGGTGCTAATGAGGAAGCCAAACATGGCGTTGATATTGTAGAAGAATAAGACGCTACTTTGGATGCAAAGCATGGTGCTACATAGGAAGAAAAATATGGTGCAATAATAGAAGAAATATTTCACACCATTTTGGTAGCAAACCACGATGCAAAAAAGGAAGCAAAAATTGGTGCAAAATGGGATGTTAAAGTGGTAGCACATATGGATGCAATATTGGATGCTAATTTGGATGCAAATATGTCGCAAATGTAGATGCAAACATAAATGCTAACATGGTGCTTTTAAGGATGCAAATATGGCGCTAATGGGGATCATTTAGGAAGAAAAAGAGTATGATCTCTAAGAACAAAAATAGGATGTTATTTAGAAAGCAAACCTCGAGGTTGTTTAGGAAGCGAAATTAGACGCTATTCTGGAAGCAAAAAAATGGGCGCAATTTTGGATGTCAGAAAGGATGCTATCTAGGAAGCAAAAAAAGACATTATTTTAGACTCTTTACGTTTTGTACATGACGCGTCCCATTTAGCGTCTACTTCGACCACTCAATGAAAAAATAATTACACTAAAAAGGGGTGCTAAATGGGACATTAATTCCACGATTTGTTGTAGTGTTCCCAATAACATTGGTTACTTCCTGGAACTTGCCCACTCCATTATGGAATGGGGTTGATAGGTGGATTTCCTCCTGGAGTGCTACCTGTTGGGGGTATGGGATTTACCTATAATTTGTGCTAGGAAAAGTTGGAGGATGACTTCCCGAGGCATTTCCACTAAACTGTGGAGCATAATACCAATTGGAATTACTATTCCATGGTCCATTGGCTCCTGCAGGAATATTAAGATTCCATGGTGAAGGGTTTCCCCCAAAAGTAGAACTTGGAAAAATGTTAGGTATACCATGAGGATTTTGGTTTACTCCTTGATTGTTTTAACCTTGATTAACCAAACCATATGGAAAATCGATATTTGGTAAGGCACACCCCCCAGTAGGGACACAGGGCTTCACTAGAAGGCAATATAATATTATGTTCAGTCATATTGCGGTATTAAATATTCATGAAAACCTAAAAATTATATTGCTTATATATTAAGGGGCAAAGTGTTTTTTTTTATTTAATGTAACAATACAAAAATACTTTGGGGTCTTTTTTATATGGGCGAGCTGACAAATATCCACCAAAAGGAGATGGAAGGATCACGGTCGGATGAGAAATTGGGTTGAGGCAAGGCTCAGGCTTACCAGTATGCAAGAAAATCACGTCTTGAGGCATGCTTGAGGCCATGGGTTTCGTGGTGAAGTGGGTTTCCAGTCGATCATAGTCGAGAGACAGTGGTCATTGATAACCAATTGTTACCAATAGCCTTGGAAGGCTCTAAGCCTTCAGGGCCTATTATAGGCCCTTGCTAGGCCTTGGGGGCTTGAATACCCAACCACTCATGCCTATCACAGTCCTTGGGAGGTTTAGTCAGCCTCCTAGAGCTTGTTACAGGCCCTGGGGGATTGGATACCTAGCCCACAACAGGCTTAGTTAGCGATTAGGGGACTGCAACATGCAATCTAAATGTTGTACTATGTGCATTGGCTCTAGTGACATACAATAAGTGATCTCCTATCTCTTCTTTAGACCATTAGATGTTGCAAATCATAATGATATGTGGTTGAGTAATTGCATTGTGGGTGAAGTAATGTGCATCCACAATATACATCGAAAGAAGCAAGGTGCATTGTAGAATACATGTGGGGTCATAAGAGGGGTATGATATCAATATACTAGGTAGAAATATAAAGGGGTATAAGAAATGTTAATGAAAAAATTGATACATACAATATCTAGTGAAAATAAGGGTTTTTTTAAAATTAGGAAGGCATATTGGGAGGGGGCTAAAAAATGATTTTGGAAGGTATTTTCCAATATTTATTGAAATTAGGGGTATTGTTTCATATGCCACGAACGAACGTGCTATGATAGTGGTTTATTGAGTGAAGCCCCTGTGAGTAGGGATCCCTGCAGACAAAGTGGATGTACTTCCGGGATTGGAACCTGAAACTGTACCAATCGGCACTGAAGTGCTGGTTGAAATTGTTCTAATAACATGTATACTAACTGTTGGGATTGATGTAGAATCCAAATTGAAAGTATTTCTACCTGCAAAAATTGTTTGAGGTTGTAATGATGTAGTCCCTTGTGCTCTTGATGAATCCATAGGGTCAATTGTTGAATTTTTCATATTAGTCCAACAACTAAAAAGATGATTAATGTAATCCAATGGCTCACTGATGTGAAGTACCACTGGGTCTGAAATATTTTTCAAAGGTGGGTTTAAGTGAGTAGCTGTGTTGTTCTCTAATGTTTCAATTCCAAATGGAGCAAGATTATCAACAATGTCTATGTTTTCTTTGTTAAGTGAAGTTTTAGTATTTTTTTGATGTTGTTCCTCTCTATTATTGTTAATTGAATCGAGAATTTGTTCAGTTTCCAAGTCACAAGGCTTGGTTTTTTGTATCCGTCTCTGTGATGTAGTGGGGCCTTCAATTTCTAGTGACTGACCTCGTTGCCATCGTGACTGGTGGATCGGGAGAGTAGCCACTCAAGAGAATTTGATAAAAGGATTTGTTTAAAATGGTATTCTTAATCACAAATAGAATCAAACAATACTATGTAACTCTAGACTCAAAATGGAAAAAGTGTCCACACAATAAAAAGGTCCTATGAATCCAAGCAAGCAGTCTACTTTTCCAAAGAACTAAAGCTCAGTGAAAAGTTGGATTAGAGGGCCTTCCAAAACTAGTAGCTACTGAGGGATATCAATCCTCAAATAATTACTAATAGCGAAGGTATGAGAAACAGTTACAATAAACTTTAATCACCATGGGTGCAAGTATGATTCTTGACCAATCACCCTCCCAAGGAGTAAAAGCTTCAAAGTCTGCCTTAGGTACTGCAATTCTCCCCCACTTACAATATCCTATGTGATATCCTAGGAACAACAACTAAGGTTACCACTTCACAATCGATGGTCGGGCAGAATAGTTCTAATTCTAGGACAAGTCTCATAACTAGGTATTCTATAAAAGTGATTTCAACCCGAGGACTTGTCACTTACATAGAATTCCGTGATGAGCTCATATCCCACTAAATAAGCAAGAGGGGGGGTAACACCCTTACTTATCCATATTGAACTCGTGCTTGATGCATGTGTTAGATTCACTTTCCCGACAAGCTTTTTTTCTACTAATGGATATAAACTCTCAATAATCAATGCCAGTTTCAAAAAATTTGTAGCCCGAGAGTGTTAACTCTCCAAGCCTAATCCAGGGAACTATCCTAACCTTGATGGTGATATCAAACTCAAATATTGGTTAGTTTTAGATTAAGCACCAATTTTAAGGGTACTTTGCTTAGTTTTAGGAGTGGAAGTGAAACTCGTGTTGTGTTTACTCGAAAATATGAACAAAACAATGCAATATGCTCACTACTCTGCCTTTCAATTCGATGAATATTCTAAACTAATGAAAAGTTAGAGGTTCATGTGGGCTTTTCAAACATGCAAATTTTCAAAATAGAATTAAAAGAAAACATTTTACAACATGCATAAAATGCTTTTCAAATGTTTGAATGTGTTTCCAAATCTAGTGGATTTTTGGTCATGCAAAATGTTTTGGTAGGTTTTTGATATTTAGGAATAGTTCTTATGAAATATGGTTAATTACATGGTAGGCACATTACAAATAAATACACGAGGGAGTAAAAATAAACTAAAAAAGTCTTATAAGGAAAAGCTTTCAAAAAATCAATGTAACCCAAATAAATATCTCACTTGAAATGAATCTAATTTTGTTACACGTGAGATCTACTTTCTCGTTCACAAGATCTCTCGAAAGTCCAATTGAAGAGGATATAGTAGCTCAAGAACTGTATGCGAAAATTCAAATATACTATGTTACAAGTGAGATCCACTTTCATATTCACAAGATTTCCCGAAATCCCAAGTGAAGAGGATACGGTGGCTCAAAAAGAAATTGCTTGAAAAATTAAATCCTAAACTATTACAAATGAGATCTACTTTCTCGTTCACAAGATCACTTGAAAGCCCAAGTGAAGAGGATACGGTGGCTTGGACACAACTTATCTCAAGAAAATCGACGACTAAAGCTACAACTTTCTCTAATTGTGCAAGAGAAAAATGAAATATTGTAGATCCAAAACAAAATTTGAGTAATTAAAGTTGTTTTCGGTTTTGGAGGGAAATTGTTTTCAAATTATCTCAATGTGTAATGTTCAATTTTTTGTTATTTTAATGCAAATATCTTTGTGAAATGTTTTCAAATAATATTTTCCTCCGTCATGACTGTGATTTGGTTTCTTGTTTCAAATAAGCATGTGTATGGGATTCAAAAATTAAAGGGCCTAAAGGTTCTTTAAACAATTATTTATGCTTTTCCAATTTTCATCATTTGCAAACTATTAATTGAATCAAAATTATTTAGGGATCAATCATAATATCATCAAACCAGGGACCTAAAAGCAAAAGATGACCTTAAACAATCATATCTACAAAAATTATAAGAAATGTTTTGAAAAAAGTCCCAACTTAGGCCATCCTTAAGGGTTTTGTAAGGAAATTTCAAACCAAATGCTCCCAAAATTTCCAAATTAAGTGGTAATTTGATCCTAAAAAGTTTGTAATTTCATGTGAAGGTCTGCAAGCACAAAAATTATGCCTTAAAGTGGCCCTAAAATAGTAAAATCTCACAACTAGTTTTGAGAATTTTTGTAAATTTGAACCAAAAAGGTTTAAAAATATTCCAAATATGAGCTAATTAGGTTCCATGTAAGGTTCAAAATGTTATATAAGGAAATACTAATCCAATGCAAGCAAAAAGAATCACAAAAGATGAGATAAAAGTGAGGAAACTAGCTCCAAAAATTCAAAACCCTCGGACGGCCCAAGTGCAAAAAATAGATCAATGCGGATTTATGAAGATGACACACCTTGTACACAAGTAGGGTGCATCAGTGATGCCCTTTTCTCACAAAAAAGGCGTGTCACTCAAAGGATGATGCTCTGTATGCACAAACAAGGTGCGTCAACTTTTCAAGATCAAGAAACATGGAAAGTCGAGCCCAATTTTCAAGATTTTTGGCCTTTTTAGTGTTGATTAAGGTCGGTTCTGGGCTTCTAAGGGTATTTAAACATGGTACATAGGTCCTATAACAGTTTTAAGGAAATATTTAATTAGATCTTTAAGGTTGAAACACCAACATTTTGAATAAATTTTCAAAATAAACCAAGCGGAGTTGCCAATCTGTTGATAGCAATTAGTGGTAGGAATGTGTCTAAACTAATTAGCTCTCTTACTATGAACTTGGTGAGATTCAATGACAGAAATAAATGCAATACTCATTCATTCTTTATATATTTCTATGTAATTTTCAAGAAAATAGAAGAGAGGATGAGAGTAGAATACCTCTTGAAGCTAGCCACTTGAAAGAGATCCCCTTTCCTGAGCATCCATGGCCTTTAAGCCTCCATTTGTAGTAGCTTGATAAGTTCTTACCTCTAGATTCTATCTCTAAGAACTTGAAAAACTTTGCAAAACTTGAAATCTATATACCAAACTTGAATTCAAAACTAGATCTAAAACCTAAATTCAAACACAAATTTGGTGGGGGGGTGAATTGCATCATATTGAATTGAGGAAAATAAATACTTACAACCTTGTTGCTGGAGGTGAATACTTCGTCATTTCCTTTGAGCCAACCTTCTCCATCCTTGAATTTGATTCTTCAAGAGATTTGTTGAAGATGAGCTTTCCAACCTTAAAATCCTTCCACCGTGCCTTTACTCTCACTTTTTGTCTCTTCTCATGCCTCAAATTATTTTCTTTTATAGCATTAGGAAATGGGAATTCATGATTCAACTTTCAATCTGGGATACTACATTTTCTTGATTTTTGAATATTTTCACTCAAAAACCCACTTTTCCATTATTTTAAGGCTTTTGACATTAATTTCCAGGATTTTTAGGACAATTAATACACCTTTTATGTATTCTTTCCACTCTAGGAGTTGTAGAAGCTAGGTTTTGTCCTTTTGAGTGGTCTTAGACTTGGCCTCTTTAGGGAAACCTTTGTCTTCACAAACTTCTTCCTTTGTGGAAGCGGTGGTCAGATGAGACATTGAAGCTCTCAATTGTTCCAAATTTCTAGTCTTCATGTTGCGGGCGAATGGTAAAATGTGCTTCCGTCTTCACTTGTTAAGGATGTTAATTTGATTGTTAACAATCTATTACTATTACTAATTAGTTATTAATAATTAAATGTGTATATTATTAATGGTAATTACTAATTAATAATAATAATAATTACATGTAATTAAATGTAACAATACATTTAATTATCAATAACTAATAAGAAATAGTAATACATACATACATATATTTATAACATAAATTTTTTTACTTTTGTCATGGTCTCATTTTCGTAAACTTGACTTGGTCATGGTTTTTTTGGGCCCTTGGTAATGGGCCATTGTATTGCTTCTGAATAAGCCTATTTAAAGGTTTCCAAGATAAACCTTCTTTGTCATTGTGGGTGATTGGTATAATCATTATGTTTATTATATTATTTTTATTATTATATTTTGAAACTTTTTATTTTTGTATTATAGGAAAAATATGAGAATTCAATGTTTCATAAAGTTATTATAAATGTTATTAAAAAAAAAACTATTATTATGACAGGTAAAATTAATATTTAAATGTCAAATGAAAGGAAATGTTAAAATTAAAACGTGATGCCAAATTTCAACCCTAGTTCCAAGTATAAGAAATTGTGTAAACCGTGAGTAGTTTTCCAAAATCAACTATGGTTTAGGAGATTTCAGTGATTCCTCGACTGAATCTACCCTAAGCCGTATAAAACCTAGATTTTTTGGATTTTTCTCAAATTTGGCAAATTAGTATTTTGAGCTTGGGGACTCGGTTCCTTCCACCCAAGCAATGATTTCTATGTATAAATAAGACCTCACGGGATAAGTATGACCATGACTATCATTACTTTGTAATAGAAGAGAAGCTTATGAGCACCTGTTTTGTAATTTGAGTCTTTATGAAATAGAGTGAGCGATTTTCTATGAACTTTGGCACACCATCTCAACATAAATTGTTCTTCTCCAACTAGCATTAACCAAATTGGGAAGGCCCCCCCAACCTGGTAACAATCTACTCTTTCAATTATTTGTTTAGATTGTTATCTTGTTCAAATTCATTTTAGTTTGTTCAATTATTTTGTAACAATTCTAGTATGATTTCTATTCAGATTTTGTATGAGTGCAATTCAATTTAGTGATATGAATTTATATTTATTAGATACTCAAGATTGATTCTTCACTTGTATGAAATTTCATTCATATCAGTAATTATGTTCATCACTTCAGTTTTGTACAGAATCATTGCTCTGTTTTGTATTTTGGTATGTTCTAGCGTACTCACCACCAACAATTCAATACACCCATTGTGCACTTAAACTACAGAGTTTCTACTTGTTAATATCACCCCAAATTATGACTTAGCACATTCATAAATTTGATTTAAAGAAATCGATCTAGATGTTATGTTCTTATTTGTCGTTTCTCCAAAAATTCACATTTACAAGCTACAGTCATGACTCCTCTAGATTTGTTGCATTTTGACAATAATTTCCTCCTTTAATTTGTTGTGATTTCACCATAGATCAACCTCAATTTATCATCATTATTAGTGTGGTTCCTTTCTACTCTGATTCAATTTCTAAACACTCCTTCAACATTGTTTAATAAAGTTCATATACACCATAGGTCAACCTCAATTTATCATCATTATTAGTGTGCTTCCTTTCTACTCTGATTCAATTTCTAAACACTCCTTCAACATTGTTTAATAAAGTTCATATGTAGCTGAGAATGAAATTTGTATAAGTTTAGTTGCTAAGTGTTTATTCCTTTATAAAACAAAAATATAAACCAAATTCCTCCTTTCTATTTGTTGATTGTCTCTAGAATTGTATCTCTCGTATCTCTGCACATTAATCTGATATCACTCATCAATTTTCCAAATCCATCCTCATTCCCTCATCCTTAGGTTGGCCGAGTCTTTGCTTTTAAAATATTGACTTATGTATAATTAAACTCTACCATATAAAACACAATTTGTTCCATTAATAAATCATTCACTTCTTTTAATGATTGCATAATCGTATTAAATTCACATATAAAGACTGAATGTCGAAGTGAATCCATCCCTTCTCCATTCTCAGAACCATTTTCTCTCTCTCTTTTTTTTTTTTAAGATTTGTTGGTTTTGATAAATATCATCATTGCATCGAGTGAAATTAGGTGCTCTACAGCCTAGTATGGGGGAGATGTTGTAACATTTGTGATGTAACAAAATAATTAAAAAAATTCATGTCAGCTCATAAAATAAAAAATTATGGAAAGTATTTAAAAAAAAATCCATGTTGGTTCATAAAATAAAATATTATGAAAAGTAATTAAAAATAGATGTTCATTTATAAAATAAAAACTTAAAACTTAAACCCGGATCTATCAATCAAGAGAAATCAAATTTCTTAAATTTAAATTTTAAAAAAAAAATACACCTCAAGAAATTGGATCCCTCTCAATGCTTAATAGATACGGGTTTAAGATGGATCTATGCTTGTTTGTACAAAACCTTTCAAGAACAAAAGACAAATAATCACTCTTTCCTCATTTATTCTTTTAAGTGTTTGGCATGTGATTGTGCAAGTGTTTGTCATTCTAAAGTTCAAAGTATATTATTTTCCCTTATGTATCTTACTCTTTGAGTTATATTCATTGTATTTTGATTTCATCATTGTTCTCTATGTGTGTGGTGTACTAATTTGAAGAGCAATCTTTGAGTCTTAGTTGCATTTATCTACATGTTTCAATCTTGTTTTAGAATTTACTTTCATTTGTTTTCCTTTTTATTTGCTTTGATTTGGTTTTCCCGTAGCATAGTTAACCACTATAAGGATCTATCTCTAGAGATAGTATCTTGCAATCCAGTGACAAGCTGAGTCATGTGGTGTTAGTTTGTTTTGTTACTTAATTTAAGTTTACTTTCATTTATTGCATTTAAATTTTGAAGTGTGTTTAAAAGTAGTTCGTTGGAATTAGTAGTTAGATTAGGCTAGATTAGTTCTGATTTCACATTTCTTATGCTTACACCTCTACTTTATGAAATCCCATTCAATAATTTAATATCAATTATTTAACACATAATTTAGCCGACAGTTAGTTACATATTTGATCTATAATTAGTTCTAAATAATTACACAATATTTTATTCACCAATGTAGAGTCGTGGAAAGACAAAGGAGACTCTGTATCCGTTGATTTGCATCATTGTGTTGGAACACACATATGGGATACCCATATCTTATTGATTATCAAGCACCATGCTACATTTTCACCATTTATATGGTTGTTGGGTTCAGATAGAAACTACAATTGGTGGAGATCTCATTAGTTGGAACTGTTGTCGGACCCTAATGCCTAATAAAATAGAGAAATACCCTTAGTAAAAAGTGAATATCGATGAAACTGTAATGGTCACTCATTTTTTCATTTGTCTATCAGAAGATACACGAGCAAGATTGTTTGACCCATTACCACATCTTGCACCTATTACTATATAGTCAATTTAGATCATTAACAGTACCCAACCCCAAGCAATATCACTAAACTAGTTCAATGTAAGGAAATAATTCACACCTAGATTTTATTTTGTGAAGCCACCGAAGAATATTAAAGGGCATTAAGTGCGTGTTAAGAAAATTTCAATTAGAAGATGTGGATGTTGTATATTCCCTATACTACTACAAGGTCCCTTTCAAGAATACTATGGATACATGCACCTGTAGGAGGATACAGTGGAAGATGATATTATTTTTGTAGCCAACATCCAAGCCTATAAAAATCCATGAGAAGTCGTGACCTTTTTCTATTATGGGAGTTATGAGTTATTGTGGCTACTTGCTTATAGTAGTTATGGGCATATATGTTAGAACCTCATTCTTATCCCTGAGAATTGCATTTTGGGTCTCATCTAGCCTAGTTGGAGAAAAATATTTATGTTCTTGAGTTGTAGAAAGATTGTTGTTGGGTAGTTGCAGAAGAATTGCAGGTGGTTGTGGAAAAATTTAGTGTCAGAACTCCAATATTTTGTTGCAGGATGTGGTGGAAATTTTATGGTCCATTCCAGAACTTGTCTCTATAATTATGGATAGAATCCAGTATTAGCTATATTTTTCCTCAATTTTAATGTTTGTTGAGAGATCGATTTAGCAGGATCATGTAATCAGTTGTGAGGAGTGTGGTAAATAAACACTCGATGTGACTACTAGTTCTAGATCTTGTTAGACTTGTTTTAGCTTGGGATGATTATTCTTAAGTGTAATTATCAATCTTGATCACCCTCATAGTTGCATTATCTTATCAGCAAATGGTTTGTTTTGGAAGTTGCATAATGAGTTTATGACCAACAATTTCGATCTCACCCAATGAATAGTTATGAGTACATCTAGTTAGTGTGAGTCATGCATTTGAATCAAAGGATATATGATTGGATTAGGATAGTTGTAGGATAGGTGTATTTTTGGTGAATTTTTCATCAAGTTAAACCTCATATACAACAACTATTCCTATTATAATTGGAGGTTTCCTAGGATAGTAAATAATTTCTAATGTAAGTGGAGATAGTGGAGCATTTATTACCCACCTCCACTAGGTATAGGATAAATAAAGGGCTTGAGAGGTCATTGAGATATCATGTTTTGTTAATATTTTGTGTTGAAACCCTGTTTTGAGTTATTGAGTAGTTGCAAGTTCATAAATAAAGGTCAAGGAGGGAGTTCCACAACTCCCTTACCTGCCATCAGTAAGGGAGGCATATGTAATCATTATTTTTATAATCAGTAAATCAAATGTAAGCTAATTTCATATTTAGTATGTCTTCATTTCATGTTATTTTATTGTTAGTTATTGTTGAATGTTGTGTAATCATTAACCTTGTTGATGTGTTATGTAGTTAATAGTTAGTTTTTATTAATAAATTATGACCTTCGGAGAAAAGATTCCACAAACACATTGAAAAACTAGTACACATTGCTAAGGATTGAAGATCTCATAAACTAATTGAAGGATCCAAATATTAAAAAAAAAATGATATAGCTTCTAAATATTATTAGGAATGTATAAGTAGTAATGAGGCTTAGAAGAAACTTTCAAAACCATGTATGGGTTTTATGAGTGGCTCATGTCATGCTTTCTAGCCTTAATCTTTATCAACATTCATGAGAATCATTAATCATAATATTTCTTCCACATATGTGTAATTTATAGTGCTAAGTTTGGATGACATATATGTTTAAAGTAGCATGAACTTCTTTGAAAATATAAATTGCAAGTTAAAATAGAGAATTCATTCATTGGGAAAACTCCCATTCATTATTTTGGTGTTTTAACAACCATACTACTTTGCATGGAATTGCAAGAAAGATCCTTGGTTATGTTAGCATAAAGAAGTTATATCTTCCTAATTTGATCCATTGGATAGGAAGCATTGGCCCCATCTAGTGAAAGGTTAGATCTCATCTCTCCTGTGGAATTCATTTATTATAGGGACCTTGGATTTTTGAATACTCAAGCCTAGTTTGAGGCCTTAGAATAAGATATTTGATTTGATAATTCCATGGAATATCCATATTTTTCTATTGGTTAATATTTTGGGTGTCCTTTGCATTTATAGAACCCATGGATTCAACACCCTAGGTTGTTTTTAACATGTGGCTTCAAAAACTATAAATTTTGATGGAGTTTGAACATTGTTGGTAATGATGAGTAGTGGGATCCTAGATTGGATTATGAAAAGATCGTCTTTCGATGACATTGGACATATCCTTTAGATTAAATTTGAGGTCTAAAATGGGCCTCCTAAGGAAAATAATAAAATAATAGTTGAAATAATGAAATAATATTTAAAATAATAAAATAATATTTATTAATTTTGGAGGAAGAAAGAAAAAAAACTACTTTTTTTGTTCGTATTTTCGACATATCTCCTTGTTGTTTTACTCAAATTTCAAGCAAGAGCACTCGTTGGATGCAGAATTAAATTTCGCATCCAATGAGTAACCACACTGCATACTTTTGATGGACCTCGTTGTGCCAAAAAAAAAGAAATACCTGGAAAAACGTGATGATGATGCCATCATCACGTTTTTTCAGGTATTCCTTGTTTTTGGGGCAATAGGGTTCATCAAAAGTATGCAGTACTCATTGGATGTCTAATTTAATTCCACATCCAACGAGTGCTTCCACTCAAAATTTGAGTAAAAAAGTAGGGAGATATGTTGAAAATACAAACAAAAAAATAGTTTTTTTATGACAAATATCTCAATTCAACCATTATGGTTGAATCATTTTAATGATATTCTATTGGATCTTGAATTCTAACTCATCAAGAAATTATGATGGGCTCGTTTTCTTATAAGGCCCATTTTAGACCTCAAATTTCCTCTAATTTGAAGGGTTTTCTCTCTTGAGTCTAAAGAGTATATAATAGGATGAAATTTGTTAGCAATAGGACTATATTTAAATCTATCATATTTCATGTTGAATGGATATTAGATACTCTCTCTGCCAATGCTAAGTCATAGACACATCCAAATCAAGTTCAATCCTAGAATGCATCAGGTGTTCCATAGTGACATCTTGGAGGAAGTTGATGTATTTATTGGTTATTGTATTCCATATGCATTGGTTTAAGAATCTAATCAAGTTGGTTGAGGGTGAGTGTAATGTCCTTGCATTGGAGGAGGTAATGCGAAACCATGATCGATAATTCAAGTGGTCTAAGCAAATAGTGGTAGTCTATGATGGAGGTGATAGAACTAAATGGAAGAAGCTTTGAACAATCTCATGGATGGAAATATTCACCTAACTATTGAGTGACTTGGGAAAATCATTCAACAAACATGGAAAATAAATGATGGTTGCCATGAATTGACCTTCTTATAGAGGTTGCATAAGTATTCATGAATATTTCGAATAAATGCAATGCTTGAAGCATTTTGGAGAGAATGCATACCCATGTGGGGTAAAGGTTTCTTAGTTCATACGCATAAGATGTCAATAATAATGCATGAGGCATGTGTTCCATGGTTTAGGGGCTATGTGCACCCCATGAAGTACGAAAGATGTTGGAGTAACAAGATCGTCAATAAAAAGGGATTTAGCTAGATCACCTTGTTCATAATTCAACGAGACAATTGGAAGTAACTAATAGTTTTTTGGGTAGCATGATGGCCATGTCTCTTCTTTTCTGTGGAGATTTTAGTAAGCCATCGCGAGTAGGGGGGGAATTGTTGCACACCTCTCCTATTTAAAGCTGAGGTTATGAGACTCTAGGAATCATGAAGTTGGAAATTCATTAAATTGTGGAGAGTATTTTAAGTGAAGTTTCAAGGGTTTTGTACTTGAGTGGTGCAATTGAATTTAACAAAGTTCTTAGGGAAATCTATAAGGAAAACTTACACAACTTGGCAAGTGGCTAAGGCATGTTAGAGATATTTTGAGATTGTTGTTGAAGAACAAGATCTACAAGAGGCAAAATTACAAGTTCTTTAGGGGTTGGTTTCTTCAAGTGGAGTGGCACTAAGGTAGGTGTACCTTAGTCTATTCTTACATTTGTGAAAAGAGTAATAGGAACTAGCTAGACATCCTTGTGTTCTCTTGTTGTTGTATAATTCTCCATAATAAAAGTTAAGCCATCATGTTAGAAAAACAGGATCGCAGAGCAATAACAATAAACATAAATGCAAATATAATCACACACACATTACAAGAGAGACATAGATATATCGTGGTTCACCCCAAGATGGGCTACATCCACACTGAAGTTACCAGTCCTTATTATTATACCATCCAGCAAAGTGAAGGGATACAACCTGCAACACAGACGCTGCACTTCCTCTTCACTGTCTCATAGTCTCTCTTCACGATATCAGAGATCTTTACAATGCATAATACATAATACATCAACCCTAGCCATGTTACAATGTCTTTCTTTTATAAGGGAAATACAATGGGAAAATACCACGGGTTACCCAAAACCATGGGCCCGAAAACTGTTGGCGAAAACAGCCCACCCCAAGGTAAGGGAATGAGTGTACAGTCCTTTGAGGTGCATGACTGAGACAATATCATCTATGAGACTGGAATATTTGGCTCCACAACCAACAATATCCCACTTGGAGACTAATCACAACAACTCCATCGCTGTTGTACTTGATGGACCTTGGACTTGGCAACTTTCTCATCTTCACCTTCATGCTAGAAGGCCAACTGAAACTGAGCAGAAACTCAGTTTCTCTCTGGTCACTACCTTTGTGAACATGTCTGCAGGATTCTGGATAGTATGTATCTTTTCTAGCTTCTACAGTTCATCTTCCAGAACAGAGCGTATGAAACGGTACTTGAGTTGTATATGTTTAGTCCTAGAATGGAATGTTGAGTTCTTTGCAAGATGAATGGCACTCTGGCTATCACTATACAACCTACTATCCTTCTGCTTCTTACCCAATTCCTCCATCAACCTCTGCAACCAAATCATCTCTTTACTAGCCTCCGTAACAACAACATACTCTGCATTTGTTGTTGAAAGTGCAACAACCTTCTGTAGTTTCTAAATCCAACTTACTGTTGTTACACCTACAGTAAACACATACCCTATGATGCTCCTCCTGCTATCCTTATCACCTGCAATATCTGCATCAACATATCCCTATAGAATAGTGTCTGAACCTCCAAAACATAATTCCTGAGTGGTAGTACCTCTCAAATACCTGAGAATCCACTGTACTGCCTTCCAATGTTCTTTACCTGGATTGTTCATATATCTACTCACAACTCCCACTGCTTGTGTAATATCTGGTCTTGTGCACACCATGGTATACATCAAGCTGCCAACTGCTGATTGATAGAGAATATTGGACATGTAATCTGTCTCTTCCTGTTTCTTGGGACACATTTCCTTATTTAGACTGAAATGGATGGCCAAAGGTGTACTTACTGGTTTTGCATTCTGCATTCTGAACCTCTCCGACACCTTTTGTATGTATTCACTCTGAGACAATGTCAATTTGTGATTTTTCCTGTCTCTCGTTATTATCATACCAAGGATTTGCTTTGCGGCACCCAAATCCTTCATCGCAAATGAATTAGATAGCTTCCTTTTGAGTACATTTATATCCTACATGTTAGACCCTGCGACAAGCATGCCATCCACATACAATAACAAGATAATATATCTTTCATTGTCTAGCTTCTTGAAATAAACACAGTGGTCAGAATGACATCTATTATAACCTTGTTCTGTCATAAACCTGTCAAATTTTAAATACCACTACCTTAGAGCTTGCTTCAAGCCATACAAACTCTTTTTCAACCAACATACCAAGTTCTCATTACCTTTGACTTCATACCCTTGTGGCTGTTGCATATATATCTCTTCCTCCAAATCCCCATGGAGAAAGGTTGTTTTTACATCTAACTGTTCAAGATGCAAATATTCTACCTCCACTAGACTTAAAATAGTCCTAATTGAAGTCATCTTAACAATAGGAGAAAATATTTCATCAAAATCTATACCTTTGTTCTGTGCAAACCCCTTTACAACAAGTCTGGCCTTGTACCGCTTATTGCCTCCTTCTTCTTCCTTCAACCTGTAAATCCTTTTGTTTTGTAATGCTCTTTTACCAGCAGGCAACTGAACCAATTCCCAAGTCTGGTTTCCTACCAATGAGTCCATCTCCTCATTCATGCCTTGCTCCCACTTCTTTCTAGTTTCCACCTGCATTGCTTCTTCATAACACTCTAGTTCACCAGCATCAGTCATCAATAAATAATACATTGAAGGAGAGTATCGTTCAGGGAGTCTACTTAACCTGGTAGATCTTCCGCAGTTGCAGGAGTTTGAGGTACTTGCCGCTATTCTTGATTTTCTGGCACCTTTGGAACTTCATTTTCTTTAATTTCATCAAGTACTGTGTACTCTGTGTTTTCCTTTTCCTGTTTCTTTCCCTGCAACTAATATTTATACATGACCTTTTCATTGAATATGACATTTCTACTTCTAATTATTTTGTGATTTTCATAATCCCATAAACGATAACCAAAATCATCAACCACATATCCAATAAAGGTACATTTCTTGGATTTAGCTTCAAGTTTTGTTCTATTTTCTTTTTCAATATGGACAAATGCTTCACAACCAAACGTTCTCAGAAATGAGTAGTTTACCTTTTTATCTGTCCATGCCTCCTCTAAAATACCACCATCCAAAGCACTTGAAGGTCCTCTGTTTATTAAATAAACAACAGTATTTATAGCATCCACCCAAAACTGTAAGGGAAACCTTGCATGCAGTCTCATACACTTTGCACGCTCCATGATTGTTCTGTTCATCCTTTCTGACACACCATTTTCTTGTGGTGTTCCTAGGACTATCTTCTCTCTACAAATACCATGGTATGAATAGTAACTATCAAACTTCTTGTCGCAGTACTCACCTCCATTATCAGATCTGAGACACTTCAACCTTTTTCCTGTCTCATTCTCAACCAAAGCTTTCCACTTCTTAAAAGTAGCAAACACATCAAATTTCTATCTAATGCAATAAACCCAAGTTTTCCTAGTTGCATCATCAATAAATGTAACATAATAATGAGAGCCACTAAGAGATTGTACCTGAGTTAGTCCCCATACATCTGTATGCACTAGCTCTAACTTTTCATTCTTCCTCTGTTTCCCAACCCTGAGAAATATGACTCTCTTATGTTTTCCATAAACATAGTTCTCACAGAATTCCAAACTTACCTGCTTCAAATCTGGCAGCAACTTCCTTGGGTGGAGAATTTGCATCCCCTTCTCACTCATGTGGCCAAGCCTATGATCAGGGAAACTTTTAGGGGTGAAATTTAGCCCAAGGGCGAAATTATAGGGGTCACAAAAAAATTGTGGGCGAAATTTTAATATAGAAATAATTTTTTGAAATTTAATAAATTAGTCCCATATTTATTAAACCTAGAAGGGGGGGAAATCTATTAGCCAACTCGACGAGAGCATGACAGATTAATTTAGCCCTGTGAAATATAGGTGAAATGATGAGTTCGCCCCCATATTTCCCGTAATGGAGGTGAAGAGCAGTTGGGTTCGCCCCAATTTTTCATTCATGGAGGGAAGAGCAGTCGGTTCGCCCATATTTTTCATTCATGGAAGCGATTAGCAATTTAGTCGCCCCGATTTTTCATTCATGGAAGCGATTAATAGTTAGTTTGCCCCCGATTTATGGACCATAGGGAAAAGTGTAGTTAGTTCACCCTTGATTTGAGGTAGATATGGACCATAGGGTTTCTGGCCGTCCATATTTTATGGTCAATAAGAAATTCAATGGTTTTCGCTCCCATATTTTTTAGATTCATATTTTTTTATTCCAAATTGGTCCATCTTTGGGAAAAACATGGAACAATCCAGTCAAATGGAGACATTTTGTTAGATGAAGGTTTTTTTAATTCCAATTTGGTCCATATTTGGGGAAAACATGGAACGATCCAGTCTAATGGGGACATTTTTTCCTCTATATAATGTTGTAAGAGTCACCAATTCACCCCGCAAAAACACACATGAATAATCATCATATCTTTGCATGAAGCTTGACATTGGTTGAGTGGAAAGAAATTTGACAGCGGCTAACAGGATGAGTGGAAAATCGTTGCATTTGTTCAAGGTTCCTTGCTGTGTGCAATCTTTAAAGAGGTTAGTTTCCATAGAACTTGATATTATTTAGCGAACTTTATGTGTCTGTCATTCAAATTTGTGTTTCTCAACTTTTATATCTCCTTCCAGGCATATTCATAATACATATACGAATTTTTTCCATGCTACCCAAACAAAAAGGTTGTGTTGTTGATTTGACTATACAACAATGACATATGATATTAGATACATGATGTAAGACCTATCCTAAACCTATCCTAGGACCTAGAGTGGTCGATTTGATATGATGCAATCCTATCCCAATAAAATGCAGAGCACAAGGAATAACTTTGGTATCTCTGTCTCATATCCTCTACCGTATAACTTGTGAAATACTTAGAGTAAGTCTGTTCCCATAACAGTCATCTATTAGGGGTAATGAATCCGTTATTTTATATACATCTTGATATTCTTGGTTAAAATAATGTTTATTCATTTTTCTTTATTCTTTATTTCCATGCACAAATAGGGGTAATGAATTCATTATTTTATATACATCTTGGTTAAAACAATGTTTATTCCTTTTTTTTATTCTTTATTTCCATGCACAAAAATTCACAAGCTAAACCCATGCATAAAATATTATAGATTATCACCATTATCAAAACCATGTTTCATAGTAGTGTCCAATCACATGTAACCTTATTTATACTGAGAACATTGGTGATTCTATTAGTATTACAGTGCCCTGGAAAATAAAGATTAGACCCTAAAATTATGACATGCCTTATGACCCGCTAGTGTGTGAAGGCTGCTTACTAGTTGAAAGCATTAGAGGAGTTTCACCTATTGTTTTTTAAAAATGTTCAAACCCAACTTAGGGAACTATAGGAAAAATCAAACTGAGAATTTTTAAAATGAGAGGAATGGTTTCTCTTTTTACCAGATTCTTTTGATTATTTCTCATAATATTGTTATTAATTTTTCCCCTTGTCAATAATAATAAGGGTTACCCATCAATCTCTCAAAACAACTTCTTCCCCCTTCTATCTTATTTATGAAGAATAAAGATGGGATTATCAGTCTGTGTATTGACTACAAGTTGTAGAATCAAGTCATAGTGAAAAAAAAAGTATCCATTGCCTCAAATCGATGATAGTCTTATTTGCTGCCACTAATGAGTTGTTTCACAAATAACCCAATTTTGGTGCCCTGTGCATGTGTATAATGGAGATTGATGAGTATTAAGGTCCTAGAATCAAATGGTAGCCTTGGAGTGGTAGCATTGGGTCCATAGTTGTCAGAACATATGGAACACCCTAAAAATGAGAACATGTCCTTATGTTTGTTAGATTTCCATCCAAGTTTCTAGCTACCTAGAGATTATCCCATGCCCAACTTCGTGTTGTAATGGGATGTTCTATAACCTTTGTTGGATCTACAAAAAAAGACATCATTAATTTTAGTACTTTTCAAAGAGGATATTGCATCCTCATTGTCAACATTCATCCCAAACAGATCTTTAAGAGTGTTGTCAACAGTATTTGTTGAAAAGAAATTACTTGCAACAAAAAGGCATCATGAGTACGGCTTTAAAAAATTTATTCAAAATGAACACTCCTCTCAATTAAAAGTTGATTAGTGGATGGGTTGAGGAGATGATAAACCTTCACACCATATGGATATCCCACACATATTCTAGGTTGACTTTCTGATTCCATGGCTTTGTATTTCTCTATAGGAATGTGGAACCATGTTAGAGAAACAAACACTTTAAAGTGCTTGATGGAACTTGGTTTCTGATGAAATGACTCCCTTTAACACTTTATGAGATATTATGTTTTGGATATAATGGGCATAATTAATGCCTTTTGACCAAAACCTCAAAGTGTTCAATTTAAACTACCACATGCAATTATGCAATTCAGACTTCAAAGTGGCATTTCCTTCAATGATTTGTTCTGGTTCTTTGGCACACCATTTTGCTGAAAAGTATATGGGAAACTCTATTACAACTGATTGACTTTAGTGGATCAAAACTACTCAACATTGTCGTTCACATATTCCCCTCTCTTGTATCTATGCAAAATTTTATTGAACTTTCCCTACTACTCTACAAGGAATTTAATGTCTAAAACTGCTCAAAGACCTCTAACATTTTCTTGAGAAAAAATAGCTAGGTATGCCTTGACTAGTCAACAATGAAATTCAAGACATATTTGGCTTTAGCTATGGATGGTTGAGTAATAGGCCCATCAAATATCTATGAACTATATTGTAATGAGGTAAATTGTCTTCTCCAATAAAATTCAATTGATCCCCACGAACTTCTATTTTGTAGAGTATTCTTCTACTAGACTGAATTTCTTCTTTGTGTTGCTATGATCTCCCACTCAGTTTGGTGTCCTTTCTTATTGGCTAGCGGGATCTCAGAAACACACAAAGTCTTAGAAATACTACCACGAAATGTTGTAAATGACTGTCCCTTAAAGCTGCTTTGCATACTGTCTCTCATCCATTGTTGTCAAGTTTCTAGAGAAGTCTTTAATGAAACCCGAGCTTTGTCGAAGCTAAAAAATCCCAACATTTTTGCTGAATCTTGGGCCTGTTATTTTTGTTGCTATTCTTTTTTTGGAAATTTCTCAAAGAAGTAGATTATTAAATTTTTTCAAAAAAATGTTGGGCTAGTAACTTTTTGCATATAAATTTCCTCTTTATCCAACCAATATGTATCACTCAACATTACTTACAGTGCAAATATTTCCTTGTATCGCCCACGCATACATGTATTTTGCAGTCCACTAGACTCGAATAACCCTAAGATAGTGATTCTTTGTGTAGAATTTTATATTGGAACCGTTAGGATCTTTAATAATTTCATGGCTCCCACACTTATGAATAATAGTGGAGAAATTCATGATCAATGGGGTATGTACATATGGTTCTCTAGTTAGTATCTCATAAAGGAGAATTATATGTGGTTGAGGGTTATTACTGTGCAACATTATAGGCACTGCTTATCCCTTAGACCACCCTAATCATCAATTCTGTGCATTTCTTATCCCTTATATATCCCTAATCAACAATTATGGCCATGCAAATAGGCAGATATAGGACAAATTAGTGATTTCTGGTGTAAATTTTGACCAGAAAAGCAGTTTTGGGTGCACTTAGACCTCCAAAATAGTGGCAAACAGTCATGACAATTACTTCAAATCATCACGAAGGGATTCTCAAGAATTATGGGCAGTATGGTGTCAATCTAAGACACCATTTTAGCAAATAGCATTTTAGCATGTTCCATACCCTTATTGGGGACTAGTTCCCTATTATTGGAAACATTACCTAGTTCCCTAGTTGCCAAACTAATCATAAGCTACAAGATGAAATAATTGACCTTATTAACAATTTTATTGACATGATTCTAGATAGGTTCTCATAGCCTTTTTTCTAGAAGTGGATTATGCTAAGTAGGGTGGAGTGCATTGAATTGGTTCAGATCCAGTATACCAGAATTAAACAATAGAACCTAGACTGAACTGTCAGGACTCCCATCTAAACAACCAATACTTGCTAGTGTCCTCTGATTTTACAACCATGGAAAGATCCACAATCTCAATTGCATAAGTTTTCTTTTTACAGATACTTGAAAGAACCATTTGACTTGGGCCATCTTGATCAAGTCATCCCCAGAAAGGCATGATCCTTATGGTGGCATATCATCTAAACACTAGCAGTTCTAATACTACACTGAGAAACTTATGCACAAGTGTAACCAATTTATGTAGCCCAAATCCCTAATCCTGGTTGGGTAAATTTTACCCAATTTGTTTTCCATAGATTTTGTTTCACTCATGGCCTCTCAAGATTCAACTCTTCTTGATTACTATCCCCAAGCATTTTTTAACTTTCTCTTTGGAGGAGAAACCTTCAATATTCTTCCATTGACTTTGAGGTTGGAAGAGGTGTCACTATGCATGGAAGATATATTTGGAGTCCTTAATTTGAATGGAATTACTGAGTTGGCTGGTATATTATCTCCAAACAATGCAACTTCTTTAGCAATTTTCAACAACACTCTTCTTCACAATTTCTCCCAAATACATTCTAGAGATTAGCTTTTCAAAGATCTGTTCAACAGGATTAAACTTTTGGCATCAAAATCTGTCATATTCTATGATAGGAAGATGAGAGGACCAAAAGTTACTCTATTCTATGTTGATAATCATGTTGCTATATTTTAGTATATCTCCTTGCCATTTTGGGATTACATCTGCACCTAACAGCAACCATGATCTTAGTAGCTGTTACAACAACATGGCACAAGTTGTGACTCACGTGATTGACTGGAAGAAGGTGACATTGTTGTCATTGTCACATTCATGAATAGAATCTCGGTTTAGTTCCAAAAGCATTGCTACATTTATGCACTAGAGTTCCCTGGTGTGACTTGAAACTTAGTCGAGTCACCAAAAGGCATATGGTTTGGTTAAGTTTGGTGAATGCCTTGTGCTTTTACAACTTGATCAAGCACATTGGGGACAAGTATTTTTTGCCCTTGCATCTAGAAGGAATTGTGTAATCACTTGAACACTGTACAAGAAAAATGCCCTCTATTGTGGACCATCCATCTCCTGCTATATTTTGGTTTGTTTTAAATATTCTTGGAAACATGGAACAACTAAGTTCACTTTGCATGTAAAAATAGACTCCCAAAGAGTGTTCACACATTATGCTGCATAATTAGAGCACCTATATGGCATATCTCAGCTTGCCAAAAACAATGAATTGTTTCTTTCAGAATCAAAAGTTAAAACATGTTTCTTCTAGATATACCTGTTTGTGTTTTTGTAAAAGTATTTTCCCCCACATCTTTATGTGTCCATACCCAGTAATATGCCAAAAGTTATGCCTATATGCCAAACACTATTGGTATGAGTTTAAACGTTGTTTTCTTTTTGTAAAGAATGTGACATGTTCTTTCATACTTCATACATTATGAAACATGAGCCCTACTCCCCTCTTTCACGTGTGGTATTAAACAGTTTATTTTATAAACAAAAACTTGATTTTGCTAACAATTCGTCCAAAATATGCTCCTATCCCTTGCAAAGTAGCCATGTTTTTTATTTAATTTTTCCAATAATAAATCACTGATTTCCAACTGCTAACTTTGGAAATAGGCTCCTAAAATTCTAGTCTCTCTTGTATTAAGGTTTTGGTAGGCTCTTAAAAAGAGGCTTCTTCACTTTTGCAGCTTGTTCATCAATCATCTCAAAGTATTCCTCAGATTCTCACTTGCTTGTTGCCAATGGGAGCTACATAGTCACTGCTAGCCATTGTGTACAGTGCAGCTGTGGACCAGGGAACTTGAAGTAAGATGCCAGTTTTTAGACTGCTTCCATAGATACGTTTGTTTCAGAAATTAAGCTTTTGACTCTTTGAGCTAACCTGATTGTGAAAATGGCATCCTGTATTGTGCTCCAGCACCTCTGGCAGCATCATGCTCTAGTATGCAATGAAAAAAGAGTAATATCATGATCAGAAACACCACCACACAGCCTACAGGCGGTGGATGCAATGTTACAACATGTACTTATAGTGGCTTTCTAAATGGCACAATCCTTACTTCGTAAGCTCCTCTCTTCTCACCCCTTCTAGTTTGCTTTCTTTTAGGTTACTAAGATTTGGGATTATTTCTCTCAAAACAAAAATGGTAGATCTTTAATATTTATTCACCGGTCTGTAGTTCACTATTATTGTGTCAATTAACTAAACGTTGCTGTTGTGTCGCTTTTTGTACTGTGTTTATTTGCAGCTTTCTTACTTCACTTCAGCCACAATGCCCAGGTGTGATGTGTAAACCCTCGCCCCCTATTTCAGCATTTCTTTGGTTTTGGATGGACTTTTGACATTTTCTAAAAGCTCATGAATTAGTAAATTACAAAGTTTGCTATTGGATTTTCAAACTTGATTGCAGGTATACAGGTAATTCTTAATTTTACAGGACCACCTTCGACATCGTCGTCATCGATTGCAATGGCACCATCACCTGGGGTTTTGTCATTTCCTAAATCTCCATCAGGTGGAACAACTTCTTCTATAATCAAAGGATTTGCTCCTGCAAATGGAGTCTGGACCAACTGGCAGCACCTCCTCTTCTCCCGAGTTACTTAGATGGGTTTCCATTACAAGCTTTTTTCTCTTAGGTTTACCTTTTGTAATCCTTTTTGGTGATTGGCAATTACTTCATTAAGATTTAAAATGTATGTGGATTTTAAATCATCATTTTTGCGCACGGAATTTAGAGAGGCATCCAACAGAGAAGTTGTATAGCTTTTTCCACCTTGAACTGAAAATCAATTGTGTAAATTTTCAAGCAAGGTTGGTGCATATCATGGATAACATATTTTTGTCTAGTATTATTTTCTTGTAAAATTGCATCTGTTTGCTATCTCTTTGATTGATTTCTGAATGAGAATTGTCAACAAATCACTTTTGTAAGTTTGTGTATTGCAGACACCATTTAGATGGGCTCTGGAATTTTCTAGCATCATATACTCATTTGGCATTGGAATAAAGAAAAATAGAACTCTAGAGTCTAGATGGCTCTTTCAGAAATTTAATTGTTACAAGAATACTAAGTCACTATAAGAATATTTAAGATTGCCTCTCTTTCGGGTTGTAAGAAATATGTATTTAGAGGGGCTTTTGAAGATCTTTTCATTCTGTTTTATCCAGTGATTACTTGTGATGCAATCATGTCTTTGGGGTTGATATTAGGTATTTATGCTACACTGTTTGTTAAGGGAAACATACAGTGATGGTGTTTTAATCATTTATGCAAGCATGTAGATAATAATGTTGTTGGTTTTGTGATACTAATGATCAGCACTCACTAGACTTCAATCTTGAACTGTGATTAGGACATCCTGTTTGGCATTTTGACTATGATGGTTGATCACCATGATCACGCATGTAGTTTGATTTCTTTTGGTTGTGCTTGTAGTAGACATATGAATTGCTTACTTGTAGTTGGTTCCAATTTTATTGTGGTTATTCACTATGGCTACATGTGGCGTTGTTTCCTCCTGTGGGCTGGTCCCTTGAGTTTGTTTCGTCAACTTGTATGTTTGGTTGACATGTAGCAAAAGGAGATCATACAACCATGCTATAGATCAAGACACAAATAGTCATATGATGAGTTGAGAATGATTGGACAAGATGAAGAGTCAAAGTCAACTTGCTCATCATACAACCAAAATAAAATTTAAAAATAAACATAAAGTCCTATGATTTATTGACATAAACTCATGAACATTGCATTCATATTGCCTTGAACGCTGAAGTCTGATTTGATATTAGATAGTTTATCTAAATTACAATTAGAAAGTGCAATATTACAAATTTCATGACAGAAATTTCTAATAGAAATAAGTTATAATTACAAAATATATGGCA
The DNA here is from genome assembly GCA_027924585.1 of Larix kaempferi. Classification (NCBI taxonomy): domain Eukaryota; kingdom Viridiplantae; phylum Streptophyta; class Pinopsida; order Pinales; family Pinaceae; genus Larix; species Larix kaempferi. The sequence continues at coordinate 2,749,731 of BSBM01000196.1, read as the reverse complement.
CTAGGCCAACTGCAAACTCTAGAATGGTGAAAGGAGATTGGGAACCCAAACATCCAACTTGGAACAATGGCAACTATTTATTGATTCTATTTTTCTGTCTACCCAACTAAGGTCCTTATCTATAAATGTTGCCTAGTCTAGTCTAGTGCTGTATCAGTTACTAATTGTCATTCAATATAAGCATACAATATAACATAAACAACAAATGCATATATACACATGCATATAATCTATTCCTTTAAGCTCTTTTTGAATACATTATTAGTTTAACTATACAAGTTTTTTTTTCCAATTTACAAAGAAATATATTCAATAAAAACAGAATTTGTGCTGATGTATTCTATAAATATTCAATATCTTGGGTCTCTTGTATCTGTGTTGAAGTTGTTTGTTGTTGAACTATTGTGCTGATTTGTTAGATTAACAGATGGTGCATAATTATTTTTACTAGTATTCTTAAAATTGATGACGACTTCAGGTTGTGTATTATGGATGACAGTAGGTTGTTGAGGATGCACATGGATGCCATGTGTGACTTTAGGTGCAGGTTGAATGTAGGTGCTATTGTAAATAGGATATGCCCAATGCTAAAGATTACCGTGAAGGAGTTTCCAAGTACACCTTGCTTGCTAGGCCTTTTCTTTTGCATGCCAAATATGTTTGAGTTGATTCCAAGCAGAGCCTTTGTATAATTTCGGATTGTTGCTTAATTTGGATCTTAGTAGTTGTTACAACACCATGGCACAATTTGTGACTCACGTGATTGACTGGAAGAAGGTGACATTGTTGTCATTGTCACATTCATGAATAGAATCTCCAGCACCTCTAGCAGCATGACGATAGAGCATAAGAACAAATACATGCCAGAAACCAATAATGAAGCAGATGACATTGTGATGACATAGATGCCATTAGCAGCAAACAATGGATCTATTGCATCCATCAGATATTGGTCTTGCAGTCACAGGGTCAGAACAATCAACTTCCACAGATAATAATAATCTCGGTGAACCTTTGGAACAAGCTAAACCTAAATACAGACATGAACATTACCAGAAACCAAATGAAGTAGTTGTTACTGTGTTTGCAAAGGGACAGTGCTATTGTTGAGTTTGGTGAACAGTTTTTGAGCATTATTATCGATATTCCAGGAGAAGACAATTATGTTCTTCAGAAGCGTTTATTTGCCAAGATAATACCAGCTCAATGTACCGAAATTCAGAGACCCACATACCCATCGTCAAACACAAAAGTCTGTAGAGATTGGGATAAACTTGAAACACAAGAAAGAGGAAAAAGATGAGAAATTGGAAGGTGATGTAGCGTTGAATAAACTTTTTCGAGACATATACCAGGATGCAGACGAAGATACAAGGAGGGCTATGCAGAAATCCTTCATAGAGTCAAATGGCACTGTTCTCTCCACAAGTTGGAAAGAAGTAGGTGCTAAGCATGTTGATGGCATCCCGCCCCAAGGCATGGAAATGAATAAGTGAAATATTGGTATTCATATTTGTCAGTACCGAGTGGCTAGTCCAAAGCTCGACGAGGAAAAAGATTGTCATTATTCATTGAACGTTTCCTGAAGTATTCGAGATATGGGCTTGCCTTTGTTTGAAAACTTTGTTGTTTTGTTGTTAACATTATCCTGGTCATTCCATGAGGGTTCTCCCGTATGACAGTAATCGGACACTCAGACAAGATTGTGAATTATGTAATGCAAATGTGTCTGAAAGATTTTCTTTGGAATGTTGATGAAAATATACTAACAAAATATTTTTAAAGGAGATGACTCAGTGACCGTTCGATCATGATGATTGACGGTGGAGAACGCGTCTAGTTCTAGGGATTTATCCCACATTTGATGTGTGGAATAACTTTTAACGGTTTGTATACACCCATCATTGCTAATGCTATTGACGCGTAGTGAAAAGATAGTGCGGAAGCTCTGGGTGTTTGGTTCTCCATGAAAAGAACACCAACATGGAGCTCGGGACGCCTGAGTGGACTCCTATCTTTTGCTACACGTGGCTTATCTCTTCAACGTGTACGATGACTAAGATATTGCAGATGTGTCAGTTATGTGCTGCAGACATGGCAATAATCGTGGCAGTGATGTGTTGCAGACGTGGCAATAATCATGTGGGATGACTAAGATGTGGCAGTGATGTGTTGCAGATGTGGCAATAATCATGTGGCAGAGATGAGTCCGTTATTATTAATATTACTCATATATAGCATTATTTCCTAAGTTATTAGCACTTATATATTTCAATCATCTTATTACTGAAATAAAAATAACTCTTAACAGAACCATAGTTAATACACCTTAGATAACTTGACATCAAAACTAGGTGATCGGTGCAATAGATTACATTGGCAAATTCAAGGTGAATCTCATAGGCTTCTAAATATACTCAGCAATTCCTTCCTAATTGTGTGTGATATATGTATACAAATGACATGTCACTACAAAACATTTTCAACTGCAACTCAATACTCCTCGTGATATTATCAAGGACACTTCTATGTGAATGCATAACTAAAATCACCAACTGCTTGCATCAGGTTCAAAAATAATATTTATTAGGGAAATATTATTGGTGGGTAATTATAATCTTCTTCCCTTGTAGAGTGGTTAAGTTTATACCAATAACGAGGTTGAAGGTGTGTAATCTACCAACATATGCATAAAAATTAGCTACAACGATGTAATAACAACATAAGGAATAGGAAGCAAAATGCTTCACTCTACTAACCTCTAGCTTGTTTTTCTCTAACTAGGATGCAACAAGCCCAAAGGGAGGACAATGTGGTTGCACCAAACTTGTAGTAGGTAGTCAAAATTTATATGAGATTATGATACTCTCAAATTGAATTCACTGGTAATCAGATCGATGGAAAATAGGATGAAAACAAATAAACAAGTGAGCTCAATTGGATTCAAAAATAGATTCTATAAGAAATATCAAGTAGGATTACAATAGGAAACCAAGATAGTGAGAAAAAATTTCTTCTCCATCTTCACTTCTTGTTACTCCATCCACCTAGAATTCTCTCTTCTCTTATATAATAATTGATGGTCAAGGAGATCAATGATTTTTCTAATACAAGGAGACAAAATAGAAGGGGTGCAATAGTAATGAACACGTGTGTGATTAAAATTTCTCACAAACAATATTTATGTTGTAGTGTGAACAACATAACCTTGCACATGTTTGAGATGTTTTTCTCTCCCCTCAAACATTGTATTTATAAGTTTGTGATGGCCTTTGGACCAACCTAGGGGTAAGAATTAGAGATTCAACCCTAACCCTAGAATAATCCTCATCTTGATTACAACTTGTAATGGTACATGATGGCCAATATGCATACCTATACACACCAACACGATTATAGATCATTATTTTGAGTCAGTGATGCAAAGGTCTTAGGAACATACACATCATTGACATGTTTATTTGTTTACTACCCATGCTTATTTTTTCTTAAGATTTTAAGTGATTTATGACGTAATATAGCCTTTAGGGGGTGAATTATTATATTCTTTTTTCATTTCCCTAAGGTTAGTTTCTTTCTATAACTACTTCTTAACTTGGTATGATGACCTCAATACCACCTAGACTTTTTCCTTATGTGGTCTTTTTTGAGCAATAATAGATTCCTAATGGTGTATGAGATGAGGAGAGTATTGTATAAATGGAATATATTATCTTTTTCCTATAACACCACTCTTGATCACTAGAGAGGAGAGAGAGAGAGAGAGAGATCACAAGAGGACCAGATCAGTTCAAACGAAATGAAAGATAATGTGGTTATTGGGTTTTTAAGATGCAAATTGCAATTTTAAGTTTTAATTACTTAGTATTGTAAAACAAGGTTGTAACATTTGATGTTGCATTTTAATTTAGTGTGTTTTTTTATTTTTTTCAAGGTCTTTATGTTGCAAAAAGGATAATGGTTTTGGGGAGTACCATTTACACCTCTTTTTCTAATCCTTGCCTTATCATGCATACTATTTTTGTTCCACTTTGTATCCTAGAGCATACCTTGCCTACGTGGCTGAGTCCCTAATGGAATCCATAATTACATCCTTACATCCATATTGGTATCATGAGATGCATCCTAACATCCAAAATTGTGTCATAATGTATGTATGAATTACATAAAGTATTACATAAAGTATTACATCTTTGCATCTTAATTTCTATCCTAACGAACCCCAACATCTAGTGTTGCATCTCCTTTTATGTCTCAACTAACCCTAGTTTCTCAATTTGTATTTCTTGCGAATCAATTTGAAATGTCAAAACATGTTGTGCATTCCATTCATGGTGTCATGCATATCCAATGAGGGACTTGAACTTGTGGCTTATTTCTTACTAACTTGGTGGCTTACAATTACATCACTACTACAATTGGTAAGCAATACGATACTTATTATTTCTCTTATGATGTATATTAGATAGATGGATGACATATTAACTTCCGAGGGCCTTAAATTTTCACTTTGAACTCTAGTTGAGGCTCACAACAACTCATTGAAAATATCTTCATGAGTTATACATATTCAAATATATGAAATCACTTTCCCCATTAATTAGAAAAAGACCTCACACGTATGTGACTAACATTAGCAAAGCATGTAAACAACACATATAAGTGATGCACTATACACAACACATATAGGTGACCTAGTCACACATAATAAGTGACGCTCTCAAGAGACACACCATGATTAGTTTGAATTAAGATACACCATAAACGACGAACAATAAGTGTTGCACCACAAGTAAGACAACTAAGTTATACCCCATACGTGACACAAATAAGTGATGCATTAGAGTGATGCACTTAATTGACACACCATAAGTGACACAAGTGACACACATAAGTGATGCACCAAAGCAACACACTTAATCGATACACCATAAGAGATGGAATCAAGCAATACACATATGCATTGATGCCCAATTTTAAAAGGCATACATAAGTAATGCAACATAATTGGAAAAAAATTAATGATACATTTAAATGATGCACATAAGAAATGTACCATAAGAGATGCACTTTGGTGTCTAGCTTGGGTTGCCAGAAAATCATACATGTTTTTCTATACTGTTGTTTTTGAATTGTCTTGATGTATGCCATCATGAACAAGTGTTGGTTGTGATTCTTGTTGACACCTTTCCTTGACTGAGGGGAGAAGTTAATCAATGTTGAGAGTTTGCTTATGTTTGGAAATCAAAAGACATTCGCTCTTGTTTTTTAAGAGGCATTTCTCCTCGATTCGTCTATCAAAGGGAATGTTCTCACCATATACTTTTCTAGTGAATACTAAATAGATGTAAATAAAGTTAAACCAAGGAACAGAATGAGAGTTTTGAATATCAATTCTATTACAACATAACACATCTAGACTCTATTTTTAGTGATAGAAAGAAGCTTTTTTTGTTTCCCTTAACTTCATATGCCAATTTTTTAAAAAATAAGTTTGAATATATGTCATGCATTATCACCTTCCACTGAAAAAGGTAGAGACTACCTGAGAATAGGACCGTGCAGCAATCACACAAAGTTTTCAACAAGATCTTTTAATTTTCACTCTTATTGTTCTACATACAGTCCTCATTTCCAAATATTTGTCCAAGGTTTAAGAATACCATACATAGATTCATAAGAATGGGACTATGAAAAATTAAAAATGTGATAGATGGTCATAAAAAATACTTGTTAGGAATTTTCCATTACAACTTAAAAATGCATTTATAGGATGTATATTAATGAGTTTGTTTGACAAAGATTTTGAGACTTTGAGTCATGATCATATAAATCATGCATCCTCTAGTAGTCTTTTGAGGAGATAAAAAAATATTGTCACAATCCCAAACTATAATAATTCAAGAGTCTAAGAAATTTATCTGTTGAAAGCAATAATACAATTAAATTTATCTGTTGAAAGCAATAATACAATGAAATTTATACTAATAGGAATAAATGATTTTGAAAATGAAAATGTGTTTTCTTTCGAAGACTAGGATGGGTCTCCTGTGAATCAAATAATATGAAGAGAAACCTATTAAAAGGAAAAGTGAAATCATGCTGAATTGTGATTTCTTAGGAATCAAAGAGATCGCGAGTCTTCTTGGCAAAATATTCGCCAAAATTTTACAATATTTTATAAATCATTGAAAGATTCGCTAGTTTTTACATTTTTTTATAATGCAGTGAAAGATTCGCCAAGATTTTACAATATCTTATAATTTAGTGAAAGATTTGCCAATATTTTATAGAATTATATAATAAAATGAAAGATTCGCCAAAAAATTATATATACATATTATATTGTTGATAAAATCGCCTTCAAATTTTCCTTTATATCGGGGAGATTCGCCCATTTTTTATACATATAAATTTGGGGGGGGTTCTTAAAATTTTCCCTGCCTATGATGTCACAATGTTGTATATGTTCCTGTGGAAGCTAAAGAGATAGAATGGTCAGTCTTATGAGGACATAAATACAACGTACCTACCCTGTCTCCTTTTGCTATCACCATTGATCCTTTAGTGATATTCCACCACTTTTCTCCAAATGTAGATATACAGCCGCCATCTCCCAACTGCCCTGTTGAGATCAGATTTTTTTTCATAGCAGGAATATGCCTAACTGTTAAGATTCAATATGCTAAGACAGAAAATAGCAGCATTACATTCCATTTCACAATAATAGCATATACAGGATCACTGAAGAAACAACAAGCATAGCATAAACACAAGAGACAGAGATTTATCCTGGGAAACCCTCATGGGGTAGAAAACCCAGCAAAGCTTCCTCAATATAGATGACCAGCAATATACAAAGATGAAACCCTGAGACATGATCTCCTCCTCCACAATAGCAGACATCTCCTCCACAAGTGCGCTATCCTCAAGTGAGTGTGTGTATCAAATGAGGAACACACCTCCTCTATTTATACACTACACTGACATATATTTTACACAAGTACACGTAGGCTCGTATTTAACCAATGGGTTAAATACCCCACTACAACTGACTGGGCCGACCCCTCTAGGGTGGTCTAATAACCCTTTGACCCACATAACAAATACAGGGCCGACTCCCACTAGGGAAGTCTAATAACCCAAGTTACCACATTCCGACGGAGGAATAAACATCTCCGGATATACAATAAGATCTTTACGGAGGAATGAAACATCTCCGGAATAATAAAGTACAATTATAATATTCTTTGAAGTTACAATATCTCAACACTAACATCTTTCAACAGCCAATCAGTTCCATTCTTAAATTTTATCCATACCTTACTCATTGCAACAATTTTACATGGTTCATCATCACCCAGTAAAACATGTCCAAAATCGCTTGGAACATACTCATGAAAGTATTTCCTATGGGGTGTAGCGTGATATGAAGCACCTAAATATACTACCCAATTATCACTAGTATTATCTAATGCAAGAATCAAAGCATCTTGTAACACATCACCTGCTACATTTGCTCCCTGAGTAGTTTCCTGCTGTGCATCTCCTTTCTTCTTTAGAGATCTGCAGTCTTTCTTCAGATGTCCTTTCTTTCCACAATTCCAGTACTCTATCCTTCCCATTCTGGACTTAGATCTGCCCATTTTAGACTTGCCACGATTACCTTGACTATTTCCTCTCTCCTTTTGTCTTCCCCTGCTCTCCATGGTCAACGCATTACCTAATGTCTCACCTGTGCTTTTTCTTCGCATTTCCTCGCTAAAAATAACACCAATAACATCATCAAATTTCAATGTGTTTGAACCAGAGACAGATTTACTTACAGCCATGACCAAGCTATTCCAGCTTTCTGGCAATGAACACAAGATTAGAAGAGCTAACCTCATCATCAAAGTTCATACTTACAGAACTTAGTTGATTTGTAATCGTATTAAACTCATTTAAATGATCAATAACAGATCCACCTTCAAACATCTTCATAATAAATAAACGCTTCATTAGAAATACCTTGTTGGAGGCTCAGGGTTTTTCATACAGCTTACACAGTGCACTCATCAAACCCTCCGTTGTCGTTTCTTTTGAGATATTGAAAGCCAACGACAAAGCCAGGGACAACCGTATTGTTCCCAGTTCCTTTCTATCAAGAACCTCCCATTCTTCGTCCTTCATAGCCGTCGACTACTTTGCTCTTCCTCCCAACGGTAGGAATAGATCATTTTGGTACAAATAGTTAACAACCTTTGGTTAAGGGTAATATTAGTGACCTTTGAAGTGTTAACAACTGTAAGTGTGATCATAGTTGTGGGTAGACTCAAGGTGAAAAGGCATAGTGTGGTGGAAAGTAGATGTAAGTTGGTGAAACCGTTAGGTTGAACCAAGGGAGTGGTGAACAACCTAAGATCTTAAGTGAAAAAAAATGAATGAAAACCCTAGAGCCATGGCAATCAACCTCTCTATTACGAAGAATGCACTTGGAAATTAAGGATATACTGGTCTATAGAGCCATGAAAGCCAACCTCTCTATTACGAAGATTGCACTTGGATTAATGATATAGTGGGGTCTCTCTCACCTCATAGTGGAAATCCACACCTAAGGTGATAAATATGTTCCTTCACATGCTGATAAATACGAGCTCGATGGCATTGAGGATCTCTTTCATTTTCCAAATATGATTGTTGGATGAGGGATCCCATTGGATATTGAACGTTCTATGTCATTCGTCGATTCTCACCCTCACAATATAGTTACTTCCATTTTTCCTTGAGCACTAAAACCAGAGGCAATCTCCCCCACTATCCTAAGGGATTTTTGGATGGGTTGTTGGAAGTCGCGTTCGCACATTATGATCAATTTCAGAAGGATGCATGACTCCCGATTTTATCCCCAAAGTATCGACTCCTCCTTCATCCTCCTTGGTTTAGCCATATATATGTTCTCGTCCAAGTCGTCTCAATCAAAAGATTGAGAGCGTCTAGGAAATTGTGGATAGCCGGTCCCAATATGAAGCATTTGGCGGCTCCTTTATCTACGTTATAGGAGTGATTATGTCGAAATAAACTAAATTGCTAAATTGAATCAAGTTAAAATATTGTAAATAAAAATCATATTAACAAATCAATCAAATGAAATAAAAGAAATTTATAACCTCCACGCAAATATAAACCCAAAAAAGGTCACTGTGATTGAGAAAAAATAAAATTTCAATGTTTTGTGACTATTTTTATATAGATAAGTTTTTATATTTTAGAATTTGGGTCTATCAGTAAGTATGGTTTTTCTAAATTGCAAGAGAGAGAAAATATAGTTATTTTTGGGTAGTCCTTCCAAATTCTAAATAAATAGTTATATTCAAAAAAAAATATAAAATATAAATAATTATATAATTTTTATTTGATATTTGGATACCCAACAATACATAACAAGTTAATTGATTGTGCTACTAATTTAATAAACCAGTATCTATTAAGCATCGAGGGGATCTAATTTCTTGAGGTATATAGATAGGGGTTTAAGTTTTTCTTTTATAAATGAACATCTCTTTTTTAATTACTTTTCATAATATTTTATTTTATGAACCAACATGGATTTTTTTTACATACTTTTTATAATTTTTTACTTTATGAGCACACATGAATTTTTTTAATTATTTTGTTAGTAACAAACGTTACAACATCTCCCCCATACCGGGTTGTAGAGCACCTCGTTTCACTTGGTGCAATTACTTTTTACATTTTATTATATTAGAAAAACTTTACATGTTACATCCGTTACATGTTACAAGATCTCCCTCATACTATTACTTTTTACATTTGATTATATTCCAAAAAAGTTACATGTTACATCCATTACATGTTACAAGATCTCCCTCATACCATTACTTTTTACATTTTATTATATTCGACAAACTTTAATTACATGTTACAAGATCTCCCCCATACTCCTAGGCAAAAAAAAAATTGATGAACTATTTTTAATGATGAATTGTTCTTTCACATTTTCAAAAAAAAATTATACAATTTTTCTTTAAATATATATATATATATATATATATATATATATATATGCTAGAATCTACTTGATCGCATTTGGCTTAGTTACACCAACTCTCAACTATTTGGATTTTTGGTGTCTCCTCCCAACTAGCTCATTTTTAAGGTGAATTGAACTTTGGTCAAAATCACCGTGCATTGTGCTTGGACCACACCAACCCTCAATTAGTTGAATTTTGGATGTTTCCTCCCAACTAACTCACCGGTAAGAGGAATTGAACTAAGCTAGCCCTGCTGAAAATCCATTGAAAATTTTCAAATTAATTTGTAAATGTGTATTCGAACTTCATTGACACTATTGAGTAGTAGATTTTCAAAATTCTCAATCTAAAAATAATTTAATGAATTATTCCATCCCGTATAAATTATTTCATCCCATTTTAGAACCCTGATAATGCATAAGTTCCGTTGATCTCCATATTTGATCGTCATTATTGTAACTCCCAATATTTACATGTTGTTAATGAGGTATTGTTTATCGATCCATATGATGTTAAACTATATAATATGAGAAACTTCATACTGTTAATGAGGCATTGTTTGTGTATTTTGAGCGATAAATCGATTGATATCAAGCTAAAATATATAATCTGAGAAACTTCATTCTTGTTGGTTGGTTGGTTTTTTCATTGTGGAATGTGAATAGACTTGGCAAAACTTCTGATCTCCTCCATTGTGGACAGAAGGGAAGACGAAACGTTCATATTTCCTTTGTTTAGTCATTTATCAGGCCTCTCTGTCCCCGTGCATTCTCGTTCATACTCATTCTGATAAAATATGATGAGTCGCCGGGTATTCAAGCTGGGTGGCATAGGGGCGGTACCAGTAGCGGCAGGCTCAACTCCTCCTGGTCTTACAGCCACACTGCATTTTGATGGAGCCTGCAGAGGCAATCCTGGAAGTGCAGGCATTGGCTTCCTGCTCAAAGATAGTAATGGCCAAGTGATTGAGGAATTCTGCCGTTTTCTAGGCTACAACTTGACTAATAACGTAGCCGAATACAAGGCCCTCATTGCTGGACTTCAGCATGCTCTCCCTCATTGCTGGACTTCAGCATGCTCTCGACCGGGGTATTACAGATATTGTTGCTTATGGAGATAGCGAGCTCGTCTGCAAACACGTAAGTCTTTTGCTTCCTCCTCACATTCATTTTCTGTTTTCTTGGCAGCCAAACAAATGGCTCTGTGACTGTAGTTTATGGTGTGGGGCAGGTGAGCGGGGAGTACACGGTGAGGAATGTGAGGCTCACAAGGTATTACAACACCGTATTAGAGCTCCATCAAAAGTTTCAGACATGTCGGGTGGTGCATGTGCCTCGCGAGGAGAATAACGACGTAGATCTTCTGGCAAACCGCGGAATCGATAAGAATCCGGTGGATGACAGTATTGACAAAATCTTGCAGCACTGCCGAACTCGGATGGGAGCCACTAATTACATTCTTGAAAAACGGTGCGAGGGTTATTCTCAGCTACGCTTTATTCTGGACTCCATCAAAACCCATTTACACGATTCCTACGCTGCTGTTCAGAATCGCTGTGTGGAAATAAAAGACGAAATGCAAATGTCTGACTATAACATATGTATGCCATGTTTACTTGCGGAGTACTAGGGTTTATCTGGATTTATAGGGTTTAGTTGGATGGCCAATGGTTACTAGGGTTTATCTGTGGGATTTATAGGATTTATTTCGATGGGCACTTGTTACTAATTCTTGATTGCCTGTGAATTTCTAGGTTCTGGTACACTTATATTGATAAGGAGGAGGCCTATTGGTACTTTTTCCATTATTCAATACGATCTACTTCTCCCTTATAAATTTGGATTGTTATCCATTTCAATCTGAACGTCTCGTGTCTGGTTTTTAATGTAGCTTTCAATTTGAATGTTTCATGTCTTGTTTTCTAATTTAGTTCCAAGTTTAGAATTATCTTGATTTGAATCAGTGTTCGATTAGGATCATTTCAATCAAGAAACAGCTGAGTTTATGTTAATGCTTAAAACAAGAGTTGGGATCCTTAGTTCTTTGTAAGTCTGAATGCAGCAATTTAATATGAGGCATGCATTTGTGTTGAGGGCTAACCTCCTTGTTTTTGCACTTTAGATAGTAACAACATCCTACCAATGGCAAACATTCAAAGGTGTTAGTCAACCAATATTGGGTCTAGCCTAAGTTCTGGTGTACTTTTCAGTTGTAACATCGAGCTCAAGTTTATATATTGGTAGTAAATTTTAACTTTAACCGTCATCTCCTCATGAAAAACACTAAGCTCTATCAATTCTCTTGATTAAAAAACATGGAAGAAAAACATCTTCCATGAGAAAACTTCGTTAACCTTTCATCCATGCTACAAAGTTATTTACAATTACAATTTTGCTTTTGTTGCGTTCCTAGTGATCTTGATCTTAAGAGGCAAACAATAGCACTAATAGCCTCTTAGGTTTCATGTTTTTAAGTGCTGCATCGTTATTTTTAACAATTTAGGGTTGTTATTGAGTCACACGTATTATTTTAGATATTTTTATTTATATAAATGGTATTTTTATTTGAGTTTTTATTTTAAAGTATTTATAGCATAGAATTATAAGTTTATATCTTTAATTGTTAGGTTTATTAGGTAAGTTAGAAAAGTTATATATTTACAAATTTCAAGTTTTTGAAATTTTTTGTTTCATCATACAAAGGAAAAGGAAAAAAAAAAAAAATTACATTTGTAAAAGCTTATTACATTTCAAAAAGTTCTTCTCTATGAAGACATAAGAACAATAAGTCACCAGATACAATCTCCTTCTTCATGAAGACTTCAAAAAATGTCCCAAAACAAGTTCCCACATATATATCAAGTACAACCTTAAAGGATCTTTCAAAAAATATATGAATAGAGTTCATCGAAAATTAGTATTATATATTTAAAAATAATTTGGACTCATCATCCACTTTAAAAAAAAAAAAAAAAATCAACCTAATCCTAAATATACCAAATTCTTTCTACTAAATACAAACCAACTTTTGAGATGCCATCAACATTCACATTCCTTTCTCTAAAAATATGATGAAAAATAATGTTATTAAATGTAGATTTAGCAAGTTGAACCTCCTTGAACATGAGTGTGCCTCAAACTCAAATTTTCTAAGTTATTTATGTCATTAATCCTTGAATGACCACAAGAAAAGAATCACCGAATATTTGAATATTTTGAACACCATAATTAGTCAATAAGGTTAGCATTAAAGCCAATAGTTCAACTAGGTTATTTGTTCATTTTTTTACAACAACGGTTAAGAGATTTTATATATAAAAAGAGTGGCAAAACACAGTTACATAGTGTGAGAGCATGTCTGTTCCTCGACAGTGTGGAACTGACAAGTCTCTGCAATATCTTTGACAGATCAACAACTTCATTGACAAAATCTAGCCTATGACTGTAACTATAAATTCGAATAAATTGCCCTAACAACTTTAAGCAGAAACATAACATAATTTAAACGTCCACAAACCGATATCCAAGCTTACTACAGCTAAATACAAAGGCCCAAAAACTGGGTAACAGAAAACTTCTAGACATCCTAGACATATCTAAACTTGGTCTCCAAAAAGACCTAATAAAATACCAAAACCACATGCTAATACTAACGATGATGCCCGAGTTCATGATCCTTTCCACTAACAGTGTCGCCATGGTTTTGGAGCTCCTGCTTCAGACTTCTTAACTCAGCACACATTCCATCTATCTTTCCTTCCATGTTTTTTGCAGTGTTGTGTCGCTTTGACCTGCACATCCACGGTAGCCGAACAAGGGAAACCGTTTTCCAGAACTTCGGCGAGGCTGACGAGTTTTTCAGAGAGCTTGGCATTGTTGTCCCAGGCCTCTTTTTTTACAGCCTGCTCCAGTGTGAACATGTGTTGTAGAGCTTTTTTCAATTCGTAGTTCTCTCCTTGCAACAGTCGAACCTGAGAATTGAATTCATCTAGATGCTCTGTCACTTCAATGGGGGTAGTATTATTTTCCCCAGAACAACCACCAACAAATGAGCCAAGGGGAGAGATCGAGTCGAAATCTTGAAACTGACTACCATCTTCATGTGACCTACGCAGCAAGTTGGTCGAACCACCATCATTCCCAAGCATTGTGGGGAATTTCTTCCTGCATTCCAGCATTACCATGCCTCCAGACCTGGGGATGGTCTTTTTACAGAGAAGGCAATGGGAGGCAGCGTTGGAATCATCCATATTCATGATCTCAGAGTGCAAGAGGGAATGTTGCCAACCTTCCCAACACCCAGCATTTAAACGATCCCAGCACCCTACCAACATTCCATATGCGATAAATGTCTGCATGTCACCCATGTGGAGGCCATATGACTCTAACGTGTGGCTGACCGTGATCCCAAGGTGCATGTTTGGGTTTAAAACTTTAGGATAGACTCCTTTGTCAAGATAGAGGTATAATTCAAGGTTTTGGATGAACGTGGAGGGCTTAGTACCATGACTCCACCCCAAATTTGGGATCTTCCTATATCCTAAAACCAAGAGGAATCTTTCCCAAATGATAAAGAAGGAAATTTTAGGGAATCCAGACTCTATCATTCACCTTTTGATTGCAAACAAGAGTTCCACGATCAATCCTGGCGCCATTATTCGCCGTTTTGTCCGCTTCTTGGTTATTGGACCTCAGGATATGGAGGAAATTGATTGTTTTAAATTCATTTGCTAGGCACTTTAGAAGATGGTGGAGTTTAGAGTCAAGGTTCTTTCGATTATTGGTTAGATTCCTTGCATCTCTGCTAACCAGCATTGAGTCTCCGCAAACAACTAAGTATGAGAGTTCGTCCTCCTAGCAATCTCCAAACCTTTAATGGGAGCTAACCATTCTGTGTTGTTGTTGGAACTTCTTCCAATTCCCCAAGCATAGTCTTTCATCTTGTTTCCATCAGAGCCATAGAGAAATCCACCTGCGCCTGCCAACCCTAAAATAGGTTATTTGTTCATTACCCGAGTCTTTCTTTGAATTTTAAATATGGGAATTAGATTAAAAAATAACACCACCTACATAAGCCTAGCTCCATCAAAATAATAGTATGCACCACTTTTATCAATTTACTCCCCTATAATATAGTAGAGTGCTTTTTCTTCAATAGATTGCTCAAAACCTTCAAGATCAAATAAACTCTGAACATCACATTGTATTCCTTGCAAAGGAAACACCAACCAAGACCTAGACCACCTCTTGTTCTTACTCTATCCCATGTGAGCTCCTTATTTTTTAGAGCCAACCATATTCCCTTCCACCACAAAGCGATAGTCTCAACCACTACAATAACATTTAAGGACTAATATCTAGTTTTTGCAGTATATTCCCCTCAAACTAGATTTTTTTCTCAGATGGGCCCATCCTCACCAACTTTAATCATCACATGCCATGACCTTAGAATATAAGTGTATCTCTCCCACTTATTTTCATTTCTACCTTCTATCCCAAGCATGATAGTTGATTTCATTTCTTTCACCCAAATTGTAGTTATGTCTATATAAGCAATGTGATTAAGAAACAAATAACCTTTCTTGTGAGGATTCTTAATGAAATTACCAGGTAACTTATACCCTTCACCAATATCAAACCAAGGATTTGAACCAAGTCTCACTCTCAACCCATTCCCCACCTTTCATACAAGCCAATGACCTATTAAAGGGAATGCGAGGTACATTGCTCTCCAAATAAAGGAAGCATTATAAAAACAATTGTTGGATTCACAATACAATTTACACCAATTTAGGCATATTATACTTAGGAATAATGAGTTAGCAACAAATACCCTTATCACCAATCAAACTTCAAATACATTTTGTGGTAGAAGGATTACTAAACATACGTATAAAAATTATTTAATCCCCATCCTCCTTGGTCCTTCAAATTGAAAAAGTATATTAATGTAAACACTTTATTTCCAACTATTTCATATTTTAAAGCATCCATGCATGAAACACATGTAAAAACACCTTATATAAAAATTCAAGTGACAGTGTCTAGGTCATTCTGAAAGTGCTAGTGTATAAGTTATGGCCTTATTTGGAAGGGAGTGCAATATACACAAGTATATTGATAATACTTAGCACCAAACCTAAAATAAACTAATTAATCTATTTTCTTAATTGATATATTTTGAAAAAACACAATCTTTTATCATTGCAATAGCATTGATTCACAAGACTATGCAACAAATACATGGCTAATTAATTTTTTAAATAACACCAACATTATATAGATTTAGGACTTAGGTTCTTGACATCAACAATTAATTATCTAATGGCATCGAAATTGGAAGTTGATTAATTGAGTGGAAAATTTCTTATTAGCAAGTTGTGATGGGGAAATGCCTAATGGGTATACAATCAAAGGTTAAAATTGTGTGTGGGAAGACTTGTATTATATATCTCAATATTATGAGAAGGTGTACAGGAAGACCACCAATTGGATGGCATGTTTGCATGATCCCTCTCCAACAATGGAAATCATTTAAGGCATTCTACTCATCACTTGTATTCAGGAAAAAAAACATAGCAGGCCCTTTGTAATGGAATTACAACATGCCAAATTTTTTTCTTCAAAGTTACAAATTTCCCAACTTCATTTTGACACTTGAGGCTGTGCAACACTAGTTTTCCTTAAAAATAGGGGTTTTTCCATTCTGTGCCAACTACAACCAAACTAAGACTCTCTACATAAGGTCCTCCCATATATTTTCCCTATATTACAAACCATCAAATGAAACTGGATTATACTCAATCAATTTCATTCAACATAATGAAATGCATCGAATCCCAGCCTTTAAAATATCACTTATATTGATCAACATAAAGAATTGTAGGAAGTAGAACAACATGCATCTCAATGAGCAAGACAAAATACACATGCACATCTATAGGTGGCATCGAAGGTGGATGCCTTTAACTTTATTTATGAGAATATTGTTTATAGTATACAAAGAGGGAGGATAACTATGTTAATTTTGGAGCATTAATTCACAATACTCTAGGATATTTACTGAGAGAATAACATGTACAGTATATCAATGCATATCAATCATCACAAGATGCAATCATAAGAGAAAATAGACACACAAAGTTTCCGTGGGGAAAACCCTAGTGAAAAACCCCACAACTTCCTCAGAGATAGATAGAGCAATAGCACAACCAAAGTATAACCCAAGTATAGAGATAGACTCCTCCTAGAAGTTGATCCTCCTCCTCACATATGCGCCACTTTTCGAGTGATAGATAAGTGAGTAAGTGAAGTGATCAAATAGAGAGATCCCGCTCTCTATTTATACTTGTTCTGAGCATCCTAATAAACCTATTGGTCCGACTTGTCTAACTCAGCCTAATAACCCCATGTTAACTTAATCAGAGCTGACCCCACACATGGTGGTCTAATAACCCATCGGCAAGTTACGACACTTGCGACACTTGTCAATACAAATGATGACACTTACGTATAGAGGAATAATACATCTCTATAGGAGTACAAGAAAATACATAGATGAAATACATTCTGAAGTTACATATACATCAACACTCCCTCTTAACTAGGAAGGTATTTCTCGACACAGATCTACTAACACAAGTCTTCTTCTCTGGATCATCATCAACGAATCATCATCCTCGAATCATCGTCATCATCATTGCTGCTGCTATATCAACCAATCTATGATCTACTCGTCATAGGAAGTTCTACAGAGCCAGCCCTTTTTCATAATGGATGTAGGCCCACCACCTCTAGGTCTTCATCATCACTGGCCATACTGTGGAATACTCAATATTGATTATGTGCCTCAACAAAACCTCGAAAGAGCATCCGAGGACTGATTATGAGCACACTGCTCAACCTATCGGATCTCCCAGGATCTTTTACATGTTGACTTTCACAAAACCTACTCAGAGCATCCCAGGATGTTATGAGCTGCTCTACCTATATAGATCTCAATAGAGCATCCTAGGATGTTACGAGCACACCGCCCTACCTGTTCGGATTTTAAAGGATATTTTCTATGTGAACTTTCGCAAAACCTACTCAGAGCATCCCAGGCTGTTATGCGCAAACCGCTCTACCTGTCTAGATCTCGATAGAGCATCCCAGGATGCTACAAGAACACTGCTCTACCTGTCTGGATTTTAAAGGATCTTTTCTATGCGAAAATGCATCAAAACCTACTCAGAGCATCCCAAGATGTTATGAGAACACCGCTCTACCTATCCAGATCTCGATAGAGCAACCCAGGCTATTACGAGCACACTGCTCTACCTATCCAATTTTTTTAAAGGATCTTTTCTATGCTACCTGCACAACCTGTCCAAAGCCACAAAGTGTCAAACCAATACTCACCATACATCATCCTGATGTACATCATCACATGATCAACCTGATCATCATCATAGCATCAAAACGATGCATATCATCTGGAGCAACATCTTGAAGCTCATCATCTATGATCATCCTGATCATCATTATAGAATCAACCTGATGCATATCATCTAGAGAAACATCCTAAAGATTGTCATCTATGATCATCCTGATCAAACAATATAACCATCTGATGCATACAAAGTATCTACCTGATACATATCATCATACATGATCTACCTGATCATATAATGCATCCACATGATATACATAATGCATCCAGCTGATACATACATAAGTACATGATCACATTGATCATACAAGTATCCGCCTGATACATATACAAATACATGATCTACCTGATCATACAAGTATCCACCTGATACAAATCCATGATCCAACTGATCATATCAAGCATCCAACATGATGCATATACAAATACATGATCACACTGATCTAAGCATCCAACACGATGCGTACATACATATAAATGATCCAACTGATCATATCCAGCATCCAACATGATGCATACATATATATAAATGATCCAACTGATCATATCCAGCATCCAACATGATGCGTACATATATATACATATAAATTATCCAACTGATCATATCCAGCATCCAGCATGATGCGTACATACAAATATATGATCAAACTGATCAAAGCATCCAACTGATGCATATACAAATCAGTAACTGGAGCATCATCCTAATGCTCATCATCCAGCGCTTACATCCACAGCCATGGGAAGGATCCTCCTCTCACCATGCTTGGAATGGCTCCAGCAGATGTGTCCATCACTTCTTCCTCGAAGTGTTGTCGATTTGAAGAACACCAAGCCTCTCTCTGAAGTACTCGAACTTCACTCTGGCTAGTGGTTTCATCAGTACATCTGCAACCTGCTCATCTATCACAATATACAAAAGCTTCACTACTCCTCTCTGCACCATATCCCTGAAATAGTGATATTTGATCTCGATGTGCTTCGACCTGTCGTGGAACATCGGGTTCTTAGACAGCTTCACACAACTCTGGTTGTCACAAAAGATACCAATAGCCTCCAACGGGAGATCAAATAAATTAGACAGTAGCTTCCGTAGCCATACTGCCTCACAACTAGCCGAACATGTTGCAACATACTCTGCTTCGACTGTACTCAGTGCTACGCAGGATTGCTTCCTACTAAACCAAGAGATCACACCTAATCCCATACTGAAGCAGCACCCAGATGTGCTCTTCCTATCTGCAGCACTGCCTGCCCAATCTGAATCAACATAACCCTGCAGGTTAAAATTTTGCTCGCATCATACTTGAGACCATAGTCAACTGTACTCTTCAGGTACCTCAGAATATGCTTTACAGCAACCAGGTGAACACCTCTGGGATCTGTCAGGAACTGGATCAATGTGTTCACAGCAAAACAAATATTTGGTCTCGTGTTCGTCAAGTACATCAAGGACCCAATCATCTGACAATACATAGTGACATCAATCAGATCATATGAAGCATCACATAGAAGCTTCAGGTTCGATGCCATAGGTGTGGCCATGTCCTTGCAGTCCATCATTCCGAACCTCTTCAAGATCTCCACTGCATACTTCCCTTGTCCAAGGAAGACACCATCTGCACTCTGCCACACCTCCATGCCTAGAAAATAGTGCATCATCCCCAAGTCCTTCATCTCAAACTTGGTTGCAAGCTTCCTCTTGGTATCGGCAATCAAACTATCATTACCAGTTACAAACAGATCATCCACATACATAAGTTGTTGATGTATATGTAACTTCAGAATGTATTTCATTTATATATTTATTGTACTCCTATAGAGATGGATTATTCCTCTATACAGAAGTGTCATCATTTGTATTGACAAGTGTCACAAGTGTGTTAACTTGCCAATGGGTTACTAGACC
Organism: Larix kaempferi; assembly: GCA_027924585.1. NCBI lineage: Eukaryota > Viridiplantae > Streptophyta > Pinopsida > Pinales > Pinaceae > Larix > Larix kaempferi. Next base: position 2,729,361 of record BSBM01000196.1, on the reverse strand, counting down.
ACCTTATAAGGGGTCGGCGCGATATAATGTAATATGAAGTTATTGTACCTAGCTAAACAAGTCGGCACCATAAGTTTATTGGGCAAACAGGACAAGTATAAATAGAGATCGGGAGATCTCTATTTGTATCACTCAGAAACTCATTCTTCCTTCACTCGGAAATTGGCACACTTATGAGGAGGAGGATTAGCTGCTAAGTGGAGTCTATCTCGTGTGCTTTGGTTGTACTTTGGTTGAGCTATTGCTCTATCTATCTCTAAGTAAGTTGTGGGGTTTTTCACCTTAGGGGTTTCCCCACGGAAACTCTGTGTGTCTATTGTCTCTCATGATTTTGCTTCTTGTGATGATTGACATGCTTGTTATGTTTGATATGCATTGATATATTGTACATGTTATTCTCTCAGTAAAGATCCTAGAGTATTGTGAATTAATGCTCAAAATTTAACATGGTATCAGAGCAAACCTGAGAAGAAGACATTGTGTAATGATGGAAATTAGGCTTTCTTGTTTATTGGGTTTCTCTCCACAGATTTTGGAAAAGCAGTATAGTAGATTGACTCTCCCCATCAAGGAGAATCTATCTGTCCAATAAGAATTTAATTCTGAGCATTTTCATATTTGACCCTAAAAATTAGGGTTTCCACAAAAATAGGATTTTTTGAAATCTGAAGACATAGCTGGAAGCTCCTTGGAAAAATCGAAGTTTAGAGCTTTGTATTGAGATTTTTAGCTGGGTAAATCTTCAGGAATCTCAAACCCCAATTCAGGGTCCTCCTTAATGAACGCAAGAAGACTAAAAGGAATTTATGAAGGGTGAAGCTTTGCAAATTTCAAATTATGAATACACCAAGTTGATCAGATCATCAAGGCACATCTTTCTATCCTTTCAGAAAGTTGAAATTCACTTTTTGAATTTTTAGGTTTTTTTTCGACAAACCCTAATCCGGGACGAGATCCAGTTTTCAGTAAAATGAAGTGGTAAGACCTAAATCTCTTCTATTTCCATTTGAAGTACTCTTTAAGATGTCTCACCACACCAATCTTGAGGATAAGCTTGAAGGGGTTGATAACTTCACAGCCTGGAAGTATAGGATTGGGTTAATCCTGGAAGAAAATGAATTGGACTCCTACATCAGCTCTGAGGTCCCTATCCCAGAGGATGAAGAGGATAAGGTATTGCATAAGAAGAACTTGGTCAAGGAAAAGAGAATCATTGCTAATTCTATCAAATACCATCTCATACCACATGTGTCATCTCTAAAGACACCCAAGGAGATGTTTGACTCCCTCACCAAGTTATTTGAAAGGAAGAACATAAATCGAAAGATGACTCTACGGAATCAATTGAAAGGGGTCGAGATATTGAATGGAGAGACCATTCAATCTTACTTCTCCGAGGTCTCTCAGATCAAGGAACAACTTGAAGCTGTGGATGAAGTAGTGGACAATGGTGAAGTTGTTATGACCACACTAAATGTCCTACCCAGGTCATGGGATTCCTTTATCCAAGGAATCTGTGGAAGAAAGAAGTCGGTCTCCTTCAGTAGATTGTGGGAGGAATGCTCTCAAGAAGAAGCAAGGTTTGTGGCCCGAGAAGAAAAGATGGGGAATGAAGATCAAGCTCTCACAGCTCACACCAAGGGAAGCAAGTTTAAGAGGGAGAGATCTCATAACAAGAAACATTCTCACCCTCATCACAAGAAGAAAGATATATCTCATGTTCGATGTTTTGAATGCAATGAGAAAGGACACTTTGCTTCAGACTATCCCAAGAAGAAGAAAGACAACAACAACAAATTCAATAAGAAGAAGAAAATATCATGCTCATGCTACTAAGGATGATGAACCTCCCAGGAAGAAAGATAGAGCAGAAAGTGATGATGATGACTCATCAAGTGAAGAAGAGTATATTCTAATCTCTGCTCTCACAGGTACTATCTCTCATGGTTGTAATGATTGGTTAATTGACAGTGGGGATTCCAAACACATGACTGGGTTTAAAGAATCTTTTATAAATCTATTTGAACATGAATCACCCCATAAAGTGAAACTTGGGGATGACTATCAATACCCTATCAAAGGAAGTGGTGAAGCCTCCTACAATCTAGATTCTGGAAAATCTTTGAATATGAAAGAAGTTCTCTATGTACCTGGGCTCAAGAAGAATCTACTCTCCATCTTTGCATTGGATGCAAAAGGCATGAGGGTTGCATTTGTAGATGGCCAAGTCCTAATGTGGCCAAAGGGTAAAACTATTGATGATGCAGTGGTGATTGGAGAACAAGAGGGAGGATTGTATAAATTGAAAGGACAACCTGAAAATGCCATGGTGCATGATTCCATAGAGACAAGTGAACTTTGGCATAGAAAACTTGCACATATGCACTACAGAGCATTACCAATTGCAAGTAAAGTTGTAGAAGGTCTTCCTGAAATTAAGACCAAGCATGAAGGTGTTTGCAAAGGATGTGCAAAAGGAAAGAACATAAAGAAGGCATTTCCAAGCAGTGAAAGCAAGGCAAAATATATCTTGGAAATTATTCACTCCGATGTATGTGGTCCGATGTCATCCAGTTCTCTGAGTGGATATGTTTACTATGTCTCTTTCATTGATGACTTCTCCAGGAAGACTTGGGTTTACTTCTTGAAGAAAAAAGATGAAGTGTTGGATAAGTTCAAGGAATTCAAAACCTTGATGGAGAACCAAACTTATAAGAAGATCAAAATTTTCAGATCTGACAATGGTGGAGAATTCACTTCAGGTGACTTCAAGAAGCTATGCAGTGATTCAAGGATTAATAGGGAGTTGACTACTCCTTACAATCCACAACAAAATGGAGTTGCAGAAAGAAAGAACAAAACAATCATGGAAGCATCAAGGGCAATGCTGCATGATCAGGATCTACCTATGCATCGGCAAAAGCAGCTAGGAAAGCTGTATATGTGCAAAACAAAACACCCCACAAGATATTGGACAACAAGACACCAGAAGAAGTCTTCTCTAGTAAGAAACCTGAAGTCAGCCATATCAGAATATTTGGTTTTCCAGTATACACTCATGTCCCAAAGGAAAAGAGGACCAAGCTAGATCCTTCAGGAAAGTAGGGTATCTTTGTGGGTTACAGTGAAAGCTCGAAGGCTTACAGAATATACTTTCCAAGGTTCAAGAAGATTGATGTCAGCAGGGATGTGACATTTGATGAAAACTCAGCATTCATCAAATCAAGAAAGACACCTGTTGAAGTTTATGAAGAACCTAAGGAAACTAGATTTCAAGACACTACCATGACTGAAGCAATTCCAGATACAATTCGTGAAATTGAAATCCACAAGAACCTGTAGATCCACCCCGTGAGAATAACTCTCACAAGAGGAAACCTGCATGGGCTAGAGAACTCATTCAAGATGCAAAAAGATATGGCATTCCAGAAGAAGAACACGGAGCAAAGAAGATAACTAGATCTCATACCAGCTATGTTGCTTTACTCTGTGACATCATAAACAAAGAACCTTCCAGTTATGAAGAAGCAGTGTAAAATAAAGAATGGAAGGATTCCATGGTCGAAGAATACCAATCAATAATGAAGAATGATGTTTGGGATGTTTTCCCAAGACCTGAACGGAAGTCTTCTGTGACTTCCAAGTGGATCTACAAGATCAAGCATGCTGCAAATGGCAGCATAGAGAAATACAAGGCAAGATTTGTAGCTTGTGGCTTCTCTCAGAAAGAGGGAATAGATTATGAAGAAACTTTTGCTCCTGTAGCCAGGTACACTTTCATCAGATCAGTACTTTCTCTAGCTGCAGCGATGAAATGGAAGATAGAGCAAATGGATGTCAAGACTGCTTTCTTGAATGGTGTAGTTGAAGAGGAAGTATATGTGGAGCAGCCACTTGGTTTTGAAAGACATGACAGGGAGTCATATGTATGCATATTGAAGAAAGCCTTGTATGGTTTAAAACAAGAGCTGAGGACTTGGTATGGTAGGATGGACAGTTTCCTATCCAGTTTGGGCTTTACCAAGAGTAAAGCGGATTCCAACCTTTACTACAAGATTGAGGAAGGGAATCCGGTGATTCTACTCCTATATGTGGATGACCGATTTGTAACAAGAGATGACAAATTGATTGCTGATACAAAGAGGAAGCTTGCTGCCGAGTTCGATATGAAGGACTTGGGGATGATGCACTATTTTCTAGGTATGGAGGTGTGGCAGAGTGCAGATGGGATCTTCCTTGGACAAGGGAAGTACAGAGTAGATATCCTAAAGAGGTTCAAGATGATGGATTGCAAGGCCATGGCCACACCTATGGCATCAAATATGAAGCTTCTGTGTGATGCTTCATCTAAGCCGGTTGATGTCTCTATGTATCGTCAAATGATTGGGTCCTTGATGTACCTAACGAACACAAGACCAGATATTTGCTTTGCGGTGAACACATTGAGCCAGTTCCTGACGGATCCGAGGAGTGTTCACCTGATTGATGTAAAGCATATTCTGAGGTACCTAAAGGGTACAGTTGACTATGGGCTCAAGTATGAAGCGAATCAAAATTTTAACCTGCAGGGTTATGTTGATTCAGATTGGGCAGGCAGTACTACAGATAGGAAGAGCACATCTGGGTGTTGCTTCAATATGGGATCAGGTTTGATCTCTTGGTTTAGTAGGAAGCAGTCCTGCGTAGCACTAAGTACAGCTGAGGCAGAGTATGTTGCAGCCTGTTTAGCTAGTTGTGAGGTAGTATGGATTCGGAAGCTACTGTCTGAGTTATTTGATCTCCCGCTGGAGACTACTGGTATCTTTCGTGACAACCGGAGTTATGTGAAGCTGTCTGAGAACCCATTGTTCCACGACAGGTCGAAACACATAGAGATCAAATATCACTATATCAGGGATATGGTGTAGAAAGGAGCAGTGAAGCTCCTGTATGGTTCAACAGATAAGTAGATTGCAGATGTGCTAACGAAGCCACTAGCCAAAGTGAAGTTCGAGTACTTCAGAGAGAGGCTTGGTGTTCTTCAGATTGACGACACTTCGAGGAAGAAGTGATGGAGACATTTGCTGAAGCCATTCCAAGCATGTTGGAAAGAGGATCCTTCACATGGCTGTGGATGTAATCACTAGATGATGAGCATCAAGATGATGAGCATCAAGATGATGCTCCAATTACTGCTCTGTATGCATCATGTTGGATGTTGGATATAATCAGTTGGATCATTTATATGTATGTATGTACGCATCATGTTGATGTTGGATATGATCAGTTGGATCATTTATTTGTATGTATGTACGCATCATGTTGATGCTAGATATGATCAGGTAGATCATATATTTGTATATGTATCAGGTGGATACTTGTATGACCAATGTGATCATGTATTTATGTATATCAAATGGATGCATTGTATGATCAAGTGGATCATGTATGATATGTATCAGGCAGATACTGTGTATGCATCAGATGGATATATTGTTTGATCAAGTTTATCACAGATGACGAGCTTCAGGATGTTGCTCCAAATGATATGCATCAGGTTGATGGTATGATGATCGGGATGATCACAGATGACGAGCTTTAGGATGTTGCTCCAGATGATATGCATCAGGTTGATGCTATGATGATTGGGATGATCACAGATGACGAGCTTCAGGATGTCTCTCTAGATGATATGCATCAGGTTGATGCTATGATGATCGAGATGATCACAGATGACAAGCTTCAGGATGTCGCTCTAGATGATACACATCAGTTTGATGCTATGATGATAATCAAGTTGATCATGTGATGATGTACATCAGGATGATGTATGGTGAGTATCGGTTTGATACTCTGTGGCCGTGGACAGGTTGTGCAGGTAGCATAGAAAAGATCCTTTAAAAACCGGACAGGTAGAGCAGTGTGCTCGTAACATCCTAGGTTGCTCTATCGATATCCTATAGTCTACGCTAGTATGCTCTAAGTAGGTTTTGCTACAGTTTCACATAGAAAAGATCCTTTAAAAATCGGACAGGTAGAGCAGTGTGCTCGTAACATCTTGGGTTGCTCTATCGAGATCCTATAGTCTGCGCTAGGATGCTCTGAGTAGGTTTTGCGAAATTTCACATAGAAAAGATCCTTTAATATCCGGATAGGTAGAGAGGTGTGCTCATAACATCCTGGGATTCTCTATCAAGACCCAGATAGGTAGAGTTGTGTGCTCGTAACATCCTGGGATGCTCTGAGTAGGTTTTGTGAAGGTCAACATGTAAAAGAACCTATAGTCTGCGCTAGGTTTTGTTGATGCACGTAATCCGTCCTGGGATCCACAGTATGGCCATTGATGATGAAGACCTGCAAGTGGTGGGCCTACATCCAATATGAAAAAGGACTGGCTCTGTAAAACTTCCTATGATGAGTAGATTCAGATATTGGTTGAGATAGAAGCAGCAGTGACGATGACAATGATACATGCATCGATGACGATGATCTAGAGAAGAAGACTTGTGCTAGCATATATGTGTCGAGAAATACCTTCCTAGTTAAGAGGGAGTGTTGATGTATATGTAACTTTGGAATGTATTTTATTTATATATTTATTGTACTCCTATAGAGATGGATTATTCCTCTATATGGAAGTGTCGCAAGTGTGTTAACTTGCCAATGGGTTATTAGACCACCTTGTAAGGGGTCAGCCCGATATAATGTAATATGAAGTTATTGTACCTAGATAGACAAGTTGGACTCATGAGGTTATTGGGAAAACATGACAAGTATAAAGAGAGATTGGGAGATCTCTATTTGGATGACTCAGAAACTCATTCTTCCTTCACTCGGAAAGTGGTGCACTTGTGAGGAGGAGGATCAGCTACTAAGTAGAGTCTATCTCTTGTACTTTGGTTGATCTATTGCTCTATCTATCTTTGAGGAAGTTGTGGGGTTTTTCACCTTAGGGTTTTCCCCACGGAAACTCTGTGTGTCTATTGTCTCTCAGTCTTTTCCTTCTTGTGATGATTGACATGCTTGTTATGATTGATATGAACTGATATACTGTACATGTTATTCTCTCAGTAAAGATCCCAGAGTATTGTGAATTAATGCTCAAAATTTAACAGAAGTAGTATCACTGGATTTCCTTCCTCAACCTTGTAATAAAGGTTGGAATCTGCTTTACTCTTGGTAAAGCCCAAACTGGATAGGAAACCGTCCATCCTACCATACCAAGTCTTGGGAGATTTCTTCAAGCCATACAAGGATTTCTTCAGTCTGCACACATATGACTCCATGTCATGTGTCTCAAAACCAAGTGGCTACTCCACATACACTTCCCCCTTGACTACAGCATTCAAGAAAGATGTCTTGACATCCATCTGGTGTATCTTCCATTTCATCACTGCGGCCAGAGCAAGTACTGATCTGATGGAAGTGTACCTGGCTACAGGAGCAAACGTTTCTCCATAATCTATTCCCTCTTTCTGATAGAAGCCACGAGCTACGAATCTTGCCTTGTATTTCTCTATGCTACCATCTGCAGCATGATTGATCTTGTAGATCCATTTGGAAGTCACAACAGACTTCCGTTCAGGTCTTGAGACAACATCCCAAACATCATTCTTTATTATTGATTGGTATTCCTCGATCATGGCATCCTTCCATTCTTTCTTTTCCGCTGCCTCTTCATAACTGGAAGGTTCTTTGTTCAGGATATCACAGAGTAAAGCAACATAGCTGGTATGAGATCTAGTTCTCTTCTTTGCTCTGTATTCTTCTTTTGGAATGCCATATCTTTCTGCATCTTGAATGAGCTCTCTAGCCCATGCAATTTTCCTCTTGTGAGAATTATTCTCATGGGGTGGATCTACAGGTTCTTGAGGATCTTCAATTTCACGATCTGCATCTGGAATTGCTTCAGTCATAGTAGTGTCTTGAAATCTAGTTTCCTTAGGTTCTTCATAATCTTTAACAAGTGTCTTCCTTGATTTGATGAATGCTGAGTTTTCATCAAATGTTACATCCCTGCTGACATCAATATTCTTGAACCCTAGAAAGTATATTATGTAAGCCTTCGAGCTTTCACTGTAACCCACAAAGATACCTTTCTTTCCTGAAGGATATAGCTTGGTCCTCTTTTCCTTTGGGACATGTGTGTATACTGGACAACCAAATATTTTGAGATGGCTGACTTCAAGTTTCTTACCAGAAAATACCTTCTACAACTTTACTTACAATTGGTAATGCTCTGTAGTGCATATGTGCAAGTCTTCTATGCCAAAGTTCATTTGGCTCCATGGATTCATGTACCATGGCATGTTCAGGTTGTCCCTTCAATTTGTATAATCCTCCGTCTTTCTCTCCAATCACCACTACATCATCAATAGTTTTACCCTTTGGCCACATTAGGACTTGGCCATCTACAAATGAAACCCTCATGCCTTTTGCATCCAATGCAGAGATGGAGAGTAAGTTATTCTTGAGTCCAGGTACAAATAACACATCTTTCATCTTCAAGGATTTTCTAGATTCTAGGTTGTAGGAGGCTTCCCCACTTCCTTTGATAGGGTATTGAAAATCATCCCCAAGTTTCACTTTATTGGGTGATTCATGTTCAGACAAATTTACAAAATATTCTTAAAAACCAGTCATGTGTTTAGAAGCCCCACTGTCAATTAACCAATCATTACAACCATGAGAAATAGTACCTGTGAGAGCAGAGATTAGAACATACTCTTCTTCGCTTGATGAGTCATCATCACTTTTTTCTCTAGCTTTCTTCTTGGGAGTTTCATCATCCTCAGCAGCATGAGCATGATATCTTCTTTTGTTATTCTTCTTTTTCTTGTTGAAGTTGTTGTCTTTCTTCTTCTTGGGGCAATTTGAAGCAAATTTTCCCATTTCATTACATTCATAACCTCGAACATGAGATAGATCTTTCTTCTTGTGATGAGGATGAGAATGTTTCTTGTTATGAGATTTCTCCCTCTTAAACTTGCTTCCCTTGATGTGAGCTGTGAAAGCTTGATCTTCATTCCCCATCTTTTCTTCTTGTGCCACAAGCCTTGCTTCTTCTTGTGAGCATTCTTCCTGTAGTCTTTTGAAGGAAACCAACTTCTTTCTTGCACAGATTCCTTGGATAAAGGAATCCCATGACCTGGGTAGGCCATTCAGAGTGGTTATGGCAACTTCACCATTCTCCACCATTTCATCCACTGCTTCTAGTTGTTCTTTGATCTGAGAGACCCTAGAAAAATAAGATTGAATGGATTCTCCATTCTGAATCTTTACCCCTTTCAATTGATTCCGCAAAGTCATCTCACATTTATGTTCTTCCCTTCAAATAGCTTGGATAGGGAATCAAACATCTCTTTGGGTGTCTTCAGAGATGACACATGGGGGATGAGATGGTCCTTGATAGAATCAGCAATGATTCTCTTTTCCTTGACCAATTTCTTCTTATGGAGGGCTTTATCCTCTTCTCCCTCTAGGATAGGGACCTCTTCCCTTATGTAAGTATCTAATTCATTTTCTTCCAGGATTAACCCAATCCTATACTTCCAGGCTCGGAAGTTATCAGCCCCTTCAAGATTATCCTCAAGCTTTGTGTGGTGAGACATCTTAAAGAGTACTTCAAATGGAAATAGAAAATATTTTGGTCTTACCACTTGATTTGCTGAAAACTAGATCTGGTCCCGGATTAGGGTTTGTTAGAGAAACCCTAAAAAATCAAAATGTAAATTTCAACTTTATGAAAGGATAGAAAGATGTGCTTTGATGAGCTGATCGGCCTGGTGTATTCAGAATTTGAGATATGCAAAGCTTCACCCTTCAGAAATGCCTTTTAGTCTTCCCGGGTTCACTTGGGAGGACCCTGAATTAGGGTTTGAGTTTCCTGGAGATTTACCCAGCCAAAAATCTCTATCCAAAGCTCTAAAATTTTATTTTCCAAGGATCTTCCAGTTATGTCTTCAGATCTCAGAAATTCCTATTTTTGTGGAAACCCTAATTTTTAGGGCCAAAACTGAAAGTTCTCAGAACTGAATTCTGATTGGATAGAAAGATTCACCTTTCTGAGGAGATTCAATTTATCATATTGCGTTTCCAAAATATGTGGAGAGAAACCCAAAAACAAGAAGCCCTAGCTTCCGCAACTACACAGTGTCTTCTTCTCAGGTTAGCTCTGATACCATGTTAATTTTCGAGCATTAATTCACAATACTCTAGGATCTTTACTGATAGAATAATATGTACAGTATATCAATGCATATCAATCATCACAAGATGCAATCATAAGAGACAATAGACACAGAGAGTTTCTCTGGGGAAACCCTAAGGTGAAAAGCTCCACAACTTCCTCAGAGATAGATAGAGCAATAGCACAACCAAAGTAAACCCAAGTGCAGAGATAGACTCCTCCTAGTAGCTGATCCTCCTCCTCACATGTGCGCCACTTTCCGAGTGATGGATAAGTGAGTAAGTGAAGTGATCAAATAGAGAGATCCTGGTCTCTATTTATACTTGTTCTGAGCAGCCTAATAAACATATGGGGACGACTTGTCTAACTCAGCCTAATAACCCCAGGTTAACTTAATCAGGGCCGACCCCACACATGGTGGTCTAATAACCCATCGGCAGGTTACGACACTTGCGACACTTGTCAATACAAATGACGACACTTCCTTATAGAGGAATAATACATCTCTATAGGAGTACAATAAAATACATAGATGAAATACATTCTGAAGTTAAATATACATCGACAAACTACTTGCATGCCCATCTTCTATAGAAGTACAAAGAATCTAAGGAAAAATAGCCTTATGCCAATGTTGATGGTGTTTTCACACCAAAACATGCTAAAAGGAATTGACTAAGGTTTATGGAAACCGTAGTAGATTTTCAAAAGGAAAGAAAAACACATAAAATAAACAATGGAAATAAAGACTAAACTAAGCATGTTCATGGAGTAAATCTAAAATAACATTTTTCAATAAACATGTAAATAAAAGAATGATTTTTGTATTTATAGAAATGGGCTATATATGGAGCAAGTATTAATTTGGAATATGTTACGGAGAAAACTTCCTATGGCTTTGGGAAGACCACAACAGACAGCTGACTACCAAAAAATGACTCAATTCCCAATGCAATACTATATAAATGACAATGCTAAGATAATGGAGAAAAGACCAACCTTCAACCGGATGTTCGATGTAGATCCCCGTTGAGCTTTCAACTTCTACACTTGAACCTGCAGATTAGTCTCAACAACAAGTACAAGCAAGTGCATATAATGTGTGAAAGACATTAGCATAATCAATAGCATGATCCATGATATTATAAGCAAATATAACCCAATGTAATTTAATAATATTCACAATATCAATTGGACAAGAAAATGATTATTTCCATTAATGAATAACAAGAAGTGCAATGTATGACCTCTTGCCGGAAACCAATCTGAACCAAGAACTGGGTCTCTCCACTTGTGTCTCCACCACTTCAATCCTCCATGTAATGGAAAACTCAAACTATGAAAGGAGTTTGGAAGGTGAATATAAGGAATTCACAACAACTAGGATCAATGAGTGTAGACTCAAGTCACAACAAAAATCCACTAGATTTATCTTGCTCTCTCTTTCTCCTCCCTTCCATATGCCATAAGAACTCAATATATAGCCTTCCAAAGGTAAATGAAAGGACACATCGAAGCGTTTCGGGGAAAATGGAGGGCCAAAGGTCACCCTAAGACCTCTTTTTAGGAGTAAAAAGTAATTTTCTAATGCTTTTTACCATTTTACTTGGTACCCGTGGGCTATAGTGGAACAACTCGCGTGTACACTAGCTCTAATGGGATAGCAAGAGTACGGGAAGAAAAATAGGGAAAAAGTGTTTTTGGAGGGAATAAAGTGAATCTGAGTCAATGAAATGGATCTTGAAGGCCAAATAATGTTGATTCTCACAAGGTGGAAAATTACGTTGTAATAGATGCCCCCTAATGTGTGAGATCAGATAATGGTGCTACGATGGCTGAACTACATTATAAATCTCAGAAGTGGAGTGATGGAGACACAACTGGAAGGAACATCTCACTCATCATAATACAATAATATCTCTTAATACGTGTCGTTATAGTACACCAATCTGATACAATGGCCATGAATAGGCAGTACATAGTGAATACATGGCATAGGTTATCATAGCCATAACCATCTATAGTAAGAGACGGTCTCCTGCTGAAAGGAAACAATTGGTGCAAACTAGAGGTACAAACTACTGATGTCTGAGAGGTGATATCTCAGATGTAAAGTCACGATCATAATTAGCATACTGAATGCCACTATCGTCTAGAGTCTTCTACACTAATCATCTACGGTGCAAGTCCCATCAAGCGAATAAAGGTGTTGAGGTCAAACCTGATGTGACATCGTCTGATTACCGGTCAATGATGCATACCGTTAACAGATGCGAGATAACCCACCAATAATTAAAATGGGCATCAAGGCACATAGTACAATCATCAAAGTGTGAATAGATGTGTTGAAGTCAAACACTAAGATGAATCCATCGGTCAAGGGAGATTGATGTATTCCCAAAACTGTCGATGGCGAGAGAACCTACCACTAATGACTGCAAGCCTCAAGGTACTCAACCAAACTCTGAGTCTCAAATTCCAGAATAAATGGGTTGAATTCGACGGAACGAAACTCGCTGGAAGGAAGGCATTAAGGCATACCCCATCAACCAGCATGAGGTAACATCTACACTGAAAGATTTGGAAGAACTCAGATGAAACCGGCTGACTCAATAAGGATGGTCGACATGCAATAGTCAAGAGATCTTAGGAGTTTCCGACTCGAGTTTTAGGACTTCCTTTGAACAAGAGCATTAGTAGATGGATAGACTTAGGCAACATAGACTCGATATAATACGGTGCGATGCAGGAGGCATCAACAAAGGGCTCCATAATGACTGGAAGCTTAACCAATCGGTGGAGTAAACTGAGAAATGAGTACAGCTCCTAAGGTCTGACTATATTCCTGACTCATAATGTATGGAGTGGAATGAATGCTCTGTTCAAAGGCGACACAACAGCTTCCAACAAAAAGAAGTAAATATTCTCCAGTCCGAATTTTTGGAATATTTGATTTTTTTGTCTTTTTCATATTTGGAAAGCTTGAAAAAGAATAAAATTGCTTATAGTACAACAATTGAGGGAACGAGTGTCAAATGGCGAGCAGACTAGTCCCAAGCAGTGGAACGAACCTATGATCAATGCAAGGAAGCTTGTGCAGGATGTGGACACTTGGGGGGGTGTTCCCTCAAGGTCAAAAGGTCATGAAATTGTGAAGGGAAAATGGAAGCTCTGCAAGGCTCGACAAGGAAAGTGCTCAGGCACCAGGATAACAATTGAGTAAGCGGTAGCTGGCACAAGGGATTTTGCATTCAATCAGAAAAATAGACTCCACACTGTGTACTAGCTGAAATGGTGAGAACCCGGGTGTCAGTCTTAACTGTGGTTCGATATGCCCACAAAGCAGGATATAACATAATATTCCAGTTGTTCTTGCTCTATTGGATGGTACGTTGGAGAATGGTTTTTAAGGAATTATTGACTGCCTCAACCTGACCATTCGCTTGGGGATAGTAAGAAGATGAATGTTCTTGGTGAAACCCAAGCTTGAGCGACAAATCCACCATCATCTTGTTCTGGAAATGACTTCCATGGTCAGTGACAATCTCTTTCGGAATACCGAACCGAGTAATAATATGATTGAATACGAAATGGGTTGTTGTATCACCATCGGCTTTTACGGTAGGCATGGCCTCATCCCATTTGGAAAAGTACTCCACAGCCACAATGATATGGTGATGGCCTCTAGTCGAAGCTAGTTTGCAATCCATGAAATCCAACCCCCACTTGGTGAAGGGACCGACAGTGACGACTGGATGAAGGGGCGTTGGATGTGAATGTACATTCTGAGAAAACACTTGGCAAGGGTGACATCTCTTTACGTCGTTTATACAATCGTTGAAGATCGAAGGCCAAATGTAACCAGCTCGCATAATACGTTGGGTCGTTGCAAGCTCGGATAAGTGACCACCACACGCCCTAGCATGGAAATCATTAAGAACATGCTCCGGTTCTTCGTGAGTCAAACAACGACGAAGGATAGAATCCTTTCCTTGATGATACAAAGTGTCGTCGATGATGGTATAATATTTATCCTGATGTTTCACACGCCGTGGTTCGTCTCGTGAATAGTGCGAAGGAAACTTCAAAGTTTGAAGATATACAATAATATCCCCATACCAAGGATCCTCAGACAAGATAAGAAATAAGTGCTCATCCACAAAGGAATATTCATGGACAATATCCTCATCAAGTCGTGGAAGGTCCAACATGAGCTCAGCAAAAACCAAGGATTTCACCGACTTCGCCGAAGCAAAATCAAGATCAAACTCCTGAAGGATCACAATCCATTTATTGTGCTTCCACCCTATAAGACGTTGTGGTAGCATGAACTGAAATGGATTGATATGTGCTATGACTGTGGTTTTCCTAAGCATGATGTAATGTCATAACCATTGGACTACATGAACAGCCACAAGTGCCAATTTCTCCACATGTGTGTTTCTTAGCTAGGTGTCTACTAGATTTCGACTAAGGTGATAGATCACATGCTCCACGAGCACATCATCAACTTGAACTAAGACCATGCCAATTAACTCTTGAGACACGACCACATAAAGTTTAAAATCCCTTGCGAATTCGGGTGGACTAAGAAAAGGGGCCGATACCAAAGATTTCTTAAGGGATTCGAAAGACTGCTAGGCTCGCTCATCCCAAATAAACGGTGTGTCTTTCTTCAACAAGCGCGCGAAACCTTTAGTAAGATTAGCATAATTTACTACAAAGCGACGTAGAAAAGTGGCTCTCCCTTGGAGGCTCTGAAGTTGAAGTAAATTGCACGGAGGAGGCAACCGAAGTACTTCCTCAACTTTGAGAGGCCTCCAGTCGAATCTAGTTTGCAATCCATGAAATCCAACCCCCACTTGGTGAAGGGACTGACAGTGACGACTGGATGAAGGAACGTTGGATGTGAGTGTACATTCTGAGAAAACACTTGGCAAGGGTGACATCTCTTTATAGCGTTTATACAATCATTGAAGATCGAAGGCCAAATGTAACCAGCTCGCATAATACGTTGGGTCGTTGCAAGCTCGGATAAGTGACCACCACACGCCCTAGCATGGAAATCATTAAGAACATGCTCCACTTCTTCGTGAGTCAAACAACGACGGAGGATAGAATCCTTTCCTTGATGATACAAAGTGTCGTCGATGATGGTATAATATTTAGCCTGGTGTTTCACACGCCGTGGTTCGTCTCGTGAATAGTGCGAAGGAAACTTCAAAGTTTGAAGATATACAATAATATCCCCATACCAAGGATCCTCAGATGAGATAAGAAATAAGTGCTCATCCAAAAAGGAATATTCATGGACAATATCCTCATCAAGTCGTGGAAGGTCCAACATGAGCTCAGCAAAAACCAAGGATTTCACCGACTTCACCGAAGCAAAATCAAGATCAAACTCCTGAAGGATCACAATCCATTTATTGTGCTTCCCCCCTATAAGACGTTGTGGTAGCACGAACTGAAATGGATTGATATGTGCTATGACTGTGGTTTTCCTAAGCATGATGTAATGTTGTAACCATTGGACTGCATGAACAGTCGCAAGTGCCAATTTTTCCACATTTGTGTTTCTTAGCTAGGTGTCTACTAGATTTTGACTAAGGTGATAGATCACATGCTCCACGAGCACATCATCAACTTGAACTAATACCATGCCAATCATCTCTTGAGACGCGGCCACATAAAGTTTAAAATCCCTTGCGAATTCAGGTGGACTAAGAAAAGGGGCCGATACCAAATATTTCTTAAGGGAATCGAAAGACTGATAGGCTCGCTCATCCCAAATAAACGGTGTGTCTTTCTTCAACAAGCACGTGAAACCTTTAGTAAGATTAGCATAATTTACTACAAAGAGACGTAGAAAAGTGGCTCTCCGTTGGAGGCTCTGAAGTTGAAGTAAATTGCACGGAGGAGGCAACCGAAGTATTTCCTCAACTTTGAGAGGCTCGACTCTGATACCCTTTTTCGAAACTATGAAACCTAGAAGGCGACCCGTTTTCACATCAAAGATGCACTTATTGGGATTTAACTGAATCTTGCAACGTATGCATCTTTCGAGAATTAAGCGGAGGTTCTTGGGGTGGTCCACTCTCTTGCGAGAATGGCCAACAAGATCATCCAAGTATGCCTCCACTATGCGTTTAAGGTCATGAAAGGTGTAGGTCATAGCATGCTGAAAAGTCGCTCCGACGTTTTTAAGGTTCAAGAGCATCTTCCGGTATGCAAACGTACCCCAAGGAAAAATAAAAGCAGTCTTATGTTGGTCCTCGGGCTTTATCTGTATCTGGTTATATCCTGAAAAGCCATCCATAAGCGAAAAAACTTTGCTTCCCGCACAAGCGTCCAAAATCTGATCTATGAACGGGGTGGGGAAATTGTCTCTTGGACATACATGGTTCAGGTCTCTAAAATGAATACATGGATATTTCCCTCCTTCTTATCCACAGAAATGGGATTCAATACCCATTCGGTAAGGGGAACTGGGTAGATAAAACCATCCTTAAGCAATTTCTCCACCTATGCCTTGATCGCGGATGCCTTTCGAGGGTTCACAACATGAAGGCATTGTCGAACCGGCTTAGCATTAGGATATGTTATAATCTCATGTTCAACAATGCTGGGGTCTATTCCTCGCATCTCCCCATATGAACAAGAGAAATCCTTCTGGAGTTCCTTAAACAATTCGATGTAAATGCGAACTTCTTCAAGAGAGCAGTCGGCACTGATGTAGATGTTCTCAACCTTTCCGGGGGTACGAGAAATGTTGATCGGTATGGTAGGGGAAATATTATCCATGTTCCCCTCTGCATAAATCCCATGAAAATCCCCAAGGAACCACAGGGTGATCAACCATCTTGGCAAGAGTCGTCCTAAACTCTTTTTGCTAGATAAGATCAAGGTTGGGAAGAAAATGGGAGCGATGATGCATGTCTTCCCAAGGTCTCTCCTTACCACACATGGCCTCAACAATAGCTTCATCTGAAGGTAAATCACTGTCAATAAAATTGTGCAAACAAGATGAGTCGACTGCCCATTCCAGCAGCATAATGGGATCTTCCTCCTCTGTCTGTGAAGAGGAAAGATCTAGCTCTGCAGTGGCTTGTTGAATATCTTGATATGCAATATTAGTAGCAGACATTGGCATAGCCATTCCAACATGCACAATGTCTCCAGACGTGGAAATTGTGGACGGTAAGGTCCATGGATCATCAAAATACAAAGTCCGGAATGGTACATTATTCAATGGAGGAGGCGCATTGTCATAAATGGATCCAATAAAAGCAATGGGTAAAGATCCCAAAAATGAGGGGTACAATCCGACACCCATGTTCCCAGTACCCGACTGAGAATCGTTGACTTGGGGGACCACAGGTCCCGTGGATGCTCTGGAATAGGGACTAACGAAATCTAGTTGGTCGACTAACACAATCTTTCCTTCGTGTGGAAAGAAAATAATTTCGAATACAGTGGATGTGACTACTTTCATAGCGTAAATCCAATTCCTAGCTAGGAGAAGGATGTAGTCAATGGGCGCATCAACCACCGCAACTTCAATAGGCACGTGTTTCCCACCCAAGCGGACGACAAGGGAAGGGAGAATCCCATGCGGCTTAAACGACCGACCGTCGAATGCAGTGAGCATGGTCATAGACTATGATAAGGGAGGAGAGGCAAGATATTTCCAACAAGCTAAATACATCACTGACATAGATGCACCTTTGTTAACCACCGTTCTTTTGACGATATTCTGTAGGCACTCCACATGGACTTGAAAACCCACATGGTAAGGTAAGCAAGGTTGGATGTCAGTAGTGTCAAACTTGATAACGTTAGGACTTCCCCCATCCTGAAATCCTAAAGCACATAAAAGGGCATGTCTTTGATAAGGACATTCCTGCAAATCCTTGAGAGCCGACATGGCACACGGATTTTGACCCAAGTCCTCTACAATAGAGTAATTTTGGGCGGCTCGAGCATTGGGATTATGCCTAAAGCACTTGAGAATACCTTTTGGCATCTGTGGCATAGAAGTAGGATTCTCGATATGCAAAGAGGTATCAGGAGGAAGAGGAGGCTCATTCCCCATATTCGAATGTGGTGCATCATAATTACGTTGGCGAGAAGCAACACTAACCTCTGATTTAACCATATTCACACATCCAGATCCACTGGGATGGGAAGTAGACGTGGAAGTTTCATGGGTCCCATAACTAGTAGAGGGAGCATTCGAAGCCATATTCTGATGATGTGGAAGGGGATCCTTCAACACAGCTGGGATCTGTGCAAGATGCTTCGATGCTTCATCAATTTGAGGACACAAGTGAGTAACATGATCTTCCCCACAAACCTTGCAAGGGAATTTCAATTTGTGCATAAGTTTACGGTCCCCACGAGCATTTTCGCCTTCTCGAGGAGGGTTAGCATTCTCTTTCTAAGGAGTATTACGATTACTACCATTGTTCCCATTATTTCCACCCTTCCGATTATTTCTCCCCTTCTTCTTACCACCAAGTTGTTGGTTACCCGATGGTTCATCGATTGCATAGCGTGTACATCGGACAATGGGGTGGAAGTTGACAAGGTGTGAGCCTATTCGGGAATAGATTGGTGAGGTGAAAAATTTTGCATTTGATTAGCAACCAAATATACAGGTCGAGCACTTGCAGATCCAACAATGCCATCGGTATGTGGTCCAGGAACTGGCTTGGGCTCATGTCGTGATCGTGGTGCGTCAGGAATAATGTCATATAGAATGCCAGATTGAGCATAAAGCAAATCTAGTTGCTGGCCTTTTAGTATACCTTGTTCCTCAGTCACAATGTTGGACATCAAAACATCCTTATAAATGTATGGAAGCAAAGACTTGAGAAACCATTCCAACAGAAACTCTGGAGGAATGTTGGATTTCACTAACCTCTTCCGTCGATGCCACTCTTGAACATGGTCAGATATGTGTGTGGCCTTATTCTGGTGGAAGGTAGAAAAGAGTTCAGTGCCAGTATCGCAGTGAACCGATAGCTTGAAATGATCCAGTAAAACCAAGGCTATCTCATTGAAACCTCTGTACGTGCCCCCAGGAAACTCAACATACCACTTTGCGGCTACCCCCGTGAGGGTGCGTTGAAATAGTCTCAAATGAACGGAATCGTGATTGAACGAGTTTGATGAGCACCAAAGGTGAAAAGTCGTGACGTGATCACCCGGATCCTCACCACCCTTCCCCTCAAACTTGGGAATTTCCAAAGGGAGATTGGTAGGGACTGGAGGCCAATTAGGATCGTGACACACTGGATCATTCGTGAGCTTCGAAAGATCTGAAAGATTCAATCGAGCGAGGAACGGAAGCTTTTGGCTGAAAAGATTGATTATAAGCTCCTATAAAAGGTTGATTATACGTACCCAAAGGATAAGATGGACCATAACCATGACCCTGTCCATAAGGCTGATAACCTCCTCCAACCTGACCCATGTGAGAGTAAGCAGGTATATGTGTATTATGAGCACCATAATGAGAGGGGTTGTAGTGATGGCCAACACCAACTGTATTATAGTAAGGGTTACCACCATAATTATGGGGCATATAAGTATGACTCGTAGCGGGAATCGTGTTGTAATGACCATAGTTGTGAGGTATGTTCCCACCCCCTGCATAAGTACTATTGGAACCATGAGCAGTTGTATAATTATAAGGTATATTCCAACCCCCTTCATAACTGTTACTAGTATCAGAAGCAGTCGTGTAGTGACCATGAGTATAATGGATATTCCCACCCCCTGCATTAGCATTACTAGTAGCAGGAGCAGTCGTAAAAGTATACTGTATGTATCCACTCCCGGTATTAGGAGGATTGTTAACATTAGCGAATGTGGTCCTGGGTTGACATGTAGAGGCATGTGCATTATACTGTGGAATGTGAGACGTATTGTGAACAGTGTTCCCACCAGGAGGGGTAGTCCTAGGAGGCGGCCTTCCTCCAAAATTTGCAATGTTTGAAGGGATGTGGCCAGTCCCCCTTTTATGTGTGTGAGTAGAAAATCTGGTGCCCCCAGT
Organism: Larix kaempferi; assembly: GCA_027924585.1. Taxonomy (NCBI): domain Eukaryota; kingdom Viridiplantae; phylum Streptophyta; class Pinopsida; order Pinales; family Pinaceae; genus Larix; species Larix kaempferi. Next base: position 2,709,133 of record BSBM01000196.1, on the reverse strand, counting down.
GGTTGCATTGTTTCCAACACCATGACTAGTGTTAGCATTACTACCAAACATAGTGGATGGATCAACTGTGTTGTAACTAGGGATACCATGAGAGAACGGGGTAGCATTCGTAGTGGTCGTAGGACCTGTGTTAACATGCAAATTCAGCATCCCATATAGGAAATTTCGTGGATTCGAAGGATTGAATGGGTCGTCCTCGGGTGGAGTAGATCCAAACAGAAGAGGTTGTGTCTCTGGTATTAATGGATCTCCCCCCCCATTCCTCTCTAGGAGTAGGAGGAGAAGAAGCGTCTTCAAATCTACCCGATAGAGTCATAGGGATTTATCCCATGCCAAAACCAGCGATAATGTCAGCATGAAGTGTTTCAAAAGAATCAGAAGAATTGGCGTCTCCTCTAAACACGGAGTGTAACTTTAGCAGCCGGTAAACCAGCCAACTGACGAGACCGGCAGAGAGTAGGACCTCGCGCCACGATACCTCTAAAAGTTCAATAAATCAAAGCATCCCCTAACGTCCAAACTAACGATCAAAGAACAAAGAGCACACACGAAATAAAATACAGCCAAAAGCACACAAACAGGGCTGGCTCAAGGGACCTCTTGACACTACAACTGGTATGTCTTGCCTAGGAGAGGCTTGAGACTCCCAAACTATAACCGGAGGTAACATAATCAGTTATAAGGGTTCCTAGACTTCACTACGTGCACAGGGTCAAATCCCTTTACAACAGGAAACTATGTTGTCAAACCCCTATCTGACTCAGGATACTTACAGTATAACCACCGCAAGCACCCTAGGTGATACCTAGGTAAGGCAACTAAGGTCACCAAAATATAACCAATGCTCAGGCGTATAGTCGCAAGTGGGATCCATCGTATGGGAAGGGTAGAAAATCCAGAAACTCAAGAGGTAAAGATCCCTCAAGATCCCCGTACACAAACAAATCCTAGAAATATCTCCCACGTTTGGCCAGTATTGGAGGGCTATCTCCGAAACCAACCTCCCGTGACCTCATGCTTAACTCTGGTCTGAGTAGAGCTTCCTGAGAACATTGATGTATATAATGGAATTCACCACTCCCTCGTCAGGCACATAATGTTTCATCTAGTAGTCTTGGATTGTTAACTCACAATGATCTATTCCAAGACTCTAAACTTATACTGGTTGGTCTACCCTATAAAATAAAAATCGTTCTAATGAATTTTAAGATTAAGCATTGATTTTAAATGGATTTAATTACTCAAAGGATATGGTCGTGAAACTGATGATGTATAGGACTCAATAATATGCACAATCAACAAACTCTAGACTCATCTGATCAATGAAAACAATGCCACTAAAATGACAATCGATCCAACGGTTCGAAAGAAAATGCAATTCTTTTTAATTTCCAATGCACAAGCAGATCCTAGATGAAATCACAAGCACTCAAATGAAAAATGCAGTATGGAAAGCAAAAAAAAATGTATTTTTCTCTTATAATGGAAAGGAAAATGCAAAACTATGTTTTTGTATTTTTTCAATATGATGAAATGAAAAAATGCAAGCAAAATTTACCTATTTGGTTAAAGAAATGCAGAGCATATCACTAAGACAACCCAGCAAATCCCAAACAGTGAGACTCGGCCAATGTAATGAGCTAGAAAATAAAAAATGGTGAAAAACTAACAAGGCTCAAAACAAAGAGAAAGAAGAGTTTTTGGTCATAAAAAGGGCATGGAACAGTCAGGAATCAGGACAATTAAGACTCAGGAACACTCAAAACCAACCCAGCAACAATCCAAGGCCATAAATCAATCAAACCCAAAGTTGTATGCTACTCTCGAGAGAAAACCTGCGGGTAGACGCAAGCTACAGTTCTGATAAAGATGGGTAGACGTGGGCAAAGCTAAGCTGACCCGTGTATAGGGAAAAGAAAATGAGAAAATAGAGAGTCCAATCACCCAGAAAAAGCTTATTTTCTGTAGTATATCCCAACGGCCAATCAATGACACATAAGCTCGACACACAGCAACTCTAAATAAGGACAAATGCCTAAAAATCCCCAAAAATGGATGTTCTCCCCAGCGGAGTCGCCATTTCTGTTACGGAGAAAAATTCCTATGGATTGGGGCAGTTCATAGCCAGAAAATAACTCAATTCCCAATGCAATGCTATATAAATGACAATGCTAATATAATGGAGAAAATACCAACCTTCAATCGGATGTTCGATGTAGATCACCATTGAGCTTTCAACTTCTACACTTGAACCTGAATATTAGTCTCAACAACAAGTACAAGCAAGTGAATATAATATGTGAAATACATTAGCATAATCAATAGCATGATCCATGATATTATAAGCAAATATAACCCAATGTAATTTAATAATATTCACAACATCAATTGGACGAGAAAATGAGTATTTCCATTAATGAATAACAAGAAGTACAATATACGACCTCTTGTCAGCAACCAATCTGAACCAAGAACTGGGTCTCTCCACTTGTGCCTCCACCACTTCAATCCTCCATGTAATGGAAAACTCAAACTATGAAAGGAGTTTGGAAGGTGAATATAAGGAATTCACAACAACTAGGATCAATGAGTGTAGACTCAAGTCACAACAAAAATCCACTAGAGTTATCTTGCTCTCTCTTTCTCCTCCCTTCCATATGCCATAAGAGCTCAATATATAGCCTTCCATAGGTAAATGAAAGGACACATCAATCCGTTTCAGGGAAAATGGAGGGCCAAAGTTCACCCTAAGACCGCTTTTTAGGAGTAAAAAGTAATTTTCTAATGAGTTTTACCATTTTACTTGGTACCCACGGGCTATAGTGAAACAGCTCGCGTGTATGCTGGCTATAATGGGATAGCAAGCATACAGGAAGAAAAATAGGGAAAAGGTGTTTCTGGAGGGCATAACGTGAATCTGAGTCAGTGAAATGGATCCTGAAGGCCAAAGAATGTTGATGCTCACAAGGTGGAAAATTACGTTGTAACAGATGCCCCCTAATGTGTGAGTTCAGAGAATGGTGCTATGATGGCCGAAATACATTATAAATATCAGAAGTGGAGTGCTGGAGACACAACTGGAAGGAACAAATCACTCATCATAATACAATAATATCTTTGAATACATGTCAGTATAGTACAACAATCTGATACAATGGCCATGAATAGGCAGTACATAGTGAATACATGGCATAGGTGATCATAGCCATAACCATCTATAGTAAGAGACGATCTCCTCCTGAAAGGAAACAACTGGTGTAACTGGAAGTATAAACTGTTGATGTCTGAGAGGTGATATCTCAGATGTAAATTCACAATCATAAGTAGCATATGGAATGCCACTATCATCTGGGGTCTTCTACACTAATCATCTATGGTGCAAGTCCCATCAAGTGAATAAAGGTGTTGAGGTCGAACTTGATGTGACATCGTTTGATTACCGATCAATGATGCATACCATTAACAGACACGAGATAACCCACCAATAATTAAAATGGGAATCAAGGCATAGAGTACAATCATCAAAGTGTGAATAGATGTGTTGAAGTCGAACACTAAGATGAATCCATCGATCAGGGGACATTGATGTATTCCCAAAAATGTCGATGGCCATAGAACCTACCACTATTGACTGCAAGCCTCAAGGTACTCAACCGAACTCTAAGTCTCAAATTCCGGAATAAATGGGTTGAATTCGATGGAATGAAACTCGTTGGAAGGAAGGCATTAAGGCATCCCCCATCAACCAGCATGAGGTAACAACTACACTGAAATATTTGGAAGAACTCAGATGAAATCGACTGACTCAATAAGGATGGCCGACATGCAATAGTCAAGAGATCTGAGTGGCCGACTCTGGTTTCAGGACTTCCTTTGAACAAGAGCATGAGCAAATGGATAGACTCAGGAAGCATAGACTCGATACAATACGGTGTGATGTAGGAGGCATCAACAAAGGGCTCCATAATGACTGGAAGATTAACCAATCGGTGGAGTAAACTGAGAAACTAGTATAGCTCCTAATGTCTGACTATAGTCCTGACTCATAATGTATGGAGTGGAATGAATGCTCTATTCAAAGGTGACACAAAAGCTGCCAACAAAAAGAAGTAAATATTCTCCTGTCCATCTTTTTGGAATATTTGATTTTTTTTTGTCTTTTTCATATTTGGAAAGCTTGAAAAAGAATAAAATTTCTTATAGTACAAAAATTGAGGGAAAGAGTGTCAAATGGCGAGCAGACTAGTCCCAAGTAGTGAACGTACCTATAATCAATGCAAGGAAGCATGTGTAGATGTGGACACTCGGGGGGGTGTTCCCTCGGGGTCAAAAGGTCATCAAATTGTGAAGGGAAAATGGAAGCTCTGCAAGGCTCGACAATGAAACTGCTCAGGAACCAGGCTAACAATTGAGTAAGCGGGAGCCAGCACAAGGCTCAAGCAGCAAGAAGGATGATGAAATGCAATCACAACTTGGTACAAATGGGGGGATTCCTTATGGGAGATGGCCATCATAAGACAAAGTAGAGTATAATTCTTTATTGCAAAGTCGTGGTGTAACTACGAAGGACTCCCAATCCTAAAGAGAGACAACAGCATGGGTGCCAAAAGGAGAAAAGGGGCTCTAACTAGGGCACCCATGGTCAGATAGGCCCTACCACCAAATAACGACACCTCTATAACAGTGTGAAGGTTTCGTGTCAGCTAAGAACCGTGGTCGCACCTAGGGTTAATGAAAATGGTCAAAAGTTCAAATGCATAATGCATGTGAAAATGACATCTAACCTATATGTTAGGTGTGAAATATACCTTTCGTAGGTGCGAAGCGGTCAAAAACAACTCTCGTCGAATAAATTTGTTCAAAAATGCTACTCCAAGACATTACATTAGTCCAAAACAGCTTAAAACGGCAAAAACTATAAACAAATGGGTTTCCAAAACTATAAATAGTAATAAAAAATTACAATTTACAATTCGTTTTCACTTTTTACCCAATTTGGTGTTTTTGGTTAGTTTTCACCTTGAATTTCAATCACTGATTCTGGGAGCTACGGTCATTCGTTCGTTGAGCTGTCTAGATCAGGTTATCTATCTCATCCTCCTCTTTCATTTAGTAGTTTTTATTTCATTTTTCAGTGGTCAAAAAATTTTATTGGCCAATCCCTATTTGTTCATGGCGCTATACGTGGGCTACAAGTATACGAGTCGTGGGTAGGGCATGGTACCCGTAGTCAACACATGCATTGACTGTGGGTACCCACATTTGTTTGCTAAATAGCCCACACGTAGGGCCATGAGGTTTGTTTTTTAAATGAAAAAGACTAAACTCTTTGTGTTTCTTCCTCTATGATGGTTCTAGAATGGAGGGAAAAGGAACATGACCTTGTGGATGAGGCCGTCCACAATGATTTTCCTGCACAACAAGCATTACAAGCATGTGGGATTTTCAAATTTTGGAGCATTGGGGGTTTGAGGGCCCAAAACCAATTGCTCCGTCGCTTGATAGACTACTAGGATGTAGATGCACAAAATTTCAACCAGGATGGTCAAATACTCTCATTGGAGGTAGATGACATTTATTTCATTACTGGATTGTCCCGTCGAGGGGAAGTGGCAAGTCTTCGATCTCGTACTGTGGGTGGTGGGATCACCATTCCCGACTACATAGAGCGGTACTGTCTTCCCAACACTCGGAAAGTGGGGAGTTAGGTACCCATTGAAGCCATAGTCAGTCTGAGCATGAAGATTGTAGTGTCTACTCTCATCGGGATTACAGGTTCGGAAGCTCTACACCAGGCTTCAAGTCCGGTGTAGAGGGTTCCGGTGGATACGGCAGTATATTATGCATATTTTTCTTCGAGAGGGTTCCGGGGCTCAGTCTGAGGATTGAAGTCCCTCCTCTCAGTCTCCGCGACCCATCCCTGATCTGGTGGGCAGAGGTATTGACACCACAGGGTGGTGGCCGACAGGCATCACCATACACAGAGGAGTTCTTTCACTAGTGGGACCGACAGGTCATAACCATTGAAGACTACCCCTATGGAGGGATATACTTCTGTGATGATCGTGACATGTCGCTTCCTCCAGGAGCCGCGTACAGAGACATCGGTATGTTACTCTTTTTATTTTTTTGTCTATTAATGTTTTTGGGATTTTTGAGTATATATGAAAATGAAAAAATATTTTTGGGGGTAGCATCACATATTAACATTCTACTATTTGCTCGCAGACACTGGTCCGCGAAGACCTGAGGGTTTCCCGACAATCACCGACGAGGCAGGGGTGGAGAGGTGGTCAATGCTGCAGTAGAGCACACATTAGAGACTGTGTCGGTCAACCTGTCCTGCATGACCAATAGGGTACCCATGATTGAGGTAGCGCAGCTGCCAGAGGACATGCAGCGCCATGGTGTGGGAGTACCAAGCCCCTGGGTGCAACTACTATAGAGGATAGCCAATGCAGTACACTATTACTATCAGACACATTCTGCTGAGGAAGCTAGGCCTCCTCGTGGGGCTTATACATCTCAGAGTCCCATATTTTGTATCGATATGTATATTTTTGAGAGCTATGGGCTCCAGCTTTGTATTGGGACACTACCCTTTTGGACATGTTATTTATAAAAAACTATGGTTCTCTGGTTCTATTATATGTGTATGTACAAATGTATGAATGTATGTTTATGTGTGTGCTTCATTATGAATGTGACAAATTCCAATCTAGGACATAGTTAGCATATGCATCAGATACATGATTAAAACTTCTTTGAACATTAATGTATATAATGGAAACAAAATGATGTTCCAAGAGTCTTACCCTTAAGAATATCCATAGTAAAGTAGGATCCCTCACCTAGTACTAACCATTCAACTGAGACACAACCAGTTGTGAATCCAAGCAGACTTCTAAACATTGATTACCATGCGAAATAGCATACCGAAGTAGCTCAACCATGGAACTATTTTCAGCCATATTGTTGGATGTAGGACCGATACAAGCACTTCCCGAAGACACAACTAGGTTGTGAGGTGAATAAATAACCCAAGCGGAAGAAGTGAGCTACTGCGTATGATGGCTAGCACAATCCACGAATCCTAAGAACACAGGAGACTCTGCTAACATCTGTCAACCAAACAGAAGTGAATCAGCAGACCGGAAAACCAAAAGAAATCTAAACTATGTACAGAAGTAACTATACAATAGTATACAAAAGTATTAGCTCGAACTAGAAATTCAAGCGTAATACCACTTGAGATAGATACCATTTCTAGGCTCCTTCAAGGCATTCCCTTCATAATATTCCAAATCATAGGCTCATTTTTCTAGGACACGCCTCACTATGTAAGGACAATGCCACATGGGGTTAAACTTACATGCTCACAGGGGTTCTTTAGCCTGTTCATATAAGAGGACCAAGTCACCTTCAGCATACTACCAGGGACGGATAGACCTATCATACTGAACCTTGACACGGCGTTTGTTGGCATCTATATCCACTATGTCATCTCGACGATGCTCGTCAAGTTGCTCAAGGTGGATCAAACGTTGCTCAATATCTGACGTATCAGGGAGGAGCTCTGTGGCTAGTTTTAATGAAGGGATTTCACATTCAATCGGAAAAATAGACTCCACACCGTGTACTAGCTGAAACGGTGAGAACCCGGTGGCAGTCTTAACTAGGGTTTGATATGCCCACAATGCAAGATATAACATAATATGCCAGTTGTTCTTTCTCTGTTGAATGGTACATTGGAGAATGGTTTTTAAGGACTTATTGACTACCTTAGCCTGACCATTCTCTTAGGGATAGTAAGAAGATGAATGTTCTTGATGAAACCCAAGCTTGAGCGACAAATCCTCCATCATCTTGTTCTGAAAGTGATTGCTATGGTCAGTGACAATCTCTTTCAGAATACCGAACCAAGTAATAATCTTATTAAATACGAAATGGGTTGTTGTAGCACCATCGGCTTTTATGTTAGGCATGGCCTCAACCCATTTTGAAAAGTAGTCCACAACCACAATCATATGGTGATTCCCTCCAGTTAAAGCTGGTTTGCAATCCATGAAATACACCCCTTACTTGGTGAAGGGACTGACGGTGATGACCGGATGAAGGGGCACTGGATGCGAGTGTACATTCTGAGAAAACACCTGGCAAGGGTGACATCTCTTTACGGTGTTCATACAATCCTTGAAGATTGAAGGCCAAAAGTAACCATCTCGCATAATGTGTTGGGTTGTTGCAAGCTTGGATAAGTGACCACCACACACCCTAGCATGGAAATCATTAAGAACACGCTCCACTTCTTTGTGATTCAAACAATGACGAAGGATAGAATCCTTTCAACGACGATACAAAGTGTCACCGACGATTGTATAATTTTTAGCGTGGTGTTTCCAACGCCGTCATTCGTCTCGTGAATAGTGCGAAGGAAACTTCAAAGTTTGAAGATATACAATAATATCCCCATACCAAGGATCCTCAAACGAGATAAGAAATAAGTGCTCATCCACAAAGGAATCTTCATGGACAATATCCTCATCAAGTCGTGGAAAGTCCGACATGAGCTCAGCAAAAACCAAGGATTTCACTGACTTCGCCAAAGAAAAATCAAGATCAAACTCCTGAAGGATCACAATCCACTTATTGTACTTCCCCCCTATAAGATGTCGTGATAGCACGAACTGAAATGGATTGATATGCGCTATGACTGTGGTTTTCCTAAGCATGATGTAATGTCGTAACCGTTGGACTGCATGAATAGTCACAAGTTCCAACTTCTCCACATGAGTGTATCTCAGCTCAGCATCTACTAGATTTCGACTAAGGTAATAGATCACGTGCTCCACAAGCATATCATAAACCTGAACTAATACCATGCCAATCATCTCTTGAAACGAGGCCACATAAAGTATAAAATCTCTTGCTAAGTTGGGTGGACTAAGCAGAGGGGCCGATACCAAATCTTTCTTAAGAGCATCAAAAGACAGATGGGCTCGCTCATCCCAGATAAACGGTGTGTCTTTCTTCAACAAGCATGCGAAACCTTTAGTAAGATTACAATAATTCACTACAAAGAGATGTAGAAAAGTGGCTCTCCCTTGGAGGCTCTGAAGTTGAAGTAAATTGCACGGAGGAGGCAACCGAAGTATTGCCTCAACTTTGAGAGGATCAACTCTGATACCCTCTTTTGAAACTATGAAACCTACGAGGCGACCCGTTTTCACAACAAATATGCACTTATTGGGATTTAACTGAATCTTGTAGCATATGCATCTTTCGAGAACTAAGTGGAGGTGCTTGGGGTGGTCCACTCTCTTGCGAGAATGAACAATAAGATCATCCAAGTATGCCTCAACTATGCATTTAAGGTCATGAAAGGCGTAGGTCATAGCACGCTAAAAAGTGGCTCCGACATTTTTAAGGCCGAAGGGAATATTCCAGTATGCAAACCTACCCCAAGGACAAATAAAATCAGTCTTATGTTTGTCCTCGAGCTTTATATGTATCTGGTTATATCCTGAAAAACCGTCCATAAATGAAAAAACTTCGCTTCCCGCACAAGCGTCCAAAATTTGATCTATGAACGAGGTGGGTAAATTGTCTTTCGGACATGCACGGTTCAGGTCTCTCAAATCAGTGCATACATGGATAGTTCCCTACTTCTTATCCATAGTAACGGGATTCATCACCCATTTGGTAAGGGGAACTGGGTAGATAAAGCCAGCCTTAAGCAGTTTCTCCACCTCTGCCTTGATCGCGGCTGCCTTTCAAGGGTTCACGGAATAAAGGAATTATCTAACCGGCTTAGCATTAGGATATGTTCTAATATCGTGTTCAACAATGTTGGGGTCTATTCCTGGCATCTCCTCATATGACCAGGCAAAAGCCTCTCGGAGTTCCTTAAACAATTCGGTGCAAATGTGAACCTCTTCAGGAGAGCAGTCGGCACCGATGTAGATGTTCTCAACCTTTCCAAGGGTACGAGAAATGTTGATCTGTATGGTAGGGGAAATATTAGCCATCTTTCCTTATGAGTCAAGTTTTCAGGTATTTGATAACCTTTTTTCCAGCAGCCAAACTCAAGCAATGGTGATGAAACATAGTCATTTGTGGGGGAAAATGTTTTACTTTAATTATTTAATGAAATTGTTTTATGATTATTCTTGGATGTTAGAATGCGTATCAAATAAACTAATTATATAGAAACCAAGCGTGATTGAGCAGGTTCAGGGTCAATAAAGGATGGACGTGTAGAATACTAAAGGATCACCAAGCTCGGCGCCCTGTTTCCTGATTTATAGAGGATGCACTCCCACTTTCAAGAGGAATCAACATTTATACAACTAGGTAGGATCAGCATTAAATCATATAAATATGGGCCTCTTGGGTAGCGAGAATCCCCTGTTGTTATTTTGAGAAAAACATTGTTTTAACATTTTCTGCCCTATCAATACTGCAAAGTACAGACCTTTGTTTTGACATAAATTTTATATTTTAATAAGAGATTGATGATTAATTCTAGCCATCGTTTCTAAGTTTTATTCTCTCCTAAGTACGGGTGGGGGAGGGCCCCTCCAACACATAGGTCAGGAGATTTCTATTTGCAGGTATTTCTTTCAATTATGCATTTTACATTGATGAACAGTTTTATTGCATATGGAAGCGCTTGAATGACTTATTATTTCTGTAGTAGTTTATAATACATTTTGTAGTACAACAGAACAATTTCAGTAGTGCTGTAGGTTCTTTCTTTCAACGCATATTTTAATCAATGATTGCATGTGTATCAGCTTTGCTTTTAATATCATGATTTATATCTGAGGTTTTTTACTATTTCACATCGTGATTAATTTCTTTAAAATAATAGATGGATAGCTCAAAACAATCGCACTTCGATTAAGTCTTGGGATATAAAATGGTTTAGATTAGAATGCTAGTTTTAGGTATAAAGTAACTACAGACCTCGTTTTCCCAAATATTAGAATAGATCTGTTAGGGCATTTTCATTTTCTAGATTTACCATTCTGCATTAAGTAATTTCATAAGATCATCCCCTTTACTTTCAGCATTTTAATTATTTAAAATAGATTTACTGCTTTATTTCTTAGAACAGATTTACTGCTTTCAGCACTTTAATCCTTTTAGTTAGATTTATTGCTTTCCAGTATTTAATTCCGTAGCATGACCAGTTTACATCTTTAGTAGACAACCTTTAGAACATCGATACCAACATCAAACTGTGACAGAGATTATCCTATAAGAGCATATATAGTGCATGCACCTCTAAAGTTTGTGCGTTCCCTAGGTTGACATTTAAAGTAGGATCTTGGTATAGCTTCCCTCATTAGGAATCCATATTAGGAGCTCACCACTTTTTGGCGCCGTTGTCAGGGAGGTGCTAAATATTTTAGGAGACATCACCTAAAAACCACAAAAAGAAAACAAAAATTACATAAAATAAAAACATAAATATCTGTACCAATGAATACCTCGTCGGCAAAGGGATAAATTTGACCGCTTTCTGCCCAAGAACCCCATGAGCAACAACGGTAATAACAGTTCTGACCATTCTCAGTTTGAATTGGTACACTCTGAAGATGAAACTGACCACACATAAGACCCAAACAGAGAAAACTTCACTACCAGTTCCAGCTCAAACACCTCAATGGCAAACGAAAAGGAGGAACCTAGGGATATTTTCACTTTTCCCATTAGCATACCTCTCGGAGATGCTAGAATGAAGAAAATAAATCCTAATAATCTGCCAAACTTTCATGGTTTGACTTCAAAAGATCCTGACACATTCCTGTTTGAATTTGAGGTAGTTTGCAGATCATTTGATTACACTACTGATGCACAAAAGCTAAGGCTTTTTCCTTCCACACTGAAAGACCTATCACTTCGGTGGTTCATGAGCCTTGAAGGAAATAGTATCTTTATCTGGAATCAAATGAAACAATCATTCTTAGAAAAATATAGGGACTACTGCAAGGCCAAAGATACTAGGGATGAAATCTTTAGGATGCAATAAGGAGATAGAGAGTCATTATAAGATTATGCCCAAAGATTTCAAATCAGCTACAAACGAGCCAGCCATTGCACATTGGATCCCGAATCACTAAAGCTTGTCCTTCTCAGAGGTGTAAAAGAGGAGAATTTTGAAGTCTTAAATCTCCTTGGAGATGGAGATATATTCCAAAAATATTTTGACCAGATCCTGCAAATCTTCAAAAACTATTCAAGATCTAGGAAAACTAAGAATAGGATGAGGGATACACATACAACCACTGGTGGATCATCATCCTCAACACCAACACTTACAAAATATGATTTAGGAAACCTGCTGGATGACATGAAAACTGACATACTACAATCCCTAGCCATGCAACTTGATGCTCTTCAAATAAAAAAGAAACAGGATGAAATTAACCAAGCCTTGGCAGTATTTTTTCCTCGTTGTAGAAAGAAGCATGAGAAGGGGCAGTGCACCTTGAACACAATAGAAGTATGTGGTCTCTGCACCAATGACCATTCCACTGATAAATGTCCCCTCTTACCCTCATGTAAGGCAGTTATTCAAGACCCAGCAGTTGAAGGAAAAGTAGAACAGCTCTGTTTTATAAATCATAGGAGGAATAATTTTGTTAGGCCATATCAGCAAAGCAATCAAACTTACTATAATCAAGGGAATCCAAATTGGAACTCTGCACCGACTCCATGGCAAGCACAACCAAATCAAAACCAATGGAAACAAAGCCAGCAAGCATATCAACCATCCTATTAACAATCGTATTATCCACCGTCTTATCCTCAATACCCCCCACCTTTTCCATCCACCACAAATTATGCAAACCAGTACCCCCATCCATCAAATTGGAGGGCGCCATTGCAACAACCACTTATTATGCCACCCCCACAACCTCAACCACCCCCCAGACCTCCACCTATTCCAGCCCAACCAATTCCAAATCCTAATAATAACAGACCCCCACAACAACAACAATCTTATAACACTGATATCACACAATTCCCAACTTATGTTGTAGACACCATAGAAATAAATGAAATAAACCTATGATTTGGAAAAACATTGCAGAATATATCCCCACACAACATCCAACAACCTGTACCTAAAGCTCAATACCACAAATCAGAACCCTATGTTCAGCATCTTGATGAACCAAAACCTCCCGAGGACAAAACCCAACCACTTCCACGCAACAGAAATCCCCCATTTCCAGGAAAACTTGTTCGGAATACAAAAGAAGAGGAAGAGAATACAATCTTAAACGAATTCAAACACCTAAACATCCAAATCCCGATTTTACAAGCCATAAGGGATGTGCCCATCTGCAACAAAATCATTAGAGAAAATTTCCTAAAGAAGCCAAGAAGGAGGAAGCGTGACCCACCAACTATTAATGTAGTGGGACAATTGGTCGATTTGATGCTAGGTGTCATAATAAATCCTAAATATCTTGATCCTGGTAGTCCTGTAGTAAACATCACCATAAATAACAAGCAAATAAATAAAAGCTTAATAGATTTGGGAGATGCGATCAATGTCATGACTAAGGAAACCATGTTTTACCTTGGACTCCAATCACTGGTCATACCAACCACAATGGTACTCCAACTAGCAGACATGTCCACTGTGAAGCCCGAAGGAATGCTAGAAGACATTATGATCAATATCGAGTCATGGGAATACCCAACTGATTTTATAATAATCGAAATCAAAAGCAAACGTAGTGGCTATCCAATTATCCTGGGTAGACCTTGGTTAGAAACTACGGAGGCTTACATAGGTTTCCAATCAGGAAATATGACAATCAACAGTGGACATACCAGGAAGAAAATCACAATCTACCCACCAGCAATGAAATCTTCAGAGTTAGAATATCAAAATTGGACTGATGATTATCAGAACACACCAAATCACAACCTCCAACCTATCCTAACAATTGATGCTGCAATATCTTTAAAGACGGTAGATGAAGTGATCTGAATTTTAGGGGGCATATGGTCTAAATTCGGATGTATAAGCCATAAAAGTATTAAATTGAGAGGCCACCCTTTCTCATCCATGGTATTTGGTAGCACATATTTTTGTCCCATGGTATGGTCTCAAGACACATTGTAATAATGCTATATAAAGGCCTAGCAAGCCTTCTCATAATAACAAGTTATTCATTTGGTTTCTATCCTACATTTCTCTTATTGAGTTATTATTGGGGTATTGGTTCTGAGTGTCTTTCTTAGTATAGTTTGAGAGGTGAGGCTCAAAGAACCCTCTTTGAGCCTCACCCCTCCATGTGGCATATTTATTCTATGTTTTTCCATCTATGCTATTGATAGCCCAGATCTCACTACTTTGTATTTCTCACAAATGGTTCATTGTTCGCTTCAGTTTTGAAGCTATCTCTTCTCCTCCTGTCTCGGCATTCAAGTCTTCCGGGTCTCAGTCCCCAAGATATGGATCAGTGGTATCAGAGTGGGTACGCTCTCCATCGGGATAATATTTTGAAGCATGATGCAGGTTCAACGGAGGTTCCACAACCTTTACAACAACGCATGCTTCTCTACAAACCCTTGGCATCTCTATACTCAACACTCTCACATTCAACAAACTTTGAACAGGTTCCATGGACTGCACAGGATGTTTTAGAGGCTTTACCATAGCTCATTGGAAAGGTATTTCTGTCAGCTCAAATGGGTATTTCACGGAATTTCATTTCATTTCCCAGTTTCTGAGATATGCTTGTTTGAAGTAGCACATGTTTGTGCATAATGCGGTCGGACATACAAAAACTTTAAACAAGTGCTATATAATCCACAGAATGTCTCAGAGGCTCTACTATATCTCATTGGAAATCTCTTTCCGTCAGCTAAAATGGGTATTTCACGAAATTTTATTTCGTTTTCTGGTTTGTGAGATATGTTTGTTTTAAGTAGTACATGTTTGTACACAATGCAGCCGAACATACAAAACCTTTAAACAAGTGCTACAAACTCCACAAAATGTCTCATAGGCTCTACCATAGCTCATTGGAAATCTCTTTCTATCATCCAAAATGGGTATTTCTTGGTTTTCCATTTGGTTTTCTGGTTTGAGATATATCATTGATTGAAGTAACATATGTCTACAAAATAGTATGCGCGGGTCTCTTAAACTTCAACAAACATTTTCTCAATCTCTGAGCCACCCCAGAGCAAGTATGTTATATGGATGGAAAGGTCTCTTCGATATCTCAAATGGGTCTTCAATGGAATTCAATTTCAGTATATGCATCAGAATCTATGAATGGATTTGCAGCAAAACATCAACTGCACCAAATATCATGATTTTTTTAAAATCTTAATGTAATCATGGTTATGGTTAACCACACAAAACCCACATTTATGTATTGTAATCACGGTTATGGGTCAACCACTAAAACCCACAGTTATATATTGTAATCATGGTTGTGGGTCAACCACACAAAACCCACGGTTATGGGTTAACCACACAAAACCATTCTCTTCAGTGGAAACAAGCTTGTCGTTGCCACCATGGTTATGGGTCAACCACATAAAACCCACGGTTATGGGTCAACCACACAAAACCCATAGTTTTGAGTCAACCACACAAAACTCTTCTCTTCATTGGAATCAAGCTTTTCATTGCCATCATGGTTATGGGTCACCCTTGAAAAACCCACGGTTATGGGTCAACCTCGCAAAACCCACGGTTATGGGTCAACCGCACAAAACCCTTCTCTTCATTGGTAACTAGCACATGGTAATCATGGGTCTCTTTTTAGCATGAAATGATGGGGACCATCATTTTCTAAGGGGGGGGGAATGATCCAAATTTTAGGGGGCATATGGTCTAAATTCGGATGTATAAGCCATAAAAGTATTAAATTGAGAGGCCACCCTTTCTCATCCATGGTATTTGGTAGCACATATTTTTGGCCCATGGTATGGTCTCAAGACACATTGTAATCATGCTATATAAAGGCCTAGCAAGCCTTCTCATAATAACAAGTTACTCATTTGGTTTCTATCCTACATTTCTCTTATTTTATTGAGTTATTATTGGGGTATTGGTTTTGAGTGTCTTTCTTAGTATAGTTTGAGAGGTGAGGCTCAAAGAACCCTCTTTGAGCCTCACCCCTCCATGTGGCATATTTATTCTATGTTTGTCCATCTATGTTACTCATAGCCCAGATCTCACTACTTTGTATTTCTCACAATTGGTTCATTGTCCGCTTCAGTTTTGAAGCTATCTCTTATCCTCCTCTCTCGACATTCAAGTATTCAGGGTCTCGGCCCCCAAGATCCGGATCATGAAGATGGCCATATAGATAGATTTATACAAAATATATCTCCTAACAATCATGTTATTCAAGAATTTTTTTCTACAGAAACAGGTTAAAGTTCAAAACAGAACATGGATGACTTATGGACAGAAGTACTACCATAACAGATTGAGAAGGTAAAAGTCGTGGAAATTCACCCTAGCAAAACAGTCAACATAAATTCCAATTTAGAACCAGAGAAAGAAGAGAAGTTGATGAAGATACTAGCACAACAAAGTAAAGCATTTGCATGGACATATGCAAATATGAAAGGAGTACATCCTGATATCTGCAAACACTACATTTACATCAAAGAAGGTTCTACTCCCATCAGGCAACCACAAAGAAGGTTGAACCCTGCACTAAAAGACATAGTCAAATTGGAATTACAAAATTTATTAGATGCAGGGTTCATCTATCCAATATCTGATAGTGAGTGGGTCTCACCACTAGTCATAGTGCCCAAAAAAGGAGGCAAATGGAGAATTTGTGTGGACTACAGGGAGCTGAATAAAGCAACAAAGAAATATCATTTTCCACTTCCATTTATAGACCAGGTGCTGGATACATTATCTGGAAACAAGTACTTCTCATTCTTAGACGGTTTCAGTGGGTACAATCAAATTTTAATGCACCCAGCCGATCAAGATAAGACAACCTTCACATGCCCATGGGGAACTTACGCCTATAGGGTCCTACCCTTTGGTCTATGTAACGCCCCAGCAACATTTCAAAGAGCCATAATGAGTACTTTCTTCGATTTTCTGAATAACAAAATGGAAGTCTTCATGGATGATTTCACACCTTATGGACAGAGCTTTGACCAGGCATTGAAAAATATTGAATTAATATTAAAGAAATGTATTGAAATGAGCTTGTGCCTAAGCAATGAAAAATGCAGGATGTTAATGGAAGAAGGAATTGTTCTAGGACATCATATATCACAGATAGGTATAGAGGTGGATCAAGCCAAAGTCTCAGTAATCAGAACACTTCCCCCACCTATCAAACAAAGAGATGTGAGAAGCTTCCTTGGACAGACAAGATACTACAGAAGGTTTATTGAGAATTATAGCAGAATTGATGCCCCCATGTTTGCACTTCTCACAAAAGACAATGAGTTCATATGGACAAGCAACTGCATGTCATCCTTTGAGAGTCTTAAACAGAAAACCATTAGAACACCAATACTTCAAGGACCAAACTGGGAAATTCCATTTCACATTCACACTGATGCATCATATAAATCCATCGGATCTATGCTTGGGAAAGAACAAGACAAGAAACCTTATGCCATATACTATATAAGAAAAAATTTGGCTGGGGAAGAACTCAACTACATAGTCACAGAGAAGGAATTTCTGGCAGTCATACATGCAATCAATAAATTCAGGCATTACATTACAGGATACCAAAGTTTTATCCATACTAACCACTCAGCGATCAGATATCTTATGAACAAGCCTAATACCAGTGCAAAAATTATTCGATGGATGCTACTTCTACAAGAATTCGACATCACTATAATAGATAAACCAGGCAAGCATAATGTCGCAGCAGACGTTTTGTCAAGAGTAACACATGGGAAAGATAATGAATTGGTTTAAGATAACTTCCCTGATGAGCACCTTTTTTCCATATCAATAAAAATCCCATGCTTTGCTAACATAGCAAACTATTTGGTATCCGGGAAGTTTCCAGAACATTACAGCTATAAAGAAAGGACAAAAGTAATAAGACAAAGTGCCACATATACATGGATAGAGGGCATGCTTTTTAAATAGGGACCATATCAAGTACTTAGAAGGTGCATTAGGGAAGATGAGGTACATGACATAATGCATGCCACCCACAATGAAACCTGTGGAGGACACTACGCTACAAAAAGGATAGCCTACAAGATCTTGCAAACAGGGTATTATTGGCCAACACTCCATAGAGATGCTTATGAGTATTTGTCCCATTGTGACGATTTCCAGAGAATGGGAAAACCAACACAAAAACAAGAAATGCCACTACATCCACACATCTCTTTAGAGGCATTCGATAAGTGGGGATTCGATTTTGTTGGCCCATTCAACCCATAGTCCAATCAGAAGAGATACATCCTCTTATGCACTGATTACGTTACAAAATGGACAGAGGTAGCAGCACTGGCTGCTGCAAATGAAACCAATGTGGCCAAATTCTTTACTGAGCAGATCTTTCACAGATTTGGGGTGCAAAGAGAAGTAGTTTCTGAACAAGGACCACAATTCACATCAAATTTAATTGAATACTTGATGAAAAGAAACAATGTAAATCACAGACATTCATCCTCCTACCACCCTCAAGGAAATGGTCAAGCTGAGGTAACCAACAGGGAATTAGAGAGAATCTTGACAAAAATTATCCAACTTCACAAAAGGGATTGGGCTGACAGACTTAGTGAATCAGTCTGGGCTTACAATACTACATGGAAAACGACAACAGGATTCACACCTTATGAACTGGTCTATGGGAAAAAGGTCATGCTACCAATCGAATTTGAAGTAAAAACATTAATAATTGCAGTCGATCTAAATGTGAACCTATCAGACATTCAAAAAGAATGCATGCTACAGCTAAATCAACTGGATGAACACCGCCAACAAGCACTTACACATACTGAAATCATCCAACAACAAAGAAAGAAATGGCATGACCAACATTTGAAGGATAAGAAATTCAACAAAGGTGATTGGGCACTACTCTACGACTCTAGATTTCACACATTCAAAGGAAAGCTAACCACTAGATGGCTTGGACCTTACAGTATACAAAAAATTTATGACAATGGAGCTATGCGAATTATTACAATTGATGATGATGATTTCCCCATGATAGTGAATGGGCATCTCCTAAAACTCTACAAAAAACCACAGTCCAAAGAAGAATTTACACAAGTACTCTACCAACAACAATTGATGCTGATAGAGCATGCTGCACATCAGTAAAATTCAACGCATATCATGAAAAAAAAAGAGAAATATATATATATATATATATAAAGAAAAAAAAAAAAAACAAACAAACAAACAAAAACGTAACAGGAAGTTTACAGGGCATCGACCACAATTCAAGCAAAACAATATACATTCAAGCAAGACTGCAAAATAAATTCAAGCGAGGCTTCCATCTATTCAAGCGAGCCAGCGAAATAATTCAAGCGAGGGTGCCACCTATTCAAGAGAGCCAGCAAAAATTTCTACAACTACGGACACTCTACAGTATCATCACAATAAGCTACCAACTATTCAAGCGAACCTACAAAATAATTCAAGCGAGGGTGCCAACTATTCAAGCGAGCCTGCAAAATAAATTCAAGCAAGGCTGCCGTCTATTCAAGCAAGCCTACAAAATGATTCAAGCGAGGCTGCCATGTATTCAAGACAGCCAGTCACATACATCCATTAAACCATCCAATAAGAAAAAAAATTGCATGACTCGTATCCTCAACAGGCACAACTTTCAAAAGAAGGCAATGCAGCAAATTCAAAATGAAAAGAAATGGAAAAAGCAGCTCACATGCGCAACTACTGACATGCACAAATCTACTACAAAATCCGCCATCCATAAAAATCCCACCAGAGCATAAAAGTAGGTACGCATAAATACCAAGGTAATCTCTAACACGATTTTATTTTATGATTAAAGTAAAACATTATCCCACGCTACATGAGATTCTCGTCAGATGAGGACAGCTTCTACTCTAAATTTGCGGCATGGTGGAATGACCCTAAAAATTCATGATCACTACTTAAAATTCAGTCACCTCATCAAATCATGATCGCAACCTTTAGTATAGAGGTCGATCATGAGAAGACAGAGATCAATCATGGAAAATAGGGGATTAAAAGTCGCAAGTACATGTATGATGGAAAGAACAGGTGCATAAAGACAGTGAATTAGGGTGCATAATATTCCATGACTGCGCATATAAGTAACCACCCGGAATTCTCAAGAAGCAGCCACCATTTGTATTCCTCGAACCTGTAGGCAGAACCCAACCAAGTTGAAGGTATAAAACTGCATTCCAAAAGCCCTGGTTTTGTTTGATCATAAGAGAGGTTCTCAAAATGACAAAGGGTTTTAAAAAGAGTGAACCAGAGGATCACAACATCATATACCAGAACATGAGAGTCCTGCAGATCATTCGCAGCGTAGGCTGGATGCCCTTCATCCTGGGTCTGAAAGGACATGATGCAGGGATAGCGCAGGAATTCGCAAGAAATTTCAAACATATTAAAGATGAACAATATGTCACTTGGGTAAGGGGTTACGTATCAAATTGGACGAGGAGACAATTGCCAAATTTATTGGCCTATAGAGCGGTTTGTATTGGAGTAGGGATGACAGGGAGGCAAACCAAGAAGCAAAAGCATCATTCTTTGAGCAAGGAGAGGTCTATGATGAGGACACAAATGGAATCAAAAGACTCTCCATGCCAGCGCCATGGGAAGAAGTAGCTGAAATCATCCTGAGGTACATCACATGCTCTGGTAGGTTAAGATATGTTCCCATCTTTCATTTTTGGATCCTAGAACTAATAAGACACAGGACCCGTCATCCCTCAAATAACAACATTAGCATCCCATTTTACCTGCTCCAATCCCTATCGGAAATGAGCAAGAAGGTGGCAAAGGGTAAAGATGATGCCTTGGCCGACCATGGGCTAATCAAGATAATTGTTTGTGAGGAATTGAAGGAACAGATACCAGAACTTTCATGGGAGGAATTCGTGCTGGTATCTACAGAAGATGTTCAAAGGATGAGAAGTACACCGACATCTAGCATACCACCTGGAGAAAGGAATGGAGCTGCCTCTGTATCAAGGGCAAAAAGGAAGATTGAACTAGACCATGTAGCAGAGACCCTGGTAGAAATCAAAAGTTCAAGAGAGCACTCCCCCAGGGAAAAATTAGAAATTCCTACTAAAAATCAAGAACCCAAGAGGAGGAGTACGATATTCAACCAAACAACCTGAATCTGAACAGACAAGGAAAAGAGCGTAGAACCCAGTCCCATTGTTCAAAATGTGTCGGATGGGGACGATGATCAATGGGTAGATCAGGAAGGCCCCACTATAGAAGAGGAATAGGATGAAGAAATGCAGTATGGAGGGGAAGAAATGAATAAAGAAGCAGAATAAATGGATAAGGGAGAAGAGAAGAACTTAGGAGATCAAGGAAACTTCCAGGGAAATCCTCTAGCACAAGATAACCTTGAGGTCGTCACCCAACTCGCCGAGGCACGGGAAGAATTAGAGAAGCTCAGAAACGAGCTCGTAGCATTAAGGATTGGGCCAGGAAGCCAGCCCACACCTCCCCCGTTCTCGGCCAAGAAAACCCAAATACTGAAGTTGCACCATGTAGAGGAGCTACGGCTGGCCGAGTAGAAGCATTTAGCGCTTCAAGAAAAGTTGGCGGAGGCACAAGCCGAATTGGACAAAAAGGACCAGAAGGTCACCAAATTAAAAAATGTTTTGGCCACTATTGCCGGCATATATGAAAAACTGAGGGACCTCAGACCACTGTCGGCAATATATGTAGTTTATATACAGGAGAAATGGGGTGAATTCCAACTCGAGAGGTTGAAGCAAGGACTCCCTATAGAGGTAAGCACCCCCAAGGAGTTTATGGATGCATGTTTGAACTCCACAGAGCTGGAGAAAGACAAATTAAGTGAGTTCTTTTTGCATAACTTTGTGGTTTCTGGCTCGCCCAACTAGTCGCCAAACCCATATGTAGGCGATTTCCAGTTGAGGGCATTATGTTCGTGGATGAACCACGAAATTGAGCGAGCCCAGGACTACCATATCTATGTTGCACAAAAATGGAAAACCCCATTGATGATCAGACCTGAGCCAACTCACCCTGAGGGAATAATCTATAACCACATGATCCTCACTCAGGACGAGGAACGGATACCCATTCTCCTCGCAAAACAACAGGAGGCCGTGACTCATTTTGACATTACACTCCACAGCACGCAAAAAGAATTTAATGAGTCCATTAAGGAAAGATGGAGCAGGGTGGAAAATGATCTGAAGAGGAGAGAACTCCACTCTCCCCTCAGGATTGATGATGCCCTTTTCAAAGCCACACTCTACAAAGAATCCCTGGAAAAAAAACAACTCAGATGGATCGGGATGAGACTGAATCCCCCATTCTTTCTTTCCCCAGTCATCAAGGAACAGATAAATGAAGAGGAAGAAAGGAGGACATGGACCAGGGAGGATCAGAACTTTGGGTATCATAGGCAAGCAGGGATCCCTAGGGTGGTAGCATGGTACATCAGGGAGTTCATCAATGAATCAAATAAGTCACCCAAGGATGGGTGAATCCTTCAAGTGTGGGAGAGAATGATGAGTCAAGTTTTCAGGTATTTGATAACCTTTTTTCCAGCAGCCAAACTCAAGCAATGGTGATGAAACATACTCATTTGTGGGGGAAAATGTTTTACTTTAATTATTTAATGAAATTGTTTTATGATTATTCTTGGATGTTAGAATGCATATCAAATAAACTAATTATATCGAAACCAAGCGTGATTGAGCAGTTTCAGGGTCATTCAAGGATGGACGTGTAGAAGACTAAAGGATCACCAAGCTGGGCACCCTATTTCCTGATTTATAGACACACTCCCACTTTCAAGAGGAATCAGCATTTAGACAACTAGTTAGGATCAGTATTAAATCATATAAATATGGGCCTCTCAGGTAGCGAGAGGACCCTATTGTTATTTTGAGAAAAACATTGTTTTAACGTTTTCTGCCCTATCAATACTGCAAAGTACATACCTTTGTTTTGACATGGATTTTTTATTTTAATAAGAGATTGATGATTAATTCCAGCCAGTGTTTCTAAGTTTTATTCTCTCCTGAGTACGGGTTGGGGAGGGCCCCTCCAACACATAGGTCAGGATATTTCTATTTGCAGGTATTTCTTTCAATTATGCGTTTTACATTGATGAATAGTTCTATTACATATGGAAGCGCTTGAATGATTTATTATTTTTGTAGTAGTTTATAATACATTATGTAGTATAGCAGAACAGTTTCAATAGTCCTGTAGGTTCTTTCTTTCAACGCATATTTTAATCAACGATTGCATGTGTATCAGCTTTGCTTTTAATATCATGGTTTATATCTGAGGTTTTTGACTGTTTCATATCGTGATTAATTTCTTTAAAATAATAGATGGATAGATCGAAACAATAGCACTTTGATTAAGTCTTGGGATTTAAAATGGTTTAGATTAGAATGTTAGTTTTAGGTATAAAGTAACTACAGACCTCGTTTTCCCAAATATTAGAATAGATCTGTTAGGGCATTTTCATTTTCTAGATTTACCATTCTGCATTAAGTAATTTCATAAGATCATCCCCTTTACTTTCAGCATTTTAATTATTTAAAATAGATTTACTACTTTATTTCTTAGAACAGATTTATTTCTTTCAGCACTTTAATTCTTTTAATTAGATTTATTGTTTTCCAGTATTTAATTCCGTAGCATAACCAGTTTACATCTTTAGTAGACAACCTTTAGAACATCGATACCGACATCCAACTGTGACAGAGATTATCCTATAAGAGCACAGATAGTGCATGCACCTCTAAAGTTTCTACGTTCCCCGGGTTGACATTTAAAGTAGGCTCTTGGTATAACTTCCCTCATTAGGCATCCATATTAGGAGCTCACCATTTCCCTCTGCGTAAATCCCATGCGAATCCCAAGGAACCACAGGGAGACCAATCATCTCAGCAAGAGTCATCCTAAACTCTTCTTCCTCGATAAGATCAAGGTTGGGAAGAAAATGGGAGCAATGATGCATGTCTTCCCAAGGTCTCTCACTATCACACATGGCCTCAACAATAGCTTCATTTGAAGGTAAAGTACTGTCAAGACAATCGTAAGAACAAGATGAGTTGATTTCCCATTCCGGAAGCATAATGAGATCTTCCTCCTCTGTCCGTGAAGAGGAAAGATCTAGCTCTGCAATGGCTTGTTGAATATCTTGATATGCAAGCTCAGTAGCAGACAGTGGCATAGCCATTCCAACATGTGTAATGTCTCCAAACGTGGAAATTGTGGATGGTAAGGTCCATGGATCATCAAAATACAAAGTCCAGAATGGTACATTATTCAATGGAGGATGCGCATTATCATAAATGGTTCCAATAAAAGAAATAGGTGCAGGGAAATCAAAAGATCCCAACAATGAGGGGTACAATCTGACACCCATGTTCACAGTTTCCGACTGAGAATCGTTGACTTGGGGGACCATAGGCCCCGTTGATGCTATGGAATAGGGACTAACGAAATCTAGTTGGTCGACTATCACAATGCTGCCTTCATGTGAAAAGCAAATAATTCAGAATACAGTGGATGCAACTACTTTCATAGCATAAATCCAATTCCTACCCAAGAGAAGGTTGTAGTCGATGGGCGCTTCAACCACCTTGACTTCAATAGGAACGGGTTTCCCACCCAAGCGGACGACAAGGGAAGGGAGAATCCCATGTAGCTTAAACGACCAATCGTCGAATGCAGTGAGCATGGTCATAGACTTGGATAAGGGAGGAGAGCCAAGATCTTTCCAACAAGCTAAAGAAATCACTGACATAGAAGCACCTTCATCAACCACCGTTCTTTTGACGATATTCGGTAGGTACTCCACATGGACTTGAAAAGCCACATGGTATGGTAAGCGAGGTTGGACGTCAGTAGTGTCAAACTTGATAATGTTAGGACTTCCCCCATTCTGAACTCCTAAAGCACATAAAAGGGCATGTCTTTGAGAAGGACACGCCTGTAAACCCTCGAGAGCTGACATGGCACACAGAGTTTGACCCAAGTCCTCTACAATAGAGTAATTATGGGTGGCTCGAGCATTGGGATTATGCGTAGAGCGCTTGAGAACACCTTTCGATATCTGCGGCATAGACGTAGGCTTCTCGATATGCAAAGAGGTATTAGGAGGAGGAGGAGGAGGAGGCGCATTCCCCATATTCGGTTGTGGTGCATCATAATCACATTGGTGAGTAGAAACACTAACCTCTGATTTAACCATATTCACGCATCCAAAGCCACTGGTATGGGAAGCAAACATGGAAATTTCATGGGTCCCATAACCAGTAGAGGGAGCATTCGAAGCCATATTCTGATGATGTGGAAGAGGATCTTTCAACACAGCTGGGCTCTGTGCAAGATGTTTCGATGCTTCATCAATCTAAGGACACAAGTGAGTAAGATGATCTTCCCCATAAACCTTGCAAGGGAATTTCACTTTATGCCTAGGTTTACGGTCCCCGCGAGCATTTCCGCCTTCCTGAAGAGGGTTGGCATTCTCTTTCCAAGGAGTATTACGATTATACCATTGTTCCCATTATTTCCACCCTTGCGATTATTTCTCCCCTTCTTCTTACCACCAGGATGTTGGTTACCCGATGGGTTCATCGATTGCATAGCGTGTACATTGGACAATGGGGTGGAAGTTGACAAGGTGTGAACCTGTTCAGGAGTAGATTGGTTAAGTGACAAATTTTGCATTTGATTAGCAACCAAATCTACAATTCGAGTACTTGCGGATCCAACAATTCCATCGGCATGTGGTCCAGGAACTGGCTTGGGATCATGTCATGATCGCAGTGTGTCAGGAATAATGTCATACAAAATGCCAGATTGAGCATAAAGCAAATCTAGTTGCTGGACTTTTAGTATAGCTTGTTCCTCAGTCGCAATGCCAGACATCGAAACATCCTTAGAAATGTATGGAAGCAAAGACTTGAGAAACCATTCCAACAGAAACTCTAGAGGAATGTTGGCTTTCACTAACCTCTTCCATCGATGCCACTGTTGAACGTGGTCAGATATGTGTGTGGCCTTATTATGGCAGAAGGTAGACAAGAGTTCAGTGCCAGTATTGTAGCAAATCGGAAGCTGGAAATAATTCAGGAAAACCAAGGCTATCTCATAAAACCACTATACGTACCCCCAGGAAACTCAACATACCACTTCGTGGCTTCCCCCGTGAGGGTGCGTTGAAATAGTCTCAACTGAAAGGAATCGTGATTTAACGAGTTTGATGAGCACCAAAGGTGAGAAGTCATGACGTGATCACCCGGATCCTCACCACCGTTCCCCTCAAACTTGGGAATGTCTGAAGGGATCTTGGTAGGCACTGGAGGCCAATTAGGATCGTGACACACCGGATCATTCGTGAGATTCGAGAGATCTGGAAGATTCAGTCGAGTAAGGAATAGAAGCTGCAGCTGAAAAGATTGATTATAAGATCCCATAAAAGGTTGATTATATGGACCACAAGGATGATAACCTCCTCCAACCTTACCCATGTGATAGTAAGCAGGTATATGTGTATTATGAGCACCCGTAATGAGGTGGGTTGTAGTGATGGCCAGCACCGACTATATTATAGTAAGGTTTACCACCATAATTATGGGGCATATAAGTATTACTCGTAGTAGGAACCGTGTTGTGATGACCATAGTTGTGAGGTATGTTCCCACCTATTGCATAAGTACTATTGGTAGCAGGAGCAGTTGTATAATTATAAGGTATATTCCCACCCATGCATAAGCGTTACTAGTAGCAGGAGCAGTCATGTAGTGACCATGAGTATAAGGGATATTCGCACCCCCTACATTATCATTACTAGTAGCAGGAGTAGTTATAAAAGTATACAGTATGTATCCACTCCCAGTATTAGGAGGATTGTTAACATTAGCGAATGTGGTCCTGGGTTGACGTGTAGAGGCATGTGTATTATACTGTAGAATGTGAGTCGTATTGTGAACAGTGTTCCCACCAAGAGGGGTAGTCCTAGGAGGCGGCCTTCCTCCAAAATTTTCAATGTTTGAAGTGATGTGGCCAGTCCCCATATTATGTGTGTGAGTAGAAAATGTGGTGTCCCCAGTGAGGGTATTTCCCCCAGTGGGTGTAGTGTTTCCAAAACCATGACTAGTGTTAGTATGAATACCAAACATAGTGGATGGATCAACTGTGTTGTAAGTAGGCATACCATGAGAGAACGGGGTAGCGTTCGTAGTGGTCGTAGGACCTGTGTTAACATGCAAATTCGACATCCCATATAGGAAATTTCATTGATTCGAAGGATCGAACGGGTCGTCCTTGGGTGGAGTAGATCCAAACAGAAGAGGTTGAGTCTCTGGTATTAATGGACCGCCCCCCATTCCTCTCTAGGAGTAGGAGGAGCAGAAGCGTCTTCAACTCTACCCAACGGAGTCGTAGGGATTTCTCCCATGCCAAAACCAGCGGCAATGTTAGCGCAAAGTGTTTCAAAAGAATCATAAGAATCGGAGAGGGCCCTCCGGCGTCCCCTGTGAAAACAATGTGTAACTTCGGCGGCTAGTAAACCAGCCAACCGACGATACCAGCGGAGAGTAGGACCTCGTGCCATGATACCTCTAAAAGGTCAATAAATCAAAGCGTCCCCTAATGGCCAAGCTAACGATCAAAGAACAAAGAGCACACACCAAATAAACTACATCCAAAAGCACACAAACAGAGTTGGCTCAAGGGACCTCCCGACACTACAACTGGTATGTATCTCCTAGGAGAGGCTTGAGACTCCCAAACTATAACCGAAGGTAACAGAATCATTTATAAGGGTTCCCAGACTTCACTGTGTGCACGGGGTCAAATCCCTATACAACAGGAAACTGTGTTGTCCAACCCCTATCTGACTCAGGATACTTATAGTATAACCACTGCAAGCACTCTATGAGATACCTACGTAAGTGTTATAAGTTAAACTTGCACCTCTCCGTCCGTGATCACCTTGAGCTGTTGATCACACAAAAGGACAACTTGGATGGAGGAGCATGTTGACCTTAGATGATACTTTGACTTACTCCATTTCCTAATTTTTATTGGAAAAAACCCTTAACATATCATTTTGAGATATGAGCGCTACTCTACCTAGAGAGACTAGCGCTCATACGCTACTCCAGTGTACAATAGTAGCGCCCAAATACTTATGGACGCTACTCCTTGTCAGCATAGTAGCGCTCACCTTTTAAAAATATATGAGCGCTAGTTGGTAAGCACTAAAGTAGCGCCCTATACGCTACTTCACAGAATAATAGTCGCGTACATATCAAAAGATGATTAAAAAATAATTAATTTTCTCGAGGAGGATTAGTTGCTGGTAGTTTCCCAACTTCTCCAACTTCCTCCATAACCATACATCGACTTGAACTACTTCTCTAATCCTATAAATACAAATAAGACTAAAGAGAAAGGTTAGATGGATTAATGGAGAAACTTTGAGACATAGAGATATAAAGAAGAAGATTGCATTTGGAGGAGTTGATGCTGAAGATATCCAAGCCAGAGAAGAGCCAGAACCCATAATCAAGTTGTAGGAGCCTACAACTTGATTATGGGTTCTGGCTCTTCTCTGGCTTGGATATCTTCAGCATCAACTCCTCCAAATGCAATCTTCTTCTTTAGATCTCTATGTCTCAAAGTTTCTCCATTAATCCATCTAACCTTTCTCTTTAGTCTTCTTTGTATTTATAGGATTAGAGAAGTAGTTCAAGTCGATGTATGGTTATGGAGGAAGTTGGAGAAGTTGGGAAACGACCAGCAACTAATCCTCCTCGAGAAAATTAATTTTTTTTAATCATCTTTTGATATGTACGCGACTATTATTCAGTGAAGTAGCATATAGGGCGCTACTTTAGTGCTTACCAACTAGCACTCATATATTTTTAAATGGTGAGCGCTACTATGCTGACAAGGAGTAGCGCCCATAAGGCTTTGGGCGCTACTATTGTACACTGGAGTAGCGTATGGGCACTAGTCTCTCTAGGTAGAGTAGCGCTCATATCTCAGAATGATATGTTTAGGGTTTTTTCCAATAAAAATTAGGAAATGGAGTAAGTCAAAGTATCATCTAAGGTCAACATGCTCCTCCATCCAAGTTGTCCTTTTGTGTGATCAACAGCTCAAGGTGATCACAGACGGAGAGGTGCAAGTTTAACCTATAAAAGTAAGGCAACTAAGGTCACCAAAATATAACCAATTCTCAGGAGGACAGTCGTAGGTGGGATTTGTCGTATGGGCAGGGTAGAAAAGACCGAAATGCAAGAGGTACAGATTCCTCAAGAGCCCCCGTACACGAACAAATCCTGGAAATATCTCCCACATTTTCCCAGTATTGGAGGGCTATTTCCGCAACCAACCTCTTGTGACCTCGTGCTTAACTCTGTTCTGAGTAGAGCTTCCTGAGAACACTGATGTATATAATGGAATTCACCACTCCTTGGTCAGACACATAATGTTTCGTCAAGTAGTCTTTGATTGTTAACTAGCAATGATCTATTCCAAGACTCTAAACCTATACTAGTTGGTGTACCCTATAAAAGAAAAATCGTTCTAATCAATTTTAAGATTAAGCATTGATTTTAAATGGCTGTAATTAATCAAAGGATATGGTCGTGAAACTGATGATGTATAGGACTCAGAAATATGCACAATCAACAAACTCTAGACTCATCTGATCAATGAAAACAATGCCACTAAAATGACAATCAATCCAACGGTTCAAAATAAAATGCAATTCTTTTAAATTTCCAATGCACAAGCAGATCCTAGATGAAATCACAAGCACTCAAATGCAAAATGCAGTACGGAAAGCAAAAAAAAAATTATTTTTCTCTTATAATGGAAAGGAAAATGCAAAACTATGTTTTTGTATTTTTTCAATATGATGAAATGAAAAAATGCAAACGAAATCTACCTATTTGGTTAAAGAAATGCAGAGAAAATCACTAAGACAACCCAACAAATCCCAAACAGTGAGACTCGGCCAATGCAATGAGCTAGAAAATAAAAAATGGTGAGAAACTAACAAGGCTCAAAACAAAGAGAAAGAAGAGTTTATGGTCACAAACAGGGCATGGAACAGTCAGGAATCAGGCCAATTAAGACTCAGGAACACTCAAAACCAACCCAGCAACAATCCAAGGCCATAAATGGATCCTGAAGGCCAAAGAATGTTGATGTTCACAAGATGGAAAATTACGTTGTAACATAATAGCAATTGCAATGTTCTCCTAGAATCCCAATATTCTCCAATCTACCCATCACATGGTGCAAAATCACCAAAAGAGGTGAAACTAGAATGCAAAAGGGGATTCATGGTTTCAATGGAAATTTCGACAGAGTAACAGTGTATGAAATGTATGGAGAAACGTTATGAAATTAGGGACCTTCACCTTCAATATATAGGAAGAACTTTGATGGTTTTACTCACGGTATTTGAGTGGAAAAACTATTGATGGTTTTTGGGTTCCCGTGGTATTTAGATAAGCATTAGGTTTTCCCGCTTCTTTTTGCGTTTTTGGGAATCTTTTTGCTTTTGGGGAATTTTCCTCTTTTTGGGTGATTTTCCTTCTTTCTTTTTCCCATTTTTAAGGGATGTGTCGATTTTCCTCTTTTGTGGAAAGAGGAAATATCCAAAATACTAATTATCAGCCAATTTAACTTTCAACTTTGGGATTTTAAACATGTGAAGGTCAAAGTGGTGGAAATGGAAAGTTGTCATGATGTATCAAATATGGTGTGGCTAGGGAATGAGCAAGGTGGACAATTATTTGGTGTTAACATATTTCCCCTGTATGTCTGAGGCAAGGATCTTATTGTATGGTTGACGAACATCATAGGATCTTTCTTATCCTAGGGATAAGTGTGATGGTAGAATAGAGAATGGAGACTGTGTCGAAGGGTAGAGCATACTCTTTATTAGGACTACAACGGTTGATCATGCAGATAGAATACTTAAAATGGATGAGGTACACATAATCTCAAATATATGGACGAGGCAGGAATACCCATTCTTGTATCAATGTCTCAATATACAAAACTACAACTAGGCCCAAAGGGGACCTGATCAAATATACATCATAAGTTTCTAGGACGGAGTCAACACTCGAATGTAATAATGGTCCAACTGTGGTTGATCTAAAGAATTGATACTAGAAACAATGGCATTCTTTAAGAATGTGGTATTGCAATAATTTATGTTCGAATGGATATGAAGGGGTAGAACCACTTCAAGGACTCAAACAACTGAGAGTCTAAATCTGGCAGGTACAATAAAGTGTATATAGAACTGGATATACTAGGAAACATGGAATAGGAGGGCTTCCAAACACTATTGCGAATGCAACTTGGATGTCATAAGGAACATAAGACTGTAAAGGTTCCAAAGAGACTCACCAATGTGCTAGAGTCAAGGGACATCCAGGGTCTTCAACCAAATGATGAAAGAACCAATACCTTGTACAAATCGCAATGGTGCGATGACGTAGCTGATGTCGAGCACGCATGAAAAAACCACTCTAAGGGGAATTAAGGTCTCCCCTCAAGTGTTCCAAGGACTAATTATTGGTGGTTATGAGAGCAAGGTACAAGAAACTGTGGATATATCCTCTAGAATAGATTTGTTGTTGTCGATAGAGGGAGACCTGCAACTGCCAAGGAAATGATCGTTCCTTGAGAGGAGCACAAGGGATACAACTAAGGAGTGATGGAACTAGACATGGGACTAAGACACTACTGGGGGATATGAAGGCCAATGAGTAGGAGGGGCTCACAATTTCTTTATTCAGAATATGACGACGTGGTTGACTTGGTAGCATATGAAACTGATCTTGGGGGAGGGGAACATAGCTGGGGTGACCTGGTGGGGATGATTTCAATGGGGGGTACTCGAAGAGGGATACATATATATGAAATCATGGAGACTCCAAGGGTGAATCATCATAGAATACTCTAAACAAAGGCGACTAGGAATGCTTCAATAATAAGAGACCATATGCAATATGCAAGGGAACTGAGAGGCATTGTTTGGGGCCTTTTTTATTGTTTAATGAGCTCAAAGAATGGATAGAACTGTACTCGACATGATATTTTCCTATGGATTTTTGTCGAGCCTGAGACAGTAAATGCTTGTTGGTGTTTTCAATTTTAGGGAGTCAAAAAACATGAATAAAACTCCATAAGTGTTCTTGTTATCTCCTCAAATATTTTTTAAAGTTTTATTATGTGAGGTGATAGGAGGTCATTTGAAAATGAAAACACATTATTAAAGTTTGTGTTTAGGCTCATTTTAATGAGTTCTAACTCATAATACGTCAAGAAACTTTCGAGACAAGTTTTTATTTCAAAAAACTTAAAAAACAGGTTTCGGTAGCTAAGTGCTTATTCAAAACGGCCCCTAAGCTACCGAAAGCTCTGCTTTTGGCAGCTTAAACAAAATTTTCGAGGCACTCCTAACTACCGAAAGGGAAAATTATAGCATGAGTTGTGGGCAGTTTTCGGTGGCTTGGGCGAACACGATGGTGTCCATTAGCCACCGAAAGGTAAATATTTTTCATAGCTTACCATCTAAAGGTCGGGTCGCTTACAGCCACTGAAAGCAAAGAGCACTGGTTAAGACCGTTTTCCAGTGTCATAGGGTGTCAACTGTGGATTATGAGCGACCAAAAGGAGAGGCATTTTCACCACTTTTTCGGCAACGCTCAAGTTCAATTGCAATTTCATTCCAGCTACCTAAAGAGCAAGAGAACTTCACTTGTCATCAAGAAGCTGAGACAAAATACATTTTTTCCATTTTGGAAGATTAGTTTCAAAACATATCTTTCGGTGGCTTAGGAAGGCTTTCACAGCTATTCTTAGCCACTGAAAGCAGAGCTTTCGGTGGTTTATAGGTTTGAATTTTGTCTCTTTAACCACTAAAAGTGCAAAGCAGGGCAGAGAGGCATTATTTTTGCCTAGATCACGGTTTTTGCTTCCAAATGGAAAGAGGATGGTTTTTAAGTGAAGTTTTTAATTAATAGGATCTATTTCAATGTGTTGTTCCAGTTTTGAAGGTGCCAGCAAGATGGAAATAATGAAGAAATGTGGAGTTTTTACTGTCCCGAGTCATCATTTTCAAATGACAATTCTGGGTGTCTGGAGAATCTTTTTGCAAAACTCTCGGATTTTTTTGTTCCTAACATGTCATAGAAAAATAACCTCTCCCCATTTTCCTACAGGTGTTGCAGATTGAGAGAATCGAATCCGTCACTGAGCCCCAATTTTCGGATCCCAAAACCTACCTATTTGACACTTGTTTTTGAAATTCAGGTCTTGGGAAAAACAAAACGATTTTCAAAGATATGAGAGAGGATTTTGCTCAAAACCGATCAATGCACAATGACCTCTTTTAGTTGCCACACAGGTGTCAGCTAGCTGGAGAACTGAACCCATGTTTGATCCTCTTTTTCAGCATTTTCACCAAAAGTGGCGTTTTTACTATGCAGAGTCATCATTTTCAAATGATGATTCTGAGCGACTGGATTATCATTCCACAAAACGCTCAGAGGTTTTACTTCCTGAAATGTCAGAGAATAATAAAATCTCTCAATTTTCCTACAAGTTCCATAGATTGGGAGAATCGAACGCATCTCTGAGCCCCATTTTTCAGCAGTCTGGCCAATTAAAAATGATTTTTCCTGGTTTGTTGAAAAACGTTTTTGGATTTTCCCATCTGGAGTAAATTTGACCGAGTTTCTTAGGATCTAGGGAGAGGTTGTAAAGGCTATAAATCCCAGAACTCATGTAGAACAAGGGTTCGATTTTGGAGAGACTGATCTACATTTGTACTTTCAGACTTCAGTGATTTCTCAGATAATAAAGCTTCTTTTATTATTCGCCTTTCATATTTCTTTTTCTTATGTTTATGTATTTACAGTGGATGATTTATTGCCTGTAGGTTCACTTGTCTATGTTAAATAGGTGTTATCCTATTTTGGCATTCGAGAACTGAACATGCATGTAATTTATTTTGTTGTGATTAGCCATTTATATACAAATTTTTGTGTATGAGTCTGCTGATACGACAAGGATTCACTCCCATTAACCTTTTAGCAACCCTCTGAATAGCAGTAGTCAAAGCCTTGTCTCGCTGAGCATCCCTATGTGTGTTCTGAGTGTGTGAGTTTTGATTTCAGTCATCCAATTTGATCCAAACAAACCCCATCTTCTAAGATAAGTTCAAGTTACCAGGCATCTCTGAATACAACCTAAGAGAGCTTCCTGGAGTGATAACAAGTTGGTGTCATTTCCGGGAGAGGAGATTGAAGCTCAGCTTCCTTGGGAGAATGACATAGATCCAGCTTTGATGATAGACAAATACTGGACATTTTCTCGGTTACAATCATTTATTTGGCGACTCCATGAAGGACGAATCCAGTGGCGACTCCATTGCTCAGAAATCTGTTGACGACTCCACTGGTATGACATGAACCGGATCTTGGAAAAGAGGTATGGGTTCTGTGATTTTTAAAAAATTGTTGGTTTCCCTAATCCAGTGCCCAGTAGAGATGAATGGGAAAATAGCCTTCCCAGATTTTGAGGTGAAGAGTGGGAAGTACCAGCTGAACATTTTCTTGACTTTCGTGATTGCATTCATCGGTCACAAATTGTACACGAAGATGTTTGGATTAAACTGTTTTGGTATTCATTAGAGGGTATTGCTCGTGATTGGTACTGGTCCCTTCCTGTTGCTAGCATCAATTCTTTGGCGGATTGTCATGCTGCCTTTCATGTGTTTTGTAAAGACAAATTCCCAGTTGACTGTCTCTATCCCGAGTGCTATCATGAATTCAATTTATTGAATAGAGAGCTAAACATTCATGAATATTTTGCTGCAGTAAAAGATACTTCTCATTATGATCGGGATATTGATGACCTTCAAGATGTTAACCATAATGTAGATGCTTTTGACATTGTACTAAATACATCTACTGTCTTAGATTGTCATGGAGATCAGATTGTTCCAATTGAAAAGTTAAAAAATATTGAGTAGATTGAAGAGACAGCATGTAACAGTTTTGAATATGCAGCAGATAGTAAGGGTAGCCCTCAGCTTTTTGATTTGCAGACAAAGAGATTTTGCAGCAGACATAAAGGTGAGGGAGAGCAGAAAGGTTTGGATCAGCAACTGATCGTCCATGTTCTTCTGATAGATGTCAAGCAGCTTATGTTCAACATTGAGATCATTGAAGGCAGTCAACAAGAGCATCTCAGTCAATTGGAACAGCAGCAAGAAGAGGTATTTCCTTGTAAGTTTGATGACCCTATTGTTGATTATTTGGATTCTATGAGCAGCATAAACGTCAAAATTTTCTTCTCAAATGAAAGTTGGTTCTGCTATCTTTCCAAATTACAGTTCTGCATAATATGGATTCCTTTATTTTTCGGGCCAAGATCAAGGATGTTATCAGTAGATCAGTTTCTGACATGGCTTCATTGGAAGCATGATGTCACTTGACAAGACGCAGTGCAGTTAGTTAGTGTAGGAGTAGGCAGGAGAATAAGCTCTTCATATGAGCAAGTAGATTCTTTCAGTTGTTTTCAGTGTTTGTTAAATAAGCAGGAAGGCTACAGGTTTGCAGGGGATCAGTGGTAAAGGCAGTTCTTGAAAGGTGTTCAGAAGAAAATTGTATTGTTGACTCCATAGCCCAATGGATGCAAGGCGTTTCCAGCAGGTTTACAGTTTAACATTTGTGGATAGATTGCATAAATTTGGTGGCAGTTTAAATGAATCCATATCCCAATGGTAAAGGCAACTGGAACTACCAAGTTCTTGAAATCTCACAGGGAGGATTTCATCCCCAAGTAGGAGCCAGATGTTATCTCCTCAAATATTTTTTAAAGTTTTATTATGTGAGGTGATAGGAGGTCATTTGAAAATGAAAATACATTATTAAAGTTTGTGTTTAGGCTCATTTTAATGAGTTCTAACTCATAATACGTCAAGAAACTTTCGAGACAAGTTTTTATTTCAAAAAACTTAAAAACCAGGTTTCGGTAGCTAAGTGCTTATTCAAAATGGACCCTAAGCTACCGAAAGCTCTGCTTTCAGTAGCTTAAATGAAATTTTCGAGGCACTCCTAACTACCGAAAGGGCAAATTACAGTGTGATTTTCGGTGGCTTGGGCGAACATGATGGTGTTCATTAGCCACCGAAAGGTAAATATTTTTCGTAGCTTACCATCTAAAGGTTGGGCCGCTTACAGCTACTGAAAGCAAAGAGCACTGGTTAAGACCATTTTTCGGTGGCATAGGGTGTCAATGATGGATTATAAGCTACCAAAAGGAGAGGCATTTTCACCACTTTTTCGGCAGCGCTCGTGTTCAATTGCAATTTCATTCCAGCTACCTAAAGAGCAAGAGAACTTCACTTGTCATCAAGAAGCTGAGACAAAATACATTTTTTCCATTTTGGAAGATCAGTTTCAAAACAAAGCTTTCGGTGGCTTAGGAAGACTTTCACAGTTGTTCTTAGCCACTGAAAGCAAAGCTTTCGGTGGTTTACAGGTTCGAATTTTGGCTCTTTAACCACCGAAAGTGCAAAGCAGGGCAGAGAGGCATTATTTTTTCCCAGATCACTATGTTTGCTTCCAAATGGCAAGAGGATGGTGTTTAAGTGAAGATTTTAATTAATAGGATCTGTTTCAATGTGCTATTCCAGTTTTGAAGGTGCCAGCAAGATGGAAATAATGAAGAAATGTGGCGTTTTTTACTGTCCCGAGTCATCATTTTCAAATGACGATTCTGGGCATCTGGAGAATCTTTTTGCAAACCCCTCAGAGTTTTTTGTTCCTAACATGTCATAGAACAATAACCTCTCCCCGTTTTCCTACAGGTGTTGCAGATTGAGAGAATCGAATCCGTCACTGAGCCCCAATTTTCGAATCCCAGAACCTACATGTTTGACACTTGTTTTTGAAATTCCGATCTCAGGCAAACAAAAACGATTTTCAAAGATCTGAGAGAGTTTTTTGCTCACAATAGATCAATGCACAATAACCTCTTTCATTTTATACATAGGTGTCACCTAGCTGCAGAACTGAACCCATCTTTGAGCCTCTTTTTCAGCAGTTTCAGCAAAAGTGGCGTTTTTACTGTGCAGAGTCATCATTTTCAAATGATGATTCTGAGCGACTGGAGAATCATTCCACAAAACGCTCAGAGGTTTTACTTCCTAAAATGTCAGAGAATAATAAAATCTCTCAATTTTCCTACAGGTTCCATAGATTGGGAGAATCGAACGCATCTCTGAGCCCCATTTTTCAGCAGTCTGGCCAATTAAAAATGATTTTTCCTGGTTTGTTGAAAAACGTTTTTGGATTTTCCCATCTGGAGTAAATTTGACCGAGCTTCTTAGGATCTAGGGAGAGGTTGTAAAGGCTATAAATCCCATAACTCATGTAGAACAAGGGTTCGATTTTGGAGAGACTGATCTACATTTGTACTTTCATACTTCAGTGATTTCTCAGATAATACAAGCTTCTTTTATTATTCGCCTTTCAAATTTCTTTTTCTTATGTTTCTGTATTTACAGTGGATGATTTATTGCCTGTAGGTTCACTTGTCTATGTTAAATAGGTGTTATCCTATTTTGGCATTCGAGAACTAAACATGCATGTAATTTATTTTGTTGTGATTAGCCATTTATATACAAATTTTTGTGTATGAGTCTGCTGATACGACAAGGATTCACTCCCATTAACCTTTTAGCAACCCTCTGAATAGCAGTAGTCAAAGCCTTGTCCCGCTGAGCATCCCTATGTGTGTTCTGAGTGTGTGAGTTTTGATTTCAGTCATCCAATTTGATCCAAACAAACCCCATCTTCTAAGATAAGTTCAAGTTACCAGGCATCTCTGAATACAACCTAAGAGAGCTTCCTGGAGTGATAACAGTTCTTTTTCGTAAAGTTAGCCTTTGATGCCCAAAAAATCATATAAGTGTACAGGGGAGAACTCTTCTATCCAAAAGGGACTAGATTATTCATTTTTCATAATTATTCCATTAGGTCTAAAAAAGGGATAAAAGGCGTAATGAATGGATTCTCTTTCAAATCCCTTACCGAGCATGAAAGAAAACAATTTTTCTCGATAATATTTTGATTCTTTAAGGAGTTAGAAAAGGGATTAAAGGAAACTCCATAACGAAAGTCTATTTACAAGGAATTAACAATGAATGACAATGTGAAGGAGTGCATGCAATTTCATTTCTGGATGTCAAACTACAAATACTCCCAAATCTATGGGGATTTGAATGGCATGGGTGCCAAATGCAGGAGTTACTAAAACGATCACCCATGTAAGGTAGGCTCTACTACCAAGCATGAGAGAATGCAATTGTGGATGGGCTAGGCCGATTAGTCATATGGGGGGGATCCTACAGGCGTAAAGGGGTAAACAGGATCAATGGATAGAATTGGTACCAATAATTAGTAAGAGCACATAATGTTGATTTTGATAGTGTGAATGGCAAAAAAAGGATTTTGTATGATGCCACAACGGTCAAACA
This sequence comes from Larix kaempferi, assembly GCA_027924585.1. NCBI lineage: Eukaryota > Viridiplantae > Streptophyta > Pinopsida > Pinales > Pinaceae > Larix > Larix kaempferi. The sequence continues at coordinate 2,670,350 of BSBM01000196.1, read as the reverse complement.
AAGAAATGGACCCAAAAGGCTTATGAAATAGGGAGGATCCCACTTTCCACATGTCATTTTTATTGTTGAGTGTTGAGATTTTGTGGAGGGACCTAGAAAAGGATGGTTGATTTATTTTGATTGGACTGGTGGATTTGAATTTTGCAACTTCCACGTTTCTTTATATTTTTTCCCATTTTTTTTATTATTTTGGGCCTTCCTGGGACCTTGGTGAATCTTGTGAGGGTTTAATGACTGGGTCACACATTTCATGGAATAATTGTGACTTGTGTGCAACCCAAGTCACACCTTTCGAGGAACACGTGCGACTCAGGTCACACCTATTTGAGGGAACAATCCAACATGGGTCACATTGTTTGACTAAAAAGGTGCAACCCAGTAAAAAGGGCATGACTCAAGGCCTAATGTTATGGACATGTAGGACGCCACAAATTAATTGGCGAGAGTGATACATGAGTGACATCCATGAGGTTATTGAGGCTAACCAAGCCATAAAATATAGCTTGGTCAAGAGGCATAGATTACTGAAGTTCATGGGGAACCCCTTAATGTGTAGCATGAAGCTACTACTGAACAAGATGATAGAGTTCTAGGATCAAGATGCAAAGGTGTTCATGGTGTAGGGTGAGAAACTAGATCTCACACTCGAGGATGTATACTTCATTATAAGACCCCTAAGGATAGGGGTGATTGGTGATATGCAATCAAAGCATCCATGGGATGTTTCGATGCAAGAAATACATGCTTGTAGATGTTATACGATGGTGGAGGTTCAGAAGATTTACATCATACTTTGTGATATCGAGATCCTAGATACTTGGTAAATTACAACTAGGCTGGTGCAGGTACTGCGATCAAGTGGATTTCACAAGGTCTCAAATGGGTAGATGATGCTGGTAGAGAAGGTGCTTGTGGGAACCTACTTTGGGTGGGTGTAGATGTACTTGGTTGTTGTTTGATGAGATTTGAACAAGGTAAGCCAACTGGGAATTGAATTCTACTTGCCATTGTTCCTATGCTCATTCTTTCACTTGGATCTTGGATCTTGTGGTTGGACCTTCCAACATGGATGTGATTGCTCAAACCTCACCTAGATCACACGTGTTGATCTCTATCGCATGGTCAAAGATTTCCTAGTTTTTTTAAGTTTTCAACTAGTCAACTTTTTCCTCGATTTCTGTGTAGATGAAGGAAAATGTAGAAAATATGGAACATGAGTCTTGTTGGCAGTATAGGAAAACTGAGAAGTCGTGATGTAATAATAAATAAAGGAAATCCCAGTCCAAACCAGCTTTCCAACACCCAGCAAAATTCAGAAAAACAAAAAGAAAAGCAGAAGGATGCTATTGTACAGAAGAACCCAGAGAATAAGGAACAACAGCCAAAGGAAAGTAAACAGTCACGGCCCATGGATATAGGCAGACCAATTTCATCCTTCAGTTTGAAGTCAGAGTTATCAAAGGTCAAAATTTCTATCCCCTTTAATGAGTTGTTGAGGAACAATGAGTACAGAGAAGAAATTACTAAAATGGTCAAGAATCAAGGTAATTATCAGCCAAATATTTTAGAAGTAACAAATGATTCTCCCACTATTGTCTTTGGACCTAAAATTGAAGATACAGATGATGAAGAAGTTCCCCCATTTTATCTAAGTTTGAATATCCATAATATGATCTTGCATAATGCAATGTTAGATTCTGGTGCATCTCATAATCTAATGCCAAAGATAGTAGTGGAAAGTTTGGGTTTGGAGGTTACTAGACCCTACAAAGACCTATACTCTTTTGATTCTAGAAAGGTCAGATGTCTGGGATTGATAAAGGATATGGTGGTAACCCTTGCACAAATTCCAACTAAAATCATTGCGATGGATGTCGTAGTAGCTGACATTCCTCCCAAGTTTGGCATGCTGTTATCAAGGTCTTGGGCATCAAAGTTGAAAGGAACTTTGCAAATGGATATGTCATATGCCACTACACCTTTATTCGTAGGCGACAGAAGATTATATAGAGAGAATAGGTTAGCCTATGTGTTCAGTAATCAAGATAATCCTGGAAATCATCCTATTCATGTTGTTGATACTGATTTGGGATCTTCTATATTTTTCAATGATGGGCCACACACTGATCCTGAAGTTCCTATACAGATTGAATTTAAGGAGGATAAGGAATTTTCAAAAAGACAAGAAGCCTTGGAGAAGAAACAAAATGAAGAAGGATTGTGTACTATGTACTTTGATGGGTCTCTTAGTAAAAATGGGGTTGGGGCAGGTGTTTGGATTCTATCTCCAGCCAGAAAATTTAAAGATTTATCTTATAAATTGAATTCTGAGTGTACTAATAATGTGGCTGAATATGAGGCTTTGCTGCTGAGTTTGCAGGCTTTGAAATATATGGAGGAAAAAAAGAATAGAAGTATTTGGGGACTCAGAACTTGTGGTAAATCAGGTGAATGATAGCTACCAAACCAAACATCCTAGAATGAGAGCATATAGGAATGAGGTTTGGGACATGTTTGGAAATTAATTTACAGAACACAAAATCAGAGTGGTTCTCGCAATGGACAGTCAGGTAGCGGATTCTTTGGCTACAACTGCCAGTGGTTTCAAGGCCCCTATTTATTCCCAGAAAAAGTATGAAGTTGAAATTGTAAATAGACCCTCAATACCAGACAATTCCAAATATTGGAAATTTTTCGATGATGATCTGTAGATAAAGAGATTTTTGGAAATGTCTGATGAATTTGTGAATACTCAGATTGATAGAGAAAATGAAAATTTAGACAGCTTGCAAGATGATGAATCAACTAAAGATGAAAAAGATGAAAACAAAGAATGGCAGAATATGTTAGGAGGAAAAGACATAATTCAGTTCAAGAGAAATTTTATTCCAAGAGGCTTGATCCACCTAGAGAAGTTGTTTGATCAGAATGATGTTGCTAAGGATCCTAAAGTTAAACCTGTTGATGATGTCATTGAAGATCAGAACTTAGATACTGAAGAAGCACCACGAATCGTAAATTTGTCCAAGAAATTATCTGCAAAAGAGAAAGAAGAATATGTTAATTTGATGATTAAATACACAGATGTATTTTCCTGGAGCTATGAAGACTCGAAAGAGTATGACACCTCTATCATACAACATACCATTCCAATAAAACCTGTAGAAAAACCTTTCAGGAAAAATTTGAGAAGAGTAAACCCCAAGTTGTTTTTTGTGATAGAAAAAGAGATCAAAAAAATATTCAATGCTAATATTATTGTAACTTTGAGGTTTTCAAAATGGGTAGCTAACTTGGTGCCTGTTAGAAAGAAAAATGGTGAGATTAGACTTTGTATTGATTTCAGAAATCTCAACAGAGTTTCTTTGAATGATAATTAGCCTTTACCGAAGATGGATCACATTCTACAAAGGGTGGTAGGGTCCGAAAGGATTTCAACTATGGATGGGTTCTTAGGCTATAACTAGATCAAAGTATTCCTAGAGGACCAAGAGAAGACTGTTTTTACTACACCATGGGGTATATTCATGTATGCAAAAATGCCCTTTGGACTGATGAATGCAGGAGCTACATTTCAACGTGATATGGACATCGCTTTTGCAGAAGAAAAGGATAAATTTGTATTTATTTACATGGATTATATCACTGTTTATTCCAGGTCTGACAAGGAACACATCAAGCACTTGGATAAAGTCTTTATGAAGTGCAGAAAATATGGTATTTCACTAAATCCCAAAAAATCTAATTTTGCACTAGAAGAATCCAAATTGCTTGAACATATTATTTCGAAGGATGGTATTAAGATTTATCTAGAAAGGTTCAGTGCAATTTTAAAGGTTAAGGAGCCTAGGAGCAAGAAGGAAGTGCATTCATTTATTGGACAGGTGGGTTTCCTGAGGAGATTCATTCCCAATTTTGCTGAAATATTGAGAAATATTACTAACATGCTGTCATGTCCCAAATTTGTAATTGGGTCACAATGGCCTAATCACATTAGCCATATTCATTAGAGTTTGTAAAATTGATGTTAAGGGTCAAATAATTGCCAAGGAGGAAAATTACTAGTTTCCTAGGTTTGGGGTGGAAGCTTTGGGATTTGGAATAAGGGGGATAATAAATGATGTTTAGACATTGGAAGGGTTCAACTATTTAATAAATAGAGTGAATAAAGAAATTCCAGAGAAATCCTAGGTGACAAATGGTTTTGGAGACATATGGAGGATGTGGGACCCACACTAGCTTGATTTTTCATAATACATGGTATATCTCTTTTGCAAATTCGAATTAATGGGAATGTGAACACTCTTGGGTGAGTTGGTAAGTCATAAAACATGTCATTGAGCATCTTAGGTCGAATTGGTAAGGATTGGTAACCTCCATGGAAGATAAAGAGTCAAAGTGGAAGTTTGGGGACACTTGGGCTAGATTCCCTAGCCCCTATGACACCAATGATGGAGCATCTATGACAACTATGACAAATTGAAGACCTGACCTCTGACATCTGACCACTATGACATGTAAGCCCCAAAAATAGGCTCAAGGAAGTCGAATTTGGGAGTTGGAGAAGCCAAAGAGACCCAAAATCGAATTTGGGAGAAGATGGAAGGTTGGAACTAGGAGACAAGTGGCAAATGTGGAATATTTCCTAAATGAAAATCTATTGAATATATTGAGAGGATTTCGACCCTTAGAAGGATAATGTTGGTTATAAAATGTAGAAATTAAGTATGAGAATGGCTTTTGATCATTTGTAGAATTTGCAATTGCATTTGTGAAGAGGGAGAGCTAGTGGATGACTAGTTTCTTGCCTTAGCCAATTTCGAGGGTGAAAGATTCCCATCCAAGTTGGCAATTGGAAAGGCCATTCAGACCTTTCATTTGGAGCTTTAATGGAGTCTTTATTTGCATGTGTAAGCTACAGGGCAGCTCATGGTTTCTTCTATTGCAGCTCGCTCCTTCAACCATTTCCAGTTTTGATGGCATATTCTTGATCCTTGAGGGAGGGCGTTTTTTGTGAGCTATTGTACTCTTTGGGGGAGCTTATAATGCCCCATTTCTTTTGTAATATGAAGTAAATACTCTGTTATTCATCTCCAGAAAGTTTCAGGTCGAAATTCCAAGTAGAAATGTATAAATCTCATTTTTAATGGAAGAACAATGCCATTTCCCCACTACCTTGTTGTGAACCAATGTATTGATGATGATTTCGAATGAATGGATTATTCTATGATATATTTGTGATAAATATACTTCCATGGATGTCTTCTACAAGTTTCATGTACTGTACTTGAGCATTTGAAGCATTTTTACTCAGTTTAGTTGTATTGGGAGGTGAAATAGTGCCATTTCCCCAAGGGTCGAATTGGGGATTTTTGCAGTTGAATGGGAGAGGGTGAGAACAGTTGTAATAAACCATTAATGGTTCATATGAGACCTTAATAACATACTTAACACATTACATACCTCTGTTCATAAATTTGAGTGGGTTTGGAGGCATTTGGGAAGCCATTTTCAGTACTTACCTCAGGGGGATTTGAACCCCAAATTACTAGTAAAATTGCATACTTGGTCCAGAATCTTAAGAGAGTTTGTAGAGGTCTTTTGGTGGCCATATGTTATTTCTGAACATCATATTCAATTCCTAATATCATTCATAAACCTTCCTTGAAGATTTGAAGGCATTTGGAGTCAATTTGAGACCTAGAGACCAATACTAGTCAAAGGGAAATCACTAGTGAAGTTACCTACATTGACCAGAATTGAAAGAGTAATTGCAGAAGTGTTTTAAAGGTACAAAGGAATCCCTGAAACACATATTTATGTTCTAATATCATCAATATACCTTCTCAGAAGATTTGGGATCATTTGGGGCAAATTTGGGACCTAGAGATCGAAATTAGTCCAAGGTCGAACCAAGGAAAAAAGTGGAAAATTGCAATTTTAATAAAATTCCTAACAAGGGACATTACAGTGGTATCAGATCATGGTCCTTGCACCTATGTATTAGGTACATACATTCAAGAATAATTGGCATCCATTTCTTACTATTATGATGAATATGAGTGTGTCACACCAACCAAGGATAATTCTATGAGTGAGTTCCAAAGATGGAGAGAAAAATATAAAACCTTGCCCCAACAATATCAAAAATATCAAGAATATCTTGCTTTTAGCAAAAATACACAAAATGCCATGTCTTTTGAGTACTATGCTGAACATGTTTTTGAAAATAGGCCCAAAAATGAAGATGTGGAGTTAGTGAAGAAAGGTTTATGCCCTTCTTGTAAAAACCCTTGGAGCGAGTATCATATATGTGTGCATGAAATGATGTCCTCCTTGAGGAGAGCTTTTGAGATTTATTCAAGAAGAGATTCCAAATATATTGATCCTAAGGAAAACAAGGGGCAAAATGCATCAGCTTGCTTTAAGGAGCAAAAGGAAGAGACATCACAAGAGCATGAAGAAGATTCTATTGAAAATATGGAAGATCATTTCGAGACACCTTCTAGCTTAGACATGAACCAAAGAGCATCTACTGATGGATGCTTAAACTATGAAGGAGTACCTACTGATGGGTGCTCACACCTCTATGTTGGTGACATAGAGATCACTTTTGAAAGTGTTTCTACAAGTACAAGTTTCATTAAGCATGATAATGAAGACCTTGTAGCGGTTGAAGAAGAACCAAGATCAACTTCCCCATCACCACTTGAGCTTCATGAAGTTGGTCCAAGCAAAATTGAAGAAGATGAGGAGGTTCATTTGCAAGAGCCTCATTTTCTTGAAGGGTCCTTAAATATGAATGAAAATAATATCCAAGATTCCCTCAGCATTCTCCATGACACTCAAGCATTGGTGTCAAATTCTTGTTGGAGAGCTACTTCATTGGAGGAAACATCCTTCCTTGAAGACATGGAGAAGATTCAAAGAGCAATGTGCCACATCAAAGGTAATTTCATGTCTTTGCTTTTTGATAGAAACCATTTGTTTGAGCTTAATGAATTGTTACATGATGCATACTTGAAGAATAATGAGGATATTCATAAGCTCACAATTCAAAATGAGCAACTTCTTGAAAAGTTGCAAGATACTTGTTTTTCCTCCTATGTTTTAGATTGTCAAATGGTAGATTGTTTGGAGGATTCTCATGATATGGTGGATCATGAGAAATGTGAAAATTTGAATGTTCTTGATGTGTTTGAAGATGAACTTGAAGAGATCCAAACACTTGATGTGGTGGAAGAGGAATTTGAATTGCCTCTTGATGAAGGTTATGCAATTTTTAAAGAAGAGCATGATTCGTCTACATTGGAACCAAACTATGACAAAGAGTTCACACTTTTGAAGGAGCTCCATGATACTACCCACATGGATCCTTCCCATGATGAAACTCCTGAACTTTTTGATCATTTGGGTGAGTTAGTACATTCTCCTACATCCTACAATTCCATGTTTTGCAGTATTAGTCTCAATGAAGTATGGGTGAAAGGGTTCTTTTTGATGGTGCCACATGAGGAGTATGGAACTCCTAGATTTAACCTTTATGATGACATGGTTGGAGCACATTCTTATTCACATTTGCAGCAGCATAATTTGTCACTTTATGATGATTCACATCTACATGGATGCACCTATGATATGGATTTGGGTCACTTGAATACTCATGGTTTTTCTTGCTCAACACTGGGTTCATTTGATGTTAGAGGAACTTCATCCAACACTTGGATGAATAGATTTATGATGGGAGAACATTTTTGTTGGAAGCCACATAATTTGTTACATATTTATGATTCTCACATTCATGGATGTATGGGTGAGACTTCTTTGAGTCATTTGAAGTCTCCTTGTTTTTTCTGCTCATTATTTGGTTCAGATTCTAGTGGAGATTCTTCATTCACTTCTTGGATGAAAGAATACATGGCTGAATATTTTGATGCATATCACATCCTTTTGGAGAAGAATTATAGGACATGGGATCCTCACCTATGTCATTGGAGCAGATTTGATTGGTCACTTGAAGCTTGTATGCACTTGGAAAATGGTGGTCTACTTGCTTGGAGGTATAAGCACTTTCATGACTCTTTGATGAAGCATATCCTAGATGTACATTTTCATTATGTTGTTATGTACTTTGATGATATATATTTGGTACTCATGATGTTTGGAAGAATGCATACAAGAAAATGGGATCCAGGAATCCTCTTATCTAATGGTGTAGGTTGGAGAGCACTCTTAATTGTTGGGGTGCAATACAAGCAATGGGACCCTGGAATAATTTTTGTCTCATTGGTTTCATTTTTTGGGGGGGAAGAAAGCAGTATGGGAGATGGATTCCCCACTTAATAAAGTGATTTTAATCAGAGTAGTGCAGCAGCAAGCATGGTGGTTCCTCTCTAAAATATTCATGGAAACTCAAAGACTCAAGGTTTGGCAATTCAATGGCAACTTCACAGAATTATACAGAAAGCAGGTTCTTCAACACCCATGTTTGAAATTGCTTGAGGACAAGCAATATTGGGAAGGGAGGATTTTTCATGTCCCAAATTTGTAATTGGGTCACAATGGCCTAATCACATTAGCCATATTCATTAGAGTTTGTAAAATTGATGTTAAGGGTCAAATAATTGCCAAGGAGGAAAATTACTAGTTTCCTAGGTTTGGGGTGGAAGCTTTGGGATTTGGAATAAGGGGGATAATAAATGATGTTTAGACATTGGAAGGGTTCAATTATTTAATAAATAGAGTGAATAAAGAAATTCCAGAGAAATCCTAGGTGACAAATGGTTTTGGAGACATATGGAGGATGTGGGACCCACACTAGCTTGATTTTTCATAATACATGGTATATCTCTTTTGCAAATTCGAATTAATGGGAATGTGAACACTCTTGGGTGAGTTGGTAAGTCATAACACATGTCATTGAGCATCTTAGGTCGAATTGGTAAGGATTGGTAACCTCCATGGAAGATAAAGAGTCAAAGTGGAAGTTTGGGGACACTTGGGCTAGATTCCCTAGCCCCTATGACACCAATGATGGAGCATCTATGACAACTATGACAAATTGCATACCTGACCTCTGACATCTGACCACTATGACATGTCAGCCCCAAAAATAGGCTCAAGGAAGTCGAATTTGGGAGTTGGAGAAGCCAAAGAGACCCAAAATCGAATTTGGGAGAAGATGGAAGGTTGGAACTAGGAGACAAGTGGCAAATGTGGAATATTTCCTAAATGAAAATCTATTGAATATATTGAGAGGATTTCGACCCTTAGAAGGCTAATGTTCGTTATAAAATGTATAAATGAAGTATGAGAATGTCTTTTGATCATTTGTAGAATTTGCAATTGCATTTGTGAAGAGGGAGAGCTAGTGGATGACTAGTTTCTTGCCTTAGCCAATTTCGAGGGTGAAAGATTCCCATCCAAGTTGGCAATTGGAAAGGCCATTCAGACCTTTCATTTGGAGCTTTAATGGAGTCTTTATTTGCAGGTGTAAGCTACAGGGAAGCTCATGGTTTCTTCTATTGCAGCTCGCTCCTTCAACCATTTCCAGTTTTGATGGCATATTCTTGATCCTTGAGGGAGGGCGTTTTTGGTGAGCTATTGTACTCTTTGGGGGAGCTTCTAATGCCCCATTTCTTTTTTAATATGAATTAAATACTCTGTTATTCATCTCCAGAAAGTTTCAGGTCGAAATTCCAAGTAGAAATGTATAAATCTCATTTTTAATGGAAGAACAATGCCATTTCCCCACTACCTTGTTGTGAACCAATGTATTGATGATGATTTCGAATGAATGGATTATTCTATGATATATTTGTGATAAATATACTGACATGGATGTCTTCTACAAGTTTCATGTACTGTACTTGAGCATTTGAAGCATTTTTACTCAGTTTAGTTGTATTGGGAGGTGAAATAGTGCCATTTCCCCAAGGGTCGAATTGGGGATTTTTGCAGTTGAATGGGAGAGGGTGAGAACAGTTGTAATAAACCATTAATGGTGCATATGAGACCTTAATAACATACTTAACACATTACATACCTCTGTTCATAAATTTGAGTGGGTTTGGAGGCATTTGGGAAGCCATTTTCAGTACTTACCTCAGGGGGATTTGAACCCCAAATTACTAGTAAAATTGCATACTTGGTCCAGAATCTTAAGAGAGTTTGCAGAGGTCTTTTGGTGGCCATATGTTATCTCTGAACATCATATTCAATTCCTAATATCATTCATAAACCTTCCTTGAAGATTTGAAGGCATTTGGAGTCAATTTGAGACCTAGAGACCAATACTAGTCAAAGGGAAATCACTAGTAAAGTTACCTACATTGACCAGAATTGAAAGAGTAATTGCAGAAGTGTTTTAAAGGTACAAAGGAATCCCTGAAACACATATTTATGTTCTAATATCATCAATATACCTTCTCAGAATATTTGGGATCATTTGGGGCAAATTTGGGACCTAGAGATCGAAATTAGTCCAAGGTCGAACCAAGGAAAAAAGTGGAAAATTGCAATTTTAATAAAATTCCTAACAAGGGACATTACACATGCTGAAGAAGGAGAATCAAATAAAATGGACAGAAGGTGCTAGAGAATCTTTCAAAGGTATTAAAAGGGCCATCACTGAAGCTCCAGTTTTGGCAAGTCCATATTTCACTAGAGATTTCCTAGTATTCTCTTATGCATATGATCATACTATAGCTAGAGTCCTATTGCAGAAAAATAGTCTAAATGTTGAGCAGCCTATAACATTTTTCAGTAAGGTACTGAGAGATGGAGAGTTGAAATATGATATCATGGAAAAGCAGGCCTATGCCTTAGTAAAATCTTTGAAATATTTGAGAGTGTACATTCTCCATTCACGCATTGTTGGATATGTTCCAACAAATGCAGTGAAGAGAATTCTTACCCAACCAGATCCAGAAGGGAAGAGAGAAAAGTGGATTGTTCTATTATTGGAGTATGATCTTGAAATCAATCCTGCCAAGTTGATTAAAGGACAACGACTTGCCAAAACGATGACGTATGCTAATTGTGAATCTTTACAACTAAAATTCCTGGCCAGTCATTCAAACCAGCTTGACACAGGGATACAGGTAATGCCATATTTTTCTGTGTCTCCATGGTACACCAATACTGTATATGTATTGCAAAATCTACAAGATCCTGCAAGATTGAGTAAAACGAGAGCTAGATCTGTGAAACTAAAGGCTTCAAAGTTCTGCATTATGAATCAATACTTGTATTGGAAGGACCCTGGTGGTATATTGTTAAATTGCCTATTGGAAAATGAATCTCAGTAGGAAATGAAGGAATTCCATAAAGACGATTGTGGGGGACATCACTCATGCAATGTGACAGTAAATAAGATTCTGAGAGCTGGTTTCTACTGGCCCACTATGTTTTCTAATGTTTATAAAGACACTACCACATGTCATCACTGTCAAATTTTTTATGGTAAGAGAAAACTGGTTTCACTTTGTAACATCCCAAAAATACCGAAAATTTATAATAAAAAAATTAGCAATAATTATTGATTTTGTTAATGCGGAACATAAAGATAGTTAAATCTCTTAACTAGGATAATTAATAATGACGATACGTCGAATTTCTTGAAACAACATATAATGCTAGTTGTAAATGCTATTGCAAACTAAATGGATGATAATCTCTTTAACAAACGACATTTATGACCATAACACAAATATACAATCTTCAAATATGCTTAAGTTCTAAATGTAACTATATGTTGTACATAGGTTTGTATTATTATCATTTTCTTGGTAATGTACTGACAGTTTGTTTTGCATGATGACCAAGGGCTCCTACGAGGTACCCTGAGGCTTACTTAGCTACGTTTAGCTAAGGAATTTGAATCCTGTTTCCATGTGCAGAATGCAGGTAAGAAATTCTACGACAAACATGAGTTAAGATTACATGTGTCTTTCAACTCATCGTCAATGTAATATGAAAAATACTAAGTACTTCCTTGCAAAACAAGTTACTAGAGGTATGGATATTTTTGGTTTCAATTCTTGTTTACGTGCTGGCTTACAAACTTTTTAGTGTTATTAAAATCACATCGTCATTTTGTTTTTACATTGCTATATTTATTATCTACAAAAATCATCCTATTATGACTATTGTCATTAACATCAAGTGGTGATAATTTTGTCCATTTGTCACATTATTGACATCTTGTGAATATAGTGCTTATGCTTATTGCAAAATGAACTAACATTAGATTGTACAGCAATAGAACTTTAGACTATCCTAAAGTCTCACATTTATCAATTGTTTAACAATACATAGCTAATATTAAAATATATAGTGAATATAGTGCTTATGCTATGAACTATCATTATATTGTGCATTAATAGAATCTTAAACTATACCTATAGTCTTACTTTCATCAATTGATTAAAAATATATGAAATATATAAAATTTACCCTATATGACTATACAATAAGCTATAGAAATGAAATATAAACATTCTATAGTGACTATGCATTCACGCACATACATTAGCATGCGATATTAGTATCACGATGCCTGGTATAAACCTTAGCAACTATTATGAATTGTGATCTATGAATCTAAACCTTGCAATAAATATGATCGTGATAGGGTATTAAAGTTTGGTACTTGGCATGCTTCCAAACTATCGATTTCTAGTCTCAGCATTAACATAGCTCAACTGTTAAGTGAAGTGGAAATCTTGGTTGGATGGTCTTCACGTGATTGAATTTACAATCCGCACCATATAATACTGAGTTGTACCATGCACTAGTCCTCGGTCTGCTGATTTGGCAACTTGGTAGATGCAACAATCAATGGAGTATTAATTGCAATGATCTCTCAAATCTCTGCATGCCCGACTGGCATCTATTCCACCATTGATCTTTACGAGATCTAGGGCTTGGAATGAAACCCTAGTATTTCGTTGGTAAGTAACCAAGAATTGTTTCCTGGCATTCATTTTGTGTTTAGTGGTAAGGTTTGAAGAGCCAACAGTGTTGCTACAATGTAGGGTTTAGAGTTTTACTATGAGGAGGACTTCTTCCTCAGTTTCGAACCTTAGACCCGTGAGATAGAGTTTATATGTTATAGTCTTATGATCCTGTTGAACTAGAGCCACGACTCAGCCATTGAAATTGTGAAGCGCTTCTTCTGTCAGTTTGTTTGAGTGTAAGCCGAACTAGAGTTTGATTCTCCTATTCAAAAATGCTCTTCTGAGTTTGAACCCGTATTTGCTGCACTTGCTATCAGGATTCGTCATTTTGTTGGTGTGGAGTGTCTACGTCCAGGAGCTTCAACGCTAAGGTAATTTTTTCAATGATAGTGACAGTAATATTGTGATACTTAATTTATACCTGCTTTTCTTGTTTTTAACCTCTTCCAAAACTGTGATTGGCAAGTACTACTTTGTTGGAGGATTTCTATGAACAAAACTTGGAATGGGGATGCTGTAATTACTTCTTGGTAAGCCTCGGTGGTTCTTGAAACCTCATAGGATCCTTTGGCATGGTTTAGCTGGTGAATGCAGTTGTGACGAGAATTGGAAATACAACCCTGTTCAGAGTAATGGCCAATTTTAAGTTTTGTTTTGAACTATACTGTAAGAGGATAAACCCTCAGTATTTAGTTGCTATTCGGCTCTGTAATGATTAGCTGCATCGTTTAAAAATGACCTTGAACTTGTTTTTGTGTTTCTGGTTGTTAAGGGAAAGACCCTGTGTAAATTTGGAACCTTGAAAGGTCTGCAATGTAAACTCTATCGAAATTTTGTTATATTGTTGTACATGAACTCATAGAGCTGAGGGTTCACTTGCTTCTGTAAAACAATGGCTCGTTTGTACTGAAATGTTATAGTTTTTTTTAAATAGTGGTTTGAGAAATCGTTTGTATAAATTGTTGATTTGGTAACGATCGATGTCTCTAGTCGAGAGTAGTAGGTTGTAAGTCTATTGGTAGATAGACCTTGTACTTTGTATCGTTTTTTAAATTCAAGTTTGAAATAATGATGTGGTAAAGTTTGGTCTATTATATGTTTTTAAAAATGACTATGTGCCCCAAGGTTCGATTTTGTTTCAATGAATGAAACCCTACCCTGTAGATTTCATTGGAAACCTGATTGTAATGAGAATTTGAACCCAAGAACTGGGCCTTAACTTGTATTGCTAAGGTTTCGACACTGTGTATAATTCTTGTTAGGGTTTGATAGATGATGATACAAAACAAAATCATGCCTTCTGATAAGTAATGTTATGTGATGTTAAGTGCCTTGTTGATATTCTTAATATGAAATGATAGATAGTAAGTTACAATAATATTGTTTAGGGTTTGGAAAAACATGTCTGTTATAACTTCAGAAATATTAGTGTGTTTTCCATGAATGGCTTGATATGTAATTTATTTGAACTGTATACTAAATAAATGTTTAGAATCTAGAGTATGTAAAATCCTAGGGTTTGATTCTATAGTGAAAGTATCTATATTTAATGATTGAAATCTATATTAAATCAAACTGTGATAAATAGTGATGAAAAATAATAAGTGATTACTTATCATTGGTAAGTAACACTCTGTATAGAGAATAATTGTAGCTGCTATATATTTCTAGAATATAAATGCTTGAAAACATTGAATTTATAATATTGAAATGCATATTGTTACAATTCGAAAATAGATGGATTTGAATTTGAAAATATAGATCTGTGCAGAAATAAAAGTGTTCTTCTTTTATTATGAAATAGAGGAATAGTATACATCTGTTTACACTATGTTGTACTATTTCCTGAGTTTTAGACATGATTGAAGTGGAAGAATTTAAAATAAATACTACTGTGTTTATCTATTCATTCAAATGGCATTCTTCCTATCACTTATCTCTATTAATTTTACTTTTCTGTACTAGAGTACTATACAGATAACAGTATGGGAAAAATACATAAAAGAATTTAATCATTCATCTAATTTACTTAATCATCCTTAAAACATATCATTTTTAAATCAATAAGTAAAATAGTTTCTTCTGTATAACTGTAAATATTAGTTCTACCATGCAGAAAATCATTTAACTGTAAACAATAAGTCAGAACAGTAGAACCTGGTTGAATGTAGGAGAAACAAACATCCCAAGGAACCTGTTCCACCCAACCTATTCCTGAAGACAGCCAAATTACTTGCCTTAGGACCCCCGAGCCTGTTCACTGAACCACCAGGAAGAAGAAGAGTTTGTAGAAGCTTAGTTCATCAACTTGCAGTAACATATAGATTTTCCAGTCATAAAGACTCAGCAGTCAAAGAGACCTGCACCAACACCTCTGGTTTTCCTCTTTAGAATAACTAGCAGACTCACAATGCACTCACACTTTTAGACTCCCTATTAAAATCTCTTGGTGATCACCTGATACACTTGAGGAATATTTATGCAAAAAATATTGTGGGAGCTTCCTGCTCAATTCGAATTTCCTTATATAGGCTGCCTAGGCCTTTTAGTGGTTAACTGGTCATTAATGAGCTGTCTGCTCTCTTCCACCCACCTGGGGGATAATGCCACAAATTTAGGGGTAGTTGTCCCATAACCAACAGCTAGTGGTGGGGTGCAAATGCTGCCATCTATCCAATTCAACCCCAATTTCATTAAATTTGGACTTATTCCTAGTCCAAATTGGATTTTAAATATGGTTAAGCCAAATTTCTATGAGGATTGCTACTATAAAATAATACCCATTTGAGCTAACTTCCATCTTATACTACCAAATCTCATGAAAATGTTTCTTAAACTTATTAAAAATCCAATTTAGACTAGGAATAAGTCCAAATTTAATGAAATTAGGGTTTTTCCTTCTAACAGCTTTCATTCCTCCTAGTGGGTCAGTGAACACTCATTTAACAGTTCCCTTGGGCGTTTGTATCCTATTTTAATTTATTAAATAATAATAATCAGTAATTACAATCATCCTTGACCAAACTTGGTCATAATTACAAAACTTTGTAATTATAATTTAACATAAATTATTTTGCAAATAAAATAAATATTCTCAAAATTTGGGTAGGTGACATACACTCCCCCTTAAGTCTCAACATTGTCCTCGATGTTGTTTAATCACTCTCTGAGTGTTCCTGAAACAGAGTTGGGTATGTTGCCCGCATACTACTCTCCAACTCCCAGGTTGCCTCTTATGGGCTATTGTGCTTCCATTGCACCTTTACCTTCCCAATGGTGCGATTCTGGAGTAGAGTTTCCCTCCTTTCAAGGATACAATCCGGTTCCACCTTAAAATCGCCCTCTTGTCCCACCTGTACATCATTCCAATTTACAACATGAGTAGCATCGTGTACATACTTCTTTAAAAATGATATATGAAAAACATTATGTATCTTTAGATTTGGTGGCAAAGCCAGTTGGTATGCCACGGGTCCAACCCTTGGCAAAATTTTGAAAGGACCACAATACCTGGGTTCCAACTTGGCACAGCTTCCCAATTTCAATGAACT
Organism: Larix kaempferi; assembly: GCA_027924585.1. NCBI lineage: Eukaryota > Viridiplantae > Streptophyta > Pinopsida > Pinales > Pinaceae > Larix > Larix kaempferi. The sequence continues at coordinate 2,653,840 of BSBM01000196.1, read as the reverse complement.
CTTTTTCGGTCTTACCTTAAGAAAAACATGTTCACTAACCTGGAACTCTTTATGAGTCCTTCTAAGATCTGCTTGACTCTTTTGCCTATCTTGGGTAGCTTTAAGATTTCTTTGTACCTGTTTCACAATTAGTTCTAATTCCTACAATAATTCAGGTCCTAAAATAACTGTATTTACTGGGTCATTCCAAGAAACAGGTGTATCACATTTCCTACCATAAAGAATTGCAAAAGGGCTAAACCTAGTGTTGGCTTGGTTTTGCAACCAAGCTTAGTGCTATGGGCACCTGCTAACTAGTAGTAGCAGTCTCAAATAGAAATAAACAACTAACTAATCTAAACAAAACTAATCATGGATCTATGCAAGAATATAAGCAAATAATGGAAATATTTTAAAAACAAGAACAAGAAAATATGAAAGAATAAATTTGTATTTAAAAATGGGGCAAGCTAATGCTTGCAATAGTAATACCTCCAATGGTGAAGGTTGATGTAGAGCAACTCCCAAGATAAGTAGCTCCAAGCTCCAAGAGGTCTCCTTCTCCAAGGTTGCTTACAATGGCCAAAATACTCAAGGGAGATTTCGGCAGCATGAGGATGAGATAATGGATGGATGTGAAATGAGGAGCCCCTACCACCTTTTTATAGGTTTTGGTGGTGGGGAATACCATTTGTGGTTTTGTGGAAACCAAATGGTATTGACCAACATGGTTTAGGTACTTTTCCCTCCTTTTTCCTTTTTTGAATAAAAATTAATATTTTTATTCCCTTTTTAATATTTTGGGAATTTTGGACCCTTTTTGAGGGTTTTTTATGTTTTTTTAGGAAAAATAATCTTTTTTAGTGGGAAAAGGGGTGTACTCAGGTCTTTTGGTGACCTTTTGTTGGTTTCAGAGGCTCAAATGGTGAAAAAGTGGACAAATGGGTCATGTGAATAGGGAAATGAGCTAGTGAGCACTTTTTGGGTGTTAACAGATTGCCCCCTGATGTGTGAGGGCAGGAGCTCATCGTATGGCCTATAGACATCATAATTCTTTTTTCTTTTTCTGGGGTTTTAGGGGAGAGAAGAAACCGGTTGGAGACTGGAGCCACGGCCCTTGGAAGCTGCAAAAACAAAAAATATTACATGGCCTCAATATGAATGAGGTATAATCTCTGATAATGGACGAGGCGGGCATTCCCATGCTCGTATCAAGACATATACATAACAATTAGTCCCAAAAAGGGGGGTCTAATACATAAAGAATCTACTGGTACATCATAATGGTCCAGGGGGGACATTATTTTGGGATATACTCCTGATCATAACTGATCTCAATAACTGATACACTGGAATAACTGATGAACTGCTGAAACTGAAGGTGTCCAACATCTGTAGGGACTCAAAGACTATGAGTCATCTCTAAGAATTAATGTAATTGTATACTCAAGGGAGTATGAAACTGGGGTACATCTGAATACTGTTTCCATGCGCAACCTGGATATCTATAGAAAAAGTGTAACTGGTTTTATCCATAGGAAGATTCTCAAATGTGGAGGAGTCAGGAGGTATTCGGGGTCTTCGACTAATAACTGAAAGGATCAATGTCCTGTGCGAATCTCAACAATGCGATCAAGGTGTTGAAGTCGAGCATGTGAGAAACAACCATTTGGAAAGGCACTGAGGATTCCTCTCGAAATGATTCGTAGGCACTCATTATAAATGGTAATGATTCCAAGACACAGGGACCCCTAGGTCTATCCTCTGGAATAAATGTGGTTGTCGTCGACAGAGGGAGACCAGCAACTAACAAGGCAATGATTTTTCCTTGATAGGAGCACGAGGTGTAGAACTGAAGTGTTGTAGTACTCATGGTAGGACTGACATACTTGTGGGGATGCGAAATAACTGGGTCAAAAAGTGGGTAGACTCAAACTTCCTTTGTTCAGAGCATGATGACATGGTTGACCTGGCAGCGTAGGGAACTGAGTGAATGGTATATATTGACTCTGGGGGGGAGGACGAGCTGATAGGTGCTGTCGAGGGATTTTCAAAGTGACATACTGCAGAATACTCTGAACAAAGGCGACCAATCATGGGGAAGTTGTCATATGAGTAGATGTGATCTGTCGTGGCGCCAAGAGGCACCATTGATTCCTTCTTCGTAGTTTTAATGAGCTCCAAGAAGGGATAAAAGTGTGCTCTGAAATGGTACGGTCCTGTGGATTTTGTGAGCCTAGGACGACTCATGCTCATGGTTGCTTTCATGTTTAGAGAGTCTGAAAACGGTAAGTGGACTCTATTGGTGTTCTTTTTCGTAGTTTAGTCTCCAAGGCCCGAAAAAGCATAAAATGATGCAGATGGAGAACTCTTCTAGCCGATGTGACTGGAGTATTCCTTTTTCGTAATTAGTCTACAAGGTCCAGAAAAGGGGTAAACTTATACCAGGTAGACGCCCTTTCAGATACGTTTAACGAGCATGAAAGGAAGCAAGGTTGCTCGGCGATCTTTTCGTTGTTTTAGGAGTCAGAGAAGAGCTTAACAGAAACTCCCTAAGTGCCTTTTTCGTAAAAGGGGTTGCTCAACCCGAAAAAGGGATAAAATTATACCGAACAAAGAGGGATTGATGGGAGCGAGAAAAAGGTCTCAAGCGTCATCATGTGTGCGGGATACTGGATTCGGTGACATACAGATTGTCAAAAGGAGGCTACGACCAATGTGGCGCGCAAATCGAGGCAATGAGAGGGCATGGGAAAAATGCTCGAAAAATCTAAAGGTGAGAGCGAGAAATGATCTCAAGCATCATCACAAGCGCGGAAAACTGAATCCGGCGATATAAGACACTTCGAAAACGGAGAACGGCCGATGTGGCACGCAAACCGAGGTGACGAGGGGGCATGGAAAAAATTCCCAAAAAATCTAAAGGTGAGAGCGAGAAATGATCTCAAGCATCATCACGAGCATGAAAAACTGAATCCGGCTATATAAGGCATGTCGAAAATGGAGAACGGCCGATGTGGCACACAAACCGAGGTGACGAGGGGGCATCGGAAAAATGCCCGAAAAATCTAAAGGTGAGAGCGAGAAATGATCTCAAGCATCATCACAAGCGCGGGAAACTGAATCCGGCGATATAAGAAACGTCAAAAATGGATGACGGCCGATGTGGCACGCAAATCGAGGCCACGAGGGGGGCCAATAAATGGTCAAAAAATGGAAACCGTAAAAACGGGAAAGGAAGGAACCTGCATGAAGTTCTCGCTGTGCTGATTCCAATGGTACCAACGGTTTGAAAAATGGACTTCGTATGATACCACAATGGTTGTTTGAAAAATGGTGGAATTTCTATAAATAGGGCGTGGGACCCATATGACGTGTCATTGTTACGTGCGAGTTTGACAGAGAAGTTAGAGCTATTTCTTGATTTCCGGGAGATTTCACCGTTGGTTTTTGATTCTGCGAGTTTCAGGTAACTCTATTTGCTTTAGCCTTTTCAATTATGTCTTTTTTGTTTGGCGGCGGGCCCCCGAAAGCCGCGAAATTCCATGTTGACCCTCCAATGCAGAATATCGCGGGTTTTGGGTCTATTCCCGCGATGAACCGCCCGGGTTTCAGGCTGACAGTCGCGATGTTCATCATGACCGTGAGGTTGGAACCCGCGATGTTCATCGTGAGTTCATGGGAGATAGTCACGATGTTCATCGCGATTGTCTAGCCAATATCCGCGATGTTCATCGCGGGTTTTAGCATGGAGGCCGCGATGGTCATCGCGGGTTTTAGCATGGAGGACGCAATGGTCATCGCGGGTTTTAGCATGGAGGCCGCAATGGTCATCGCGGCTTTTGGTGGAAAAGCCGCGATGGGATTTTTTCAAAAAATTTTGTGCTGGGGCTAAAAATTTCTTCTGTTTTCTGGCAGGATGTTGAGGAGACCATTGTCCTCATGGCGAGAGCGGTAGATCGATGATGATCTGATGGAGAAGATTCAGACTGATCCGGGGGTGCGGCAGACTCTGGCTATGAGCGGACTCTTGAAGTTCGCTCAGATCCCACCTATTCGTTTAGTGAGACGGCTCCTGAACAAGTTGGTGAGTTGGTGGGTGCCGGCGGAGGGTGCTTTTATTATTGGGGGTGAGAGGTTAGAGATCACCCTCACGGATGTCTATTTTCGGACTGGGTTGCCTCGTTTGGGGGAGGTGGGCGATCTCTTTCCAAGGATCCCGCCGGGTGTAGATATGGAGGATTTGTTACAAACCTTCTGTGTTGATGATGTTGTTTTTCGGAAAAGCTCTATTAGTCTGTGATCCCTACGTGAGTGGGATATGCGGGCTGTTGGGGCATGTGTTCTGCGGATATTGGGTGCTGCTGCGCCACATCGTTTGTCTGGGGGACAAACGATGTTGGTGGACTCTGTTCTTCGGGGGACTTATTATGCCTGGGGGCAGATGTTTCTGGATGGTGTCCGGAGAGATCTGGACAAGGCCAGTCGAGAGGGAGGAGAGTTCTGTTATGCCTCCTTTCTATGTTGTTTTTTCTTCGAGCGGTTGCCGACCTTGTGACCACGGGTACCCATTCGTGCTGGTCTGGTGAGTGAGCCTCGCATGATGTGGTGGGGGAAGATGATGCCTCGTGGCAGCGGTGGTGTCTGTGGTTTCTTTACGGAGAATTTTTATGAGCAATGGGAGCAGATGCCCCTACTGATTGAGGACTACCCCTATGCCGGCATGGACTATCGAGGAGACCCAGAGATGCCTCGTGCCCCAGGACAGGCCTAGAGTTTAGACGGTATGTTTTGTGTTTTATTTTATACTATATCATGTGTTGTTTGATTTATCGTCTATGATTATAGTTGGATAGTATATGATGGATTACTTGCTTTGTGCAGATGTTGGTCCAGTTCCAATGGCCGACTACGTGGCTCGTCGGGGGCGGGCGATGGTGGTTGCAGCGGTACCGCCTCCACGCGGTGGAGGATTTGCGGCTCATGGGCGAGGGGTTGGCCCTTGAGATGACGCCATAGAGGGTGTCAGACAGACCTTCGACATGATCCTAGCTGGACTCCCCGAGGATGGTTGGAGAGACCTGGACCGGTATATTGTGGAGCGTTGCTTCGGTGCGCCGCCTAAGTGGCAATCGCTCTTGTTGAGGACAGCGGTGTTTGTGGCGGAGCACAAGGATGGTGGACGAGATGATCCGGCAGGGCCGGCTGAGAGGAGGATACGTCTACGGGATGATCCAGCGGGGCCGGCGAAGCGGAGGGTTCGGGCTCGCCATCACCTGGCGAGGCCAGTGGAGGAGGAGCCGGAGGAGCCTAGGGATCCTGATGAGTAGATGATATTGTATCTGCCCCCAAATGCTGATGAGCATATGGGGAAGCATTTTTGTACGACTGATGTATTTTTTGTATATCGGGTGCTGAGGGAACCTATGACATGTTGACTATTATGGTTTATATATATATGTGTATATATATTTGGATATATTGTCGTGTATGCACGTGGATGCACATTTTGTCTTTTGTATATGCCCGTGGAGGCACATGTTATGCACGTGGATGCAGTATTTTGTTATTTGTATATGCCCGTGGAGGCACATGTTATGCACGTGGATGCATTTTTTTTATGGATATGCCCATGGAGGCACATGTTATGCACGCGGATGCACATTTTGGTTATGACATGATGTGATTGGTGTGCCAGTCGAGGACATTGTTGGCCATATGCTCTGCTACACTATTGAGGTGTCTTGGGACATGTGTGAATGAAATGGATTCAAACTGTCTAACCATTTGTTTAGTGCGCGGGAATTTTCTGAAAAGACAGGGATCGCGTACCTGGTAATCATTGTTGAGCTTGGAAACCAGGAGCTGTGAGTCCAAGAAAACGTTGAGGTGACGGATGCTCATTTGGAGAGCTGCGGCCAGGAGACCGGTCACGGCATCGTATTCAGCTTGGTTATTGGTGGCGGCACCTAAACATACTCTATCAATGTGAATTAACTCATGTGAAGGGGAGTATATTACCCAAGCTGCGGAGGTGAGATTGGGAGACCGACGGCTTGCACCATCAGCAAAACCGACATAGCAGAGTGGAAGAGGATCCATCTGTGGTCATGCAGAGAAAAACAAATATTTAGGTTTTTTGAATTTTTTGTGAGAAAAGAAAGTAAGCCTATACTAGAATGGATGATGGTGTCCATCAGATTTTCTATGGGTAAAATCGTTTAAGGTACAACCCGTTGCGTGGGTTGCATAGGGGATTGCCTTCTGAATCGGTCAGAATGTATGCCCCTTGCCCGAGGCAAGTGTGTACGATGTAGGGGCCTTGCCACATAGATACAAACTTTACCTTTCCGATTTTGTTGTGGGCTTGATCGTAAGCGAGGACAAGGTCTCCCTCAGAAAAGGTTCTAGGGTGGACGTGTTTGTCGTAACTTAGTTTTGATCGTTGTTTGGTTGCTTCCATGTTTTGAATAGCTGTGCACCGATCTTCATCGGCCTGCTCTAGGAGTAGTAAACGTTGCTCAATCGGGGAAGTGTCTGGTAGGAGTTCAATGGCGATATGTAAGGCTGGAATCTAGCACTCGATAGGGAGGACGGATTTGGCACCGTGAACTAAATGGAAAGGGGTAAAACCGGTGGCGGTTTTGGTTGAGGTGCGGTAAGCCCATAGTGCCGAGAAAAGCATGTGGTGCCAATTGGATTTGTGTTTGTCTACAGTGCGTTGGAGAATGGTCTTCAAAATTTTATTGATCGCTTCGACTTGGCCGTTTCCTTGGGGATAGTAGGCGGAAGAGAAATGGTGTTCAAATTTCAACATGGTTGATAATTCTTTCCAGACGGCATCTTCGAAGTGAGAGCCATGGTCAAAGACTAGTTTCTTCGGCACTCCGAAACGAGTGATAACATGGTTGAATAAAAACCGTGCTGCAGTGTCGGCCTTGCAATTGTAAGTCGGCATGGCTTCCTCCCACTTGGTGAAATAATCTATGGCCACAATTATATGTTTGTGACCGCCGGCTGACGTGGGGTTGCAGTCGAGGAAGTCGATGGCCCATTTGCAGAATGGTCCAACAGTGATGACTGGATGAAGGGGGACGGGGGGGGTTCTTGCTTTGGGAGCAAAGAGTTGGTAGTTCTGGCAATGCTTGACTGCGGTGATACAATCAATAAACAATGATGGCCAAAATTAACCTGCCCGAATGATATTCTGGGCGGTGGCCATGCCGGAGAAATGGCCTCCGCAGGAACCGCTATGACAATCATTGAAGACTTGTTCTGCCTCACTATGGGATAGGCAGCGGTGTAGGATGGTATCAACGCCGCATCGGTAAAGTACATCCCCTAACAAGAGGTATCGGGGGGCATGGTGTTGTATGCGACGGCGTCCATCATGATCGATGTTTGGTCAAAATTTTTGCGTGCGGAGGTAAATCAAAATGTCTCCATACCATGGGTCGTCAGACGAAATTATGAAGATTTGTTCGTCAATCAGATCCATTTGGATAGCAGGTGATGACGAAGAGGATGGGAGTTCGGTGATGAGGTGAGCAAGCGTGAGGGCTTTGGTGCTCTTGGGTGTTTTGAAAGTGAGGTCATATTTCTGGAGGATAATGACCCATTTAGCAACACGGCCTTGTAGGAGCCGCCGGTTTAGGAGATAGACCATAAGGTTGGAGTCGGCGACGATTGTGGTATGACCGAGCAGAATGTAGTGTTGTAATTTTTTGGACGGAAAAGACTACCACTAGGGCTAATCTTTCCTCGTATGGGTAACGTAGGGGTGGGCCAGACAGGTTTTGGCTGACGTAATAAATGACATGTTCTTGGTGAGAGGCGTCTTCTTGGACCAAGACTCCGGACACAGCATGTTCAGATGCCGAGACGTAAAGGGTGAAGTCCTGAGAGAAATCCGGAGGGGAGATCAAGGGGGCTTGTGTGAGAGCTTTCTTGAGGGATTCGAATGCCGTGTCTGCTTGCTCATCCCAAACAAAGGCTATGTGGGTGTGAAGTAGGCGTAAGAAACCGTGAACTTTGGTGGCATAATCAGGCACGAAGTGACGAAGGAAATTGGACCGCCCTTGCAAACTCTGGAGTTGCCGAAGCGTGTGTGGAGAGGGAAGGTCTAAGATGGCTTTGACTTTCAGGGGATCAACAGTAATTCCATCCTGGGAAACAATGAAACCCAATAAACGGCCTGCAGGAACGCAAAAGACACACTTGTGTGGGTTCAAGTGAATTTTATATTTGCGACAACGGAGGAAAACTTGCCGGAGGTCATTAAGGTGGTCTGATCGTTTCCGGGAACGAGCTGTAAGGTCGTCAAGATAGATCAGTAGGATATGGACCAAGTCGTGAAAAAAATAGGTCATGGCCCACTGGAAGGTGGCACCAGCATTTTTGAGGCCGAAAGGCATGACACAATAGGCAAAGGTGCCCCATGGGGTGGTGAAGGCAGTCTTGTACTGATCCTCCTTGCGGATGTGAATCTGGTTGTATCCGGAAAACCCGTCCATGAAAGATAGGACTTCATGGCCCGCGCACTCATCAATGAGTTGGTCAATGAATGGCGTGGGGAAATTGTCTTTTGGACAAGCGTGGTTTAAATCACGGAAGTCAGTGCATACTCTAAGGGTGCCTTGCTTTTTGTTTACGGGAACTGGGTTCGACACCCAGGTGGTGTATGGAATAGGATAAATGAATCCTGCTTTGCAAAGTTTCTCGACCTCAGCTTTAACAGTGGGGAGTTTGGAAGGATGAATGGGTCGCTATTTCTGACGAACAGGGGGTACCTCAGGCCATGTATTAATGTGGTGCTCTATAATGGCGGGGTCAAGACCAAGCATTTCGGTATAGGACCAGGCGAAAACATCCTGAAATTCTTGAAAAAGCTTTTTATACGCCTGAGTTTCTGCTTGAGTGCAAGATGCGCCCAATGAGATGAGCTCAGGTTTCCCTGGTGTTGTGGAAATATCTATTTGTATAATGGGGGGAATTTTGGACATGTTCCCTTCTTCGAAGGCATCCGGTGCTGGGATGGGTTCCTTTAACCAATCGACCTTAGTGGGTATTAAATATTTTGATTCGACTGATAGTTGGTTGGATGCGGTGGATGTGGATGCTTTCGGGAGGAAGTACGAGCGATGATGCATATCATCCCAAGGGTAGTCGGGTGCAGTGAGTGTCTCCAAAATTTGCTCATCATTATTGAAGTAGTCAGACCATAAATCAAGGGGTTCTAGTTTGAAAGTTGTTGAAATCATATAGATTGTATTGACTTCTTCCGACAAGGATGATGGCGGGAGGTAGATCTCCTCGATGAGGGGAGGAGATATCTCCAAATCGATGTTGTTTAACTCATACAATGCTGCTCTATAGTCCGGGAGATCAGGACAATGGTGAGAGTAGTGGCCGTACACACTACATATGGCACAAGGATGGTTGGTGCGTAGTGATCTGTCGCGAGGCTGAGGAGGTGGCTCTAGTCTAACTACTGTGATGTTGGTGTCATCGTCTAACATATTCATATGCTCCTGGAGTGCCGGTAACTGTGGGCATTGATGAGTTGGATGGCCTATCTCATCGCAAAACGAGCATTTAGAAGGAGCTCGAAACACGAGTGGGGGTTTAACTGCCTTAGGAGGTGGTATAGCAGTGTATGGTTGCGGGCCTCTGCCCCCAGTGGGTCTGACGAGTGGAGGGGGATTCGTCGACGACGAAGGAGTCGTGATACCGGGAGGTGGTTGGGTAGAAGTAACAATGGTTTGCACCGGTTGCAGGATTACATTTGGTGTTGGTGGAGGAACGGGAGGCGTAATATACCACACGGGTAATCCCAATGTTAACCCGGGGAGACTAAGGGTAGCCATAACCGGGGCGCTTACTACACCTGAAGGAGGAAATAGAAAGGGGATTGTGTGGATGGGTGTAACCCCAATGTGACTAGGGACCAATGGTGGTTTGGGTAACAAGGAGGGTTGATTACCGGGTGTTTGTGAAAGAGTGCAGAAGTTAGCAACCTGGGTCTCTGGTGACGGTGGTGGAATGGCCTGGAATGTAGAGGTCATCGGCGCCTCGGAGTAAAGTCTGGGTCCTACTGAGGAAATGAATGAGGTAGTTGCACCACAAATAGGTTGTTCAACCATGGGGAGAACATTTTCAGGTGTGGTGGGGGTCTTGGGATCGTAATAGGTGAGCTGGTCGACCTTGACCACGCGTCCCTCATGGGGGAACTGCATGGTGCGAAATATGGATGAGGCAACAGCCCACATGGAATACATGTAGCTGCGGCCAAGTAAGAGGTTATAATCGAGTTGGGCATTAATGACCTCTATATCGATGAGCACAGTTTTACCACCCAACTGGATGGGGACATTGGGTAGTAGACCTTGGGGTTGAGCTAACCGATCGTCATAGACCCGCAATGCAGTGGTGGATTGCTGGAGAGTAGGTGATCCCAACTTCTGCCAAACGAATGTGGACATGACGTATGTAGAGGCACCCTCATCGATGATACATCGATGGATGACAAGATTCCGAATGGAAACAAAAACTTGGACTACTATGGTGGAAGGCAGACGTGGTTCAGACTGGTCCAAATCAAAGGTCATCAATTTAGAATCATTTGGGTCAATCGCCCCAATGGCGGAAAGTAAAGTCTTGCGCTGTGTAGGACAGTTTTTCAAGACTTCTAACACAGACATGGCTGCGGGAGATTGGGCTAAGTCATCGACAATGTTGTAATTCGACGCAGCGCGAGCATTGGGATTAATGTTGATGCGACGAAGTGGGAAGCGAGGTGCTTTGGAAGCGCCATCAAGTGGAGCCGGAGGTATACGTAACGTTTGATCTGTGGGATTAACGCTAGTGTTCTTTTCGGCAGGAGGGGCTTCAGAGGTGGAGCCATATTGGTTCCTACGGGTTTGAAGGTTGGCATCGGCAGTCGACATCATCAACAAATGGTGAGTACCTGAATCGAACATGGGTTGATCAGGGGCTGCATAAGTGATCTGTTGTGGTGGCACATTTCCTTGAGGGGGAGCTAACGGCTGAGTGTTCACTACACCCTGGTTTGGAAAGGGGTTTTGAAGCACCAAGGGTTGATGTTGAGGTGGTGGAGGGTTGGGTGGCGGCTGAGGAGCCGCTTTCCCTTGACGATGGGCATCGTCGGTCCAGAGTTGCCAAGCTCGCTCCAAATGTGGGAAAGAATGCGTGTAATGACCATAGACCCCACAGATAGAACAAGGGTGGTTTGTTCTGAGGTTATTATTTCTAGGCTGCTTGGGATTCCGATCCGGATTGCAGTTGGGAGGAGCAGCATTGTTATTCTGCGGAGGATTGGGAGGTGGAGGACCTTGCTGATGTTGTTGGTTATTACCACGGTTACGACCTCTACCACGGTTCTGTTGTGCACCTTGGTTGCACTGGTTGTTTTGGTTCTGGGGCTGGTTGTGCTGTGTATACACTTTCCCTTCAGCAGTGGGAGGATTTTGGTTTGCCGCAGGTGCGGGAGCAGGTTTTGGTGGATAATAAGCCTGTGGGGCTGGAGGTGGTCCAGTTGCCTGCTGGGGTTGTTGGTAACCCTAAGCTATTGGAGGTGTTGGGTTAGCTGCCACAGCTTGCTGTGGATAGTACATTGGTTGAGGTGCAGCTGGGGGGCGTATGCAGGTGGTGCATGACCAAAACACGGAGGTGGACATGAAGGTCCATGGGTATGGTGGTGATGTGCCATGGGAGCATATGAACTGGTTGCTCCAGACTGAGATGTAGCCAACGAAAGGTCAGGACCATGGCTAGGATGTGCAATGGAAAAGGGTTGGGGATGCGAGGCCATATGACCAATGATGCCATCAGCGGCATGGGATGCCCCCTACGCATCATGTTGGGATGACTCGCCCTGAGGGGCGTCTGGAATAATGGTATACAAATAACCCGATTGGGCATAAATGAGATCAAATTGTTGGGCTTTGAGGATGGCCACTTCTTCAGACTGGGGTCTTTCGGATGCCACATCCTTCGCAATGAGAGGGAGAAGGGATTTTAGAAACCAATCTAGGAAGATACGGTCGTCTAACTTGATTTTGCAGAGGCTTCGACGTCGACGCCACTCATGAATGTGGTCAATGATGTGGGTGGCCTTGTTCTGTTTGCAAGACAGTAGGATCTCGACGCCTGCATCATAGCGGACAGGTAACTGAAAGAACTGCAGGAAGGTCAAGGCAAGGGAGGTAAAGGTGGCATGCATCCCATGGGGTTGCTCGCTGCAGAGCCAGTGAAGGTGCGTTGTAATAGACGGAGGTGGACAGATTCGTCCACTATGGAGTTGGAGGAACACCATAGATGGAAGGACATGATATGGTTCTGGGGGTCCTCACCTGCCTTGCCCTCAAACTTAGGGATGTCGGAGGGGAGTTTGGTGGGCATGTGAGGCCACACAGGATCATGTCTGATAGGGTCATTAGTGAGCCTGGCTAAGTCTGGCAAGTTCAGACTTGCCATGTACGGTAAGCTAGCAGATGTGGTGACTGGGAGTGGGACATGCCTAGTCATGGTGGTATGATGTAGGGGTCCAGTAATGCCTAAAGGTATGCTAGGGATTGAAGGTATATGTCCTCCAATAGGTGTGGTCTGGTGTGGGCCAGCGCTTCCAAGTGCAACATGGGTTACACTTGGGTTAGGAATACTAGTGGTGATTCCTGGAATCTGGGTTGTGGGAATCAGAGGGGGTGTGACCCCTATGTTGGGCATACCCATAACAGGTGGTGGACCTGTGTTGGGGATTCCTATAACAGGAGCTGGCCCTGTGTTGGGCATTCCTAAATGTGGAGTGTCTTCCATACTAGGCATACCTAGGGGGGTAGGTATTGCCATGGATGGCACCGCAGTAGAAGGGTCTGTAGACGTCTCTCCTATGGTGCTGGTAAAGAGTGGGTCAAAATGTGTTCCAGCCATAAGGTTGGTTGGGAATAACGCAGTGGGGTTTTTGGATTCTGTCTCTAAATCAAATGTGAAGTGAGGCGTGTCAGAATTGGATGACTGTCTAGTTGACTGACGATGTGTCGAGTCAAGGGATAAGGCTCGATGTCGGTGACGTGGTGAGCCAAGTAGACTGAACTCTGGGAGTTCGCCCTGTAGACGACGAGAGCGTCTAAAATTCTCAATGGTGAGAAAATAAGTTTTTGTGAAAAAATATGTATGTGTAAAATGGTAATGTATAAAAAAATCAAAACCTAATGCAACCAAGGGTGCAAGAAGGGGAGTGAAAATGAAGGCTCTTAGGCCAAAAAAATCAACCTCAAAAAAGGCACTTATTCTAGCAGCTGTGCTACAATAAGTGGAGGGATGCAACAAATGGTCAGAGTACCAACATGCAAACAACTTCTAGAAAAAATAGGTGTAACTAGACCAAAGGTGGGTTGAATCATGCAAACAACTAACTAAAAGTATTGTGAATCAACAAACTATATTCTCTGCAAGGTGATGAAATCCAAGTCAGACAATATTGAGTGTTGAGTCCACAGCTAGATATCCCCCTACCGGGAGGGACACCGGGTAATCAATCCTAAAGAATGGCTACTAGGATACTCCGTTCATGACACGTCGAGAAAAGGTAAATCTTTCGTTTGGTCCTTGATCGCAATATCCCAATACAGGAATATCTCGAGAACTGCGAATGGTATCCCTTCGGTTACTGAATGGATTTCAGTATTCCACTCAGGCTTCTGAAACCATCCTCGCGACTTCAACCCTCCTAGGGGAGAGGCCTTCCCATAAACCGGTTGTGACCGTGCCAATAAATACTAAGAGATTTTAGCTCCCTAAAAGACAACAACTATGTCTCAGATGTAATAAATGAGGGGTGTTATTGGAACACCTATCCCCTCAATACTACCTAGCTACAAAGTTCTTTTAGTGTTCCCCAAGTGGGGTTAAAAGTGGGTTGAAATTAGGGTAAGTTTTAAGGCTCAGTTTAAAATTAGTGTTTGATTGGGTGCACGTGTGGTATTTTAAACTGAAATTGAAAAAAGTAAATGCTAAGTATTCAAAAAACAAAGGATCTTTTGAAAACAAAAGCAAATTTTATGACTTTTTCAATAAATGAAAATTAAATGATTTTCAAGGACTATTCAAAAAACAAAGGATCTTTCAAACAGGAAAGCAAATAATATAACTTCTTTTTCGAAATAAATGGATTTCGTTTTCAATAATTGCTATGGGCAAAATATTAAAGAAGCAAACAGCAAAAAATTTTAATCTAGATAAAATGCAATCAAGTCCTTCTTTCAATTTCTGAAAATATTTAAAAAGACTTTTTCACATAGGCATTCTAAATAGTAAAATTTTTCTATGGTTGTAGAATATGCAGAATTTCAAATACTGGAAAATGTGCTATGTGGGCAGAAAATATAGTAATAAATTAATTTTTTAAACGATTCGGCCGAATGAAAAAATTAGCATCGCGGGTTCTGACAGAAAAGTCGCGATGGACCACACGGGTTTCTGTCGCACAGTCGCGATGTGCAGCGCGGAAAAGGTCCGCGAAGCTGCAATGTGCAGCGCGCTAAATGGCCGTGAAGCCGCGGTGAACCGCGCGGAAAAAAGCCACGCAATTGCGATGGGCCGCGCGATTGTTGGGAAAAAATCCGCGAGGCGAAAGCCGTACGCGGATGCCGAAAAACGATGCCGAAAATTGAGAATTTTGGGCTGTTAATGGCTAAAAAATGGGCCAAGACCTAGATCAGCAATGGATCTGCTGTCTAGGATGGCAGATCTATGGATCTAAAGGTTAAAAACTAATAAAAAACTAAGATTAAAATAAAAACTAGAGATCTATTGTTCAAAAAACAGCGGAGTCTCCAAAAACTGTTGGCTTGGTTTTGCAACCAAGCTTAGTGCTATGGGAACCTGCTAACTAGTAGCAGCAGTCTCAAATAGAAATAAACAACTAACTAATCTAAACAAAACTAATCATGGATCTATGCAAGAATATAAGCAAATAATGGAAATATTTTAAAAACAAGAACAATAAAATATGAAAGAATAAATTTGTATTTAAAAATGGGGCAAGCTAATGCTTGCTATAGTAATACCTCCAATGGTGAAGGTTGATGTAGAGAAACTCCCAAGATAAGTAGCTCCAAGCTCCAAGAGGTCTCCTTCTCCAAGGTTTCTTACAATGGCCAAAATACTCAAGGGAGATTTCGGCAACATGAGGATGAGATAATGGATGGATGTGAAATGAGGAGCCCCTACCACCTATTTATAGGTTTTGGTGGTGGGGAATACCATTTGTGGTTTTGTGGAAACCAAATGGTATTGACCAACATGGTTTAGGTACTTTTCCCTCCTTTTTCCTTTTTTGAATAAAATTAATATTTTTATTCCCTTTTTAATATTTTGGGAATTTTGGACCATTTTTTAGGGTTTTTTATGTTTTTTTAGGAAAAATAATCTTTTTTAGTGGGAAAAGGGGTGTACTCAGGTCTTTTGTGACCTTTTGTTGGTTTCAGAGGCTCAGATGGTGAAAAAGTGGACAAATGGGTCATGTGAATAGGGAAATGTGCATGATAATGGTTGTTATATGCAAATTCTGCTAAATGAAAGTAGTCCTCCCACTTACCAGGTTTGTCCTTAATATACATCCTTAACATGTCTTCCAATACCTGATTCACTCTTTCTGTCTGTCCATCCGTCTGTGGATGAAATGTTGTGCTGAATTTTAAGGTTGTATTCAACCCTTTAAACAAATATCTCCAAAAGTTTCCATTAAAATTAGAAATCACAGTCTGAAACTATCACTTTTGGTATCCCATGTAATCGAAAAATTTGTTTCATGAAGATTTATGCAATGTCTGGAGCCTTATGAGTAGTCTTTAGAGGTATAAAATGTGCTGCCTTGCTGAGTTTATCTACTGCCACCATGATGGAGTCATTTTTTTCTAATTTTTGGGTAGTCCGATAATAAAATCTATGCTTATGATCTCCCATTTCCACCTAGGTATAGGCAATGGTTGTAACAGTCCAGTCGGATGCTGATGTTCAACCTTCACTTTTTGACAGTCTAAACACTTAGCTATATATTCTGCTACTTCATCCTTCATTCTGGGCCAATAGTACTCTTTATGTAACATAGTGATGGTTTTCTGATAACCTAGATGACCAAAATAATGACTTTTGTGCATCTCATCTAAAATCAGATTTTTTACTTTTGGTATGTTGGGTACATACAATCTGTTTTTGTACAATAACAGTCCATTTTTTGTTTAAACTGTAATCTGCCATAGAATTTTCAGAATTGCTATCTGTTGTTTTTTCTTGTAATTTTTTGTATTCTTCATCCGTTTCAATCCCTTCAAAGATCTTATTTTTTAAATCTGTTGAGTATGTACTGATGGCTGAAATAAAATTCAACTTTTCTTTATGACTTAATGCATCAACAACCTTGTTCTCTTTCCCTTTAATGTTCTTAATTTCAAAATCATATTCACTTAGAAAAGTTAGCCATCTAGCTTGTCTAGCGTTCAAATTTTTCTAATCTAATAAATACTTCAACCCCATGTTATTTGTCAACAAGGTAAATTTTATGTCAATAAGATGGTGAGGCCACATTTTTAAAGCATGAATTACTGCTAGTAACTCCAAATCATAAGTAGAGTAATTATTCTCATGTATTTTCAGCTTTCTAGACTCGTATGCAACCGCATGTCCCTCTTGTGTTAGGACTCCAATGATTCCGTCATTACATGCATCGGTGCACACTATAAAATCATTATTAGGATCTACAATCCTCATAATAGGTGTTGTAGTTAGTAACTATTTTAACTTCTTAAAATTTTCTAAACATTTCTGATCCCATACAAACTTCTTCCCCTTTTTCTGTAAGGAGGTTATGGGGTTTGCAATATTTTAAAAACCTTCTATGAATTTTCTATAATATCTAGTAACACCCATAAATGATCATACATCCGACACATCCTTAGGAGCCGGCCATTCATTAATGGATTTTATCTTATCGGGGTCAACCGAGATTCCTTCCTTAGAAATTATGTGTCCTAAATACTGAATCTTATCCTTGTGAAAGTAACATTTACTAAACTTAGCATATAACTGATGATCTCTCAGAACTTGTAAAATAATACGCAGATGTTCGTCATGTTCTTCTTTACTTTTAGAATATACTAGAATGTCATCTATGAACATAATAGTGAACTTATCCAAATACATGTGCAGAATAATGTTCATTAAGCACATGATTACTGTCGGGGCATTAGTCAATCCAAATGGCATGACTACAAACTCATAATGTCCATATCAAGTTCTAAAGGTTGTTTTAAAAATATGTTCATCCTTCACATGAACTTGATGATATCCTGACCTTAAATCAATCTTTGAAAATATCGTTGCTCCACGCAGCTGATCAAATAGATCGTCTATGCAGGGCAACGGATATCAATTCTTGATTGTCATCTTATTCAACTGACGACAATCTATGCAGAGTCTTAAAGTGCCATCCTTCTTCTTAACAAAAATCACAGTTGCTCCCCAAGGATACATGCTAGGTCTTATATAGTTTTTATCAGTTAGTTCCTTCAACTGTGATTTCAACTCATTCAATTCTAGTATATTCATCCTATATGGAGCCTTTGAATTCAATATCGCACCCGGTATTAATTCGATAGTAAAATCTAGATCTCTCTTAGGGGGTAATCCTGGAATCTCTTCAAGAAAAACATCTTGGAAATCTTATAGGACAGGTATATCTTCTACTTTCATTTTTTCCTCCTTAGTAATTAACTCCTCATTCACTACATTCACTGCAAACATTTGACATCCTTTTCTAACTACTCTCTTTACTTGCATAGCTGAAATCTATCTAAGTGATGTCTTTCTTGGAATACCTTTTACTTATATTGTTTCTCCTTCATCATTTAAACAAGTAAAACTTTTCTCATAACAATTCAGAATGTCATGATGGGCTTCTAACCGGTCCATTCCAATTAAGATATCATAGGATCCTAAAGGTAAAACATTCAACTTGGTTTGTGTCTTGTTGGCCAAAAGAACTATCTTAGGCCAACTAAGAGAAAAACAGTCCACACACTCGACTTAGTACAGTCTTATATGTGTTTGGAGTAACTGTTTCTCATAGGATTTAGGCCCTGTTGCCTGTATGTTGTGCTCTCAGAGATAGAGAGTCTCTTGAAGTGAGTGTGTCTCAATTTAAGATTATCTGCTAACAAACTGGAAAAATTTGGCTAACAATTATCTACTCCTAAATATTAACTAACACTAAAAATCAAAAGTCAGTAGCTCCTAATTTTATCCTATGATAAAGTAAATGTTAATAATCTATTTAACATGTTAGCTTCCTATCTCGGCCAAGAGCATAGACTAATTAATTTGACTGATAGTTCAAAACAAAGAAAGTATACACTAGTTACAGATCAGTAAGGAAATACCAAACTATAAAAGTGAACTTAAATTATCTCACAATGGATTAAACAAATCTATTGTAAGTAATTATATACATGAATTTCAAACTAAAGTCAAAATTAACTAAGATATATCATTCTAAAACATAAAAAATCTAATCAATACTAATTTGCAATTGAAACAAATTCAACTTGCAAGTTAGATGTTTACAAAAGTTGATTCATAAACCATTGACATCATGAAAAAGTTCTTTAACATCAATATGAGGATAAATCACTTATGTTTCAAATGAGTATAAACATTTGATTTTCCTGTAAAACATTCCACATACAATATGAAGATATTTATATATGAAGATTGAAATAACAAAAGAGAGATAATCCACACAGTATAGATATCTAAAACTTAGCTATGGTTTTAGTATTCTGGCACACTTGATATTCTTCAGAAGAAGTTCAGAGAAAATCTAAGTAAACAGAATAGAATGATGCTGTATAATATCTTCTCTCTCCTGTATTAGAAATAGAACCCTTGTTCCAAGTTTTGAAATGGTTTATATAGAAAACATCAAACTCCTAATTCGCTAACAGTCATATCTTTATGGAACCTCGTGGATCCCTATCCGAATATAAAATAACAAAAATATCACTTGACTCCATTTTTGTTATAATTCTAATGAATTCCATGTAGTGACACCTGGAATTGAATGACACAACAGATGACTAATAACTTACTGGATAAAATCCAGTGTCATTATTCCCAGGCACGAGATATCCTTGCATTAATCATCTCATCAACTGTCAATGTACAAAATTGGAAATGTGATGCCAGCAATCTGAAAGAAACGGTTGTACGTTCATAGCATCTCGGACAGGTAATCTTCAACGAAATGAACTCCAAAAATGTAGCAATAGGACCAACTTCTAGTTCATATATTCCATGACACCTGGAATTCACAAACCAAATCAATTAACAAATCGTGGACAATATAAACGAATGATAAATACAAATGCATAATAAATAGGATGCCTACAGAATTTTAATTCTACAGGTACCCTTATAAAACACTATGTATTTAAGTTAAA
Source organism: Larix kaempferi (assembly GCA_027924585.1). Taxonomy (NCBI): domain Eukaryota; kingdom Viridiplantae; phylum Streptophyta; class Pinopsida; order Pinales; family Pinaceae; genus Larix; species Larix kaempferi. Next base: position 2,634,347 of record BSBM01000196.1, on the reverse strand, counting down.
ATCTGAATGTGTCTACTAACCTGTAATAACCGAATTTCGTATCACCTGTACATTCAAGCAAAACCATAAAACCAAAAATGAATTCTATCTTTCAAAGCATTAAGGTTTTGGAGATGATTCAACAGAGACTCAAACCGGAACAACTCTCCTAGCTTCGTTCAGTTTGGCCTTAAACCTCACAGCCCTCTGTTAGGAACCCGTGTCTTTACTTTGTTAGTATATTGTTGTTGGACGCATATGCTTTGTAATTCGTCCCGTAGTATTTGTTGATCCATAGTTTGTGTTATTGTTGTTGGCGCATATGCTTTGTAAGTCGCCCATAGTTTTGTTGATCCATAGTTTGTATTGGCCCATGGTTTTGACTCATAGTATTGGCACCTAGACTTAGCCCATGGTTTGTATTGACACATGGTATTGATGCCTAGACTTAGTATATAAGTGTGTGTTGAGGCCTATGAAGGCACCATGAAGTTAATTGTATTGAGCTTGCTCAAAGGAGGTTGCCCCCTCGAAGTGGCCTGTGATCAATATAAAAGTGATTCTGAGTTCTGTTATTTCTAATATCTCGTGTATTTTCATTAATTAATTATTGCAGGTTCATCACATCTGGTATCAGAGCACTTTCTTGGGCTCGTTGGGTGAAATTTCTGCCAAAAAAATTTTTGCATCTGTTGCAGGTTCGGATTTGGGAATAATCCCTATTCACTTAACTGTGGGAAGTACTTGGTCATAAGCCCTAAAACTCATTGTGAGGAGTACCACAGGAACCCCGAAGTGGTTGGCCCATTGAGAGGACCTGCCAGCGAAAAGGGCAACGACCCCTACCTGATTGACTAGTTCCCACCCAAGAGTTGTCGTTTGTGGCAAAGCGGTTATCAGTTTTACCTGAGCCGTGGAGTGAAGGGTACTTCCCCAATACACAAGCCGTCAGACAGCATTGGTGGCCGAGTGAAACCCCTGAACTGTTAGGAAGCCACACATACCTGGGGTCCATATCTATTTTCAGCTGAACTGTTGTCAATCACTGCTATGGCGTTTCAGATCCAGCCATTCAGATCCCTCTGTTTATGCTCACTTCCGAACCATTGCAGATCTATCTGTTTCAGATCCCTTCCGAGCTGTAGTTGCTCCATTCTGGAAAAAAAAAAAAAAAAAAAATCTCCATTTCTCCCTTGTTTTAACTCTGTTTCCTTGAAACTTCTCTAACACCCCTGCAATCCCATTCTGCATATTTCATTTCTGAGGACCCTATCCCACATTCCACTTCCCAAGACCCAAAATCTCACATTTGTCTATTTTTAGGGTTTTCCATAACTTCTTCAATTTTTCACCCGATTGCCTTCAAATTTTACCACAAAGTTCCCTTTCTAATTCTACTTCTTTGTCCCTCTCTGCCAAATTTTCTCATTCTTTCACCCTGCTTCTGAAATCCCCCTTTTCTGTTTTCTTGTCCTTTCGACAGTGTCCAAAATCTAGTCAAACCCCAATTACCCATCAGATTTTTTCCCCAATCCAACTTTCCCTTTACTAAATTATCTTATATTTGTGTTTTTCTACCCATTCCAAAAAACAAAACAAAAAAACCCTAGTTATGGTTGTCACCCATGCAAGACCACACACCATGGAGGAAGCACTTGCAGCCATCCAAAGCTTGATTTCTCAGCCTCCATCTTCAGCATTCATCCATGAACAATAACTGACAGCCAGAATCTTTTGCAGCCACTGGGTTCTCTTCTTCCAGCAATTTTCGTGGGCCAAAGCTTGATTTTCCTTGCTTCAATGGTACTGATCCTACTGGATGGATATACCGAGCAGAACAATATTTCAGTATGCATAATACTTTTGATGTCCAGAAATTTCCACTTCCATCCTTTCATTTGGAACAGGAAGCCCTTCAATGGTACCGTTGGTACATCAAATCTCATCCCGAGCCAAACTGGACATATTTTTGCCAACTCCTTTTGCCACAATTTGGTCCTAGTGCTTTTGATGACTTCACAGGAGCACTCACTAAACTTTACCAAATGGGAACAGTGAGAGAGTATCATACAGAATTTGAGAAACTGGTCAATCACACAGAAGGATTGTCTGATGAATTCTACATGAGTTGTTTTATCAGTGGTCTCAAGGATGAAATCCGCTCAGAGGTCAAAATGTTCTGTCCCAACACAATGATGGAAGTCCTAGGGTTGGCTAAGTTGGCATAGGACAAGATCACAGCTCAACAATGCTCCAAACCCACCTTTGTTCCCTTCAGAAATATGGGTTCCCAATGACCTCCCATCACGCTTGCTCCTTAACCAACTCATATCAAGCATTTGTCTGAAATAGAGATGCAGGCACACCGCGAAAAAGGGCTTTGTTATAATTGTGATGAGAAATTCACTCGGGGACATAAATGTGTTCAACAAAAGCTCTATCTCTTGGATGTGGATTCTTCGCCTTCCTCAGAACTTGGTGAAGACGCTATAGATACAGTAGATGATCAGGTCGACATTCAACAGCTGCCTGTTGACACCCCATCTCAGGACGACCCACCCGATATCTCTCTCCATGCTGTAACCACCCCACAAACAATGCGGGTCAGGGGATACTTCAAGAAGCTCCCTCTTACCATACTCATTGATTCTGGTAGCACTCATAACTTCATTGACCCTCGGATTGCCAAACAGGCTGTTCGTTTTGTCCATCCTTGCTCCAACTTTGAAGTCATGGTTTCCAATGGAGGCACCTTACCTTGCAAAGGGAAGTGTCACAATGTGCGTATCTCTATGGAAGATTATAACCTACGCTCTGACATGTTTGCCTTGTCCTTAGGCGGATGTGATGTGGTTTTGGGCGTTCAATGGTTACGCACACTTGGCCCCATCTTATGGGATTTTGCTGAACTTTGGATGCAATTTTCAGCTAATGGGACACAACACAAAATTATGGGCTTACAACCAGGGTCTCTCCACATCATCGGTTCACATCGCCTGGAAACGATCCTTAAGAAGAATTCACATGGTGTCATTGCTCATCTCCATTCCCTTCATATGCACCCACCAATGGTCTCCACTACTTCCTTGGATAGATATGTAGGTGTCTTTGTTGCACCAGTGGGATTGCCGCCTTCACAATACCTTTCCGGTAAGCATTTAGTCACATCTACATCTCAGCAGGACATGATGGCTATTTTGCATACAGTACATAAGTGGCAACCATCCCTATTGGGGAATTACTTCTGCATCAAGACTGAACTCTAGAGTCTGGAAAATTTCCTCAAACAACGGGTCTCCTCCCCAGCACACCTGAAATGGGTTATCCAACTCATGGGTTATGACTATGCGACCACTTACCAGAAGGGTAAGGACAATATGGTGGAATATGCTCCTCCTCGCACATTTGATGACCCAGTTTCTCTTATAGCTATTTCTCTGATTGTTCCAAATTGGTTGCAATCTGTTCAATGGGGCTATCTCTTCAATGAAATCCATGCTTCTTCATCAGTAGGGCACTCTCGGTTCCTCAAAATGTATGACCAGTAACAATGTAACTTCTTTTGGCAGGGACTCAAAAGGACAATTCAACGGATGGTGGTTGACTGTGATACTTTCCAGGTCAACAAGGCTGAAACGACCCTCCTTTCGGGACTGCTCGAACCCTTTCCCATCCCTCCATGGATTTGGAGAACTATTTCTATGGATTTCCTAGAAGCGCTCCAGTGGTATAGTACCACATCTCAAAGGACACCATATGAAGCAATCTTTGGACATGCACCACCAGTTCTTCTTCCATACACCTTCAGCAGCTCCCTAGTTCAGGTAATTGACTCAATTCTTATAAATCGTGAACAGCTTCTTCTCATTCTGCAGGACAATTTTCACATCGCAAGAATTCGACTGAAACAACAAGCCAATCACCGTTCTGAGCGCACTTTTCACATCGCTGATATGGTTCTTCTTCGTCTATAGCCTTCCACACAATCCTCCCTGAAACTCCAAAATCGCAAGTGGCTCAGAATGCAATCCGAGGATGCTACAAGGGACCCACTCCTTCATATTCTGCATCAATTTACACATCTAAATCTTTGAGGACAAAGCTTTTTCTAAGGGAGAGGGGATGTTAGGAACCCATGTCTTTACTTTGTTAGTATATTGTTGTTGGACGCATATGCTTTGTAAGTCGTCCCGTAGTATTTGTTGATCCATAGTTTGTGTTATTTTTGTTGGCGCATATGCTTTGTAAGTTGCCCATAGTTTTGTTGATCCATAGTTTGTATTGGCCCATGGTTTTGACTCATAGTATTAGCGCCTAGACTTAGCCCATGGTTTGTATTAACCCATGGTTTGTATTGACACATAGTATTGACCCATGGTATTGACGCCTAGACTTAGTATATAAGTGTGTGTTGAGGCCTATGAAGGCACCGTGAAGTTAATTGTATTGAGCTTGCTCAAAGGAGGTTGCCCCCTCGAAGTGGCCTGTGATCAATATAAAAGTGATTCTGAGTTATGTTATTTCTTATATCTCATGTATTTGCATTAATTAATTATTGCAGGTTCATCACACCCTCATTTTTGCAATTTTGTTTTGTTTGACTAATTTTTTATTCTTTGACAAGAGGTTCTTACCATAAGTTTTATACCTGAGCTTCTTTTCCTTTAAGAGATTCCATTTATCAACCCAGGCAGTAAATTTGGCTTTCAAGCTCGCAATCTCCTCCATGGCGAATGCATTGACAACTTGAGCTTCCTGTAGATCAGTTTCCAAAGATGATATGACCTGAGCAAAGGGTATTTGAACAGTTTGTTGTGTTGGTTCCAAGTTTGGCTCTTCTACATCTCCCAGCCCTGGACGTGGCTTTTGATTAACTTCTTGATCCACATTGGGCATTGGGTTTGATCGTTGAACACTCACGCCCTCTTGTTCAGAAACCGATACATACTTAAGCTCTAGGATCGTAGGACCAATTGGGGTTTGATTTGGCCAAGACTCGGTAGAATCGCTCAGTTCAACCACGGGGGTGTCTCCTGCAACCAAATTCATATTTTCTAAGAGGGCGGAATCCATGCTACGAGTGGTTCAGCGAATTTCCTGATCACTCAATACTTTACTAACTTCTTGATCGGCCGGTTTGTGACTGACGTTTGGCTGTTGATGAAGGAGCGCGTCGTTTGAACAGGGAGGAATAGTCATGGGTTGACTCATTTGGGGTCGAGGGTCATCAGAGGGTATGACAGGGTTTATCTCAGACTTGACCTTAGGGCCATCATCATTTGGGATTTGGCCGGGCTGAAGTGCCTCATGGTCTGGATCATTTTGAGGACCAAGTTCCTCTAACTCATGCTCGTCTAGTTCTGTCCCAATACGCCTTCACCTGGTTCTGGATTTTCGTTGAGGCCACTCATCATTTTCCCCAAAATCATTACGGGTAAGAAATGATTCCCAAGAATCTCCCAATTCTCCCAACCAGTAGGAAACGAGTATCTTAATAAACCCATGATGAAAGAAACTCTGTTCCTTATCTCCCACATTACCTTGATAAGTGTTGGCCATATTCTGCAAGTTATTGAGGAAGTAATACGGCATACTTATAGGATGCCCTTTGAAAACCATTAAGAGACGAAGATGATAAAACTGAGTCTGAGACAATCGTCCCTCGCAGGTGACATACCTGATAATAAACCCGAGCATAGCACGCCACTACTTCTTCAGCAGCCAAGACAGGAAACTGGACTTATATTCAACTCGTCGATTAGTTGGGGTCAAAAAATCCTTCCAGTCGTCACTCCTCAAACGCTTACCCTTATACCAGCATTCTCCCTCCATTGGAAAACCAATAGCCCGAGAAACAAACTCCTATGATAACTCCAATGCCCTGGAGACCATTAAGTTAAAACCAGAGAACCTCTGCAGAAACCCCAACCATCCTGCCCTTACCACCATTTCACGTCATTCGGGAGCAGCATCTAAGTATTAATCACCAATGAGCTCGAATATAGAGACGAGAGCCATAGCAACGATCACACAAACCTCAGAGATCTTCAAAACCTTAACTAAGAAATGAAAAAGGTTCATCCTTAGCCCGCACAGGTTTATCAAAACCCCAACCGACTTCATTCCATCAGGGTACTGTGAATACTCATGCGCAGTCATGGAATGAAGGATTATGATGTATTCGAATTGGCAAAGGTTAGCAGAATTCACAGAAAGCTTATGGTGCAATAATGCCTCTCAAAACAATGACAAGCGGGTGATAATTGGACATGACATTTGCCTTATGTGAATCAACAGATGGAAAACATTTTGGTTATGCGCATATCAAACCTTTAATCCCCATGGTGTTCTCAATATTAACCGACACATTCTCATATCAAGACAACGCTAAGGTATAATCAAAGTTCCAAACCTCCAAAGTATAAATTAATGGCTCCCACTACGTAATCATCCACCACCACATATCACTAAAACCAAGATCTTAATAATACAATATGGTATTGATTTAATCGAAGTCATGGTTAGCATTGCAATGACGAGCAATAATTAATGAATGTGACCAAAACCAAAAATTATCTTTTGAAGAGCATTTAGTCACTTATGATCGAATCATTATATTAATCTCACCTCCAAGCATCATTAAAGATTTCATAATCCTATAGATCTTATCTCATCACATAATTCAAAGTTCCTATATGGGGATGAGTACATAAAGACGGTGAACTTGTGATATTAATATAAATGGAGTTTTTACCCTCATAATTATTATAATGAGAATGACCTTTTGGAAGTGGAAGATTTCATTAAACCAAGCATATGAATTGGAAAACAAATTGCCATGTAAGATATCAATCTATTGAGTGAATCAATCAGAGACTATTAATATGATGAATTTGCTTGACTTTGAATTTGCAAAGATGACTGATGTTGTAAAATTAAGAGCTGCTAATTTTCAGGATTATGAATTTTACAAATAATCAACCAGAAATATGAAACTAAGTCCAGAAATTCAATTCAAATGAAGACTGATGTTGATCCCTCTATGCCAATCAATTTATCAATTTCATTGGGAGTACCTTCAGAATCAAATATTCTGAAGGCACTCCTAAAATATAAAGGGATGAGTGTCGATCAAGGTTGTGACATGCAGTATGGTTCCTTGTCATCAAAACTTATATAACGTCCAATTGGATTTTAGTGTTCAATTGCTCCGAAGGGTGTTGCTTGCCAACAAATGGCAACATGCTAGGACCGGACCAGTTATCTCTGTGCAAAACGAAAAAAAAAAAATTCAATACCTTAGATAATCAGAAATGATGTTTCGAAGTACGAAACCCCTGTTTGAATGATTCAAACCCAAACTAGTTCCGTAATGTGGGCCTTACTGATTCAGCAGCAATGAGCCTTTGGTTGTTACCTGAGTATTCCTTACCTACTTCAACCTTTGACAATCAGGGTAAAGAATGACCTAGCTCCAGAGGAAATATTTGAGGCTTGGGATAGCTTAACCAATGTCAATGAAATATGTAGCTACTCAAGAATTCCAGATAATTCTCTTCTCATGTAAACAAAGGAAGCAGGTGATATTTATTCATTTTTTTTCATTTTTTTTTTAAATTTTGGATGTTGTTGTTGTTATATATACAGATGAATAAACATGAAAATCATTAATCATAGATACTACCTTAGCTTGGTAACTAAATGATGGTATCATTATTCACCAATCCTACCAGAAACTGATCAGGCCATCTCGTAATGAGACTTCTTGCCCCTTGGCTTTTAAACCAAGGATCGTTGTCCTGGCTTGGTGACCAGATGTAGACAACGTCAATCCAGTAGAGCCTATGATTATAACCAAACCGGCTCAGCACAAGACCTTCTGTCCTCTGATTAACTTTTTCCGTATTCAAAATTTAAAATAAATTAAAGGATTTTAGTTCAAGACTACTGTTCAGGCTTGGTGACCAGAAATTAACAGCATCATTCACGAGAACTACTAAAGATAGATAGGTCGTCTCGTGATGAGACCTCCTGATTCTTATTTATTCAAGCAAGAATCATCACCCTGTCTTGGTGACCAGATAATGGTGCTATCATCTCCAATAGTGCTGATGATCATGACAGATCGGCTTTGTAAAAAGACCTCCTGTTCTTGAACTAAAATTCTATTATTATGGGTTATTTACAAAGTATTTACAAAAAACTTGAGTTAGAAAACCACTGGCCTCTTGAGATACCTTAAAAGTGACTAAACATTGGTCAACTGATCTACAGGCCTAATAGACACTACTGGAACCAGTAAGTAAGTTTCCTCAGTCATCAGTCTTTTGGATAGGCATCCAAAGATAATAGTTAAGAATTGATACGAAAGATAGCAGGTTCACTCACTAAAACCAGTTGTGGAAATTAACTCACCCTGTAGGCATCAGATACTCGAAACAAAATCAATAATTACGATCTTATATGTATTTCAATTATCCCAGTTGACATAGTTACAACAAGTAATAAGTCCTCCAAGCTAGGTCATATGTTCAGGCCATATTCAAGCAAAAGTGTAGGGTATGTCTGCTGAAGAAGTATTTTACAAAGAGAAGGAAGCTTATTATGTACAAATTCTTTATCTCTGAAATATTTACAGTCCCCAAAGATGATGTATCTACAAAAATTCAGGTTAGGCTAAGTCTATGACTCATCTAGATTAATATAATTATGCATAATGATAAAGCAATGAGTCATGTGATTCACTAGTAGGCCGAAATTTATTGGATCGAAAATTAATTAAATCGCCGGAACCTGATAGAAGCAAAACAAGGATTACTATAGACAAATTGTATGAAAGCGAATCAGTGTTATGTATAGCAATCAAGAAGCAAAGATGATGAAGTGATAAGAAATTTAGTAATAAGTTGATTGACTTGATTATGATTAGACAACCATCAACAAGTAACTAAAATCAGGATGCTCTTAATAATGAAACATTATTTGATGTAACCAATCACCAGATATTTATAGGTAAGTGTAACTGATGACTGATATGAAAAGTAATCAGGAAGTGTGAGACCATCAGATTGAACAATCCTGAAAATATAAAACAAAGATGACTATGTACAAAAGTATTTACAATGAAAATGTACAATGAGAATGGATTGTATGATGCAAGATTACTGAAAATATTTTTTGAGGACTTGCCCGTTCACCGGAAAGGTATCAGGATGTCCCTATAAAGTTTGCAACTGAAAGGTGCTGGGGCCTAACTTTTCTGCTATGGTATATGGGCCCAGCCATAGTCTCTGAAATTTCATATGGTCCTTTTTGTCCTCATGTGCGTTATATCATTTTAAAACAAGGTCACCTATCTGAAAATCTCTGTCTGAGGATGACCCACGATCAAACCAGGATTTAACAATTTCCTGATGCTTTGAGAAATGTCATTTTTTTTGTTTTCCCTCTCCTCCTCTAATTTCAAAAACATATTTATTATTTTTTCAATAGAATAGCATTCTGTGTCTTTTACAGATTGCACAAGTTGTAGGGAAGGTAGGAACAGATTTGGAGGGAGTATAGCCTCGGTACCATATACCAGAAAGAATGGGGAATTACCGACAGAAGACTTTGGGGTAACTCTGTCATCCCACAATGCTTGATACAAAACAGTATGCCAATTCCTGTGGCTTTCAGCTATTGACCTTTTAAGGATTTTCAGCAAGTTCTTATTTGTTGACTCGGCAAGGCCATTGCCCTGTGGATGATAATTAGCTGAAAATCTGATTCTAATTCCCTTTTCTACTGCAAACTCAGTCAATTCTCCATAAGAAAAATACGATGTGTTGTCAAAGACTAAAGACTCAGGAAGTCCAAATCTAGTGATTATATGAGTCTCAATAAAATCGAGTACCTGATTTGTGTTGACTACCCGCAACGGAGTAGCTTCAGACCAGCGGGTGAAATAATCAGTAGCAGTTATGATGTATTTATGTTGGAGAGAATATGGAGGATTGATTGGCCCCACTATGTCGAGTCCCCATTGTTGAAAGGGTCTATCCACAACCACTAGCTGTAAAGGGAAAGCTGACCTTTTGATTCTACCAGATGCCCTCTGACAATCCTGGAATTTTCTCACAAAAGAATGAGCGTCTTTGAATAAGGTTGGCCAAAAATAGCCTACTCTCAAAAATTTGTGAGCAGTAGTGTCACCACCGAAGTGACCACCAGCAGGGCCATCATGCAATTGTTTCAAGACTGACTTGGACTCTTCCTTTTCTAAGCAACGGAGCAGGACATCATCTGCATTTTTCTTGAAAAGTATGTTGTTCACCAACTGATATGGTGATGATTTCAACCTAACAGCTCTCTTTTTCTTTGGTTCCAAGTGGTCTGGAGCACTTCCTGTTTCCATATAAATGCGAATGTCAATTTACCAAGAATTAGCAGGATCTGGGATAAAATAAACTTCCTTTTGTAGTAATGAAGCATCTAATGGTAAGTCATCTTAACTAGCAGGAAAATGAGCTAATTCAGTTGCCAATTTACATAATCCCAACCCTCTTATGACCTGAGAAGATTTGATCTCTAGATCATACTCTTATAAATCAGCCATCCAATGTGCCCATTTTTCTCCTAAATCCTTCTGTACCAACAGGTTTCTTACAGCAGAGAAAGGAACAATGACTTTCATTTTTTACTTCAGCAGATAAGGCCTGAAGTGCTTCACCGCTTTGAACACAGCGAAAGCTTGTTTATCTACTTCGTGGTAGTTTAGTTCGGATCCTTTCAAATTCGAGCTCATGAATGAAATCGGTACTTCATGGTCTCCCTGATTATTTTGAGTAAGGACAACAACGTAGGATATGTCAGAGGCGAAGGTATAAAGAATGAATTCTTTCTTAAAATCGGGACTTAAAAGTGCAAGGGCTTCAACAATAGCTTCTCTTATCCTAATGAATGATTCTCTCTCTCTCTTTCTCTCCCCATATAAAGTCGCTATCTTTCTTTATCATGTTCTGCAGTGGGCGAACTATCTCTGAAAAAATCGAGATGAATCTCCTTACAAAGTTTATCTTTCCCATGAAGGATTGCATAGCTTTCTTGGTAGTAGGGAAAGGAATCTTAGAGATGGCTTCTGTCCTTTCAGGTTCGATCATAATCCCTTCTTTTGATACCACAAATCCTAGAAAAATTCCCTCCGTCATTGCAAAGATCGTCTTTTTTGGGTTTAAGGAAATGCCAAACCTCCTACAGCGTTCAAGCACTTTGCGCAGGTGGAAGATATGATTAGATCTATTTTTTTAATATACTGTAACGTCATCTAAGTAGACAACCACAGAGTGATTGATCAGACCTCTAAAATCAACATCCATTTCCTGTTGGAATGTGGCCCCAGCATTTATTAATCCGAAGGTCATCTTCCTATAGGCATAGGTTCCCCAAAGGGTCCTAAAGGTAGTCTTCAGTTGATCCCTGGGAGAGACCAGGACTTGGTTGTACCCAGAAAAACCGTCCAATAGAGACAACATCTAGGCACCGGAGACTTTCTGGAGGATCTGTTCCATTGGTGGAACTGGATAGTTGTCCTTTTCTAACGATCGGTTTAAGTTATGGAAATCTACACACAACCTAATGTCTCCATTTTTCTTTCTGACAGGAACTAGGTTTGCTACCCACTGAGTATGACGTACTGGAAATATGATCCTAGCAGCAAGCATATTGTTCAGCTCTTTCTTTACTGTAGGTTCTAAAGTAGGGTGCATTAACCTGAGTTTCTGTTGAAATGGCTTGGCTTCTTGTTTCATGGGAATTATGTGTTGTATTATCTGTGTGTCAAAAAAATTTCAGGTCATCATATGACCATGCGAATACGTCTTTAAACTCTTTAAACATTTAGATCAAAGCTGCTTTCTCAGTTTGAGTGCAATCTGACCCTAAATTTATGTTTAGGGGATTTGTTTATGTGCCTAAGTTTATGATTTCATAACGCATGCTATAACTGTTCGTCTTGCAGTTAGGCACTCCCTTGAACTTATCATGTAGGTCATAAAAAATTTCAAGTCTGAGTGTTATAACTTGAAATGACACCTCTCCGTCCGTGACGACACTTGCTTCCCTTGGTCGCATGACAACACTTCTTGAGATCAAGTTAAGTCGCACAACAAGACATTTGTGGATGGAGGAGTCATTTGGGACACTAAAAATGGTTGAAATTACCTCATTCTTGACCCATTTGATGTATATGACCCTTAGGAACATTTTTCCAAACCAAACCATCTCCTAAAAATGAGCGGAAAAGCCTGTTTTTGGCCATTTTTCAATATGAGCGCGACTCCACTGTTGAAATAGTAGCGTGTGTACGCGACTTTGTCTCATTTAAAGTAGTGCCCATTGCCATGTGTACGTGACTTTGTCTACTATAGAGTAGTGTACACCCCTGTTTTGGTCAAAATCTCAAAATTCGAGTAAGTTAAGTTGGTTTGGAAACCTCTTGAGTGGTTGTAACTTCTTTTCCTCTTCCTCACTGACTATATAAGGAGGGTAGAAGGGCCATGTGAGGGGACTAAGCCCAATTACAAAGTTATGCTGGAGGAATGGAGACCCTCATCCCCCTCTCTTGTGCTTCAGTTTCGGTAAACCCTAGCACAGTTTCTTAGAGGCTGGGATCCTTGGAGAATAGAAGCAGGAGACCTTGAATCTAGGTTTCGTGAAGTGCCAAGCTTGAAGGAAGGTATAACTTTATGTACTTGCTTTCATTCATTAATAAAGATCAGACGTTCTTCTCTTTCCAAATATGACCTATTAATGTGTCTTAAATTTGATTACAGTTTGTTTATAATCTGATGTCTTCTTCTATTATGAATATTAGTCTTATATATGTAGTCAAAGGTGTTTGAGAAAAGTATCAAGTTTTTTTGCAAGTCTGGGCATTGCGACACTGGATAAGCATTGAAGAGCGAGGGAGGAAAAGCTAGGATCAACCTTCTGAATGAGGTGCCTACATATCTAAACCCTAATCTCTTCGTTTATTTTTTATACTTACAGAATGCTTGTAAGTCTATCTTTATCACCGTAAGTTGGTAGTTTCTCCCCTGAACTATAGGTGCATTTTTCCCCACAACACTGAGAACTGAAGTAGGGATCAAATTTACCAGCTTAAAGGATTCATCAATAGAATGAGGCAGATGGATTATTGAGAAATTGTGTAGATCTTCGTCATGCGTGATCACGAAGATAGTTGTTTCTTTAAAAACATCTTCTCCCATTAAGAAGTCAATAATCTGAGAGTCATCATTAAATACACGCCAGTTAGTGATATTATCAGGGATTGATGGTCTAAATAATAATTCAACAGAAAAGATATTGGGAGAAAAAATTTCCGATGGTAGAAGCCGTGAGGTGACATTCGCCAAAAGATCAGCTTCTGTATTCTGAAAGCGAGGAATAGAGTTAACATTAAAGGCATCAAATGCCGAAATCAGGTTCCATACCTCCTTTTGATAGTTTCGCAGATGGTTAGATAGACAATGTGTAGAATTGCGAACTTGATGAACAATGATTTCATAATCACCGAAAGCTACCAATACCTTCACATTTAAATCTGAAGCTTTCTTTAACCCTTGAATGAGAGCCTCATATTCAGCTGAACTGTTTGTGCATAGAAATTCCAGTCTACAAGACAACAAGTGTTTATTTCCTAAAGGGTCAAGGAGCATACAACCTGCTCCTGCGCCTTCTTTTGATCATGCACCATCAAAGTATAAGTGCCAAGGCTTATCAACAAGATTATCTACATTATTCACAGTATTTACATCATTTAACAATCTGGAAGGAGCTTCCTGAAAATCATAATGTAAAATTTCTAATTTATTTACAGAATCAGCAAATGTGGATTTATGTGCATGAAAAGTGCCTAAATCAGAATCAAAACCAAAGTTTCCTAGAATTGAGTCACTAAACATCACCGGTTCGTTAGGTGAATCAATCTCATTCACTGTATGTTTCATGTATCTTTTTGTGTCAATTCTGATCTGATTAGGTCGCCCATTCTGTAGCCATAGATGTGACCAATCGGTCGAAAAATAGCCCTTTAAAGCTTGAGACTAGTCACGGCTTAGAAACAGCCCATACACATCTGGTATGTCTGCCACTACAATGTCAATAACTTGAAAAATTTACAGATTGTTAGCCATCCTAATCATTAATCCTTTCAGTTTCCCTAGAATTTTCACCTTAGAGCGGTCAAGTTGGTTGATCTGAGTTTCACATGGAACAATCTCAGCATTCAATTTCTTGCATACCGAATATGGCATAACGTTTGATGATGCCCCAAAATCGAACATGCAGTTATGGACATTCTGGTTAAAGATTTCAAATGTCAGTAGGAAAGGGGGAGTTGTGGACTTAGAATTCTTTCCTATCAGCGTATCCCTATAAGCAGATGTCTTATTGTCATTATTGAAACTTGCCACCTCTTTAATGGTGGTGGGATCATAATTATTAGCTGCAGATGTGGAAGGCTGATTTCTTCTATTATTGCTATTAGATGTAGATGGCAGTTTTGCAAATATTGATCCTCCTGGCATAGGATAAATTTTTAACAAGTCAAACATGCTTATGTTTTCTCTTTGTTTTTTAATATCATCTATGATGTCATATTGGAGGTCTTTATATTGAATTGCAGAATGCTGATTTATAAGCTGCGGAACGTTCCTAGGAGTGGGTGATGGTTGAGAGCTGACAGGACCTTTACTCCTAGTAATATGAGTATGTTGATTGACAAAAACAGAGTTGTCATGACACTCATCTTGAATTACCGAGCTGTCCCAAAAATGACAGTTGAATGGGAGGGGGTCTTCAGAAATTTCCTCTTCAGGTTCAGGTTGTTCATGTTCCTGATGTTCTTCTAAATCATGGTCAGATGAGGTTTCAGGTAAAGCATAAACAGCCCTAATCGTATTGAATATTTCCTCATTGGTCGAAATGTCAGGGGAATCATTTTGTCACGCGTTATGTGGTGGATACGGTAGATATGGAGTCTTAAAATTTCCTCTATTCGAGGTTCCTTCTCCATTGTTTCTTTTTAAATGCACCACTTCATTCATCAAGGACCTAACTTCTTGTTGTAGTTTTTCCATATCGAAAGCAGAGGTATCTTTCTTATCTGTATTAGTTCTCGATGTGGCTTCACTTCTTTTGCGCATGGGGTTGTCGAATTTACCGCTATTTTCTAGTTCGAAAGTCATTGAGTTTTTTTCAACCTTCATTGCTTCTTCGAACGTTTCAACCAAAGTGGTTTTTCCAGCTTGCTTGAAAAACATGCCAAGAGATTTCGGCAAGGTAGAGGAAAAATTCTCAATTATAATATCCTCTGGTGGTTGAGAAGTTGTCGGTATTCTGTTCAACAAGGTGAGGAATCGTTGGTTAAAATATTTCACGCGTTCCTTGTTTTCCATCCTAATTCTGGCCAGTTCAAGTGCTAATACTATAGGTGTCTTATCATCTCCAAATTTGTTTATGAAAGCCTAACTGAAATCATCCCAGCTTGTTATGGATCCTTGGGTCAGGAAGAAGTACCAACTTGCAGCTTTTCCTTCGAAAGTTAAAGGAAACAAGCGGCATACAACATCCTCATGCTAAACATTCATGGTCTGCATAGCGAGGATGAACTTATTGATATGGTTTTCAGGCTCTTTGTTAACAGGATCAAATTTCGGTAAAATCTTATCAGGGTGTTTTAGCAATTTATGTTGTACTCCAGGTATAGCAATAGCGCCTCGTCGTAACCAGGGTCTGTTGTTGTTTTGATCTCTTCCATCTTGGTCACCCATTTCCTGATCAGATTCAGAATCTGATGAAGATTGGTTGTTATGGTCACGTGGACTGTCCGGTGGTGAATCGGGCGGTGAAGGGGGTTCGTCAAAACCACCAGAAGTTGGGAGTTGTCTTGAAGTATTTGTGTTTATCTCCCCTCTGATAAAACCACTAAGATGGTAATCAGGAGATCCTACTGGGGAATGAACAGGTTCTTCGCCACTTGGTTCGTCAACAGCTTGGGTTTTATTGTAGGGTCTTCTAGGTATACCGAAATTTATCGGGGGAATGCCTATCTGGCGAGAATAGCCTCTAGTCAAAATTCGTGGTGATTCTTCCAGGGCCTCTTGTATGTATTATGAGGTAACTCGTGGGAAACTAGTATTACGCAGTATGGCAGCCCTAATAGTATTCACAAGAGGTATAGTTGCAGAGTCAATTTGTGATGTAGGGGTAGGACTAGATACCGGTTCAAGGTTGTTGAGAAGGAAAGTAGTTTGACTGGTTGTGGGAGTAGTATGTGATTGTTCAGCCATTAATCTTTTAGTTCATACCCTCCTTCTAGCGCCATTTGTTGGCCAGAAGAACTGTCTTAGGCCAACTAAGAGAAAAACAGTCCACACACTCAACTTAGTACAGTCTTATATGTGTTTGGAGTAATTGTTTCTCACAGGATTTAGGCCCTGTTGCCTGTATGTTGTGCTCTCAGAGATAGAGAGTCTCTTGAAGTGAGTGTGTCTCAATTTAAGATTATCTGCTAACAAACTGGGAAAATTTGGCTAACAATTATCTACTCCTAAAGATTAACTAACACTAAAAATCAAAAGTCAGTAGCTCCTAATTTTATCCTATGATAAAGTAGATGCTAATAATCTATTAAACATGTTAGCTTCCTATCTCGGCCAAGAGCATAGATTAATTTATTTGACTGATAGTTCAAAACAAAGAAAGTATTCACTAGTTACAGATCAGTAAGGAAATACCAAGCTATAAAACTGAACTTAAATTATCTCACAATGGATTAAACAAATCTATTGTAAGTACTTATATACATGAATTTCAAACTAAAGTAAAAATTAACTAACAAGATATATCATTTTGAAACATGAAAAATCTAATCAATACTAATTTGCGATTGAAACAAATTCAACCTGCAAGTCAAATATTTACAGAAGCTGATTCATAAACCATTGACATCATGAAAAAGTTCTTTAACATCAATATGAGGATAAATCACTTATGTTTCAAATGAGTATAAACATTCGAATTTCTTGTAAAACATTCCACATACAATATGAATATATTTATATATGAAGATTGAAATAACAAAAGAGAGATAATCCACACAGTATAGATATCTAAAACTTAGCTATGGTTTTAGTATTTTGGCACACTTGATATTATTCAGAAGAAGTTTAGAGAAAATCTAAGTAAACAAAATAGAATGATGTTGTATAATATCTGCTCTCTCCTGTATTAGAAATCAAACCCTTGTTCCAAGTTTTGAAATGGTTTATATAGAAAACATCAAACTCCTAATTCCCTAACAGTCCTGTCCTTATGGAACCTCATGGATCCCTATCCAAATATACAATAACAGAAATATCACTTGACTCCATTTATGTTATAATTCTAATGCATGCCATGTAGTGACACCTGGAATTGAATGACACAACAGATGACTAATAACTTACTGGATAAAATCCAGTGTCATTGTTCCCAGGCACGAGATATCCTTGCATTAATCATCTCATTAATTGTCGATGTACAAAATTGGAAATGTGATGCCAGCAATGTGAAAGAAACGGTTGTACGTTCATAGCATCTCGGACAAGTAATCTTCAACGAAACGAACTCCAAAAATGCAGCAACAGGACCAGCTTCTAGTTCATATATTCCATGACACCTAGAATTCACAAACCAAATCAATTAACAAATCGTGGACAATATAAACGAATGATAAATACAAATGCATAATAAATAGGATTCCTGCAGAATTTTAATTCTGCAGGTATCCTTATAAAACACTCTGTATTTAAGTTAAAATCTGAATGTGTCTACTAACCTTTATAACCGAATTTCCCATCACCTATACATTCAAGAAAAACCATAAAACCAAAAATGAATTCTATCTTTCAAAGCATTAAGGTTTTGGAGATGATTCAACAGAGACTCGAACCAGAACAACTCTCCTAGCTTCGTTCAGTTTGGCCTTAAACCTCACAGCCCTCATTTTTGCAATTCTGTTTTTTTTGACTAATTTTTTATTCTTTGACAAGAGGTTCTTACCATAAGTTTTATACATGAGCTTCTTTTCCTTTAAGAGATTCCATTTATCAACCCAAGCAGTCCATTCGGCTTTCAAGTTCGTAATCTCTTCCATGGCGAATGCATTGACAACTTGAGCTTCCTTTAGATCAGTTTCCAAAGACGATATGACCTGAGCAAAGGGTATTTGAAAAGGTTGTTGTGCTAGTTCCAAGTTTGGCTCTTCTACATCTCCCAGCCCTGGACATGGCTCCTGATTAACTTCTTGATCCACATTGGGCATTGGGTTAGATCGTTGAACACTCACACCCCCATGTTCAGAAACCGATGCATACTTAAGGTCTAGGATCGTAGGACCAATTGGGGTTCGATTTGGCCGAGACTCAGTAGAATCGCTCAGTTCAACCACAGGGGTGTGTCCTGCAACCAAATCCCTATTTGCAAAGATGGCGGCAGCCATGCTACGAGTGGTTCAGCGAATTGCCTGATCACTTAATACTTTACTAACTTCTTGATCGGCCAGTTTGCGACTGACGTTTGGCTATTGATGAAGTAGTGCATCGTTTGAACGGGGAGGAATAGTCACGGGTTGACTCATTTGGGGCCGAGGGTCATCAGAGGGTATGACAGGGTTTATCTCAGACTTGACCTTAGGGCCATCATCATTTGGGATTTGGCCGGGCTGAAGTGCCTCGTGGTTTGGATCATTTTGAGGGCCAAGTTCCTCTAACTCAGGCTCGTCTAGTTCTGTCCCAATACACCTTCGCCTAGTTCTGGACCTTCGTCGAGGCCACTAATCATTTTCCCCAAAATCATTACGGGTAAGAAATGACTCCCAAGAATCTCCCAGTTCTCCCAACCGGTAGGAAACGAGTATCTTAATAAGCCCATGATGAAATAAACTCCGTTCCTTATCTCCCACATTACTCTGATAAGTGTTGGCCATCTTCTGCAAGCTATTGAGGAAGTAATACGGCATATTTAGAGGATTCCCTTTGGAAACCATTAAGAGTCGAAGATGATAAAACTGAGTCTGAGACAATCGCCCCTCGCAGGTGACATACCTGATAATAAACCTAAGCATAGCACGCCACTTCTTCTTCAGCAGCCAAGACGGGAAACCGGACTTATATTCAACTCACTGGTCAACTGGGGTCAAAATATCCTTCCAGTCGTCACTCCTCAAATGCTTACCCTTATACTAGCATTCTCCCTCCATTGGAAAACCAATAGCCCGAGAAACAAACTCCTATGATAACTCTAATGCCCTGGAGACCATTAAGTTAAAACCAGAGAACCTCTGCAGAAACCCCAACCATCCTGCCCTTACCACCATTTCACGGCATTCGGGAGCAGCATCTAAGTATTCATCACCAATGAGCTCGAATCTAGAGACGGGAGCCATAGCAACAATCACACAAACCTCAGAGATCTTCAAAACCTTAACTGAGAAATGAAACAGGTTCATCCTTAGCCCGCGCAGGTTTATCGAAACCCCAACCAACTTCATTCCATCAGGGTACTGTGAATACTCATGCGCAATCATGGAATGAAGGATTATGATGTATTCGAATTGGCAAAGGTTAGCAGAATTCACAGAAAGCTTATGGTGAAATAATGCCTCTCAGAACAATGAATAGCGGGTGATAATTGGACGTGACATCTGCCTTATGTGAATCAACAGATGGAAAACATTTTGGTTAGGCGCATATCAAACCTTTAATCCCCATGGTGTTCTCAATATTAACCGGCAGATTCTCATATCAAGACAACGCTAAGGTATAATCAAAGTTCCAAACCTCCAAAGTATAAATTAATGGCTCCCACTACGTAATCATCCACCACCACATATCACTAAAACCAAGATCTTCATAATACAAGATGGTATTGATTTAATCGAATTCATGGTTATCATTGCAATGACGAGCAATAATTAATGAATGTGACCAAAACCAAAAATTATCTTTTGAAGAGCATTTAGTCACTTACGATCGAATCATGATATTAATCTCACCTTCAAGCATCATTAAAGATTTCATAATCCTATAGATCTTATCTCATCAAATAATTCAAAGTTCCTATTTGGGGATGAGTACATAAATATGGTGAACTTGTGATATTAATATAAAATGAGTTTTTACCCTCATAATTATTATAATGAGAATGACCTTTTGGAAGTGGAAGATTTCATTAGACCAAGCATATGAATTGGAAAACAAATTTCCATGTAAGATATCAATCTATTGAGTTAATCAATCAGAGACTATTAATATAATGAATTTGCTTGACTTTGAATTTGCAAAGATGACTGATGTTGTAAAATTAGGAGCTGCTAATTTTCAGGATTATGAATTTTACAAATAATCAACCAGAAATATGAAACTAAGTCTAGAAATTCAATTCAAATGAAGACTGATGTTGATCCCTCTATGCCAATCAATTTATCAATTTTATTGGGAGTACCTTCATAATCAAATATTCTGAAGGCACTCCTAAAATATAAAGGGATGAGTGTCGATCAAGGTTGTGACATGCAGTATGGTTCCTTGTCATCAAAACTTATATAATGGCCAATTGGATTTTAGTGTTCAATTGCTCCAGAAGGTGTTGCTTGCCAACAAATGGCGACATGCTGGGATCGGACCAGTTATCTCTGTGCAAAAGGAAAAAAAACTTCAATACCTCAGATAATCAGAAATGATGTTTCGAAGTACCAAACCCCTGTTTGAATGATTCAAACCCACACTAGTTCCAGAATGTGGGCCTTACTGATCCAGCAACAATGAGCCTTTGGCTGTTACCTGAGTATTCCTTACCTACTTCAACCTTTGAAAATCAGGGTAAAGAATGACTTAGCTCCAGAGGAAATATTTGAGGCTTGGGACAGCTTAACCAATGTCAGTGAAAGATGTAGCTACTCAAGAATGCTAGATAATTCTCTTCTCATGTAAACAAAGGAAGTAGGTGATATTTATTCATTTTTGTTTTTCATTTTTTTTTTTTTAATTTTGGATGTTGTTGTTGTTATATATATAGATGAATAAACACGAAAATCATTAATCAGAGATACTACCTTAGCTTGGTAACTAAATGATGGTAGCATTATTCACTAATCCTACCAGAAACTGATCAGGCCAGCTCGTAATGAGACTTCCTGCCCTTTGGATTTTAAACCAAGGATCGTTGTCCTGGCTTGGTGACCAGATATAGACAACATCAATCCAATAAAACCTATGATCATAACCAGACCGGCTCAGCACGAGACCTTCTATCCTCTGATTAGCTTTTCCCGTATTCAAAATTTAAAATAAATTAAAGGATTTTAGTTCAAGACTATTGTTCAGGCTTGGTGACCAGAAATTAACAGCATCATTCACGAGAACTACTAAAGATAGATAGGTCGGCTCGTGATGAGACCTCCTAATTCTCATTTCTTCAAACAAGAATCATCACCCTGGCTTGGTGACCAGATAATGGTGCTATCATCTCCAATAGTGCTGATGATCATGACAGATCGGCTTTGTAAAAAGACCTCCTGTTCTTGAACTAAAATTCTATTATTATGGGTTATTTACAAAGTATTTCTATTGCTGATTATTTCTGGGATTGTTTCCTTGAAAATTCTGATTCAGAAAGTTTTTCTTTTGGAAACTATAATTTACACTAAACCTGAATTTTTTCTTTTTCAGCTCAAAGTTGTTGGGTTTATGATTTTTCCAGTTAGATATCCCTTCTCTTTTCCGATTAGTGTCATAACATAAAGTTGCTTTCCTCATGGCCTATTCTAAGGTCTTTGGATTGTCATACTCTATTATTTCCTTGATGTTGAAAGGTAGACAACTCAGGTATCTTTGAATCTTCAATTTTTCTTCCACGAGGTATGGCACATACCTCAGCAAATTTAGAAATTTATTGTTCATCTCTTTCATGTTCATAGTTCCCAGATTTAAATCATAGAATTCCTTGTATTTTTCTTCATAGTATTGTTCAGATAAGAATTTCTTCTTGAAGTACCTTTTAAAAGTGCTCCAATTCACATCCTTGTCTTTGATTCCCTTCACTCTTTTGATGTCCTTCCACCAAATATCTGCCTTCCCAATCAATTTGTATATTGCCATCTTTGCCTTCAATGATTCGGAATAATCATAAATTTGGAAGTACTTCTTCATGTCGGACAACCATGCTTTTGTTGCCTCGCCTTTCTCAGTTTCACCATTGAAGGTTGGGGATTTGATTTTATTGAACTCCCCAGAAATCTGTTCATATTGTTTGTGACTTTTTCTTTTGGGTTTGTAATCTCCCTCGCTGCTATCACTTGAATAATTACGCTTCTTCTTGTGTTTTTCATTAGCAGCTTCTGATGATGTTGAAATGTTGTTCGCATCATTAGTTTTCATTTTCTTACCCCTATCTCGATGAGGTAAGTCTTCAATCTTGAAGGTATTTTCAACCCCTATATCCTGTTCATCAGTTTGGCACTGATCGAACAGTACTTGGTTAAGTTCTTCTTGTGCTTTCAGAATTTTCTCATTGTCTTGTTTTACAGATCTGATTTCTACTTTTAACTCTTGAAATGCACGTAACAATTTTGATGAATTGTCATTTAATTCGCCATGGAATTCTCCTTCATAATGTTGTCCCGTGCTATGACTGTTGGGTTGAAATCTGTCCTCCATATGTTCAGCCGATCCTTCCATACCTGTAGCTTAAAAACAATTTCTGTATAACACAAATAATTTAAATTTGAATTAGTAAGATTTTGGTTGTAATAAAAATTTTTGTTGCGTGTTCTTTGGACCTTTTTAGGCCTAGAGTTTGAACATGAGCTCTGATACCACATGTAACATCCCGAAAATACCAAAAATTTAAAAAAAAAATAGCAATAATTATTGATTTTGTTAATGCGGAACATAAAGATAGTTAAATTTCTTAACTAGGATAATTAATAACGACGACACGTCGAATTTATCGAAACAACATATATTGCTATTACAGAATAAATGGATGCTAATCTCTTTAGCAAAGGACATTTATGACCATAACACAAATATACAATCTTCAGATCTGCTTAAGTTCTAAATGTAACTATATGTTGTACATAGGTTTGTATTATTATAATTTTCTTGGTAATGTACTAACAGTTTGTTTTGCATGATGACAAAGGGGTCCTACAAGGTACCCTGAGGTTTACTTAGCTACGTTTAGCTAAGGCATTTGAATCATGTTTCCATGTGCAGAATGCAAGTAAGAAATTCTACGACAAACATGAGTTAAGAGTACATGTGTCTTTCAATTCATCATCAATGTAATATGAAAAATACTAAGTACTTCCTTGCAAAACAAGTTACTGGAGGTATGGATATTTTTGGTTTCAATTCTCATTTATGTGCTAGCTTACAAACTTTTCAGTGTTATTAAAATCACGTCGTCATTTTTTTTTTACGTTGCTATATTTATTATGTGTGAAAAATCATCCTATTATGACTATTGTCATTAACATCAAGTGGTGCTACTTTTGTCCATTTGTCACATTATTGACATCTTCTGAATATAGTGCTTATGCTTATTGCAAAATGAACTAACATTAGATTGTACACCAACAGAACTTTAGACTATCCTAAAGTCTCACATTTATCAATTGTTTAACAATACATAGCTAATATATGAAATATATAGTGAATATAGTGCTTATGCTATGAACTTGTTAGGAATTATGATCCAAAAATGTAGTAAATAGAAGTTTAGTTTAATAAATGTAAAAGGGCATCTACACACTCACGTGATTATGTGAGGTGTCCCTTAGTTAGTTTTGGTAACGGTAAATTAGTTGTTACTCTTTGGATATTTAAATCCATCGAGTTTTCCATGTGAGGTAATCTTTCGGGATTTAGCCCTCACATCTCTGTGATGTAATTTTCCTTCTTCATTAATAAAGTTATGTGTCTGAGGACACTTTGTCAAAGTGGTATCAGAGCACGCGGTTGAAAAGCGGTTGAAGCTTGGTCTGATTGGAACCTGGTTGGAAGGTGCTAAAGGTTGTTTGAAGAAGGTGACTTTCAAGGTTTTGGAATAGCGAAATTTTAACCGTAAGTTATTGCTTCCTATTCTTTTGGGCTAAAAAGAATCTCTGCAGAATTTTTACTTGGAGAGAGTAAAATATTATTATTTTTTTTTAAGGGAAGGTTATATAAAAATTTTGTGGTGAGAGATAGCATAGCTGATGTTGGGTCGACCTTGCTGCTGCACTATATTTTTTTTTAAGTGAAGATATCATGTCTAAAGAATATAGAAGATCGTCCGGTGCATTCTTTGGCACTCCCAGGATTTCATAATACTTAGTGCTGTCACTCTTCTTAGGGGCGCGAGCTCCAAACATTTTCACTTACGAAAAATAAAAATAATACGGTGAAACCCTTCAGCTACAAATTCTTGAAATCTCCAACAACTTCAGGAAGAAATACAGGCCAAAGCAAGATTCTTCTGGTTCGCAATTAAACCTGCAAAGAGCGATTTATACAGCCAGAGGCCGGCTGAGATTGCTGGGAAGAAATTTGACAAGAGCATCCGTTGAAGCAGTGGTCCGTCGCCGTTGAAAGTTCGCATCCGTTGTGGTCCGTTGAAGCGCTGAGAAGTCGCCGTTGAAAGTTCGCAGCCGTTGAAATTTTGCAGAGTTTCGTTGAGGATAGCCAGCAGAGCCAGAGCCAGTCGCCGTTGAGAGATAGCCGCACTGTCATTCAAACTGTTGTTGCCGAAGGCATTGCATCGATTGTTGTTGAGGGAGGAGCCGCGATAGTTTGTGGATCCCCATTTCTGTTTATTCTTTACTTTTGTTAGTTTATGGGAGGCTGTAATAGAGCAGATCTCTCACGGATAAAAAAAAAGGGGCATCTCACCAGCTCGATGGGCGATTTTAATACTTTAGGAAGCAAGACACAGCCTTTCAGAGAGTAATCATTTCGGATTCATACCTTACCTTGATCCGGTTGACGAGATAAGTCTGCAATCCCTTATTTATTTGTTGCTGCTGTGAGGAGAAGGGAGGAACACTGTGCTACCATTCCATTCTGTGTTACCATTGTTGTGTGAAGGAGAATGCTACCATCGCCTGTTGAGGAGTAGTCCGCACAAGAGGCCGTCATTTCTGGCAGTTTGCTGATTCTAAGGTGAAAGCGCAGTGCTGGAGTTCAAGCCCGAGCGTGGAGAAGTCTGTGGAGGAGTTATTGTTGTTTGCTGAAATCGAAGACTAAGACGGGTAAAAGTATTATGTAGATATTTGAAAACAATTTAAAGCTTGTGGAATTTAAATACCCATGGAGAGATCATATTTTTTTTTACTTTTCATTTAATTCAATGTAAAATTTTGAAAAGTACATAATTTGTTTTGGAGAGATAAGGTATTTTTATTTTTTGGAGAGAAATAATCTTAAAAAAAAAAAAGTTATTTTTGAAGTTGATGGGACTGGATCTTGTGACCTCCCACTCCATAATATTGTATCTCTCCAATTCATCTATAAAGATTTGTTATCTTTTGGAGTGATAAGGTGTAATTTTTTATTGGGCATTGGAGTAATAAGGAGCATTGTTGGTGTAATAAGAAGTACTTGTATTTTCACTTAAGGTTTGATTAGAGCAAAGTGAAGCTCTATCAAATTCTTTTCTTGAGGCTATAAGTGGGTCAAGGCCAAGCCCCTATAGCTTTCTTTTGCATGGTGTATGGTGTTTCTTGCAGCATTTCTTTCATGGTGACTCTTGTTGATGAGTAATTTTCTTTTAATGTTGGTGGTGATATTTTTGCATAAAATTTTCCATTGGTGATATAAGGTGATTGTTTACTTCTTCTGGTGATATAAGGTGCTTTCTTTAATGCTTGGCGCTATAAGATTTGCATAATACACATCTTCTGGAGTTATAAGGTGTTTATTATTTTTACAATGTCTAAAGTTATAAGTCTTTTTAATGAATCTGACAAGTTGGAAGGATCGAAAAATTATAAAGTTTGGAGTCGTCATATTCAAAGCACTCTTATTTACAATGAATTGTGGAAGGGTTTCTGTAATGCTAAACCTATCAAACCAACTAATCATGATCAGCTTGCAAAGTGGGAAGTAAAAGATGAAAAGGCCTTAGCTTTGATTCACAGTACTGTTTCTGATGATATTTATGTGCATATTGAAAATAGTCCTGATGCGTGGTCAGCTTGGAAGACATTGAAAGATTTATTTGATTCTCAAAGTGAAGCTACGAAAATTGATCTTCAATTGAAGTTGTTTCAACAAAAATTGTCTTCAAGAGGTGATGTCATGGAGTACATTTCTAGATTAAAAAATATCAAACAAGAAATTTTAAGAGCTGGTTTTGATAAAATTGAAGACAGCATGATGGTGACCATTTTGATCGCAGGATTGCCTGAGACATATAAGCATTTTTTGGAAACTTTACAAATTACAAATAAATTGGATACAGTTTCTTTTGATGAACTAAGTGAATTACTTGCCACACATGAAAAGATTTTTGGTAAAACAAAGCAAGTAGGAGAAGATGTTTTGGTTGCAAGTACTAGCAAACAATCTCCAGGTAATCATCAAAGAGGCCATGATCAAAAAGCTTTTCAAACTTCAAATAGAGGTCGTGGTCAGGGTTTTGGAAGAGGAAGAGGTCGCAGAAGAGGAAGAGGAAGAAATCAAGGAAGAGGTTCTAAAGAATTTGAAAGTACACAGTCACAGTTTTTTGGAAGAGGAAGAGGTTCAAGTAACCAACAGGTCTCTGGAAGAGGAAGAGCTAATAAACAGGTCACATGTTTTCGTTGTAATAGAGTTGGACATTATGCTTCAGACTGTAGAGTTCCATTTGAAAAAATTCTCAAAGAAAGAGAATCTAAAGAATCTTCATCAGCGGCACATTATGCTCATGCAGACGATAGTGAAAATTGTGAATATGTCTTTACAGCACTTGGACAATCAGAATCAATGGATTTTGTTTAAGTTCATCAGTTGGAATCAGTGAATTTTGTTCAGTCTTCTTGTTTCAAAAATGATTTTGAAGATGCTTGGATTATGGATACAGGGGCTACTCAGCATATGACATATAGGAAAGATTTCTTTTGGAGTTATGAAGATTGTCATTTAAATTCAATTTTTCTTGCAGATGATTCTATTCATTTACCACAAGGAAAAGGAACAGTTAAGGTTGATTTGCCTGGAATAGGAGAAAGATTGATTTCTAATGTTTGGTATGTGCCTACATTTAAGAAAAATTTGTTGTCTTTAGTTGTCATTCGTCAATTAGGACATCAAGTTGTAATGGAAGGTGGTATCCTTTTTGTTAATTCAACAAAGGATGCATACAAAACAGTTATGACAGGTTATGAAGACAGAAAGCTTCTTAGGATGAAGGGAACAGTCATTCCTAGGTCACAGGAACATTTGAAGGAATTTGCAGGTTTAGTTGAAACTGATGTTTCACCTATCCGCTTGTGGCACATTCGTTTTGGGCACTTGAATGTTGATAGTCTTGTACAGCTTCAAAAACAAGGAATGGTAAAGGGGTTGCCTACTTTTCGGAAGGAAAATGCAAAGTGTGAAGCTTGCATTTATGGCAAACAGAGAAGGATAGCTTTTTCAAAAAGCACTTGGAGAGCAACAAGGAGATTACAGCTTATTCATAGTGATGTTTGTGGTCCTTTGGAAACTTCACTTGGTGGTTGTAAATATTTTTTGTTGTTTATTGATGATTTTAGCAGAATGGTTTGGGTGTATTTTTTGAAGGAAAAATCAGAAGTGTTTGAAAAGTTTCAGTCATTTCAAAATTTGGTTGAAACAGCAACAAAGGAAAAGATTGCTACTTTGAGAACTGATAATGGTGGTGAGTTTACATCAAATCAATTTTTGACTTATTGTCAAGAAAAAGGGATTAAAAGACAGTTGACCAATTTTTATACTCCACAGCAAAATGGAGTATCTGAAAGGATGAATCAGACTTTATTGGGCATGGCTAGAGCAATGTTATTTTTCAAAGGGTTGAAATCATGTTATTGGGCAGAAGCAGTTCATACAGCAGTTTATTTGAGGAATAGATCTCCTTCATCATCACTTGATGGAATAACTCCTTTTGAGGCTTGGTATGGATTCAAACCTATGATCAAACATTTGAGAGTTTTTGGTTCAGTTTGTTATGCACTTGTCCCAAAAGAAAAACGAAAGAAGTTAGAGTCTAGAAGTGTTAAGTGCATGTTGATTGGTTATTCTCATGAGAAAAAGGGTTATAGGCTTCTGTCAGATGGAAAGTTTATTGTCAGCAGGGATGTGATTTTTGATGAAACTGAAAGTTTAAGTGTAGAAGAGGTTGAAAAACAACTTAGTCACTTAGAGGAAAAAGTAACTAAGGAACAATTAAGGATGCAACACTTAAATAAGACAAAGAATGAACAATGGTTTGATCTCACTTCAGAAGTACAGGATGATGAACAGGTTGAAGATACTTTGAATTCTTCACAAGTTAACTTGGATGATTCAAATCAAGTTAACATTGAAAAGAAGAAACCAAAATGGGCAACTAAGTTACTTCAGGATGTTAAGTCTGATGAAAAAGGCAAAACAGGTACACGGAGTTCTCATACAGGTTCAGAAAATTTTGCTCTTTCAGTTGTTGAACCAACTACTTTTAATGAAGCAGTTGAGTATGATGAATGGAAAATGGCCATGCAAAGTGAGTATGATGCAGTAATGAAGAATCAGACTTGGAAAATAGTTGATTGTCCACATGATGTTAAACCCATTGGTTGTAAGTGGGTTTACAGAATTAAGTACAAAGCAAATGGAGATATTGATAAATATAAGGCAAGATTGGTGGCAAAGGGTTTTGCTCAGAAAGAAGGGATTGATTATGAAGAAACTTTTGCTCCAACAGCGAAATGGAATACTATCAGGATTGTGCTAGCTTTAGCTGCACAAAATGGATGGAAAGTGCATCAAATGGATGTAAAAAGTGCATTTTTAAATGGTGATCTACAAGAGGATGTTTATATGACTCAACCTCCTGGTTTTGAGGTTCCAGGGAAAGAAAATCAAGTTTGTAAACTAGTTAAGGCATTGTATGGATTGAAACAGGCTCCCAGAGCTTGGTATGCAAAAATGGATGCCTACCTACAGAAAGTTGGTTTTCTTCGTAGTGAGTCAGATGATACGTTGTATGTTCGAATCCAGGAAAACAACTTAGTCATCTTGGTTATGTATGTTGATGATATGCTCATAACAGGTAACAATAATGATCATATATTTCAGGTTAAGAAAGAACTTCAAACAGGTTTTGAAATGACAGACTTGGGTTTACTTCATTACTATCTTGGAGTTGAAGTAAAGCAGCAGGAAGGAAGTATATTTATTTCTCAAGCTAAGTACATATCTGGTTTATTGAAGAAGTTTGGAATGGAGGAATGTAAACCAGCAATTACTCCCATGGAGCAAAATTTAAAACTTTCTAAGTTTGAAGGGGGGGAACTTGTAAATTGCACTGGATATAGACAGTTAATTGGATGTTTGATTTACTTGATGAATACTCGTCCTGATCTATCTTATGCAGTTAGCATACTTTCCAGATATATGCAGGAACCTAGAGAAAGTCATTGGAATGCAGCAAAAAGGGTGTTAAGGTATCTTCAAGGAACAAAGGATTTTGGACTTGAGTTTAAAAGAAACAAAAATTTCAAGCTTGTTGGCTATTCAGATGCGGATTTTGCTAGAGATGTTGATGACAGGGCATCTACTTCAGGTTACTTAATGAATATGGGATCAGCTGCAGTGGCATGGAGTTGTAAAAAGCAGGATACAATTGCAAATTCTACAGCAGAAGCAGAATATATTTCAGCTTGGGAAGCTGCTTGTGAGATAGTTTGGTTAAGAAGGATTTTGCAAGATCTCAAAGTTGATCAGAAAGAAGCAACTTCATTATTTATTGATAATCAGTCAGCAATCAAGTTAGCCAAAAATCCTGTTTTTCATTCAAAAACAAAGCATGTGGATACTAAGTATCATTACATTCAAAGGGGGGATTGTTAGGAATTATGATCCAAAAATGTAGTAAATAGAAGTTTAGTTTAATAAATGTAAAAGGGCATCTACACACTCACGTGATTATGTGAGGTGTCCCTTAGTTAGTTTTGGTAACGGTAAATTAGTTGTTACTCTTTGGATATTTAAATCCATCGAGTTTTCCATGTGAGGTAATCTTTCGGGATTTAGCCCTCACATCTCTGTGATGTAATTTTCCTTCTTCATTAATAAAGTTATGTGTCTGAGGACACTTTGTCAGAACTATCATTATAATGTGCATTAATAGAATCTTAAACTATACCTATAGTCTTACTTTCATCAATTGATTACCAATATATGGTTAATATATGAAATATATAAACTTTACCCTATATGACTATACATAAGCTATAGAAATGAAATATAAACATTCTATAGTGACTATGCATTCACGCACATACATTAGCATGTGATATTATTATCATGATGCCCTGTATAAACCTTAGGAACTATTATGAATTGTGATCTACGAATTTAAACCTTGCAATGAATATGATCGTGACAGGGTATTAAAGTTTGGTACTTGGCATGCTTCCAAACTGTCGATTTCTGGTCTCAGCATTAACATCGCTCAACTGTTAGGTGAAGTGGAAAGCTTGGTTGGATGGTATTCACGTGATTGAATTTACAATCAGCACCATATAATGTTGAGTTGTACCATGCACTAGCCCTCAGTCTGCTGATTTGGAAACTTGGTAGATGCAACAATCAATGTAGTATTAATTGAAATGATCTCTCAAATCTCTGCGTGCCCAACTGGTAGCTATTCCACCGTTGATCTTTACAAGATCTAGGGCTTGGAATGAAACCCTATTCTTTCATTGGTAAGTAACCAATAATTTTTTCCTGGCATTCATTTCGTGTTTAGTGGTAAGGTTTGAAGAGCCGACAGTGTTGCTGCAATGTAGGGTTTAGATTTTTACTGTGAGGAGGACTTCTTCCTCGGTTTCAAACCTTAGACTGTGAGATAGAGTTTATATGTTATAGGCTTATTATCCTGGTGAACTAGAGCCACGACTCAGCCATTGAAATTGTGAAGAGGTTCTTCTGTCAGTTTTTTTTAGTGTAAGCCGAACTAGAGTTCGATTCTCCTATTCAAAAATGCTCTTCTGAGTTTGAACTCGTATTTGCTGCACTTGCTATCAGGATTCGTCGTTTTGTTGGTGTGGAGTGTCTAAGTCCAGGAGCTTCAACGCTAAGGTATGCATTTTAATGATAGTGACAGTAATACTGTGATACTTAAATTATACCTGTGTTTCTTGTTTTTAACCTTTTCCAAAACTGTGATTGGAAGGTACTACTTGGTTGGAGGATTTATATGGATAAAACTGGGAATGGGGATGCTGCAATTACTTCCTGGTAAGCCTCGGTGGTTCTTGAAACCTCGTAGGTTCCTTTGGCATGGTTTAGCTGGTAAATGCAGTTGTGACGAGAGTTGGAAATACAACCATGTTCGGAGTAATGGCCAAGTTTAAGTTTTGTTTTGAACTATACTATAAGAGGATAAACCCTCAGTATTTAGTTGCAATTTGGCTCTGTAATGATTAGCTGCATCGTTTAAAAATGACATTGAACTTGTTTTTGTATTTCTAGTTGTTAAGGGAAAGACCCTGTGTAAATTTGGAACCTTGAAAGATCTGCAATGTAAACTCTATCGAATTTTTGTTATACTATTGTACACAAACTCATAGAGCCGAGGGTTCACTTGCTTCTATAAAACAATGGCTCGTTTATACTGAAATGTTATAGTTTTGTTTAAATAGTGGTTTGAGAAATCGTTTGTATAAACTGTTGATTTGGTAACGATCGCTGTCTCTGGTCGAGAGTAGTAGGTTGTAAGTCTGTTGGTAGATAGACCATGTACTTCGTATCATTTTTGAAATTAAAGTTTGAAATAATGATGTGGTAAAGTTTGGTCTGTTATATGTTTTTAAAAATGGCTATGTGCCCCAAGGTTCAATTTTGTTTCAATTAATGAAACCCTACCTTGTAGGTTTCATTGGAAACCTTGATTGTACTGAGAATTTGAACCGGAGAACTGGGACTTAACTTGTGTCTCTAAGGTTTTTACACTGTGTATAATTCTTGTTAGGGTTTGATAGATGACGATACAAAACAAAATCATGCCTTCTGATAAGTAATGTTATGTGATGTTAAGTGCCTTGTTGATATTCTTAATACAAAATGATAGATAGTAAGTTACATTAATATTGTTTAGGGTTTGGAAAAACATGTCTATTATAACTTCAGAGATATTTACTGTGTTTGCCATGAATGGATTGATATGTAATTTATTTGAACTGTATACTAAATATATGTTTAGAATCTAGAGTATGTAAAATCCTAGGGTTTGATTCTATAGTGAAAGTATCTATATTTAATGATTGAAATCTATATTAAATCAAACTGTGATAAATAGTGATGAAAAATAATAAGTGTTTACTTTTCATTGGTAAGTAACACTCTGTATAGAGAATAATTGCAGCTGCTATATATTTCTAGAATAAAAATGCTTGAAAACATTGAATTTATAATATTGAAATGCATATTGTTACTATTCAAAAATAGATGGATTTGAAATGCATATTGTTACTATCGAAAATATAGATCTTTGTAGAAATAAAAGTGTTCTTCTTTTATTGTGAAATAGAGGAATACTATACATCTGTTTACACTATGTTGTACTATTTCCTGAGTTTTAGACATGATTGAAGTGGCAGAATTTAAAAGAAATACTATTGTGTTTATCTATTCATTCAAATGGCATTCTTCCTATCACTTATCTCTATTAATTTTACTTTTCTGTACTAGAGTACTATACAGATAACAGTATGGGAAAAATACAGAAAAGAATTTATCATTCATCTAATTTACTTAATCATCCTTAAAACATATCATCTTTAAATCAGTAAGTAAAATAGTTTCTTCTGTATAACTATAAATATTAGTTCTACCATGCAGAAAATCATTTAACTGTAAACAATAAGTCAGAACAGTAGAACCTGGTTGACTATAGGAGAAACAAATAGCCCAAGGAACCTGTTCCACCCAATCTATTCCTGAAGATAGCCAAATTACTTGCCTGACCCCCGAGCCTGTTCACTGAACCACCAGGAAGAAGAAGAGTCTGTAGAAGCTTAGTTCATCAACTTGCAGTAAGATATAGATTTTCCATTCATAAAGACTCAACAGTCAAAGAGACCTACACCAGCACCTCTGGTTTTCCTTCTCAGAATAACTAGCAGACTCACAATGCACTCACACTTTTAGCCTCCCTATTCGAATCTCTCAGTGATCACTTGATACACTTAAGGAATATTTCTGCAAAAAATATTGTGGGAGTTGCCTGCTCAATTTGAATTGCCTTATCTAGGCTGCCTAGGCCTTTTAGTGGTTAACTGGTCATTAATGAGTTGACTGCTCTATTCCACCCACCTGGGGGATAATGCCACAAATTTGGGGGTAGTTGTCCCATAACTAATAGCTAGTGGTGGACTACAAATGTTGCCATTTGTCCCATGCCTTCTAACAGCTTTCATTCCTTCTTAGT
Organism: Larix kaempferi; assembly: GCA_027924585.1. NCBI lineage: Eukaryota > Viridiplantae > Streptophyta > Pinopsida > Pinales > Pinaceae > Larix > Larix kaempferi. Next base: position 2,600,666 of record BSBM01000196.1, on the reverse strand, counting down.
GGGTCAGTGAACATTCATTTAACAGTTCCCTTGGGTGTTTATCTCCTACTTTAATTTATTAAATAATAATAATTAGTAATTACAATCATCCTTGACCAAACTTGGTCATAATTACAAAACTTTGTAATTATAATTTAACATAAAGTATTTTGCAAATAAAATAAATATTCTCAAAATTTGGGTAGGTGACACACTTCCTCTTAACCCAATTTCAGTAGAGGAACCCTTCCAGTAGTGGGGATTAGATTTCATTGGGGAAATCAACCCAAATTCTTCAGGTCAACACAGATGGATTCTGACAGCAACAGATTATTTCACAAAATGGATTGAAGCTATACCCACAAGGAGAGCCATTGATGTTGTGATCATGGATTTTTTATAAAATAACATTTTTTCCAGGTTTGGATGTCCCAGAAGGATTGTGACATATAATGCAGCTGCTTTCAAATCTAATAAGATGATAAGTTTCTGCCATAAATACCACATCAACTTGAACCATTCTACTGCCTACTATCCACAAGGGAATGGATAGGTTGACTCTTCTAACAAAATCCTGGTAAGAATAATTAAGAAATTGTTAGAAGAAAACAAAAGAGCTTGGAATACAAAGCTGAAATATGCTTTGTGGCATGACAGTATTAGCACAAAAAGGGCAATTGGAATGTCACCATTCCAGTTAGTATATGGAGCTGAAGTTGTTTTTCCAACATCTTTAGGATTTCTAGTCATGAAATTTTTGCAGGGACATGAAGATGAACCAATCCATATGCAGAGAAGGATAAATCAGATAATAGAACTGAATTAGATGATAGATAAGGCCTATGACAAAGTACAAGTACATCAAGAGAAAATGAAAAATACTTTCGACAGGAAGGTTAAGGAAGAAAAATTCCAGATTGATGATTTGGTCTTAAAGTGGGATGCTCCTATGTAAGATAAGAATGGGAAGTTTGATCATATGTGGTTAGGTCCATACATCATTGCAGCATATAGAGGTACAAATTCATTCATTTTGGAGCATCAGGATGGGTCTCAGCTGAAAGGTGTCCCAATAAATGGAATATTTCTGAAGCATTACTTGTCTTGAGGATGAAAAGTAACCTTTGTACCATAGGTGTATATATTTATTTGCATTTGAATCAGTACAGATGGTGAACCAAGATATTGGAAGATCGAGGAGAAGGCCCTGATATTTGGAGGGATAGCCATTGCCTTTATTTTATTTTTTATATACAAAAATAAATAGTGGTTTGAGGTTTTTGAGAACATCCCAACCAGTTGTTAGCACTGGTTTTGGGCTAAATAGGTGGAAAGGGTTGATCCCTGCAAAATAATAAGTAAGGTCTTATATTTATGAGTCATATGACCCAGAAGGCTACAAATAAGAGCTTTGAATGTTTCTATCTAGGTTCGGAATGGAAATGATCGAGAATCTTAAGTTTTAACGTTGCAAATGAGGGTAAAATGTAAAGATACACTCAAAGTTATATGAAGGCACAAATGAAGGGCATAGATCAATAGCGATGGAGATCGATGGCTACGAGCGAGTTCGCAAAGGTAAAGTGCTTGGTTATGGTTATGAGTGGAAAGGGTTAAATGGTGGGCAGAATCAACTGTCAGATCTTTGAATGAAACAGATCCATGATTATCAAATGGTTTGTTGATTAGAAGTGCACAGAGGAATGAACTTTCCAAATATGTGAAGTGGCAGTAGGATCCACATATTTTGATGGTGCAGATCTGTCGGAGATGAGCATCAATGGTGGTTATGGACTTCGCAAATATAACATGCATGAATAAACCAACTTTTTGGATTTGCGTAGTTTGGTAAAGGTCACGCTTTTGGACGATCGGGATGCAGACAAGACTCAAATCTGTGGTCAGCATTGGCTTCACAAGATAAAGCTGCGAGGAAGACAACCTTTGAAAGGTTGAATATTGTGAAGGATTGCGGAGTTAAACAGGGAAAGAGATCGATGGAACAAGATCAATCATGCGGATGGATGGCTCAAATAATTCCTTTCTCGCAAGAGGTGCAAGAATAATATGAAAGGAAAAATAATATAAAAACGAAATGCACAGAGATTCAGGTTAGTGTTTGTCCTTTGCATTGGAATTCTATAGCCGATGACAGTGCAGAAAGACACCACCTCAGACACGAAGCTTGGATCAGTTGTCAGTAAACCAGGTAGGAATCTTGTCCCCATAGAAAACTACTTAAATGGATGAGCTTGGAGAGGAAAAACCCCCAGGTTTTGAACATCAGAATATAGAGGAAGTTTTAGAAGATAAGGACATTGATATCTATGATACCGTACTATTAAATGGGCCTATCGAAGCAGTAAAAGATAGACTAAAACTTATTAGAGACCACGGTATAGACGTCCATAATGTTTACAGGTCATTTTTTCAGTTTTCTCAGTCGACCAAACCCTAAATTGCCCTGAATTCATCGACTGGTGTGCTACTTATTATTCCTACTATGAGAGGGCAATTATGGATGCATCTAGCTCAAAAATCCTATGTCCAGTCAGTACTATAGTTATTATAAAATCCATTTCAATTCTTGACGAGTTCAGTCGGAAGTCCAAATATTACAAGGAAGAGTCCCTAATCCAGTATTTTAGAGTCTACAGTTGAAAAGAGACAAAGTTTCTACAGAGTTTGCCTAAAACATAGTGTCTCATTGCAGGACCAGCCTTTCCCAGTTGAAGTCAGCCTTTTTACTGAAGAAAGTAAGTGTGCCATAACCATGATAAGCCAATTTTTAGGATTAGATACAAAAATGTATGTTACTGAACCCTTGATGAGTCTTTTATTTGTCCTTGGCACCTATCCATTGAGTTTGATGAGTATATCCAATCAGTCCATTACTCCTGCCTTAAATTTGATGAGTTCCTAGCTGAGACTATCTACTCTCAGCTAGTGGACTTCCACACGACCAGAAGTTTCAGGTTTCAATCGTATTTGTTGAGGATGTTTTTATCATTTAATGAAGAAAATTTGCAACTTCCTGAGATGATACTCACAAAGGAAATGAACACATATTATAGCAAGTTCATGAACAACCTTATGTCATAGGTTTACAGTTTTTTTTATCAAAAGAGACTGCCTAGAGTGTTAACAGAGATGACATATATTTTGCAACCTTCTCCTGAAAAGAAAATAGGTGACTGGTTTCTCTTGGAACACAGCACAATAATCTGAGTGTATGGGTTTTCTCATCCACCTTATGTACTACCAGCATTTTTAACTCCTAGAGTGTTTTCTATGGAATTGATCAGAAAAACGTTAAGGGTAGAAATTGAACATTTTCTAGATCATAAGAAAGCTTCAGACATTACATTTCCATGGGCTATAGGCCCATTCATCATTAAGAATAAAGCTTCCCTTTCAGCCATTGAGTGTGTGATAAGAGAAATGGGATTTCAAAAATAGGTTTCCATCACTTATGATCACCATCCAATTATTTCTAACAGGAGGCAAGATAGCAAAAGAAAAGCCTTTGAACACTTTGAGCTTGCAAGTCTAGCAAAGACTTCTAATTGCTTGTAATATCCCCCTAAGATTCAAGAATATGTTGACATATAGGAGAATTCCATGACCTCTATAAAAGGAGTCACTTCATCACAGTTTGATATTTACAGCTTGACTCCGACACTGGAGAAGGTTGCACTGTTGGGCCTGGCCCAAGTTGGGGCGAATTTTGATAACAGAAGGAGTTTTAGCTGCGGAGCTGAGCACAGCTCAATAAAAATACAATTTTGTGCAAGTATTGGGGATGTTGCGAAGTTGCGCGCACCAACCAAATTTTGGTAGTACTTAGAAGGATTTTGCGAAGGTCGGTGCTGCAAGGAAGCAGTGCTATGAAGTGACCAGTCCACGTGGAACCAGAAAAGCAAAGTGCTGGATGGAGGACGGGCACGGGTATCGGTTAGGCCATCGGCGGTCTAGTTTTGGCAAAGATGCTTCAGGGAGGCCGAGCGGCGGCCAGGTGTACAAGGTCATTAGAGGAAGAATGGTTTGATGAAAGCGACTGGGAGCTGATACAGGTGTATGAGGCCATTAGAGGAAGAGTGGCTCGAGGAAAGTGATTTTTTGGCATGCGCTCAACAAAAAGGCCGATAGCGACAGGATGAAGGTGTGGAGGGCCGCCATGATGGAGCACTCTCTACCATAAACCAGCAGTTCGGTTTAGAGAAACCGTAGCATTTTTGGAAATCGTAAGGGTTTCAGTCTTTAGCATTGTAAAGACATGACCTAAGGTCATGATCTATTTGAGGCAATTTTGTATGGGAAAGGGTTGGGGTTTGTTAGAATCTTAGTACTTAGCATTGTAAAATATTTCTGAGTAAAGATATTGTAAAGGATCTACAGCTGAGAGCGCAGAGACCTATTTGAGAGAGAAGAGAGTCTGCGGATGAACATGCAGACTAAGAACTGTGTGCCCTTCCCAAAAGATATATATAACAACAGTTCTTGTGGACGTAGCTTCCCACCTGGGGGAGTGAACCACGTTAAATACTATGCAGTGTGATTGTGTTGTGTATTGTGCATTTATCTGTTTCCTATGAAAGAATGTCTGAAGTTTCCCTTGCATACTGTTATGGTAGGACTTTTATATGTATTTTCCATCAGGAGAATATGGAAATAATATGTTAAGCCCTGCATGAATAGATGAATGGTGAATGTTTGGTATCTTCTTATAAAGCAGTAATGAATCCATTATTCGGCTAAGTGTTAGATATTGTTTAAGCACTTTCACATTACGCAGTAGGAAGAATGCATGGTGGTTGGATCATCTACGCGGCACAGGGTTGAACAGCGAACACCCTAAGTGAATGAATGAATGATTGAGTGTTAATAACCCCAGTACTCTAGTTAACTACAAGTATTTCAAGTCTTAGTGTGAGCTGCATTGGCCACAATCACAAAGACCTTCTGTGGAAGTAGAATTCAGAGGTGCATACCGCGGTGTCATCTATCGCCGCGCAGTCTTTCCCCGCAGCACACATCCCATGTCACATTGCGCAGTACGTTCGACTAAACAACTCATCACCTACTATGGAAACCTGATTTTGCAATACCCCATAGATACACCTCGGGTGAGACCTCAACCTGCTCGCAAGTTGTTGCTGAAAAGGCCGGTGCAAAGGGGGTTTTGTTGGTCAAGGGGAAACCGTGAAGAACCTAGATCTTTATTGGAAACCCTCTGGGTTAGCATATGATAAGCCAACAAATGGTTCCATTGCCGCGCTAGAATCCATGATGAGTTGCAGCTGTAATGTGTGAGGAAGAACATCAGTTCCCGACAGGCTCCAACAATTGGCATCTTGAAAAGACAGAGATCTAGGCTTGGTGTGACAAGACCATAAGAGACTTTGCAAGGCAAGAGAATAGACATCCGCATCTATCTGACGAATAGTGGTTGAATAGATATCTGTGGAAAGATATTCACGATATTTTCTGGGCATCATTCCCAGACGAGCTACACAAGTGGATCTCGTGGCTCGCAGAGAAGAAAACTGTTTTCAAGGAGGAGTTCCTATAGATTGGACTCCAGAGCTCATAACGCAGCTCAAAGCAATAGACAGCCCATTGACGCGCGCAGTTGACTTCTAGGTTGATCACATGCTAGAAGGCTTCGTAACAGAATTTGTTGTAGACACACTCAAATCGTACAGCCAAGTAGAAGCATACTTTTTCGACGGATTCCAAGGTAAGTACCTGAACAATCTCAGTCTATACATTAAGATGTTGTTAACTGAGAAAGGTGTTTTACGAATGCAATAATACTTTCAAGTCTGTCATGGTAAACAATATATATAGTGATTCTGACGAAGAGACCCATAATCTTAGAAGTGGGAAGAGATATAAATTTAATAAGAATCTTGGAGGCACTGGACCCCACATAGATATTGAGATTCCTTGTGACCTTAACAACAAAGTCGTGCCACCATCCACCCCTCAGAATCCACCTGTTGCAGAGACCGCGCCTCCTTTATCTCATATCCCACCCGTTACACAGCCCACCCCTTAGGATATTAAGCCGAGTGCATCCACTCCGATACTCCCATTTACTTTCACTATGCAGATCCCATCACAGCAGCCGCTCACAAATCCGGGTGCTCCTACTAATAGCACAATGGAAAATACTGATATGAAGCTACCGATTTTTAAAGGAACTGGTCTAGAAGACCCTGACCAGCATTGGTTTCTTTGAAAAGCCATATGGAGCTTAAGACAAATCCACAATGATGTTGTGAAGAGAGAACAGCTCATTACCACCCTCAGAGACAGAGCTTTACATTGGTTTATGAAGTACTCTTAGACACAGCCGAGAACCCTCACAAAAATTAAAGATGTGCTTGTGGCAGAGTTTAAGAAACCCAAATATGAATCTCAGTGTATAACCGAGTTGAAAGACATAAAGCAGAGACTGACTGAAACGGTCTGGGATTTTGATCAGAAGTTCAAGACCTTATTGGACCAAGTGAGCTTTGTTATAGCTCCAAAATAGCACAAGGAATGGTTTATTGCTGCGTTGTTTCCCCACATTAGATTACCATTGATGCAGCAGAAGGTTGTATCGCAGGCAGAAGCCTTGGAGATCGCAATGAAGCTAGAGGCTTCACCGATTGGTGAGACTAGTTATGGGATGTCTCATATCTAGAACTAGCTGACCACCCTGACACTAGAACTAAAAAGCATGAAGAATGGAAAAGAGCAAAGTTATGAACCTAGGCATGAGGTCTGGTGTACAGGTTGTAAAGGAGAAGGCCATGACCGCGAGCATTTCCCTTTATTTCGCGACTATCTTAACAATGGTGCACCCAACCCAATAAATCAGAATCAAGCCCCATGGTGCGAAATTTGTAGAACTACAAGACACGGACCTGAAGACTGCTATCTCATACAGAAATATGTGAAGACACCCAAAAATTTATACTGCACTTTCTATAAATTAGTTGGACATGATGAACCCAATTGCAGCACATATGAGCTAATGAACGAAAGAAAACGAGATATGGACACAATGAGAGGCGTTGGCTTGTACCGCGTACAAGAAGAAAACCATCCCAAACAAGAAAACGTGCAACATAATCAAGGAGGATATAGAGGTCGTGGTGGTGGATACCACGGCAGAATAAGAAATGCTGGCCCGGCGCAGGGAAGAGGCCGCGACCCGGTCATTTTTTATAATTGTGGCTAGCCAGGTCACATGTCTAGAGATTGTGTTAACCCATGCACTACATGCAACTACTGTAAATCATTTGAGCATGTTATTGAATATTGCCCAGTGCTAGAGGTGGAAATACAGACGGAGGGACCAAATCCAAACATCCAGTGGATTGCAGCAGAGAACAGACCAGTGGACCCGAGCATCAATGTGGTCAAGCGAAGTGGCGCTGAGACAGGCTGCGATAGGGGAGAAAAAGCTTCAACATCAGGGGAGGCTCACACAAAGTAGACCCCTCTTGAGACAGTATGGATAAGAAAAGCTCCGGGAAAAATACCTGTTCTTGACCTACGAAAGAACAAGGAGGTCTTTATCGACACGTGGGACACCTTCACAGAATTGGCAACTAAGTCAGTGAGGATCTCGTTGCACAGTGAAAAACCACATGTTGAAGACATGCTAGCTACTTATGACTAAACAGGTACCACAACGGATGTCGGCACTTTCGTTGCGCAGTTCTTACAAAGTGTTGGTTGTCGAGCCAGATCTTCTAGTCTCATAGATGATATTGTATTAGCCGTGTTTGTACCCCAGTTCTATATGATGTGTAGGTGGACTGTACACTCACCCAAGCGGGGGGGTGTGGGGGGGCATCGCCCCCCCACGGGGTTCCAGGGGCTGTTTTCGCCAGCTGTTTTGCGGGCCCATGGTTTTGGGTATCCCGTGGTATTTTCCCATTGTATTTCCCTTATAAAAGAAGGACATTGTAATACGGCTAGAGTTGATGTATTAGGTTTTATGCATTGTAAAGATCTTTGAGATCTGGAGAGAGACTGTAAAACAGAGAAGAGGAAGTGCAGCGGTTGTGCTGCAGGTTGTATCCCTTCGACTTGCTGGACGGTAATAATAATAAGGACTGGCAAATTCAGTGTGGACGTAGCCCAAGTTGGGTGAACCACGATATATCTGTGTCTCTCTTGTAATGTGTATGTGTGATTATATTTGCATTTCTGTTTATTGTTATTGCTCTGCGATCCTGTTTTTCTAACACAAAGCTGCATGAAGCTACTAAAAATTGAAGCTCATAAACCAATATGAACCACATATGGGAACAGAAACTTCTGATAGCGTCGTACATTACATAAGGAAGCATAAAAGAACAGGCCGAGAAATGAGGCTTACCACGTAGATAGGAGATTTTGAAATGGATGAAATCATCCTTGATCTGGGATCTGAAGTGAATGTCTTGACTAAGCAGACATGGCAGCAGATGGGTCGACCAAAGTTGTTATGGTCACCTATTCAATTGAGAATGGCTAACCAAGAAAAATTCATACCTTTTGGCCAGTTAGCTGATATAGTGGTTGACATCGATGGAGTCCAGAGTCATGCAGACTTTGAAATTATCGAGATTGTGGACGATAGTCAGCCTTTTCCTGCACTATTAGGAATTAACTGGGCCATGGATAACCTGGCTATCATATACGTAAAGACAAAGAAGATGATATTTGAAGGAAAGCATCTTAGGGTCATCGTACCATTGGATCCTAAATATGGGGACAGATACAGTGAGCCGATTCAAGAGGAATCCAAGGCTCAAGACTTGGACAGACTATACCAGATCACAGCGAACCAGGAAGATTACATTAATCCAACTGCAAATGGTACACTCAGGTGGAGATGTGATAGCTCTTGTGTCTCTGACTCGGAGACAGGACTAGAAAATTGGCAAAGTTGCATGCATGAAGTATCAACGAGAAGGTGTGCGCAGGTTACGAAATCACTATGTTGGATCGGAAAGGAGGTAAGTCTTATCCCCATGTATGATGGTTCTGCTAACATTTACACTTTCATCCAAGAATATACTGCATCTATTGCAGATGAGGGACCTTCGCTGGAAATCCCAGACATGAGTGCTAGCATTTACACTTTCATCGGAGGGTGCGCGCGACGTAGAGGGACCTTCGTTGGAAATCCCAGACATGAGTGGACCAGTAAAGATGCAGAAGGTGAACATTGGCACAAGCGAAAAGCCAAAGTTCGCATCATTTGGAGACTATTGGGATGATCAAACTATTGCAGAGATCACAGACATCTTACATGAGTATCAAGAGCTATTCCCGACGAAATTCACAGAAATGAAAGGCATTCTAGGAGACTTAGGGGTCATGAAAATACCTTTGAATCCAGGCGCCAAGCCTATGAAGCAGAGGCCATACAGACTAAACCCGCGCTACAAAGAAAGAGTCCATGCAGAGATATACAAGATGCTCGAAGCAGGAGTCATTGAACCTGTTGAAGAATCCGAGTGGATTAGCCCCATGGTTGTTCAAGACAATAAAACGAAAGGTGAGATCAGGATTTGTGTGGATCTCAGAAAACTGAATGATGCTTCTATGCATGACCCATTCCCTACTCCTTTCATGGACAAAGTGCTTGATAATGTTGGAGGGAATGAAGCCTACTCTTTTACTAATGGGTTCTCCGGGTATCATCAGATCAAGATTGATCCCGCAGATAGGCATAAGATGACTTTTGCTACAGATTGGGGGTCCTTCCAGTACACAGTAATTCCTTTTGGTCTGAAGAACGCACCTGCCATCTTTTCCAGAGTTTTCGTCGCAGCCTTTAAATATTTTATGCACAAGTTTCTGGAATCCTATTTGGATGATTGGACTATGTTTGGACTATTGAAGAACCACTGCGCGAATCTCATAATGATGCTTGAGAAGTGTAATCAGCATCAGATCTCCTTAAATATGAAGAAGTGTATTTTCTTTGTTCCTTACGTGATTCTACTTGGCCACATTGTCTGTATGCAAGGATTGATGGTGGATCCTGCAAAGATTGCAATCATTGTAAATTTACCAACACCAAATTCAGTCAAGATGTTGCGCTGTACCTTAGGCCATACCGGATATTACAGGAAATTCATAAAGGGTTACACGTAGATAACCATAGCAATGGAGAAGTTGCTAAAGAAAGACGTGTCGTTCATTTGGAACGCAGAGTGTGCGCAGGGTTTTGATACACTAAAGGAGAAGATGGTTACTACGCAGATCCTAGTCTTCTTAGACTGGGAGAATCCATTCCATGTACATGTTGATGCATCATGCATTTCCCTGGGATTAATATTATCTCAGCCAGGAGAAGGAGGTATTGACCATCCCATCGCATTTTCAAGCAGGAAGCTCTCAACAGCGGAAAAAAATTACACTACTACTGAGAGGGAAGGTCTTGCAATGGTATATGCACTACAAAAATTCAAACACTACTTGCTTGGTGTGGACTTCCTCATGTTTACTGACCATTCCACTTTGAAATACTTGGTCAATAAGCCATTGTTAGTGGGGCGCATATGTAGATGGTTGTTGCTATTCCAGGAATATGATTTTGAGATTATTGTTAAGCCAGGCAGGTTGAACTTGGGACCTGATCACCTCTCTAGGATTGAGTCAGGAAAAGACCCGACAAACATTGAAGACAGTTTTCCTGATGCGCATTTATTTGCTATACAGGTTGCTGATGATTATTATCAGGATATTATTGATTTTTTTAACAACAGGATTAGCACCTCAGGGATTTTCCATCCAGCAAAAGAAGCAACTGGTAGTGCGCACTGTAGACTTCACTATTATTGCAGGTCAGCTATACAAACTCAGACCAGATGAAGTGTTGTGTAGATGCGTACTAGGCCATGAGAAACCATTCATATTAGCAGATGCACATTCAGGGATTACAGGTGGACACTATGTAGGAAGGGATACTGTGCAGAAGATACTACGCATAGGGATATGGTGGTCTACAATCCATAAAGACTCTAACGAATACTATCGGAACTGTGATGTCTGTCAGAGGATAGGAAAACCTTCACGCAAAGATGAAATGTCGTTGAATCCACAATAGACCTTACAGCCATTTGAAAAGTGGGCCATTGAATTCATGGGTCTCATAAACCCACCAGGTAAAAGAACTGGTGTGAGGTACATTATTACTGCTACTGATTACCTCACCAGATGAGCAGAAGCAAAACCAGTAAAGGACTGTAGAGCCGATACTGCTGCGTCGTTCATTTTTGAGGATATACTTTCACGATTTGGATGTCCGAAGATTTTGATGAACGATCAAGGCACTCACTTTTTGAACATAACTATCGAAGCTCTCATAGAGGAATTCTACATCCATCATTAGCGCAGCACCCCATATCATCCACAGGCGAACGACACTGTTGAGGCTTTCAATAAAATACTTGAGAATGCACTCACTAAAATCTGCAATGTGAATAGAGATGACTGGGATCTACGCATCTCATCTGTGTTATGGGCATACAGAACCACTTGCAAGAAATTGATAGGACACACACCTTTTCGGTTGGCTTATGGACAGGAGGCTATAATGCCAATGGAGTATATTGTCCCCAGCTTGAGAATCGCTGCGTTTACAGGGATGGCAGATAGCGCAGCCCTACAAGAAAGATTGCTACACTTGGTTGGATTGGAGGAAGATCGCTTCATCGCAGGATTTCACCAACAAGTGCAAAAAGACCGCGAGAAACCATGGCATGATCACCATATAAAGAACAAGTCTTTTCAGGTAGGTGACCTAGTCCTCTTGTATGATAGCAAATTCATGAAGTTCCCTGGTAAATTTAAGATGCATTGGCTTGGTCCATATACTGTGATACATGTTACTAACACTAGTGCAGTCCAGTTAGCCACCTTAGCTGGAAATACTTTACCAAGTTTGATAAATGGGAGCAGACTAAAGTTGTACCACGATAGTCTTGCTTCACAAAATCCTGAATGATAAGCAAAGGGAGAAATTTCTAGGTGTCAAGGACAGTTGGAATTCGACACTGGAAATGAAAAGGATTTTGTACATGTACGATAAGTAGGACAATGTATGTCCCACACAACACTGCTGAAGATAAAAAAAAGGGGGGGGGATCCGTGTAGTTGAAACATTGACACTGCGAAGTAACTGCACAAGATCAGAGATGGCTTGCCGCGTAACTCAGCGCAGCTCTCACAAAATTAGCCTTTACACTGGCCATGAGAAAAATAGTCGTTATGTGACCGTTACCAACAACCGCTTGATCATTTAACGCAAATATAGTCGTTCTGAGAATGCAAGATATCGTGAGATCTCTCAAGATAGAAATACAGGAAAAGGAGATTCTTCATGAGGCTGATATTAACACCCTGAAGGCACAAATCAATCCAGAGATACCATTAACTGAGCAGCAGTTAAGGGAGCAAGCAGTAAAGGCCGCAGCGCAAAACATTGCAATGGACGTGGCTAAGTGCCAATATTTAGTGACTACAACTTCGAAGGCATTCACTGCCCTTGAAGAGGATCCAGGGGTACTACAATGAAAGACTGCAGTCAAAGAAAAGTAGCACTGGAGAAGCTAGATATGGAACTGGAGAAGCTAGATATGGAAGTTAAGGCCCTACCAGCCAGAGACAGGCTCCTGAAATACAAGGAAATAACCAACTTGAAGAAGGAGGTACAAGCATTAAGGGAGAAAGAGACTGCGATGGACGATCAGTCCCAACCACTACTGTAGGATGCCATTTCAATATCGCATCACATTGAAGACAAACTCAAGGAACTATGTGAGAACCAGGAGCAGGTGGAAGGACAGGTTGGAGAAGACATAACTACGGAGATGCTCGACACAGTTAAGCAAGTCGAGCAGGACACAAAGAAAGCAGTAGAGCAGCTGGTTGACACATTCAATGAGTTCACGGCGAAGCTAGCTATGCCAATCACGGAATAGATCAAAAAGGTCGAAGCTGAAGGTGGCTCAAGTATGATCCAGATGTAAGTGTTAGGGACATGTTGGGCCTGGCCCAAGTTTGGGAAAATTTTGATAACAGAAGGATTTTTAGCTGCAGAGCTGAGCACAGCTCAATAAAAATACAATTTTGTGCAAGTATTGGGGATGTTGCGAAGTTGCGAAGTTGCGCGCAGCAACCAAATTTTGGAAGTACTTCGAAGGATGTTGCAAAGGTCAGTGTTGCGAGGAAGAAGTGTTGTGAAGTGACCATTCCACGTGGAACTGGAAAAGCAGAGTGTTGGACGGAGGACGGGAACAGGTACCGGTTAGACCATCGACAGTCTAGTTTTAGCAAAGATGCTTCAGGGAAGCCGAGCAACGGCCAGGTGTACAAGGCCGTTAAAGGAAGAACAGTTTGATGAAAGCAATTGGGAGCTGAGCCAGGTGTACGAGGCCATTAGAGGAAGAGCGGCTTGAGGAAAGTGATCTGTTGGCGTGCGCTCAACAGAAAGGCCGATAGTAATAGGATGAAGGCGTGGAGGACCGCCATGATGGATCACTCGCTACCAGAAACCAGCGGTTCGATTTAGAGAAACCGTAGCATTTTTGGAAACCCTAAGGGTTTCAACCTTTAGCATTGTAAAGACATGACCTACGGTCATGATCTATTTAAGGAGGCAATTTTGTCTGGGAAAGGGTTGGGGTTTGTTAGAAGCTTAGTACTGAGCATTGTAAAATCTTTCTGAGTAAAGATATTGTAAAGGATCTGTAGCTGAGTGCGCAGAGACCTATCTAAGAAAGAAGAGATTTTGTGGATGAACATGTAGACTAAGAACTGTTGTACCCTTCCCAAAAGATATATATAACAACAGTTCTTGTGGATGTAGCTTCCCACCCGGGGGAGTGAACCACATTAAATACTGTGCAGTGTAATTGTGTTGTGTATTGTGCATTTATCTGTTTCCTATGAATGAATGTCTGAATTTTCCCTTGCATACTATTATGGTAGGACTTTTATATGTATTTTCCATGAGGATAATATGGAAATAATATGTTAAGTCCTGCATGAATAGATGAATGGTGAATGTTTGGTATCTTCTTATAAAGCAGTAATGAATCCATTATTCGGCTAAGTGTTAGATATTGTTTAAGCACTTTCACATTTCGCAGTAGGAAGAATGCATGGTGGTTGGATCATCTCCGCGGCACAGGGTTGAATAGCGAACACCCTAAGTGAATGAGTGAATGATTGAGTGTTAATAACCCCGAGTCTTAGTGTGAGTTGCATCGGCCGCAATCACAAAGACCTTCTGTGGAAGTAGAATTCAGAGGTGCAGACCGCGGTGTCATCTATCGTCGCGCAGTCTTTCCCCGCAGCACATGTCCTGTGTCACACTGCGCAGTACGTTCAACTAAACAACTCATCACCTACTGTGAAAACCTGATTCCGTAGTACCCCATAGATACACCTCGGGTGAGACCTCAACCTGCTTGCAGGTTGTTGCTGAAAGGGCCGGTGCGAAGGGGGTTTTGTTGGTCAAGGGGAAACCGCAAAGAACCTGGGTCTTTATTGGAAACCCTCTGGGTCAGCATATGATAAGCCAACATGCACCTTTAGCTAGCTACTCTGAGAAGAACAATAAAAGAGACTTCCCTGAGGTTATGGATATAGAGGATGAAGAAACATCAAGAAACCCAAAGAAACAAAAGGTAGAAGAATAAAAACATATTGTACAGGTGACAACTGGTCAAGGTAAGAAGAAGTAGGTGAAGGCCAAAGTACCTGCCTTCGAAATCAAGGGGTATGTATTTGATAAAGCAGTTACTGAGCCTGCTGCACCAGGAAAAAGTAGATTAGAACTGTTGGATGGATATAAAGAGAATAAAGATGCAGCTTCAGAAGAATCAAAGTTGTATGCATAGGTTAGACATATCTCTAACAAAGATGTATCCCTAATCATTGTCAGAAGCCATGCTCAAAACACTTTGAATCTAGCCTTAGCAACCAAACATAAGGCCAGTGAAGTGATAATGAACCTAGAAGATATTCCTATCCTTGATATGATAAATCTACATAAGGAAACAGGGGACATTATTTATGCCAAATTGTTAAAAGCTGCATTAGAACTATCCAAATTATAGTCCGAGAAGAGCAAGGTTGAGAATCATCTTAGAAAAGAAAAGGTGGAGAATAAAGTCCACAAGGCACAAATTTAAAAGTGGCAGACAGAATTGTTGGCTACTGAGATCCAGGAAGATAAAAGGGCCATCATACAAAACCTACTGAATGAGAAGGATAATACCATTCAGACACTAAAGAAGAAGCTTAAGATTCCCTCCACCCAATTGATAGAAGCATCTAAGTTGACAGAGCTTGAGAAGAAGAAAGAGGATCTCAAAATTGAATTGACAAATTGTAAAGCCAAATTATTGAAGTTTTAAAAAAAAAAGAAACAATGGCAAAAATATATGTCCCTTATAGTGGAGAGCGAGAAGAATCTAAAGGCTAAATCTGAAGATTTGTAAAAGAAATTGCAAGACAAAGGTAAAGAGTTGGAGAGTATGATCACCTCTTCTTCCATTGAATCTGGTGATTTATCCATTGTTCAAGCTGTGGCACAGGTAAGTCTAAAGGACTTAGAGCTAGAAAAGTTTCAAAAATAGAATAAAAACCTGGATAGCTCAGTTTCAAAAGAAGAACAAGAGAAAAAGGTTTGGGAAGCCAAATACCAAGAAATACAGGTTAAAAATGAAGAATTGATGAAGCAGGCTACAGGTAAATCATCACTGCAGGAAGAAAAACATGTAATTTGGGCTGATATCATTGCAGAAGCAGACAAATTAAGACCCTATCTTGACTATGTTTTGGACAAAGAGGTTGTAATTAAATTGGCCAAACAAAGTGTAACAGCAGTGAAAGAGAAATTGAATAAAAGGCCTGTTGAATGTGCTGTAAATGCCATAGAGTTTTTGAATGGGTTAAATGAGGATGAATCGAAAACAACCAACATAAAGGACAGATTATCTACCATTATTTGGGACAGGAAGGTGGTGAATAAACATCAGCAGTTAGATACAATTCAGGCCAGGATAGATATTATGGCACACCAATTGAAGCTCTTTAGAGATATGTTTGATCCATTGTTCAAGAAAGGACTTCCACTCTTTTGGAAAGAGGATGGTACCATGCTGACACGAAAGGAGTATCAAGAGAGTTTGATGGAATGTAGGTTGGATCATGCAAACTTTGCTGACATGAACCAATCACTGTCTGGAAAAACAGTTGTGGACAAGCTGGAAAAGGAGTTTGACTTGGTCTTTATTTTCAAAGAGGCGTGTGCACACCTACCGAACTATTCATACAAAGATCATGTAGAGTTGCGGATATTTCTAAAGGAGGTGGCCACTTCAGATTTGCCAGCTAGCGACCAATGGAAGATTGTGGAGAAGTATGGGAAATCCAAGCTAACATTGCATGCATAAGGATTTTGAAGATCATGGAGATGTGCAGTCTAAAGAATTAGTTACCTAGGCTTGTGTTTATTTACTAGGATATGTTACTAGTTAGTAAATGTTCATTGACACATGTAAAGGAAGTTAAGCCTATTTGTCGGCACTTCTTATTTCTGTTGTAACTGATTCTCAAAAGTGATGGACCTGTCTGTATAGGTGTCAGTGTAGTTGTAACAACTTTCTGTTAGGGTGACTCAAGCCTGAGGGCTGAAGGAATCTGATCCTATATATTTACATGTAATAGAGAGGAAAAAGGGTTGGAACCCGTGAGACTTCAGTTTTCTATTTGAGATCTATCCTTAATAAAATTACAGAGTCGAGGCTGGCATTTTGTAGAGATTCATGTGTTATTTAATTTACAGTCTGTATCTTCTTTCATCATGTGAATGTGCTCCTTGTAATCTATTCCATTTTGTTATCTTTTTCGTGTCTGAAATAAGTGTTTAATAGTATAGAATTCATACATATATGCTCTGTCTATTGGTTTCAGATATTCACAAAATATTTTCTACTAAATTTAGCATTGGATTCATCCTTGTTAGATGCCCATGTTAATGGATTGTTCTTCATTTATTCTTTATCACCAGAGAATAGCATTTTGACTGTAAATGAGTAACTACCTTGCCTTTGTTATAAGTTTCCCTACCATAGCAATGTTAATTGACAAATGTGTTATATTTTGACTCCATTGCCCAAATGAATGCTTACCTTGTTTCAACCAAACAATAATTTGATCTTAATTTTTAATTCATATATATGGCCTTGTTAAAAAATCAGCGAGATATCCCTCTCTAGAAAGAAAGAAGCCATCTCTATTTCTTAAAGTTTGGTTTTGTGGTTACCTTGAAATGGCATTCTCACAACCTGAGGTACATTTTTATTGCTAACACGTGGCACTCTCTTCCAGAGTTTGTATCAAGAAAATATGGACTTATGAAAAGAGATATCACTCAACTCGATCCTTTGTGCACAACAGGCAATCACATGCTATCCCAGTGCACCTTATTTATAGTTTTTGCCCAGGAATTTATGCTATCCCAATCAAATCTCCAATCTATACTTAAATCCCTATGATTTAGGATCTTGTCTGGTTGTTGAGTTTTAGATTGAATTTGATCGGTTCAGTTATCTCTAGCTTGCTTCAACTTGTTCTTTTGTGCCATGGTGGTGTCCCCTCATTTAGCTTAACTCTCCAAGTAGTCTTTTCTTTTTTTTATTTTACAAATAATAATAATAAAAGTAGTTGTTGTGCAAAGTGGCACTTTTTGTTTGACTTTTAATAACTCTTACATAAAAATATTTATCAAGAATATTAAATCAAAAAATAATGTTTTGGGGGGTATCACATTTCTCCCCTTCCCCTTATTATTAACACCATCCTCGGTGTTCTTTATTCTAAGCTCCCTTTTTCATTCTGGAACATGGAGGGATATGCTTCTCACATCTTATCCTCCATTTCCCAAGTTACCTCTTCAAGGTTGAAGTGCTTCTATTGCACTTTGATTTGAACGATGGCTTAATTCCATAGCATATGTTCCTTCTGGTCTAGAATGCGGAAAGGTTCAGTCTGGAACTCGCCCTTGGGTTCTACCTGAATCACATTCCAGTCAATTACATGAGTAGCATCATGAATATATTTTTTTAATAATGAAACATGAAATACATCACACACTTTTATATTAGGGGGGATTTCAAGCTGACAGGCTACCGGTCATATCTTAGCTAACACATCGAAAGGTCCACAATACCTGGGTGCCAGCTTGGAACACCTTCCCAAGTTCAAGGAACTCTTTTTCAACTTTACCTTTAAATATACATGGTCACCAATGTTGAACTCTCTTGGAGTTCTTTTTAAATCTGCATAACTCTTCTGTTGATCCTGGGAAACCTTTAAGTTTTGTTGCACCTTTTTGGGTGTGTGAGCTATCTCAAAGAATCACCTAATATTTAATTATCGACTAGGGTTGGTATTCTTAGAGTTGTGGAAAAGTATATGCTGAGGTAGAATGGTACCTAAGATTCGAAAGATTTTTCAAAATGAAAAACCGAGTCACACTTCAGAAAGACAACAAATGAACTAATTAAACCTAGTTAAACCAACATATCAAAATAGTATCGAGCTATACTACTCTACTCTATGGATAATGACTGAAATATATAAGAACAACAATATTATTTTGGAAAGCAAAACTAAACTAAAACAAGACTACTTTGATGAAATTGGAAACTGCTGATTAAAAACTCTAACCTGGGAATGAGGAATAACTGTAAGTGAATTTAGAAACATATCTATGAGATGATTCAATCGACAATTAATTATGAAAAAAAAAACTATGTTAACTCAAAACAAGACTACAAACTACTTAATAAATTCAGCAATTATTTAATATTCAAGACTATACTGAACTACCTAATTCCATTCTCCTTGGGGATTCTGAGGAAGTGTATCAAATGTAATGGGGATGGGAGAGAAGGTGTCAAAGTGACTTTCAAATGTAAAAAGGAAGCAAAATGGAAGCAAGTCTAGTTTAACCTCTACAAATAAATGTAAACTAAAGATTATCCAATTACAATTAACTTTAAACATTGCGATCTATTTCCTATCTATAAGCAAAATGAGATGAAACTAATGTAGCTTAGAAACAAGTAGAAAACTTAATAAAGATATTTACTAGGATTGAATTTGATTTGGAAGCAAGTAGAAAACTTGATAAAGATGTGTTATATAGAAGCAAGTAGAAAACTTGATAAAGATGTTTATTTCTGAACCAAACCCTATTCTATGAACATCTTCATTATCTATGTGAATGGGAAACTGATCCTAAGCTTAACAAAGAAACTATCAAAACTAAGATACTTGGAGAATGAAATTATTAACTCTAATGCAAAATAAATCTTAAGAACATATAGTAAACTACCCTAAGAATGAAACTGATAAATTATGTAACAGTAAAGTATTAATGAACCAGATATAAAAGAAACGTAATTTGTAAAACAACTGAAGCAAAGTAAGGGAAAATAGAATGAAAACTAAAGATGATGATGAAACTTAATTAAAAACTCTATGCAATTTAAAACAATATATTAATTAAATCCAAGACTACTAATTAAAAGCAAGAGATATTACAGTTAAAAGCCTAAGAAACTGGAGTCTAAATAAGCATAAAAACAATGCAAAAAGTACTAAGGTCCGAATGACGATTTGGATGGTTGTCCGAATGATAGTCCGGATGGAAGAAAACGATTTAAACTAAGGGAAGAGAAGATTGGATGATCTTAGCTACCAGTTGGCTGATGCATGTGATCCTACAGTGCAATGGAAAGCAATATATCAACTATTTAGAAGCTAAATCAACGAGAAGCAACCTACACTAATCATTATCTAAAGGAAATGAACTATTTCTATGGCCTAACCAAACAAAACTGAAATATAAATAAAGCTAACCTACAGCTACAGGAAAGAAACTAACAGAACTAATTCTAATTACGAATGAACTTAGAATATGAAACTAACTAACCACTGAGTATTTGTAAATAACAAAACTAAAAGTAAGTTAAGAAAACTAAACAAATTAATCAAACTAAGTAAATTAAATGTGCTAAGCGTGACCGGTCACTAATTACATTCTGGAAATATCATTAACATGAACAGTAAGAAAAATATACAGATCATAAAACAGAGGTGTCATTTACATAAGCAGCAAAACAACATATACATTACAAAATGAAGATATCATATACAAAATAAATACAGAAATTAAACAAGTAACACAACTTATTTGGAAAAGACAAAGACAAATTATATACACAGACAGAAGACCATTGGTTGTTGAAGGGCCCTTCTCAGCAATCAGAGGCTACACCTTGATCAATTATTCATCACGCATGCTACCAAGATTTCATAAAACTAGACGGAGGTATATTAATTTAAAACCGAGTTACAGCGTGTTTGTGTCTATTTGCAGCTGAAAAGACTAACTAGACTAAAGATGAAAAGGACTGACTTACTAACTCGTCTCAGTAACAAAGACGTATATATATATAGAGTTACAATTGGGAGAGAAAGTTGACCCTTTAGCGGTCAACTGCTCTAATAATAGTCATTCTTAATGCCACAAAACGGCTTGGCTTAGCAGCTTACGACAGCTCATAGCCAAGGAACGGCCCCATAACAGTTTATGACAGTGCACCGAGCATCTACCAAGTTCCAAGGTGTTGGTTTCCTTCACACGGGCATGAAGACGTTGATCTTCCTTTGACGTGGCATAGAAATGTGATGTCGAGTTGAGCGTGCAGGAGAGGGAATCTTCCAGAACACCAGCTCACACACCATAGGGGCCATGTTCTAAACAGAACCCATGTGACGGTTTGCTTCCCAACGGCCCGAGAATATCTCAACTAACGATCTCGCGGGTTGAATGTGGGTCTGAATAGTGAGCTAAAAATGGCTAATCATTTGCAACGTGAATACGCGTCTGAATGGAGGTTCATTCAAGGACACAACCTGTAGAATGAAATATATCTACCAAGCAAGCCAAGAAATATCAAATAAACATCAATAAATCACATAATAACTATTTTTACCCAAAATTCATGTGATATGTGAATATACTCATACCTGATCTGTTTGACGATCTGAACGGCAAGCAGAATGACTTATTACATCAAACATGGTGAAAGTAATTCCAATCAGAGTGTGTTTGATGTTCAAAAATAGTGACAAAAATGGACACCAACACACCTCTTTCACCATATGTTCCATTAACATGTCAGTTCCGAAAACATGTCAGCAGGGTTATCCCAAGACACTAGAGTGTGGCATTTTCGACCATACAAGACTTCAAATGGACTCATTTTTAATGATGCTTGATACCCATTATTATAAGAAAATTATGCTAAATGAAAATACTCTTCCCATTTACCTGGTTTATCCATTACATACATTTGAAGCATATATTCTAATACTTGATTAGTTCTTTTAGTATGCCCATTCATTTGAGGACGATAATCAGTACTTAAATTCAATTGTGTATCTAGACCTTTAAACAAGGATTTCCAAAATTTATGTGTAAATTTCGCATCTCTATCAGAAATCACAACTTTCGGAATACCATGCAAATGGAATATTTCTTTCATAAAAATATAGGCTATGTTAATAGCTTTAAAAGTGGATTTTATAGGTATGAATTGTGCAGCTTTACTTAACTTATAAACTATTACCATTATGGAGTCATGTTGTTTATTTGTTTTAGGTAATCCTGTTATAAAATCCATACTTATTATATCCCACTTCCATTCAGGAATTGGTAAGGCTTGGAGTAACCTAGCAGGATGTTGATGTTATATTTTTACTTGTTGAAATTCAATGTATCTAGCTAGGTAATTTGCGGCATCATTTTTCATGTTAGGCCAATAATAGCTCTTTCTTAGTTTTGTTATCCTCTTTTGGTATCCCGGGTGTCCAGAATATGGTTTCTTATGTAACTCATTCATGATTAATTGTTTAACGGCTTCTGAATTAGGTATGTATAACCGATTTTTATAGACTAATATGTCTTTCGAGCTTATGGAGTAAGTTGAGGGTTCGTTTCCATTAACATCATTTTCTAACTGTTCTTTAATTTTCTTGTACTCTTCATCATTTTTAGTTGCATCAATTATCAATTCTTCCAGATTTGTCTTATAACTACTAAAAGCAGTCGAACAAATTGGAATTGCATTCCTACTCAGGGAATTCGCCACCTTGTTCTATTTTCCTTTAATGTGTTTTATTTCAAAATCATACTCACTCAAGAAGGCTAGCCACCTTGATTGACGATCATTTAAACTTTGTTGATCAAATGAGTATTTTAAGCTTATATTATCTGACATTAAGGTGAATTTTATCCCTATCAAGTAATGTCTCCACATCCTTAATGCATGTATTATGGAAGCTAGTTCCAAGTCATGAGTTGCATAGTTACGTTCATGTTGTTTAAGTTTCCTCGACTCATAACTTATTACATAGTCTTCTTGCATTAGTACGCCACCCAACCCTTCTAAGAAGACATCCGTACATACAACGAAGTCCTTGTACAGAACTACTATTCTTAGAATAGGTGCGGTGGTCAATAATTGTTTAAGTTTTTCAAAGCTTTCCTGACATTTATTAGACCATCTGAATTTGGTTCCTTTATTTTGGAGGTAATTTATCAGGTAAGCGATCTTGGGGAAACCCTCAATGAATCTACGGTAGTAACCCGTGATCCCCATAAAAGATCGAATCCCGGTTACATCCCTAGGAAATGGCCAATCATTGATTGCCTTGATTTTATCTAGGTCTACAGAGATTCCTTCCCTAGATATTACATGACCTAGGTATTGAATTTTATCTTGGAAGAAGTCGCATTTACTAAACTTAGCATACATTTTATTTTCTCTAATGGTTTGTAAGACTAACTTTAGGTGTTATTTATGTTCTTCTTCATTTTTAGAATATATTAAGATGTCATAATAAATACTATTACAAACTTGTCTAGGTATTTATGGAGGACATTGTTCATCAAACACATGAACGTGGCCGGAGCATTGGTCAAGCCAAATGGTACAAGCAAGAACTCGTAGTGCCCGTACCTTGTTCTAAATGTTGTTTTACGAACATCCTCGTACTAATTCTTACTTGATGGTATCAAGACCTTAAGTCAATATTAGAGAATACTATCGCTCCCCGTACTTGATCAAACATGTTTTCGATGCGGGGGAGAGGGTATCTGTTCTTAATTGTCATTTTGTTTAATTGTCTATAATCAATGCAAAGCCTTAGTGTGGCATCTTTATTTTTAACAAACAAAACTGGTGCTCCCCATGGAGACACGCTTGGTCTTATATATTCTTTATTTGTCAATTCTTGTAATTGTAATTTTAATTCCACCAACTCGGGTGAGTTCATTCGATAAGGATCCTTTGAGGCGGGTAATAATATGGGTACCAACTCAATGGTGAAGTCAATATCCCTCTTCGGAGGTAGCCCGGGTATCTCTTTGGGAAGACATCTTTAAATTCGTTTAAGAGAGGAACATTCTCTAAACTAATTTTTGTCTTATTATCATTAGTATTGGTGATGTGTACAGCAGACAACCTACATCCTTTTCTAGCACACTTTTTCAATTACAAAGCAGCTATTTTTCTAGTAAGCACTTTCTTTGGAATCCCTCTAACCATTCTACCTTCACCATTTTCATCAATGCAATTAAAAGTTTTCTCGAAGCAATTTAGTACAACTCTATGTTTTTCTAGCCAATCCATGCCAATTAGTATATCATAAGATCCTAATGGCAAAATATTCAAATCTACTTTTGTAATCAAATTTGCATATGAACTTCACAATTAGAAATAAAGTTGGTTACTTTTATTTTCATATCGGTGGCTAATTGTACTAACCATGACTTTTCAAAATCATATTTTTCTATTTTACATAAATCTACTAGCTTAGGATAAATATAACTTAAAGTAGATCCGGAATCAATTAATATAGAAATAGGTCTTTCAAATATCTTACCATCTACCTCAATCATGGAAGGTTAATCTGATTGATGATTTTCCAACGCGGCGCTAATCTGTGGTATGTTTCGAGTAACCTCTCCAACTGTGGTTGCTTCCTGGACTATGTGAATATTCCGATTATCCTTTTTAGGAGGACAATCCCAATAGAAATGACTCTCCCCACACCCCCAACACGGCAGAGGTTCTCTTTTTACTTCCTCTTTCTTTTTATTACGGAAATTATCTATATACTCAGTAGTTCTCAGGGGTTTTTTATATCTAGTCCTTATTGTTTATTGTCTATCTTTAAAATCATTTCTCTGAAAACCTTTATGTTTATTGAGAGGTTTGAATTCTCTTCTCTTAAAATTATTTCCATCTATTTTCATGAAGTTATAAGGGTTTTCATTCCTACCCCTTGATTGATCATATGTTATTTTGGCATTCCTCATTGCTTTGTACAAAGTATTTGGTTCATCAAAATCCAATTTGTCTTTATAAAAGTTGTTTAAGCAACCTAGGAATCTCTGAATTTTAGGTTTTTCTTCATTTAGGTAACTGTAGCTAGGGTTTTACCCCTAGCTTGTGCAAATGAGCACCTACTAAGGAGAAAGGACTCCTTAGTAGCAGTTCAGTATATTAAACTAATTAAGCTAAAACAGAAATTAAATTACTTCTAAAACAAGCATGAAACATAAACACCAAATTTAAAGAATGACTTTTTGTATTGATGTTACCTTCAATGTAAAGGTTTGATGAAGCCCTTTGCAGTGTCCAAGAGGATGCTCCAAGCTTCAATATGCTCCTTCTCCTTCTCCAATGTTGGGAATGGGCCAAAGGTGGCTCTCAAGGTGAAAATAGTTCAAAGGTGAACTAGGGTTTCGAGAGAGATTTTGGCAGAGTAAGGGTGCTTGTGATTGTGGATATGGAATAAGGGATCTCCATCACCTATTTATAGTTTTTTGGTGGTGGAGTGCTGACCCATGGTTTTGGGAAACACATGGTTTTGGGCAGCTGTATAGGGTTTTTTCCTCCTTTTCCTCATTATTTTATATTTTTTATTCCCTTTTTAGGGGATTTTTGCTATTTTTGGAGGAAAAAGGGGGTTTTTTTAGCCTTTTTAAGGCTATTTTGAGGGTTTTGTGGCCTTTTGGAGGCATTTTAGGCCCTTTGGAGGCTTTTTAATGGGATTTTTTGGGATTTTAAGAGAAATATGGTAGGAAAATGGACAAATGAGCCATATAATGTGGTAGATGAGGTAGTGAACACTTTTTGGGTGTTAACAGATTGCCCCCTGATGTGCGAGGGCAGGAGCTCATCGTATGGCCGATGGACATCATAAGTCATGAATGGTTTTCCTGGGGTGTGGAGAGAAGAGAAGAAACAAACTGAAGCCCGGAACAACGATCCCGAACAACTGCAAGAACTAAAAGTACATAACCTCAATAATGAATGAGGAATCATCTGATCATATGGACGAGGCGGGCATTCCCATGCTCGTATCAGGATATAACATAACAATAACAATGGGGTCCAAAAAATGGCGACCTGAAATATACATGCCCTCACATACTGAATGAGGAATAATCTCAATATATGGATGAGGCGGGCATACCCATGCTCGTATCAAGATACATAAACAGAACTGTGAGGCCCGAAAAGGGGGACATGTAAGATACATGATCACTGTGTACATCATAAGAGTCCAGAGGGGACACAAATCTGGGACATACTGCTGAGCTGATCATGTGTGAACTGGATAAATGGTGCACTGGAAAAATCAACAGTGCTACTAAGTGTGGTACCAAAGGGGCTGATGAGCTGCTGGATCAGAGTGACAAGAGGTACACTCACAATGGTACACCGAACTGGAACTGATCTGGGACTGAAAATGGGTACTCAAGGAAGCATGTAACTGGATGGCTTCCGAATACAAACGCGAACGCAGCCCGGACATCCACGGGAACATACAACTGGGCGTTCCGAAATGACTCACCAATGTGCTAGAGTCGGGGGAAATCCGGGGTCTTCGACTAAAAACTGATGGGATATAATCCTACGCGATCCTCAACGATGCGATCAAGGTGCTGAAGTTGAGCATGTGAGGAACAACCACTCGGAGAGGCAATGATGACTCCTCTCAGAATGATCCGTAGGCACTTACCACAGATGGTGATAAGTCCAAGGCGTAGGGACCTCTGGGCCTATCCTCTGGAATAGAGGGGTTGTCGTCGACAGAGGGAGACCTGCAACTATCAAGGCAATGATGTTTCCTTGACAGGAGCGCGAGGTGAAAAATCGAAATGTGATAGCATTGATGGCAGGACTGACAAACTGTGGAGGGACAACTGGGCAAGTAGAGTGGGTGGACTCAAACTTCCTTTGTTCAGAGTATGGTAATGGGAATGATCTGGCAGCATATGAAACTGACTGAGGGAAAAGGATCATAGATGTACTGGCTCTGGGGAGGTGACTGGGCTGAGGGGGACTCAAGCTGGTATAAAATGGCAGGAGACTGCAGAATACTCTGAACAAAGGCGACCTGATTGGGGGTGCTGCCGAGATGATCGATCATAGTGCCAGGAGGCACAGGAGGGTACTTCTTCATGGGTTTAGGAACTAGAAGAAGTGTGTATAAAATGATACTGTCGTGTGGATTTTACGAGCCCAGGACAGTTCATGCTCGTGGTTGCTTTCAATTTTAAGGAGTCTGAAAGCGATAAGAAGACTCTGAAATGATGGAATGGTACTGCCGTGTGGATTTAACGAGCCCAGGACAGTGCATGCTCGTGGTTGCTTTCAATTTTAGAGAGTCTGAAAGCAAATAAGAAGACTCCAGGGGGTTGCTTTTTTGTAGATTTAGTCTCCAAGGCCCAAAGAAGCATAAAAGGATGCAATGAAGAACTCTTCTAGCCGGTGTGACTAGAGTATTCCTTTTTCGTAATTAGTCTACCAGGTCCGGAAAAGGGTTAAACTTATACCAGATAGACGCCCTTTCAGGTACTTTAACGAGCATGAAAGGAAGCAAGATTGCTTGGCGATCTTTTCATTCTTTTAGGAGTCAGAAAAGAGCTTAACGGAAACTCCCTAAGTGCCTTTTTCGTAAAGGACTTGTCCGGCCCGAAAAAGGGATAAAATTATACCGAACAAAAGGAATGGCCAGGCAAGGAGAAAGTGTTCAATGAAGGATCAGTGATGATGATCAAGAACGAGGGTAGTGGGGAACACTGGTGGGCCTCCTTGCGGGGTAGTTGAAATGGTGGAAAAATAATGAAATATTTGCAGTATGACAGGAGTGAATGGCTCATGTAAAAAAGTGGAACAATCCGACAGCGGCTGATGTGGCACGCAAACCGAGGCAGCAAGGTGTTGGGACACAATGTTGAAATTGTACCAAGTGAGAGCGAGAACTGATCTCAAGCATCATCACGAGCTCGGAAAAATGAATCCGGCGATATAAAGGATGTTAAAAACGTGTAACGGCCGATGTGGCACGCACACCGAGGTGACGAGGGCGTTTTGGAAAAAATATCCGAAAAAAATGGGGGTGAGAGCAAGAAATGATCTCAAGCATCATCACGAGCTCGGAAAAATGAATCCGATGATATAAAATATATCAAAAACGGGCTGCGGCCGATGTGGCATGAAAACCGAGGCGACTAGTGGCGTCTGGACACAATGTTGATATTGGTCCAAGTGAGAGCGAGAAATGATCTCAAGCATCGTCACGGGCATGGAAATATGAATCCGGCGGTGCAAATGGTGCGAAAAATGAAGGTCATAAAAACTCTGGAATGGTAAAAGGTGAGCCCACCAAGCCAAGGATGCAGTGGTGGGGAGAAATGATGACCCGTGGGGGAAGAATACTAGGTGTATCAAAGCAAATCAAATCTACAAGTGATATGTGACCTCAAAAATGGTTGAGATCACAAGTGTGAAAAAGTGAGCAAGGTTAATGACCTGCCCCCATGCTATGTGCATGGGGTTTGTGATTATGGATCACATATGTGTTGGTTTGAATGATGGGTTCATTGACGTGCTGAGATAGATGTGATGGGGAAGGTTCAAAATGATTGATCATGCCCCCTATCCCAGGGTCAAGGGAATCTATTATGCCCCTTGACTCAGAGGTGTCAATGTGGTGTTGTTTCTGACGAACGGGGGGTACATCAGGCCATGTGTCAATGTGGTGCTTTATAATGGCGGGGTCAAGACCAGGCATCTCGGTATAGGACCAGGTAAAGACATCACGGAACGCTCTGAACAGGCTAGTGTATTCCTCAATCTCTTGTTTACTGCAGAATGCTCCTAAAGTAATGAGTTCAGGGGCACGTCCTGGGGCAGCGATATCAACTTGGATGACAGGTGAGATGTCGGCCATGTTACCTTCCTCGAAGGCATCAGGAGCAGGAATAGGGTCCTTGAACCAGTCGACCTTGGTGGGGAGGAAGTCTTTGGATTCAACCGCGTATTGGGGAGCGGAGGTAGAGGAAGACGCTTCTGGGATGAAGTAGGAACGATGGTGCATATCATCCCAGGGATAATCCGGGGCAGTAAGGGCCTCAAGAATCTCCTCGTCGGTACGGAAAGTTTGCGTCGTCAAATCGGTTGACGAGGGGGTAGTGGTTGAAGAGATCATATAGATGGTATTAACCTCTCCGGAAGGTGAAGAGTCTGGGGGGTAGATCTCCTCAATAGTAGGTGGTGCCGTCTCAAGATCCAGATTGTTCATCTCATAGAGAGCCGCTCTGTAATCCGGGAGATCGGGACAATGATGTGAATAATGCCCGTAAATACCGCATATGGCGCAGGAGTGGTTGGTACGTAGGGACTTATCCTTAGGCTTGGGAGTGGGGTTTAGTTCGACAGTTGGGATGTTGGGGTCATCATCGAGCGTCTGCATATGCTTCTGCAATGCTGGTAACTGTGGGCATTGGTGGGTCGCATGGCCCAATTCGTCGCACAGCGAGCATTTGGGAGGAGCACGAAATACTGGAGGGTTTTTGACTGTCTTGGGAGGTGGGACAGCAGTGTAAGGTTGTGGACCTCTGCCCCCAGTGGGTTTGGGAGTAGGAGGAGGTGTCGTGGAGGACGAAGGGGTAGAGACACCGGGAGGTGGCTGAGTGGTAGTAGCCATGGGTTGCACCGGTTGGAGGACGACATCTGGTTTCGGCGGGAGAACGGGAGGCGAGAGATACCATACAGGTAATCCCAAGGTTAACCCAGGGAGGCTAAGGGTAGCCATGACCGGGGCGCTTACTACTCCTGATGGAGGGACTAGGAAGGGGATCGTATGGATCGGTGTAACACCAATGTGGCTAGGTACCAATGGTGGTTTTGGCAACAAGGGTGGTTGAGTATTAGGTGGTAGGTTGTCGTGAGACAAGGTACATAAGTCAGACATTTCGGGCGTAGATGACGGCGGAGGAATGGATTGAAAGGTGGAGGTCATCGGCGCGTCTGAGTAGACTCCAGGCCCCGTAGAGGAAACAAACGAGGTGGTGGCAGGAGAAACGGGTTGTTCAACCATGGGGAGAACATTCTCAGGTGCCACAGGAGCACTGGGATCATAGTAAGTGAGTTGGTCAATCTTAACCACGCGTCCCTCATGGGGGAACATCATGGTGCGAAAGACGGAAGAGGCAACCGCCCTCATGGCATACATGTAGCTGTGGCCAAGTAAAAGGTTATAATCAATTGGGCATTGATTACCTCAATGTCAATGAGTACAGTCTTGCCACCTAACTGGACGGGGACATTGGCTAGGAGGCCTTGGGGCTGAGCCGAACGACCGTCGTAGGCGCGTAATGCAGTGGTGGACTGCTGGAGAGGAGGGGACCCCAGCTTCTGCCATACAAATGTGGACATGACGCATGTGGAGGCACCCTCATCGATGATGAACCGATGGATGACAAGATTCCTAACGGAGACAGTAACTTGGAATGCTAAGCTGGAAGGTAGGCGTGGTTCAGACTGGTCTAAATCAAATGCCATCAAATGCGAATCATTTGGGTCAATCCCCCCAATGGCGGAGAGTAAAGTCTTGCGCTGGGAAGGGCAGTTCTTCAAGACTTCTAACGCAGACATGGCTGCGGGAGATTGGGCTAGGTCGTCTACAATGCTGTAGTTTGATGCAGCGCGCGCATTGGGGTTATTGTTGAGACGACGAAGTGGGAAACGAGGGGCTTTTGTAGCGCCATCTATGGGAGGCGGAGGTATACGTAACGCTTGATCGGTGGGATGGGCGTTAGTAGTTTTATCCGTGGGAGTGGCTTCAGAGGTGGAGCCATATTGGTTCTGACGGGTCTGGAGGTTGACGTCAGCAGATGACATCATCAGCAAGTGGTGGGTACCTGAGTCAAACATGGGTTGATCAGGAGCGGCGTATGTGATATGTTGTTGTTGGGGTTGCGCGTTAGCTTGAGGGGCAAACGGCTAATTTTTCACCACGCCTTGGGTTGGTAAGGGGTTTTGCAGCACCAAAGGGGGTTGTTGAGGTTGGGCGGGGTTGGGCGGTGCTTGGGGAGCCGCATGCCCTTGGCGATGGGCCTCATCAACCCAGAGCTGCCGAGCTCGCTCCAAGTGTGGGAAAGCATGGGTATAGTGTCCATAGACCCCGCAAATAGAACAAGGGTGGTTCGTTCGAAAATTTGGGTTTTTAGCCTGCTTGGGCGGGCGATCAGGGTTTTGATTAGTGGGGGCCGCATTGTTGTTGTCAGGGGGATTAGCCGGTTGACCAGCTTGGTCTGCAGGTTGGTTGTTCCCCCGATTACGGCCCTTGCCGCGGTTTTGTTGGCCCTGGTTTCGTTGGTTATTCTGGTTTTGCTGCGGGTTCTGTTGGGCGTAAACTTGCCCTTGGGCAGCAGGTGGATTTTGAGGTTGCGCAGGTGCTGGAGCAGGCTGCGGAGGATGATATGTAGGTTGAGGATGAGCAGGTGCAGCAACTTGAGGGAGTTGCTGATATGGATGCGGAGCAGGTTGTGGGTTTTCCGCAGGGGCTGCCTGGGGCAGATAATAAGCGGGTGGGGCTTGTGGAGGCGCAGGGGCTGGGGCAGCCTGCGGATGGTAGTAAGACTGAGGTGCGACTGAGGGAGCATAAGCAGGAGTCGCATAACCGAAGCATTGAGGTGGACATGAGGGTCCATGGGAATGGTGGTGTGTCATGGGAGCATATGAGTTGGTTGCTCCAGACTGTGAGGTAGCCCGCGATAGATCGGGGCCAGGGGTAGGTCGTGCTATAGAAAATGGTTGAGGATGCGAAGAAACACGACCGATGATGCCGTCCGCAGCGTGGGATGCCCCCGGTGCATCGTGCTGGGAGGACTCACCGCGAGGGGCGTCAGGTATAATGGTATAAAGGTAACCCGACTGGGCGTAAATGAGGTCGAACTGCTGTGCCTTAAGGATGGCCTCTTCTTCAGACTGGGGTCTTTCTGAATCTACATCCTTAGCGATAACAGGAAGCAGGGACTTGAGGAACCAATCTAGGAAGATACGGTCGTCTAGTTTGATCTTGCATAAGCTACGGCGTCGACGCCACTCATGGATGTGGTCCGTGATATGGGTAGTCGTGTTTTGTCTACAAGATAGAAGGATCTCAACGCCCGCGTCATAGCGGACAGGCAACTGGAAGAACTGCAGGAATGTCGAGGCAAGGGAAGCAAAGGTGGCATGGGTCCCATGAGGTTGCTCGATATACCACTTGGCTGCAGAGCCAGTGAAGGTGCGCTGTAAGAGACGAAGGCGAACAGAGTCATCCACTATGGAGTTAGAGGAACACCATAGGTGGAAAGACATGATATGGTTTTGTGGGTCCTCACCGGCCTTGCCCTCAAACTTAGGGATGTCAGAGGGTAATTTGGTAGGCATATGAGGCCACGTAGGGTCGTGTCGAATAGGATCGTTGGTCAATCTGGCCAGGTCAGGTAGGTTGAGGCTAGCCATGAATGGCAAACTGGAAGAAGGCTGCGACACAGTAGTGCTTTGGACCAAGTTGGGGCTAGTGCCCCCAAGTGGAGGGACAAGATTTAGGGTGGTGCCCCCAAGTGGGGGAACTGAGGTAGTGGAGGATGGTCCAGCACCACCATGGGTAGTGTGAGCCACTGACGTAGTGGGGATCGGTATTCCCGCTGTGGGAATAGGTACCGTGAGGGGAACGGTAGATGGGTGCCCCATGGAGGGCATACCCAAGACAGGTGTAGTAACTGGTGTAGTGGTGGACGTGCCACCAATAGTCCCTATGACAAACGGAGTGGAAGTCGTGCCAGCCATGGGGCTAGTAGGGGCAGTGTAAATAGGGTTCTCAGACTCTTCGTCAGAATCAGAGGTAAAGTAAGGGGCGTCACTATCTGGTGACGGAGTCCTACGTCGCTGACGAGTGGAGTCAAGTGACAGGGCTCTAGATCTGTGATGAGTGGTATCAACGGATAATGATCGGAATCTATGACGGGTGGTGTCAAGAGAACCGTGCTGTGGGGGCTCGCCCCTGAGGCGCCGAGAATGTCTCGAGGACTCAATGGTGACGGATGGTGTCAGATCTCTGTGGGTTGAGGTGAGTATAAAAACAGCTCAAAAAGGCCTAATGCTACCGAGTGTGCAGAAGGAGAGCTAAAAAAAACAAGGCACTCAGGCCAACAACCAACTCAAAACACCCACTGCAACAGCTGTGCTACAATAGGTGGAGTATCAACAAAGACGGTCAGAATACCAACAAGCAGCAGGTTTCCTAAAAAAGAAAAAATGGTGGACTCACTAGACCAAAGGGAGGTAAAGGAGCATGCAAACACCTAGCTAAAAGTATTCTGACTCAACTAAACATATCCTCTGCAAGGTGATGAAATCCAAGTCAGACAATATGAGTAGGAAAGCCAAGTGGCTATGATATCCCCCTACCGGGAGGGACACCGGGTAGTCAATCCTAGAAGAATGGCAACTAAGATACCTCGTTCATGACACGTCCAGAAAGGTGAATCTGCCGTTTAGTTCGTTGACCGCAATACCCCTATACAGGGATATCCCGCGAACCGCGAAAGGTAGCCCTTCGGTTACTGAATGGAGTGCGGTATTCCACTCAGGCCTCCGGAACCAGTCTCCCGACTTCAACCCTCCTAAGGGAGAGGCCCTCTGATAAACTGGTCGTGACCGTGCCAAAAAGTACTAGGGGATTTTGGTTCCCTATTTGGACAACAACTATGTCTCAAGTGAAAGTAACCAAGGGGTGTTATTGGAAGCCTATCCCCCTGATCCTACCTAACTACAATGATTCTTTTGTGTTCCCCAAGTGGGGTTAGAATGTTGGTTTAGTTAGGTACTTTTTAAGGCTCACTTGATTTATGTGACAGAGTGTGTGCTCATGAGGTGTTGAACCCAAAAATAGAAGTTCCACAAGGGGGGCAACTTCCAATCTATAATACTGAAATTGAAAGTTTAACTTGCAAAATTTTCTGAATTAAAAATACTGAAATTTGTAAAATGAAATCTGTAAAAGGAACAGAAATTCTGTTGCAGAAAGGCTGTAAGGTAGTGAGGCTGCAGGTGGGACAGAGGGTTGTTCAGATGCAGAAAATATTGCAGCAAAAGGGGCTGGGCTCAAAACAGGAAAAGAGCAGAAATCAGACCGCGGGTCTGTGGCGATTTGGAACAGGCCGACCGCGGGTTTAAGGGAAACAGCGGCGGTCAGGTCGCGGCTATCGGGCCAACAGAGGCAGTCGGGACGCAGGAAATAGGGAAAAAGACACAGTCGGGTCGCGGCAAAAAAGGTTAACAGGCGCAGTCGGGACGCACGAAAGAGGCAGAAAGCCGCAGTCGGGACGCGGGAAAAAGGCCGACAGGCGCAGTCAGATCGCGGCAAACAGGCTGATTAGCCACGGTCGGATCGCAGGTAACAGACTTGAATCCGCCGGCAGAGCTTCGGAAGCAGTCTGAGAGCCGCGGTCGGATCGCAGGTAAGGGCCTGAAAGGCGCGGTCGGGACGCGACTGCAGAGGGAAAAGACGCGGTACGCGGCGGCCGAAAGGAAAAAATTAAAAACGAAAACCAGAAATTCAAAATCTAGCGGAGTCGCCAAAACTGTAGCTAAGGTTTTACCCCTAGCTTGTGCAAATGAGCACCTACTAAGGAGAATGGACTCCTTAGTAGCAGTTGTTAACACCTAAAAAGTGCTCACTAGCTCATTCCCTTACTCACATGACCCATTTGTCCACTTTTCCACCATCTGAGCCTCTGAAACCAACAAAAGGTCACCAAAAGACCTGAGTACACCCCTTTTTCCATTAAAAAAGATTATTTTCCCAAGAAAATCATAAAAAACCCTCAAAAAGGGTCCAAGTTCCCAAAAATATTAAAAAGGGAATTAAAATATTATTTTTATTCAAAAAAGGAAAAAGGAGGGAAAATTACCTAAACCATGTTGGTCAATACCATTGGTTTCCACAAAACCACAAATGGTATTCCTCACCACCAAAACCTATAAAAAGGTGGTAGGGGCTCCTCATTTCAGATCCTTCCATTATCTCATCCTTATGCTGCTGAAATCTCCCATGAGCACTTTTAGCCATTGAAGCAACCTTGGAGAAAGAGACCTATTGGAGTTTGGAGCTACTCATCTTGGGAGTTGCTCAACATCAACCTTCACCATTGAAGGTAATATCGCAAGCACTTGCTTTCCCCCCACTTTTCAATACAAAAAATTATTTCTTATGTTTCTTGTTCTTGATTTTGAAATATTTACATTATTTGCTTAGATTCTTGTTTAGATCCATGAAAAGTATTGTTTATTTAGTTTATTGTTTTTATTTCTATTGAAACTGCTACTACTAGTTAGTAGGTGCCCATAGCACTAAGCTTGGTTGCAAAACCGAGCCAACAGTTTTTGGCGACTCCACTTTGGTTTGAACTTTAGATCTCTAGCTTTGCCATTAAATCTTAGTTTTTATGAGTTTTTAACCTTTAGATCCATAGATCTGCCATCTTAGACAGCAGATCCATTGCTGATCTGAGATTTGGCCCCAAAAACAGCCCTAAATTTTCAATTTTCGGGTTCGTTTCTCGATTTCCGTGCACGGCTTCCGCCTCGCGGCTTTTTGCCAGACAGTCGCGCGGTCCATCGCGGCTTTTCTGCATTTTTCCGCGCGTTCCATCGCGGCCTTTTTCCAGACAGTCGCGCGGTCCATCGCGACTTTTCTGCATTTTTCCGCGCTGCTCATCGCGGCTGTGCGGCCAAAACCTGCGCGGCTCATCGCGACTGTGCGGCCAAAACCCGCGCGGTCCATCGCGACTGTGCGGCCAAAACCCGCGCGGTCCATCGCGACTGTGCGGCCAAAACCCGCGCGGCCCATCGCGGCTGTTCGTCCAAAACCCGCGCGGCTGAATTTTTTCATTCGGCCATCCCGATTTTGAAAAATATTTTTTACTGTACTTTCTGCCCATAGCACATTTTTTACAGTACTAAATTCTGCATAGTTTACAGATTTGAAAAAAAAAATTTTACTACTTAAAAGTGCATACCTAGAATCTTTTTAAAAATTTTCAAGAAAGTGAAAGAAAGACTCATTTTGCATTCTTTATCTAGATTCAAATTTTTTCTTGTTTTACTTCTTTAGAATCTTGCCCATAGCAATTTTTATTGAAACAAAGAAATCCATTTATTTGTTTTAAAAAAGGAGTTTATTATTTGCTTTCATAAATCCAAGAAATCCTTTATTTTTTTGAGTTATTTTTTGAAAAGCACATTAATTCCTTTTAGTGAAAAAGTCTTAAATATTTGCTTTGTATTTTCGAAAAGTCCTTTATTTTTTGAAAATTTCCCTTAAAGCATTTAATTTTTTCAAGTTCAGTTTACAACACCTCACGTGCACTCACACGATCACTTAATTGAACTAAGACTTAAAACTTACCCTTATTTGAACACACTCTTAACCCCTACTTGGGGAACACGAAAAGAATTCTTGTAGCTAGGTAGTATTGGGGGGATAGGTGTTCCAATAACACCCCTCAGTTCATACATCTGAGACATAGAAGTTGTCCAATTAGGGAGCTAAAATCTCTTAGTACTTTTTGGCGCGGTCACAACCGGTTTGTGGGAAGGCCTCTCCCCTAGGAGGGTTGAAGTCGCGAGGATGGTTCCGGAAGCCTGAGTGGGATACCGAAACCCATTCAGTAACCGAAGGGCTACCATTCGCAGTTCTCGGGATATCCCTGTATTGGGATATTGCGATCAAAGGACCAAACGGCAGATTTACCTTTTCTCGACGCGTCATGAACGGAGTATCCTAGTAGCCTGTCTTTTTAGGATTGATTACCCGGTGTCCCTCCCGGTAGGGGGATATCTAGCCGTTGTCTCTACATTCATATTGTCTGACTTGGATTTCATCACCTTGCAGGGGATATCGTCTGTTTGAGTCACAATACTTTTAGATTAGGTGTTTGCATGATCTTTACCACTTTTTGAGTCTAGTTACACCTATTTTTTCTAGGAGCCGCTTGCATGTTGGTATTCTGACCGGTTGTTGCATTCCTCCACTTATTGTAGCACAGCTGCTAGAATAAGTGCATTTTTTGAGGATTGATTTTTTGGCCTGTGAGCCTTCTTTTTTCACTCCCCTTTTTGCACCCTTGGTTGCATTAGGGTTTTGAGTATTTTACATATATATCACCACCTGATACTTAAAACAAATTTTTACATAAAAAAACATATTCTCACCATTGAGAATTCTAGACGTTCTCGTCGTCTACAGGGCGAACTCCCAGAGTTTAGTCCACTTGGCTCTCCACGTCACGGACGCAGAGCATTATCCCTTGATTCGACACATCGTCGATCATCTAGACGGTCATCCGATTCTGACATACCCCACTTCACCTTTGATTTGGAGGTAGAATCCGAAAACCCCACAGAGTTACCACCAACCACAATTATGTCTGGAACACCAGATGATCCACAATTTACATTAACCATAGGTCAGACATCAGCAGACCTTTCTGCGGGAATACCATCCATGACAACATCCACCCCCTTGGGTATGCCCAATATGGGTACCACTCCACATTCAGGAATGCCTAACACAGGACCACCACCTGTCATGGGCATGCCCAACATGGGGGTCATACCCCCTTCGGTTTCCACAAACCCTATCCCAGGAATCCCTAGTACGATTCCTAACCCAAGTGTAACTCCTGTTGCACTTGGGAATGCTATCCCAGGAATCCCTAGTGCGATTCCTAACCCAAGTGTAACCCATATTGCACTCGGTAGTGCTATACCAGGAATCCCTAGTGCGATTCCTAACCCAAGTGTAACCCAAGTTGCACTTGGGAGTGCTAACCCATATCAGGCCACACCTTTTGGAGGGCACATACCCTCCATACCTAGCATACCTATAGGTGCTACTGGACCCCTACACCATACCACAATGGCTAGGCAGGTCCTGGTCCCGGTCACCACATCCGCTAGTCTACCATACATGGCAAGTCTCAACCTGCCAGATTTAGCTAGGCTCACAAATGACCCCATCAGGCATGACCCTGCTTGGCCCCATATGCCCACTAAGCTTCCCTCTGACATCCCTAAGTTTGAGGGAAAGGCCGGAGAAGACCCCCAAAACCACATCATGTCTTTCCACTTATGGTGTTCCTCCAACTCCATAGTGGACGACTCTGTCCGCCTCCGTTTATTACAGCGCACCTTCACTGGCTCTGCAGCCAAATGGTATATCGAGCAACCCCATGGGACGCATTCCACATTTACCTCCCTTGCCTCGACCTTCCTGCAGTTCTTTCAGCTACCGGTCCGCTATGATGCGGGCGTCGAAATCCTACTGTCTTGCAGACAGAACACGGCCACGCACATCACTGACCATATCCATGATTGGCGTCGGCGCCGAAGCCTATGCAAGATCAAATTAGACGACCGAATCTTTTTAGACTGGTTTGTTAAATCCCTCCTTCCTCTCATTGCGAAGGATGTAGCATCCGAAAGACCCCAGTCTGAAGAGGAGGCCATCCTTAAGGCCCAACAGTTTGACCTTATCTATGCCCAGTCAGGTTACCTATACACCATCATACCTGACGCCCCACGAGGTGACTCTGCACGCGGTGACACACCGGGGGCATCCCATGCCGCTGATGGCATTATTGGCCAAATTACACCGCAAGCAAAACCTTTCAGTATGGTGAGCACCATGCCCGCCCCAGACCTTTCTAGGGCTACATCCAGTTCCGGAGCGACAACTTCTTATGCTCCAACAAACCAGACCCATCATGTTCATGGACCCTCTTGTCCACAACATTGTTATGGCCAAGCGCCATCAGCATATGTACCTCCTACATACTATGCTCAACCTACGGTACAAAACCCCATGCAGTTTCCACAACAGCCCATGCATTACCCACAACCGGTTGCACCGTCTAACCTCACACCTCCACCAGCTCAGGGGTACCAACAACCCCAACAGGCAACTGGACCACCTCCAGCTCCACCTGCATACTATCCACCGCAACCTGCTCCCGCACCTGCGGCTCCTCAGAATCCCCCCAATGCTCAAGGGCATGTGTACGCACAACAACAGCAGCCCCAATATCAAAATAACCAACGCAACCAGGGTGGACAACCCAACCGCGGAAAAGGACGCAACCGTGGAAACAATCAAAACCGTAACCAAGCTCCACAGCCTACCCAACCCCCGCAAAACAATAACGCGGCGCCCGCTCATCAAAATCCTGATCGGCCACCTAAGCAGCCTAGAAATAATAACCTCAGAACAAACCACCCTTGTTCTATTTGCGGGGTCTATAGTCATTACACGCATTCTTTCCCACATTTGGAGCGAGCTCGGCAACTCTGGACCAACGATGCCCATCGTAAAGGGCAAGCGGTTCCTCAGCCACCACCCAACCCTCCACCACCTCAACATCAACCTTTGGTGCTGCAAAACCCCTTTCCAAACCAGGGTGTAGTGAACACTCAGCCGTTATCCCCCCCTCAGGGAAACGTGCCACCACAGCAAATCACTTATGCAGCCCCTGATCAACCCATGTTCGATTCAGGTACTCACCATTTGTTGATGATGTCGACTGCCGATGCTAACCTCCAAACTCGTTGGAACCAATATGGCTCCACCTCTAAAGCCCCTCCCGCCGACAAGAACACTAACGTTAATCCCACAGATCAAACGTTACGTATACCTCCGGCTTCACTTGATGGCACTTCCAAAGCACCTCGCTTCCCACTTTGTCGCATCAACAGTAATCCCAATGCTCGCGCTGCGTCGAATTACAACATCCTAGACGACTTAGCCCAGTCTCCTGCAGCCATGTCTGCTTTAGAAGTTTTGCAAAACTGTCCTTCGCAGCGCAAAACTTTGCTCTCTGCCATTGGCGCCATTGACCCCAATGATTCACAGTTGATCGCATTCGATTCAGACCAGTCTGAACCCCGCCTGCCTTCCTCTTTAGCATTCCAAGTTTCCGTTTCTGTTCGGAATCTTGTCATCCATCGGTGCATTATCGATGAAGGGGCCTCCACATGCGTCATGTCCACATTTGTTTGGCAGAAGTTGGGATCCCCTACTCTCCAGCAGTCCACCACTGCATTACGAGCTTATGACGGCCGTTCGGCTCAACCCCTAGGTCTGTTAGCCAATGTCCCTGTCCAGCTGGCGGGTAAAACCGTGCTCATTGACATTGAGGTCATCAATGCCCCACTAGACTATAACCTTTTACTTGGTCGCAACTACATGTACGCCATGAAAGCGGTTGCCTCATCCGTTTTTCGTACCATGATGTTCCCCCATGAGGGACGCGTGGTCAAGGTCGACCAGCTCACCTATTACGATCCCAAGGCCCCTACCACACCTGAAAATGGTCTCACCATGGTTGAACAACCTGTTTGTGGTGCAACTACCTCATTCATTTCCTCAGTAGGACCCAGACTTTACTCCAAGGCGTCGATAACCTCTACATTCCAGGCCATTCCACCACCGTCACCGGAGACCCAGGTCGCTAACCTCTGCACTCTTTCACAAACACCCGGTAATCAACCCTCCTTGTTACCCAAACCACCATTGGTCCCTAGTCACATCGGTGTTACACCTATCCACACAATCCCCTTTCTATTTCCTCCTTCGGGTGTAGTAAGCGCCCCGTTTATGGCTACCCTTAGTCTCCCCGGGTTAACATTAGGATTACCCGTGTGGTATATTACGCCTCCCGTTCCTCCACCGACACCAAATGTCATCCTACAACCGGTGCAACCCATTGTTACTTCTACCCAACCACCTCCCGGTATCACGACTCCTTCGTCGTCGACGAATCCCCCTCCATTCGTCAGGCCCACTGGGGGCAGAGGCCCACAACCATACACTGCGGTTCCCCCACCCAAGGCAGTTAAACCTCCCCCCATATTTCGTGCTCCTCCAAAATGCTCGCTGTGTGATGAGTTAGGCCATCCAACCCATCAGTGCCCACAGTTACCTGCATTGCAGGAACACATGCAAATGTTGGACGACGACCCCAACATCCCGGTGGTCAAACTAGATCCAAACCCTATGCCTCGTGATAAATCACTGCGTACCAACCACCCATGTGCGATATGCGGTATTTATGGCCACTACTCGCATAACTGTCCTGACATCCCAGACTACAGAGCAGCTCTCTACGAGATGAACAATTTGGACCTAGAGACGGCACCCTCTACTATCGAGGAGATATACCCTCCCGCATCATCCTCATCCGGAGAGATTAACACCATCTATATGATCTCTTCGACTACCACTACCTCATCACTCAATTTGACCACTCAAAGGTCCCGCAATGATGAAGAGGTTCTCGAGACTCCTACTACCTTTGATTATCCCGGGGAAGGCATGCACCATCGTCCATACTTCCTCCTGGAAGAGACTTCATCCACCACCGCTACCCAATCCGCGGTTGAGTCCAAGGATTTCCTTCCTACTAAAATCGACTGGTTAACGGATCCCATGGCCGATATTTCTCCCGTCATCCACATTGACATCTCTGACCCACTTGGTGCCCTTCATACCATCACATTAGGAACCTCCCACAGTGAGCATGAGATCGGAGAATACCAACAACTGTTCCAAGAAATCACTGATGTCTTTACTTGGTCAGATACCGAAATGCCTGGCCTTGACCCCGCCATTTATATGATCTCCACTGGATACCCCTCTGTCCGGTCGGCCCCTTCCATTGATCCCTTTGACACACAGGTTGAACCCTTTCAAATCAACCAGGAAACCACATGTCCACAACATGGGGGCATGCCCAAAACCTTGCCTACTCATCATCACCGTGATCCTCGTCGGAGATACTGGGGGCATCCACCCCACAAAGGGAATCCCCCATCATCATCATATCATCACTTCAGTATGCCACCACGACCCACAGCCTCATGGTATAACACCCCGCCAGCAGTTGCTCAATGCCCTATTGATCTCTCTATGAGACAACATCTGCACCACATTGACACCTCTGAGTTAGGGGGCATAATAGATTACCTCGACCCCGGGATAGGGGGCATGATCAATCATTTTGAACCTTCCCCATCATCTCTATCTCAACACCTCAATGAGCCCATCGTTCAAACCAACACATATGTGATCCACAATCACAAACCCCATGCACATAGCATGGGGGCAGGTCATTAACCCTGCTCACTTTTTCATATTCGTGATCTCAACCATTTTTGAGGTCACGTGTCACTTGTATATTTCAGTTGATTTGATACACCTAGTATTTTTCCCCCACGGGTAATCATTTCTCCCCACCATTACATCCTTGGCTTGGTGGGCCCACCTTTATTTACAGCCATTTTTTAACCTAGTTCTTTCCTTTAATCATTCCGGAGTCCTTATGACCTCCGTTTTTTTCGCACCATTTGCACTGCCGGATTCATATTTCCATGCCCGTGATGATGCTTGAGATCATTTCTCGCTCTCACCTCCTGATTTTCAGGGCATTTTTCATGCCCCCCTCGTCACCTCGGTTTGCGTGCCACATCGGCCGTTCTCCGTTTTCGACAATCCTTATGTCACCGGATCCAGTTTTCCGCACAGATGACGATGCTTGAGACCTTTTCTCGCCCTCGTCAATCCATTTTTGTTCGGTATAATTTTACCCCTTTTTCGGGCCGAGCAATCCCTTTTACGAAAAAGGCACTTAGGGAGTTTCTGTTAAGCTCTTTTCTGACTCCTAAAACAATGAAAAGATCGCCGAGCAATCTTGCTTCCTTTCATGCTCGCTAAACGTATCTGAAAGGGCGTCTACCTGGTATAAGTTTACCCCTTTTCCGGACCTTGTAGACTAATTACGAAAAAGGTATACTCTAGTCACATCGGCTAGAAGAGTTCTCCATCCGCATCATTTTATGCTTTTTCGGGCCTTGGAGACTAAACTTACAAAAAAGAAACACCAATAGAGTCCACTTACCATTTTCAGACTCTCTAAACATGAAAGCAACCATGAGCATGAACCGTCCTGGGCTCACCAAATCCACAGGACCGTACCATTTCAGAGCACACTTTTATCCCTTCTTGGAG
Organism: Larix kaempferi; assembly: GCA_027924585.1. Taxonomy (NCBI): domain Eukaryota; kingdom Viridiplantae; phylum Streptophyta; class Pinopsida; order Pinales; family Pinaceae; genus Larix; species Larix kaempferi. The sequence goes on along the minus strand of BSBM01000196.1, from coordinate 2,558,123 downwards.
CTCATTAAAACTACGAAGAAGGAATCACTGGTGCCTCTTGGTGCCACAACAGATCACATCTACTCATTAGGCAGTTTCCCCATTTTGGTCGCCTTTGTTCAGAGTATTCTGCAGTACGTCAACCCGAGAACCCCTCGACAGTACCCATCAGCTTGATTCCCCCCCAGAGTCAATACATACCTTTCAGACCTCAAAAGCAATGATACCCACACCTATAAGTCAGTCCCCTACGCTGCCTGGTCAACCATGTCATCATGCTCTGAACAAAGGAAGTTTGAGTCTACCCATTTTTGACCCAGTTATTTCCCATTCCCACAAGTATGTCAGTCCTACCATCAGTACTACAACACTTCAGTTTTACACCTCGTGCTCCTATCAAGGAAACATCATTGCCTTGTTAAGTGCTGGTCTCCCTCTGTCGACGACAACCACATTTATTCCAGAGGATAGACCTAGAGGTCCCTGTGTCTTGGACTCATCACCATTTATGATGAGTGCCTATGAATCATTTCGAGAGGAATCTTCAGTACCTCTCCAAATGGTTGTTTCTCACATGCTCGACTTCAACACCTTAATCGCATCGTTGAGACTCGCACAGGGAATTGGTTCGCTCAGTTATCAGTCCAAGACCCCGGATACCTTCTGACTCCTCCACATTCGAGAGTCTTCCTATGGATACAACCAGTTACATTTTTTCTATAGATATCCGGGTTGCGTATGGCGACAGTATTCAGATGTACCCAAGCTTTGTACTCCCTCGAGTATAACAGATACAAATGCTTCCCAAAGATGGCTCACAGTCATTGAGTCCATACAGATGTGGGACACCTTCAGTTTCAGCAGTTCAACAGTTATTCCAGTGTATCAGTTATGAGATCAACCATGATCATGAGTATATCCCACAATAATGTCCCCTCTGGACCATTACGATGTACCAGTATATTTCTTCATGTATTAGATCCCCCTTCTTGGGACTAATTGTTTTGTATATGTCTTGATACGAGCATGGGAATGCCCGCCTCGTCCTTTATCAGAGATTATACCTCATTCTTATTGAGGCCATGTAATATTTTTTGTTTTTGCAGCTTCCAAGGGCCGTGGCTCCAGTCTCCAACCGGTCTCTTCTCTCCCCTAAACCCCAGAAAAAAGGACAAAAGAACTATGATGTCTATCGGCCATACGATGAGCTCCTGCCCTCACACATCAGGGGGCAATCTGTTAACACCTAAAAAGTGCTCACTAGCTCATTCCCTTACTCACATGACCCATTTGTCCACTTTTCCACCATCTGAGCCTCTGAAACCAACAAAAGGTCACCAAAAGACCTGAGTACACCCCTTTTTCCATTAAAAAAGATTATTTTCCCAAGAAAATCATAAAAAACCCTCAAAAAGGGTCCAAATTCCCAAAAATATTAAAAAGGGAATTAAAATATTATTTTTATTCAAAAAAGGAAAAAGGAGGGAAAATTACCTAAACCATGTTGGTCAATACCATTGGTTTCCACAAAACCACAAATGGTATTCCTCACCACCAAAACCTATAAAAAGGTGGTAGGGGCTACTCATTTCACATCCTTCCATTATCTCATCCTTATGCTGCTGAAATCTCCCATGAGCACTTTTAGCCATTGAAGCAACCTTGGAGAAAGAGACCTATTGGAGTTTGGAGCTACTCATCTTGGGAGTTGCTCAACATCAACCTTCACCATTGAAGGTAATATCGCAAGCACTTGCTTGCCCCCCACTTTTCAATACAAAAAATTATTTCTTATGTTTCTTGTTCTTGATTTTGAAATATTTACATTATTTGCTTAGATTCTTGTTTAGATCCATGAAAAGTATTGTTTATTTAGTTTATTGTTTTTATTTCTATTGAAACTGCTACTACTAGTTAGTAGGTGCCCATAGCACTAAGCTTGGTTGCAAAACCGAGCCAACAGCAGTTCAGTAAATTAAACTAATTAAGCTAAAACAGAAATTAAATTACTTCTAACACAAGCATGGAACATAAACATCAAATGAAAAGAATGACTTTTTCTATTAATGTTACCTTCAATGTAAAGGTTTGATGAAGCCCTTTGCAGTGTCCAAGAGGATGCTCCAAGCTTTAATATGCTCCTTCTCCTTCTCCAATGGTGTGGATGGGCCAAAGGTGGCTCTCCAGGTGAAAATAGTTCAATGGTGAACTAGGGTTTCGAGAGAGATTTTGGCAGAGTAAGGGTGCTTGTGATTGTGGATATGGAATAAGGGATCTCCATCACCTATTTATAGTTTTTTGGTGGTGGAGTGCTGACCCATGGTTTTGGGAAACACATGGTTTTGGGCAGCTGTATAGGGTTTTTTCCTCCTTTTCTTCATTATTTTATATTTTTTATTCCCTTTTTAGGGGATTTTTGCTATTTTTGGAGGAAAAAGGGGGTTTTTTAGCCTTTTTTAGGCTATTTTGAGGGTTTTGTGGCCTTTTGGAGGCATTTTAGGCCCTTTGGAGGCTTTTTAATGGGATTTTTTGGGATTTTAAGAGAAATATGGTAGGAAAATGGACAAATGAGCCATATAATGTGGTAGATGAGGTAGTGAACACTTTTTGGGTGTTAACAGTAAGGCACATAACTTAAAAGGGATAAAAATTTAGTGCATAAGTCATGCATAGACATGGATCCCAGTCTTAGTTCGTAAAATTCCTTAGCATCCCTTCATAGTAATATTCTGAGAGTTATTATTTTTTAAATTCCTTTTTAAACTAGTTCAAACTTACTTTTATATCATTAATTTGTTTTGCTCTTTTTAAGTCTTGCCATGAAATCTCAGCCTTTCCGACTAGATTGAAGTTGGCTAATTTTCATTTCATTGAGTTGGAATAGTTGTACATGGTAAAGAACTTCTTCATCCCATAAATCCAAGCCTCAGCTTCTTCTTCATTTTTTACTTCACTATCAAAGGTAGGAGGCTTTATTTTTCTAAATCCTCCTATTAACTCATCTTTATATTTTCGTTTCTTCTTATGTCTTCTCTCGGAACTGTCACTAGAATATTCTAATTCACTAGATGGAGGGCTTTCATCAGAGGATGAGGTTTCTCTTTTACGTTTCTTCTTATCATTAGTTATCTGATTCAGTTTATATAGTAGGGATTCATTTAAATCTTCTTGGGTTTTCAGTACCCTCTCATGTTTAGTCTTAAAGTTCATTAATTCAGTTTGTAAGTCTTTTACTATCTGCAGAATCTCATTGTTCACATTGTTACTATTGTCATTTAGTTCAACCCATACATGTGGGGTGGGGTATCATCTTCCGGCCATCTCTTCCTGCAATTTAGTGATACAGACTTCCTTTTGGAAAGGACGGAAAGAAAACATACTAGTTGGGGAATTTCAACTCCTCCCAACCATAGGAGGAAACAACTCAATGGTTTGCTCCACTCCACCCCTGAGTTGGATCACCACCATGCACTAGAACACAAGCTTGCTTCCTCGCGGCACTCTCTTCCAGATTCCATATCAAGCAAATATGGACTTATAAAAAGAGAGATCAATCAACTCGATCCTTTGTGCACAACATGGTGTCCCATGCTATCCCAGTGCGCCTTATTTATATTTTTTGCCCAGGTATTTATGCCATCCCAATCAAATCTCCAATTTATCCTTAAATCCCTATGATTTAGGATCTTGTCTGGTTGTTGAGTTTCTGATTGAATTTGAGTGGTTCAGTTATCTCTAGCTTGCTTCCACTTGTTCTTATATGCCATGGTGGTGTCCCCTCATTTAGTTGAACTCTCCAAGTAGTCTTTTATTTTTTTATTTAAAAAATAACAATAATAAAAGTAGTTGTTGTGCAAAGTGGCACTCTGTGTTTGAGTTTTAATATCTCTTTAATAAAAATATTTATCAAGAATATTAAATCAACAAAATAATGTTTTTGGGGGTATCACAAACATCTTGGCATGTACCCAAGTAGACCAAACCAATTTTCATGAATCCATCCCTTGAATGAGGTTGGACTCATACGAAGGCTAGAAGAATGACCAACCAAAGCCATGTTCACCATCGAAGGAATCGCATTTATAGGGAAATCGACGCCCAAAGGAAAACTAATCTCAGAGGATTTATGCTTAATATTTTTCCATTTTTTAGAAGGCCTAGCCTCTTCTCCTACCTAAGCCTTGATATGTTCAATTACCTCGCCATCAGGAAAAAAAACTACCAGCATTGCAAGGGATATACACATCTGTTTACACAAAAGTCAAGGAATAATAATGGGTTTGAATCTCAAGAGAAACATAGATGGGATCGGAAGGAAGTGTTAGGATATTCCTATACTCCATCCTAGTCCCACCAGTATTTTGATCATTTACATTTTCAGTCATGCATGCACTTTTAGGGTTTGCATGCATCATTTAGGGTTTGCATGCATTTGCATGCATTCTAGTCATCAGTCCAACACCTGGCCCTTATTTATCCATCCCCCAAGAGCTTCTCTCGGATTTTGTTTAGCCCTCCTAGAGATTAGTGCGCCCTTCCTCCTTGATTTAAGGAAGCCACTCGTCCTTTCTCACCTACTAGTCCAGTTTACTTCAGTTAGCCACCAGTCTTTCCTTGATTTGAGGCCAAACTGACTCCTCACTGCTATTATCACTCTGATTGACCTCAGATGAGACATGACTATCTGTTCTAACTCCAGTTAGCTCCTCGTGTGCCCTCCACTGAGCCTCCTTCATTCAGTTAGTGTCTCCATGTGCTAGTTACATTCAATTACACCTACCAAACTCAATTAGACTCAGTTAGACTCAGTTTGACTGACAGTTGACAGTTACTTGTGCATTGATGACTCCACTGATGATGAGATGGACTACTAGTTGTGCTCCGATGACACTCTAGAGATCCTTTGATCACTTCATGAAGGCTAATTCGAATTTCCACCTTAGGCATTCGAATCCTCATGCATTGTACTACTTATTGTCCATATTGTGATTAATTAATTAGTGTGTGTGAAGAATTTTTGCTTCTATCCGAGTTCTACTGTATTATTATTTTGTTGCTCATTATACTGCATTGAAGACTCTTCTTCTATTTTCTTGCTTAATCAATTACTTTCTGGTGAGGTATACATCATCTCTTAGATTTGCTGTGAGGATTTTCTCATGGTATCAGAGCATGTTGAGAGTATTGTTTATCTCCATTCTTGAGAGTTTTTTGCAGGTTATTACGAATATTTCGAGTGCAGTAGTTGCAGCAGTTTCTGCATCTTTGTAGCAGTAGCAGTTGCAGATATTCTCTATTGTTTTTGCAGGTCTTCTACAGCTTCCATGTATTAAGAAGAAATCTATCCTCCTCCATTCAACTATGATCCTCTTTCTCCATTCAACTATGATGAATGGAAACCAAAGATGATAGCACATTTGAAAAGAAATGGTCTCTGTGGTTATTGTTTTGAGAGAGAGTTTGAATCCTCTGAAGAAAAGATTGACTGGATGAATAATGGTGATAGAGACATGGGAACCATGATGCTTGCTATGTCTCGATGCTTGGTACATCAATTCATTGATGATGTTGAATCTCCAAAAGAGCTATGGGCCTATCTGGATGAAAGATTTGGCAGACAGAATGAAGGGATTGGTCCAAACCCCTTCGAGAGCAATTCCAGTGATGCATTCGCTCCCCTTGATGGTCTCTCAGATCATGAACCAGTATCATCTCATATTGAAGTTGTGTTGTTGCTGCAACATCCCCCCCAAAAATTTTGTAAATATTGGGTCCCTCCTATTCTTTTTGGTTTAAGCACTTGTTTTGATCAAATATTTCTCACTTAATCTTCAACTTTTCCTAAGAGTGTTGACCCTTTCTAGTTCTTTCATTTTGCAAACTAAGGCATTTCCCTTTTGTTATCTTTAGAAACAACGTGCAGTTTTAAAATCTTAACTATGTGCATCAAATGGAGCTGGTTTAAAGATTAACTATGCACGCTTTCACAGCGCAGTTTGAAAGTTATGTTTCTACGCCAAAGGCGCAAGTGAAAAGGTTAACTTTGCGCTTTGAAAAACGCTTTGTTTTTGGGTCTTAATCTTCCACCTTTTTGCCAAAATCTTGACTTTTTAGCTAAGTCCTCCGATGATGCGCAAACTTTAGGTTTAAAACCTATGCTGTATCAACGTGATTCTTTCATAGAGTCTAAGTCTAGTTCTTTCGCTTGGCGCAAATGTTGAGTATATGAAGGCCACCCTTTAGCGCTTTAGTAACCATATCTCGACCGCCATTCCTGCAGGATTTGTCCTTAAGATCACCGACACAAAAAATATCTTAAGTCTTTTCTTTATGGCTCATTGGCGCAATTCCCATTAGCACACATTTTGTGACTAAAACTTGTGTCAAAGGCGCAAGGACTATCCATATAGCTCCCACTTCCATAGCTGCGTTGTTAGCACCCCAAAAAAAATTGTAATTAATTATCTTTTGGCGACATTAATTATCTTCTAGCAACATCAACGGTGAAAAATAGAACACTTTTCATGGCAGGAGGTTTTCAAGCTTGGTCGAGAAAAAGAACATTTGTCCTCAGTTGCAGACACCATGGTCACAAAAGAAAAATGGTCCTAAGTGTTGGTGAACTAAGTCTTTTTGAGGGGCCTAGAGGATTCTTAACCTAAGTCAAAAATGAAGAAAAGCTTTGATTTAGCCAAAGAGTAAACTTTATGAAGAAAAGCGTTGATTCCTAAAAGTTAGGCTTTATGAGGAAAAAGATTTTAATTTTTATAAAGAAAGGGCATTAATTGTTATTATTAGCCTAAGGTCAAAAGATATTATGGAAAAGGCTTTAATATAGCCTAAGTATGAAGCGTCAATGAAATTTTGGCCAAAGTTGGAGGTTCTATCTAATGCCAAAAGTATGAAGGCTTTTAATGGTTTATAAAGAGGGATGTAACCTAAGTTGGAAGCTATATGAAAAGGGATTTAATAGATTTTTTTTTGCTAGATGCAAAGAGTTATGAGGAAAAGGTTTCAATTTATAAAATTAGCCAAAGTTGGGAATTTAGGTTTCAGCTTTATTAATTTGAAACAAAAGGTGAAGCGCCCCGCACCGAGGGCTTGTCTAGTGACCAAGAGCCGAGCCAAGGGGCTCCACATAGCCTCCACACTCCAAGCGCCATGGACAAGAGCCTCCCTCTATTTTTCTACTTGGCATATATTAAAAGCATTACCATATATAAAGAGTGAAGGCAATTTGTATGTTTTGCATGTGGGATAAGTCCCCATAATTAAAAATAATCGCACCATCCATGTTAGGAACCTATGTAAACCCTTCTCTTTACTATGTTAGTATATTGTTATTGGACGCATATGCTTTGTAAGTCGTCCCGTAGTATTTGTTGATCCGTAGTTTATATTAGCCCATAGTATTGACCCATAGTATTGGACGCATATGCTTTGTAAGTAGTCTCGTAGTATTATATGTCCCATGGTTTTGACTCATGGTATTGGGCATAGACTTAGTATATAAGTGTGTGTTGAGGTCATTGAAGGCACTGTGAAGTTAATTGTATTGAGCTTGCTCAAAGGAGGTTGCCCCCTCGAAGTGGCCCATGATCAATATAAAAGTGATTATGTTCTATTATTTCTTCTATTTCGCATATTCTTAGTAATTAATTGTTGCAGGTGCATCTCAATCCACATGCACGAAGGGAAGGTCAGTGAGTGCTTGCGATGGGGGAAACTACTAGCAAACATGTCACATTATAGGTATGCCGCACGCACAAAGAGTGGTATCCTAAACAACCTAAGGCCCACACGATACCACATTTTGGAAACAATATAAAGGTGGTCCCATGTCGATGGTTTGTTTTATTTGACCAAAACCTGAAGCTCCAAGAAAAACCCTAACGCCAAGAAAACACCATTCGTCCAAGCTGCTTGAGTGAGGCCAGGATGTTTGCTACAACGTTGAAAGTTTGAGTAGGAAAAAGGAACTCAGTCATCTGTCTCTAATATTGTTTTTCACTAATCTTATGCCCATGATTTTTGTTTTCCCTCCATTTAAATTTTGACGTTTCGCATCCAAAGATTGAAGTTGTCGCCCTTTCTCTGAAAGCAAATGATAGAAGAAGCAAATGAAAGTGCTCTAGGTCTTGTCGTTTGAGGGTTCATGGTCTGGATGCTGGCATCAACGCATTAAGTATTGAGCATGTGTACGCAGAGCAGTTTTAGAAGGTTTACATTGGCGACCAGTTACCTATCACGCAGCACGTGTTTGCTTGTTTCATACTCCAGCTAAAGATACGACCGCTAATACAGTCAGTAGATGCCCACCATTCTTCTGTAACTGAGGTTTGAAACTCCTAAGGTTCGTGAAATCATGTGCTGCAGCCCGGTTATTGAAGAAAGAATCGAAGACTCCCCAAGAACAAAAACGCTGGGATTGGTGAGACGATTCCAACCAAGCCGATGGCCTTAGAAGCTGTGCAAGCTGAAGATGGAGGAGATATCGAAGAGATTTGTCGCCTTGGGTATTTTCCTATTAGTTATTTCCCATGCCGAAGAAAGCTTCTGAAAATGCTCTTTCGCTATCCAAGCATTGAGATGCATTCACATTGGTGTTTGATTCAATAAAATCCATCATCGTTGGAGGCGCCACCAGGTATCTGAAGTCAAACTTACATGAGGTGAGATCTTACTATCTGTGGGAGTGAAACAGACCCTCTGCTTGGTCACTCTGCCCATGCCGAATACCAAAAGAAAGGAGGCTAGCTATCATAGGGTTTGCTCCAATGCACGTAATGGCTCACCAAATTTTCACTGTTTATCCTTACACCGACGTCATTTCTCCAAGATACAGACACTGCCAGCGTTTTTTATCCATTACTCGCGTGTGTAAACGTAGTAGGGTTGCATCTGAAAGAGGAGATCGATCTCACATGGTGTAGTTCACATCGTCTACATGTATAAGAAGAGAAAAGGGGGCAAGTAGGCTATTTTCTTTCCACTGCAATAGAGAAACCCTAAAGGGAGACGTTCGATAGGAGCATATAAATATTGAAAAAGAATGCAATCTGTAGAATACATAGCATCAGGAACTGATACATTTTCAATGATAAGGCTGCGGCACATATAGCTCCTTTTTCTACTAAGCTAAGGAGGCGTTCAAGAGAATTACAGTGCCACAAAACGAGTTTTCTATTTCATTTAAAAAACATAGAGTTGGTCGTATTATTGCTTTTCCTCATGCTCTCTAATTCCCATTCCATAGAGCATAAAAGTATTGTTTATTATTGGTGTTCCTATCTTTAATACTGTGCGGGTTTAGCAAAGAAGACAATATCATGTGTGAATTTATTGCAGTCGTAGTCGCTCCCAAAGATATTCGGAATTCTTGGAAGGTTTCCAGCTCAGGTATTAAGCAGGCAAGGATTGCAATTTGTTAAGCAAAGATAAAAGACATGGGTGTATGCAGCAGCAAAGCACAGGAAAACAGCCAGAATAGTGACCGAGGAGAAATGATCATAAAAATGTCGCATAGGTGTTTTTTGGATAAAAATATGCAATTGTGATTCGTAGATTGTAAAATTAGTCACAGCAGATCTAATGAACAAGTAAATCAATCACAACAGATGAACATAGAAAATATGGTGTAAAACTGTGCAAAACATGCAGCAGTGCTCAATATCCCAGTAAGGGTGAATGATTACAATAGAATACAGTAACAATGACTGAGCAATTCAAATTTCCTAAGGAGGTCATTCGAATCACTGAATGGAGTAGCTTGACTCCAACTAGGAGTCCTCATCATCAATCGGTGGTGGTCATCAATGCACAAGAACCAGTCATCCAGATGTCAATCTGAGTCTAACTGAGTGTAACAAGTGTAACTAAAGTGTGTAGCACTGATTAAGGGAAGGAGGCTCAGTGGAGGGGGCATGGGAGGCTAACTGAAGTCAGAACAAGTCATCTAGTCAATCTGGAGGTCCAACGGAAGTGAAACAGTCAGTCGGGAGTGAAACTAGCCTCAAATCAGGGAGAATCGAAGCTAACTGAGTGTAACTGAAGTGGAACTGCAGTGGTAGGTGAAGAAGTGCGCCCTTCTCTCGATGTAGGTGAGAAGTGGGTGCCTTCCTCACTAGGAGGGCTAAAACTCTAAAGTAAGTGGCTCTCGGGTGCTAGAATAAGGTGGCTAAGGTGCTGGAGGCATTAACCTGGTGACTGGGATGCATGCAAAGTGCATGCAAACCCTAGAATTTGCATGCAAACCCTAATTGCATGCAAGATCCTGAAAAAGATGATGTGGATATCCGAAAACCCCCCCTCAAGCTATACTATGATGTGAAAAAAAATAATGTGGGGCCCTGGTAACTAAGACCAAAGGTCACCCCAATACAATAATCCAAAAAATGCTGAAAATAAACTAAGTGAGGAAAGAGGGAAAACCCAGTGGGAAGAAATCCCCCCCTCAAGCTAAAGCATAATAATGGATCAATCTGTCTCCACCATGATGGAACTCACCCCCAACAGTGAATGGAGGTAAGAGAACTTCTTCTCAGTGAAGCTCTTGGTGAAGATGTCTGCAATTTGCTCATCAGTAGGGCAATATTGCAGAATGATGGTGCGATCATGCACCAACTGTCAAATGTAATGCATATGAATCTCAATGTGTTTGGTCCTCTGCCACTGAACTGGATCTATGGAGATCTTGATAGAACTTTGATTGTCACAAAATAGGACAGTCGAAGTAGTGCCACCAAAACCAAACTCGGAAAGAATACCCTACAACCAAACTGCCTGAATGTAGGCATTGACTGCCCCTCGATACTCTGTCTCTGCTGAAGAAAGTGCAATGGCTGCTTGCTTTTTGATGGACCAGCAAATAGCACCATGACCAATCATGAAAACATAACCATAAGTGGACTTCCGATCAATGCTATCACCTGCCCAATCTGAATCAGTAAAACCAATGAAATCAAGCTCAGAATCTGCAGCATAATGTATGCCAAACTGTCTCGTACCTTGCACATACTGCAAGATACACTTGGCTGCTCACCAATGAAGCTCATGTGGCTGCTGCATATACCTTGACATGGAACTCATGGCATATGAAATATTAGGCCTTGAGTGTGTCAAATAAAGTAGTGAACCAATCAACTGTCGATCCATACTGCAATCTGCAAGCGGTGTAGAATCTCCCTCCTCAAGACTGATTCCTGAGAGGAATGGGAATGGGGCTGCCTTACATTCAGCCATATTAAACTTCAATAAAAGGTCGGAAGCATATTTTTGCTAATATATAGTGATCCCATCAAAATTTTGAGCTATCTCCAAGCCCAAAAAGTGACTCAGCAAGCCCAAATCGCTCATGTCAAAAGCTAGATTTAAGGTAGTTTTTAGCTTGTTTATTGAAGTAAGAGTGATACCAGTAATGAGAAGATCATCAACATAAATTACAATAACCAACAAATTAACTTTAACTCTCTGAAGATACACATTCGGATCATATTTCCATCTTTGGAAATTCTGAGAAAGAAAGAAGGAGTCCATCTTTACGTACCAAGCTCTTGGGGCTTATTTTAACCCATACAAAGATTTCTTCAATCTGCAAACTAATGATGGATCTGATGTGTAGCCCTCTGGATGCTGCATATATACCTCTTCAGCAAGGTCTCCATGTAGAAATTCACTCTTCACATCCATTTGGTGCACTTCCCAGTGCTTGGATGCGGAAATAGCCAAAACAAGGCGGATGGAATCCATCTTTGCAACCGGTGCAAAGGTATCAGTGTAGTCCACTCCTTGGACTTGGGAGAAACCTTTTGACACCAACCTTGCTTTGTATTTGCTGATAGAGCCATCAACGGCAACTTTCGTGTGGTAGACCCATTTACACTTTACTAATTTTCTTCCATGTGGAAGAGAAACTAGCTCCCATGTGTTGTTCTTTTGAAGAGAATTGTACTCTTCATCCATGGCACTTTGCCATCTCGGATCTCAGTGGGAAGAATAGTATGATGTGGGATCTGAACCAGACATAAAATAACAAATCTCAAGAATTAATGGATCAGAAATAGAAAGAGCCATACCTGCTCTTTGAAAGTCTTCTCTTGTTCGTCTCGGATCAGTAGGATTTCCAAGGTTCGAACCAGCAGATTGAAGAGTGTTTTGGGCCCACTTTGTGTTAGGATATTTAGACACTTAGGAGTTAGTTAAGATCAACTTGTGTAATATATCCGTTAGGGATAGTGTGTTTCTTTAGTATTCATTAGCATGCATTTGTAAATACTTAATCCGACGGTCACGATATGTTTCCGACATAGAGTGATCCGACGGCTCAACTTCTCTTAGATCAAACCTAACCTTGATCCATGGCTTAACACCCGATTGGTCCATGATCTCTATTTAAAGAGCATGGAGGGTCATTGTTTAGTTGACCGATTATGAGAAGCTCATTTGTAACTTTCTTTATTTGCATAATAAATTGTCCCGTAGAAGCTATTTGGCCGGGGCCGTGGAGTGTTTCCCTCAAAAAGGTTTAAACCACGTCAAAACATCGGTGTGTTGATCTGTGATCTGTTTGTGTGAAGTGGTTGCTCTTGGTGTTCGGTCCTTTGGTAGTACCCTGTGTACCCGAACACTTTGGTAACTGAGGAGGATCATAATGGTCGGATTCCGAACCTGATATGTCATGATCATCATATGCTGCTAAAATATCAAAAATATCAGAACTCATACCTTCATTATCGCTGCACGGATCTTCTTCTGGTGAAGGCGGTGAATCGGCAGTCTCTTCCTCGACTAGTTGCAATTCTTGAAGCGGTTCTTCAAATTGCACACTGCGCTCGATGAATATCTTTTTAGATTTGATATCCATGAGTTTATATGCTTTTGATTCTTCCCCATATCCTATCAGTATGCACTCAATACTTTGTGGATCCAAAGCTCGTCTTTTCTTGGAAGGAATTCTAGCCCATGCAGTAGAGCCAAAAACTCTCAAATTTGACACATCCGGTTTGTGACCAAAGAATGCTTCGAAAGGAGTCATACCTTTCACGGATGAATGTGGAACACGGTTCTGTATGTATGCAGCAACATTGATTGCTTCAGCCCAAATATTTGCAGCCAAACCTTTTGATTCAATCATGCATGTAGCCATCTCTTTCAGTGACTGATTTTTCCTTTCCGCTACACGGTTCTGCTGGGGTGTGTAGGGAACTGTATGTTGGATCTGAATTCCGCTTTGGGCACAAAGTTGCAGAAACTCGACCTTGATATATTCTCCACCTTTATCATATCTAAGAGCTTTAATCTTTCTCTCAGTGGTGGTCTCAACAGAAGCCTTAAAATCCTTGAATTTTCCAAGCACTTCTGACTTGTTTTTGAGAAAGAATACCCATGTAAAGCGGGAAAAATCATCAATAAATGTCAAAACATACCTTGAACCATTTAATGACATACGGGGCAGTGGAACACTAATATCAGTATCAACCCCAAAACTGTAGAAGCTCTGCTAGCTTTGTCGTGGTCGAATCTGTGCTCGGGGTGCTTCCCAATGATACAACCAGTGCATATTCCCTTCGAGGAACGGAGTTGTGGAAGACCATCTACCATGGATTTGTTTGATAGCAGCAGAAAATACTTATAACTAAGATGTCCAAATATTTCATGCCAAATCCCACTAACCTCATTACCATGTGTGCGAAGAGCAGTGGGCTTTGCAAGCGGAATAAAGTGTGAAAATTCATAGCATTTTGCAGTGTGGTTTGCCTTTCCGACTGCAACAAGTCTTCCACTTTTGATATCAGAAATTTCAACTGTATTAGGGCTGAATGTAACTTGCTTTGGTTCACCAGTGTCTGTCATTTGATACACAGAAAGAAGATTTGAAGCCAAGGAAGGCACATAGAGAACATTTTGAAAGCTTCCATGATCTACATGAATCGTACCTTTGCCCTTTGAAGAAATTTTTGAGTCATCTCCCAAATGGATGGGGATGGATCTGTTTGGATCGAATGAAGAAAAAGAATCAATATTTGAAGCCATATGATTCGATGCACCCGAATCTATCAAGAGAGTAGTGGGATTCAAAACAGTTGCCATGAGTGCTTGTCCTCTTTCATGATCATCATTCCTATCCTTTTTCCTTGCACTGTCAGGAAGAGTTATGTTGTTCTTTTCCAAAAGGAGGGCCATTTGATCTATAGTCTTCTTCATACATGAACTTTCGGGATGAAAGCCACGGTTGCAATAAGTACATTTAGATTTTTGGTTACATTCTTTACCCTTTTGCTTGAACTTTGAACTGGATGGTGCATCCGTCTATTTGCCTTTCTCTCTTTGCTTGTGAGGCTCAAATTTGGGCTTCTCCTTCTTTTGCTTTCCTTTACCATTCGAGATCTTGGGTCGTTGAACATATAGGGCTGAATATTTGGAGCTTATGGACCCCATTTGAATCAACTTGTCATGCTCTTTTGTGATGGACTCAATGAAGGCATTCAAGGTAGGCATCTTCCAATTCGGGGTAGTTAGCCGACCGGAATTGAAAGTAGAGACAAATACCGAATAATCTTTACCAAGATTGCTGAGAATGGAGAGGATCAATTGTTTATCCTCTTTGATAACTCCACTATTCTTCAACTGCAAGTTCAAGTTCTTGAATTTTGTGAAGAATTCATTAATGGTCTCGAAATTCTCAGGACTAAGGGCAATCAATTCATTCTCTAATTGAAAATCCCTAAGCTCGTCCTGCTTGCCAAATAGTGTTTCAAGTTGCTCCCATATAGCTTTTGGAGTCTTCAATCCACTGAGATGGAAGTGAAGATCTTTGGAGATGGAGAGACAAAGAATACCATAAGCTTCATCAATCTTGTTGTAGTGTTTGGTTCTATCTGACAAGTTGTTTGGCTCCAATTCAAGACCAAGAGTGACTTGGTAGTAACCTTTTGAACGTAATATGATCTCCATATCATCTTTCCAGTCAAAATAATTGAATGGGGTGAGGATAGGATTTGAAGAAGAGTATCCCATTGCTAGGAGCGAGTGCACACTGATGTAGAGGAGCTTGCAAGGGTAGAGTAGCGAATGCAAATGATGGAGACAATAACCTGCAAATCACAATAAACCAAGAACAATGAGGTCGAACAATCAACCCTTTTAGAGTTGCATCACACCTGGGATTGGAGATCAAACAATGTTGAATGGGTCCAATGTATCAGATCCAGGAATTATGTGGAAACTCAAGCTTCTGGAGTGGTAGTGGATGTATTTTCAAGCTTTGCATGCACAGGAGCGAATGCCCTTGAGATCTTTCATGCCAAAAAAATTTGCAATTTTTGAGCAATTCACTCCAATCTTCTTGTAGAAACACTTGTAGAAAAGAGATCTTGTCCCTGCAATGGCTCTGATACCATGTAAAATTAGTCACAGCATATCTAATGAACAAGTAAATCAATCACAACAAATGAACATATAAAATATGGTGTAAAATTGTGCAAAACATGCAGCAGTGCTCAATATCCCAGTAAGGGTGAATGATTACAATAGAATACAGTAACAATGACTGAGCAATTTGAATTGCCTAAGGAGTTCATTCGAATCGCTGAATGGATTAGCTTGACTCCAACTAGGAGTCCTCATCATCAATCGGTGGTGGTCATCAATGTACAAGAACCAGTCATCCAGGTGTCAATCTGAGTCTAATTGAGTGTAACAAGTGTAACTGAAGTGTGTAGCACTGATTAAGGGAAGGAGGCTCAGTGGAGGGAGCATGGGAGGCTAACTGAAGTCAGAACAAGTCATCTAGTCAATCTGGAGGTCCAACGGAAGTGAAACAGTCAGTCGGGAGTGAAACTAGCCTCAAATCAGGGAGAATCGGATCTAACTGAGTGTAACTGAAGTGGAACTGCAGTGGTAGGTGAAGAAGTGCACCCTTCTCTAGAAGTAGGTGAGAAGTGGGCGCCTTCCTGACTAGGAGGGCTAAAAATATGAAGTGGGTGGCTCCCGGGTGCTAGAATAAGGTGGCTAAGGTGCTGAAGGCATCAACCTGGTGACTGGGATGCATGCAAAGCCTAGAATTTGCATGCAAACCCTAATTGCATGCAAGATCCTAAAAAATATGATGTGGATATCCGAACATATACTAGGGTATTCTCCTCCGAAACATAAGCAACCGATAGGGCTAACAGAGATCCCCTTTCTGAGTCTGGGCAGGGAAATAGAAAAAAGCTGGTAAGTTAATGGCCTTGGTCCTGTGCATTTCTCTTCAACACCTATCAGTTTTGTCAATATATCCCCAAATCAAAGTGAAATATGTTGAGTTGGATGGAGTTTCGCAATTAGAACAAAATACATTGGCTACTTTGTAAAGATATATAAATGATTACTAAAGAAACTTTCAACGATTGCTACCATGGATGTTCCTAAGGTTGGCCATCACAGGATGTAAATGTTTCAGTTAAGTATGGTGGTGATAAACTGAGGAATGGCTCAAGACAGATTATTATGAAGTCAGAACTGCCACTTGGGGAGAGCTCGACGAAGCCTTGAAGAATAATTTAAAAGATTAAATGGTGCAGCACCTAACCTTGGAATGATAAACAAAAAAGAAGATTTAGAAGCTTGTGGAGGGTTCAAAAGCTAATAGGGGCAACCACCTGGAGAGCCTATCTGACGAATCTTCTACCTTTTATTTTAACAAATTTTGTCATTTACTGAAAAGTGTTGCCAGATGTAAAAAGTAGTTATACATATCTCCTAATTTCTGTTTTGAAATATAGGTGGAAAAATTGTATTGATTATCTGTCACTCTAACTTGTAACCATTTTCTGTTAAGAATTAGGTCGAATAGGAGGCCCCATGCAGATGTATAATCTTTGTAATAGACGAACTAGGGGGAGTAAATTATTTGGCTGAAGCCTAGGAGAGCTCAGCTCTGTTTTTTTGAGATTTTATTGTTAATACATCAGCAGTGTTTGAGGCTGGGTTATTTGCAGAGAATTCATGTGTTATCTTTCTTGCAGTATGTTTCTTTCTTTTCCAATGTCCATGTGTTTCTTTCATTGTAATTCCATTTTGTGATATTCTTTTCATACTTGGTTTCAGAGTATTGGTTAAGTGGAATTCATAGAGATTATGCTCTGCTTAGCTTATTCCAAGTATTTCACCCTAATTTATGCTAAAGTTGGCATAGGATTCATCCTTGTTAAATGCCCTATGTTGATGGACTGTTCATTCCTCTTCTGTTTCACCCCTTAAAGCTCTCCGACTATGCATGGGTGGCTACCTTGCCTCTATTTAGATATCTTATGCAGCTGCACTGTTATGTGTTTTATGATTCATCTTTTGACTCCTTTGCCCAATATTTCTCCTCCTGATTCTCTTACCAAGGTTTTAAATAATTTGTTCCAGCAGAAATCTGATCTTCTGCACCTGTTGTTCACTGAATATCTTAAATGTTGAATGTTGGTATGTTTCTTCATTATTGACAATCCTGATTATTTCCATCTTTCTGTGAGTTAAAGAGAGAGCCCTCTCTATTTATGTTAGGTCAGAAACGTAAACTAAAGACTGGTTAGTGGTTACCCAGAATTACCCTCTCCACAACCTAGGGGGTCAATTTTGGTGTTAACACACGCTTCGTCTTTCCTCAAAGTCCATTCCTAGCGCATCCCATCAGTGCAAAGTTTAACACTAAGATTGTCGTTGCACGCGCAGGACATAGCCAAAAACTCGCTGCCTTGGGTGCAAAGATTTATTTTGGGTTTATGGGAGACCACAGAGTTGGTAGGGTCATCAATAAGGCCATGTGTCGTTTTTAATGCTCAAGTTTTCGAGCCCCGTGCTCATCCATTTGGAAACCCTGATCCTAACCATTTGTGCCAATGTCACATAAAACCCACAGGGGGCTTGTATAGCTTGTTAGAATTTGCATCTAGTGTTTCTCACGATTTTCAACTATGAAGTGGTGGCTGTAACTATGAATTAGTTGATCATTTTTTTAAAACGGCCTCCATGTTATGAAAATGGCGTATTCTGGAAATTTTATAACTATTTTTACTAATGCTTGAAAGTCATTTGGAAGCTAATTCTATCGTGTTTTCTATTTTTTCTATAAGAAGCATTGTGTTTAACTAGTTTCTCTAAATGTCTTCTTATTTGTGCTCTCTGGATTGCCACAGGTTTAGCATGCAAGAAGAAGCTACTAGAATCAAGAAGGAAGGGAAATTGAATCCCCAGAAAGAAGAAGAAGAAAGGAGGTTTCTGTTGGTAGAGGTAGGCAGATTGTAAGCAGCAGAAGAAGCCAAGAAGGCAGCTAAAAAGGAGCCACTTAGCTCACAGCTCATGGATATGGATATGTCTACGAATGACCAATCAGGGGATCGTCGGAGCAGGAAATGTAGAAGTTGAGGAACTTGCCCTTACCACATACACTCCTTCCCAGTAGCGCCAAGTGGTCAACCTGAATTCTATTCTTTTTTACAAGAAACGAAAGGTTATTATTGGAAGATCAGAGAAGCATACCATGACATATGAGAGCCGTGTGGAAATCAGGAAGACAGTTAGCACCTGCCAATCCTGTACTTAAGAACTCAAGAATCTCTGTAGCAAGATTCCTGTGGTGGTTATTGTCAGAGGGTCTCGGAGAAACCACAGTAGTTAAAAATTTTTGGTGTTGATTTTAATTTTTGGTGTTGATTTTATTGCCAACCGAAAAAATTTCCTCCTAAATAACCCTAACCCGTTAAAGATCCTATCGACCCGAAACAACTCAGCGGCGTCTATGAAGTTTCTTGTTCATGCGATTTTTTCTATATAGGAGAGACGGGACGTTCTTTCAGCACTAGACTAAAAGAACATGGAGCCGACATACGGAATGAACGGATCCGTACCTCGGCTCTTGCTGAACACTGTTCCAAAACCAAACACCATATTTGCCTTGAAGACACCAGGATTTTAGCTAGGGAAAGCCATTACTTTAAAAGGAAAATTAGAGAATCTTTGGAAATTATTAAACACCCGAACAATCTAAATAGGGATGGAGGCCTTGAAATTAGCACTGCTTGGCTTCCTTCTATAGTAAAAAACATATTAAGATAATTAATTTTCCCCCCACCCTATTTTTTGGCTCCTTAAAATTTTTTAATTTTTGGTGTTGATTTTATTTCCAACCGAAAAAATTTCCTCCTAAATAACCCTAACCTAATCAACCCTATTCAAAAATTAAAAATTTTATAAACTTACTACACTAAACACTTTACTATTAAATTAAATAACATTCCTTAAAATTTATAAATTTAATAATGAACTGTTAACCCTAATGAAACCTTAATTACTCTACTTTAGTTTAATATTAAAATTAGATTAGTCTTAAAAATTATAACCTAATTTTAGTTTAGTCTTTATTATATTATAAAATTACATTATTTTCAACATCATTAGAATTTAAGGGCATTAGGTTTCAACTTATTAAACTAGCATTATCCTTAATAAAATTAAAAATAATAATAATAATAATAATAATAAAAATTTTAAGATTAAAGAACTTTAATTAAATTTTCATAAACCCTAATTATCTTGGGCCGACCTCCACCTATCTCTGCAAACTAAATATTATATATAAATGAGATCTTTTGCTCCTCATAAAAACTTGACTATTCGTCCTGAAGATGGATCCTGCTATGGATTCGAAACGTCGACAGACTATTTTAACTACTGTGGTTTCTCCGAGACCCTCTGACAACTCAAGAATCCTTCAGTAAATGCCAACTAGGCCTGCCACAGACAATTTATGATATCCCTGAGGAAGCAGGCGCAGCAGCAGAAGCATCATAGTCAGCAGTTGAGCCATCCATAGCATGATTCGGACCTTCAAAGAGAAAGACAGCTGTTATTTTGTTTTTTTTAAAGAAAAGAGAGTGCTATTTCTATTTTGTTTTAATTTTGTAAAAGACAACTGCGTTTTGGGCTTTGTCTTATTAACCACTAAAAGACAAAATTTTGTTCCCTCCTACGTTTAGGTTTAGGTTTTTGGGAATATGAGAAGGATTGTAAAATCTATAAATAGACAGATGGAGGCCAGAATAAGTACTTTTGACAAGCAAAGAAAAGACGATTGCGTTATGTATGGGAACTATTTTCTAGATATCGATATACAGGAGTTCGGTTATTGTCTATTGAAAGCCTGCACTGCATTTGCTTGGGATCTATGTAAAGGGATGTGGAACTATTTCAACTCTCTTACCACTGGTTTATTGTGAGAGCGTTCTAATTCTTTGTGGATTATTCCATTGCTATGAATGTTTGTCATTTTCTGTGTATTATGTTGTGTACTATGAGCGGTGAAATCATTTCAATTCATTTGATCTATCTTGAGTGTAACTTCATTTCTGCTGTAACTTGCATTTAAATTGTTTCAAACAGCTATCTGCGTGACCTTTATATGCATCTACAGCACGCTTCTCATCTTCTTATTTTGCTCCTTGCGAGGATAGAATAGAGTTGTTTATTTCAATTTTAGTTAAGATCTCTTTATGTTTTTCATTTAGATTAAGTTAGTTTACAGCACTGAGAGGACGTTTTTGCCTGGAAATGGTGTGTTGAATGTTTGTTGGACTATTCCTGTAGCATTCGTATACTACTGTGAGATCTTTCTTTACTATTATGAATTATTTATGTGTGATGGATGATATTTCTCTTTTATGTACAATGATGTCTCTCTTAAATGAGTAATGGAATGTATTCAGTGAATTAAAGTTATCTTTAATATCTTTTACCTTCTGCTACAATTGCATCTTTATGATTTAAATGGCTATCCATATGATCTTTAGATGTTTCTTTTAGAATATTGCTCATATTTACAGTTTGCTCCTTGCAAGGATAGATTAGATTTGCTCATTCTGTTTTAGGTTAATTTAGATTAGTTACTTGCATTTAGCTTAGGGAACTTGCATATCATCTTTAAAATTAAAATCACTAAATGGTGGATCGGGCCACAACCGGTAAAGAACACAACAAATCTTTAAATCTTACACGGTAGCTGGAACCGTTAACCGGATGGATTTCCCACATCAAACAGTGAGGGATCTAATTGGGATTTCTTACCGGGGAGAATCCCTTGCTGATTGATGCTGCGATTTTCGAGGCATAAACAGTTTTTGGCGCTAGAAGAAGGGCCTAAACCAGTGCATGGCTGGTAGAGGAAATTTTTCCATGAGAAGAAATTCCCCTGAAAACCCCCGTGAAACAGCTTTTCCAGACATTTCAGATCTGGGATCAAGAAATCAAGATAATCTTAATTCTGAAACAGAACAGCAAGAAACGATATATGTTGTCCCATTCGAAGAGGTAAACCATTTTAGAAGACACACTTGCTCTTACGTTAGAAGCCTCGGAGGATTAGACACCCTCCCTTTGCTGCCTAGAATAAGATCTCCTAGAAGAGAAACGCAATACACACAAGACTCTATATTAGTTGAAAGCTTAGAAGAATTGTTAGATCTGTCCTTAGGAGAAATCACAGAACCTTTTGCAGAAATCAGACCTGAGACTCCTTTAAGTCAGGAAGAACAATACACTCCACCTCATACCCCACACAACTCTCCACCGTGCACCCCGAGAATCATGGATTGGAGAGCAGCAGGAGCTCTAAATCTGGCAGGTCCTTTCCATAATCTGCCTAAGAACCCTGAGAAATTTTTGCCTAAATATGACCCAGGTAAAGGGATCACTGCATAGGATCATCTTAAAAGTTTTTACCTAGCCTTGAATCTTCTAAATGTAGAACACGAAGACGTGGTTTGCCGACTATTTCCCTACACATTTGAACCTAAAGTTTCTTCGTGGTATTTTAGCCTTCAAGCTAGTTCAATATCCGATTGGGAAGACTTCGGAAAATGTTTTTTAGAGAAGTATGGAAACCAGAAAACAATAGCTAGTCTAATGAGAGAATTGTTGTCCATGAGAATGGAGAAGAAGGAGAAGGTCCAAGAGTTTAACCAAAGATTCACTACCCTGCTGAATAATTTCAGTGACGTTGTAAGGCCTGCTGAGGAATCATTAGTTGAGTACTATACAATAGCTCTTGACTCTCTGATAGCCATGTTTGTTAAAAGAGCAAAGAAAACTACCTTAATAGAAAACTTTGAAGAAGCAAAGAAGGTAGAAGAGGAACCGGACAACATTTCTAAACATCATCTAGATTTGGAAACAAAGAAGCCTGCTAAGAAACCTTTTATTTTAACCAAAAACAAGGAAGAGCCATGAACTGATATGGAAAACATTGTCAAAATGATGCAAAAGCTTTCAAACAAAATTGTGGATTTAGAAAAGGATAAAGCATCCAGTACCTCTAGGAAGCCGTTCAAACCTTGTTATAAGAAAAGAGAATAAAATGGACAGCCAACTCCGCCCGTAAACAATTCAGTTGTTTTAAATTTAAATGAAGTAGGTATGGATCATTTATGTACTTTCCATCAAGAACAGCATTCTGAAAAAAGATGTCTGCAGTGGATTAATTCAATGAGTTTAGTGATGAATCAAATGCTTGATGCACAATTATTGGAACAAAAGGATCCTCAAGAGGAACAAGTTTATGATCAAGAGGAAACCACCCTAGACACCACCATGGTTCTCTGGGATTGGTCACTAACTCAGGAACCTTATTTTGAAGAGATCGTTGATGAGTCTCAAGCAGCATCCATAAACGTTTCCACTAGAAGTGCAGGCCCCTTACCTAATCAAACTTTAGATATTCCGAAAGTGAAATCCTCAAGGGAATTTCCAAGGCGGCATATAACAGTTATCCCACAGCAGCCCAAGGCTATCCCACAGCAGCCCAAGGTAATTCCGACACCTATAAAAGAATCAATTGCTGAAAAAGCCAAACATCCAAATATTACTCCAAACAAAACAGAAACTCAGCCCAAGATTTCTAAGGTATGCGATATGGGTTACGATATAATTGAAGACATTAAGAAGACTAAAGCCAACATTTCCATATTTGACATGTGTAGTCTGCCCCAGCAGAGAAAGAAATTGCTACATGCTTTTGACCCGCAAACTAGTCCTTCGTCTGAAAATACAAAAGACAATCCTGAAATTAACGAAGCCAGTATTGGCGGGAAGTCTAAATCACAAACTCTACCTTTCCTCTTAACTTTTGAAATATTTAATCATAATGTGCATAATTGTTTGGTAGATTCAGGTGCCAGTTCAAATGTCATGCCTCTGTCAATTTGCAGAAAGATTAATGGGCAGCCTATACCTTGTCCATCTCAAATTATACAATTGGATAGGACCGTTGTTGAGGTAATTGGGGAAATGAAAGATGTTCTCGTTAGGATGTCAGCATACCCTATGGTGTGTTAGTTCGTTGATATAATGGTGGTTGATATCCCAGAGGCTTACGGTCTGATTTTGAGGAGGGACTAGTCTACGAAACTGAATGGCTATTTTGCTACAGACTAGTCTCATCTATGGCTGCCTTATCAGAATAGGAAAAACCAAATCAAAATACTAAGGGAACCCCACATGAAACAAAATGTCACACAGTTAGAGGAAAAGAATGAAGTTGTAGCTTTTTCATCTTCAGTTTTGGGAAACTATTTCTTAGAGATTGAACCAGGAAATTATCAAGCACAAGATGCTAGCCATAATCCAGATGAACAGTCCGATCTCCTTCAGTTTTCTCAAACTGATGATATTGATTGTAACATAGTAGAATTAGTCACTGACGTAGTTGTTAATGATGCTAGTTTAGATAAAGAAGAAAATGTGTTTTGGAATCTTTACTTTGATGGCTCCAAATCCCAAGAAGAATCAGGAGCCGGTTGTGTTTTGATTGACCCCAATAGGAATAAACACTTTTTATCTTGTAGATTACAATTTGAATGTACTAACAATACTGCTGAGTATGAAGCTCTAGTCCATGGGTTAAAGAAGGCTATTGCTTTAAGTGTCAAATATTTGAAAGTCTTTGGTGATTCTGAAATAGTCGTTAGGCGAGAGAGAGATACAATTCACTGCCTTTCTCCTCATTTAAAAGGCTACTAATCTGATATTTGGAATTTTATTTCGTGTTTTGATGCTTTCAATATAAATTCCATTCCTATATTGCAAAATGCTGCAGCTGATTTATTGGCTACTTCCGCTTCCAGATTAGTTCCTACAAATAATAAATGCTCTGTTGAATTGATTTCCAAGCCATCTGTTCCAGATAACATTACAAATCTCAGAGTATTTGATGATGATGATCAGATCATCAGCTTCTTGACAAATGAAGATTCCTTCCATGAAGCCATAATAGACGAAGAGAAGCATGACTCGGACCTTCAAAGAAAGCACGTTGTTAAAGGAAATTTTATGCCTAAAGGAGTGAGGACCCTCGAAGCTTTGTTTGATTTACAGAGCAAGTTCAGGAGACCAATGAATGCCAAAACTCATAGCTCCTCTATGATGCATGAATTGATTAATATAAGAACATCCAAAAGGAATATCATTCAGCATGTAATACCAATGAAAGAAGGTGTCAAACCTTTTCAGCAGCAGCTAAGAAGAATGCATGCGACTCTCGAGCCTCTAATTCAAAAGGAATTAAAGAAATTGCTAGATGAAAATATCATTTTTAAAGTCAGACATTCTAAATGGGTTGATAACTTAGTCCCCGTACGAAAGAAGCTAGGGGAAATCAGACTATGTGTGGATTTCCGTAATTTGAACAGAGCTTACGATAAAGACAATTATCATGTACCCCCAATGGAGCAGATTTTGGAAATGGTATCAGGATCAGAATTGTTGTCGCTGCAGCACCGGTACATCTTGACAGATATTGATTATTTTACGAGATGGGATGAAGCCATTCCGCTGCGTGCAGTCAACGAAGATGCAGTTATCAAATTCCTGGAAGAAAGCATCACAACCAGGTTTGGGGTTCCAATTTCCCTAGTCTTTGATAATGCTTATTTTTCGTCTTTTAAGATCAATGAATTTGTTTATGAGAAAGGGATCAAACTACACTATTCAGAAAATTACTATCCCTAGGGAAATGGATCAGCCGAGTCGACCAATAAAAACCTCATCCGAATTCTTAAGAAAACTGTAATTGAAAATCTGAAAAGCTAGCACCTAGCCCTTCCAAATGCTCTATGGGAAGACAGGGTTATCCCCAAGAATGCCTTAGGTGCGTCCCTATTTACCTTGGTTTACAGTAAGGAAGCCATCCTTCCCCCGAATGTATTACTCTCGTCCTTGCAGCTGTCCCAAGCCTCCTGAGGTTCCAGTAGTCATGTTCTTCAATCAAGAATCAATACCCTGCTAAAACTCGAAGAGTCACGGAAAAAGGCCCAAGATCAATTCCATCATCATCAAGACATAGTCAAAAGATGGTTTTATAAGAAGAAATCTAGAAAAGGAAGTTTCGAAGTAGGATATTTAGTTCTGAAGTGGGATAATCAACACGTTGGTAAGGAAATGCATACAAAATTTCAACACTTATGGGTTGGCCCTTACCAATTTTCTGATAAGCTTGGCCCATCAATGTATAAGTTAAGAAGCCTTCAGGGAGAGGAAGTTAATCTTCCCCTCAATGGCCTAGCTTTGAAACAGTATTTTGCTTAAGGTCTTTACGAGAGCCTTTGTACATAAATAAAGGTTTTGTTCTTTTTCTTTTACCTTTTACTTTAGTCTCTTGATTTCTGTTTGTTTCAGCCAAGTTGTTCTTTTTTTCGGATTATTTGAGTTTTCCCTTTCCCCTTTCCTTTGTATAGTTTTTTCCTGTAGCCCTGCAATTTGGTCTTTCGTGAAGATAGATCTCTCAAGAAATATCACAACTCATGAAGATATAAATGTACCCTCAAAAGGAAAGTTTATCTTTGCATTTCAGCTGTTGCTGATCGTTTTCCAGAATGAAGAGATCTTGTTCTGTTGGTCGCATTAACCCCTGTTTAATAGCTGAAATCTGTGATTACCTTATCACTATCCTCGGGATCCATCCACCCTCACATTTATAAGCGTCTCAAGAAGATCGTTGTAGTTAGACCCACGGAAAGGAAGCACATCTCAAAGTCATAGGGTATTAAAATGACTCCATGTTGCAAATCTAAATCCAAAAGAGCTTATAATCAAGAGTCTGTTTTCCAGAAAATCTCGCCTCCATTAAAGCATGGCTGAGAGCGATAAAGACTTTTAATTTAAGCAGCCACACCAAAATGCCCAGTATATTTATTCTCCGCTCGTGAGCATGAGAAACCAAGAAAATATCCTGCTCACACAAAAGGACATCAATGGATTGAAGAACTCAAGCAAATGTCTAAGTCTTGAAGAAATTTTTCTGGAATACTCACACGAAAAAAGTCGATAATCAAAGAGCATCCAAAAGGATGCAAGCAGCATGGGAATGGGGAACAAGAGAATATTGTCTATGAGATGTTGTTACAATCCTGTGGAGTCAGATGACAGTGGTCATCTGAAAGATGGATCTTCTAAAAATGAACCCCATATTTTTTCCCTTGGAGAGTTTGAAGGATATCTTTATCGAAGCTTCCCTTTCCTAATGACCAACGGATAAAGTGATCACTTCCTTTGCAGAAATTCGAATGCTCAAGCCGACTGTTGCACATAAGGTGAGCATCTTTTTAAAATTTCCTATGGACAAGAGAGAGTTTTTCAAAGATCTGTGTTCGTCGGCAATTCACCAATTGTTGTTGCTGCAACATCCCCCCCAAATGTTTTGTAAATATTGGGTCCCTCCTATTCTTTTTGGTTTAAGAACTTATTTTGATCAAATATTTCTCACTTAATCTTCAACTTTTCCTAAGAGTGTTGACCCTTTCTAGTTCTTTCATTTTTCATACTAAGGCATTTTCCTTCTGTTATCTTTAGAAACATCGTGCAGTTTTAAAAGCTTAACTATGCGCATCAAACAGAGATGGTTTAAAGATTAACTATGCGCGCTTTCACAGCGCGGTTTGAAAGTTATGTTTCTGTGCCAAAGGCGCAAGTGAAAAGGTTAACTTTGCACTTTGAAAAACGCTTTGTTTTTGTGTCTTAATCTTCCACCTTTTTGCCAAAATCTTGACTTTTCAGCTAAGTCCTCCTCCGACGCACAAACTTTAGGTTTAAAACCTGCGCTGTATCAACGTGATTCTTTCGCAGAGTCTAAGTATAGCTCTTCCAGTTTGTGCAAATTGTGAGCATATGAAGGCCGCCCTTTAGCGCAGTTAGTAACCATATCTCGACCGCCATTCGCACAGGATTTGTCCTTAAGATCACCGACACAAAAAAAATATCTTAAGTCTTTTCTTTATGGCTCGTTGGCGCAGTTCCCGTTAGCGCACATTTTGTGACTAAAACTTGTGCCAAAGGCGCAAGGATTATCCATATAGCTCCCGCTTCCATATCCGCACTTCGTCTTTCCTCGAATTCCATTCCTGGCGCAACCCATCAACGTAAAGTTTAACACTAAGATTGCCGCTGCACGCGCAGGACATAGCCAAAAAATCGGCACCTTGGGCGTGAAGATTTATTTTGGGTTTATGGGAGACCACAGATTTGGTAGGGTCATCAATAAGGCCATGTGTCGTTTTTAATGCTCAAATTTTCAAGCCTTGTGCTCATCAATTCGGCAACCCTGATCCTGACCATTCGCGCCAAGGTCACATAAAACCCACAGGGGGCTTGTATAGATTGTTAGCATTTGCATCTAATGTTTCTCACGATTTTCAACTATGAAGTGGTGGCTGTAACTATGAATTAGTTGATCATTTTGTTAAAACGGCCTCCATGTTATGACAATGGCGTATTCTGGAAATTTTATAACTATTTTTACTAATGCTTGAAAGTCATTTGGAAGCTAATTTTGTCGTGTTTTTTGTTTTTTATTTAAGCATTGTGTTTAAATAGTTTCTCTAAATGTCTTCTTATTTGTGCTCTCCAGTTCGCCGCAGGTTTAGCATGCAAGAAGAAGCTGCTAGAATCAAGAAGGAAGGGAAATTGAAGCCCCGGAAAGAAGAAGAAGAAAGGAGGTTTCTGTTGGAAGAGGCAGGCAGATTGTAAGCAATAGAAGAAGCCAAGAAGGCAGCTGAAAAGGAGCCACTTAGCTCACAGCTCATGGATATGGATATGTCTACAAATGACCAATCAGGGATCGTTGGAGGAGGAAATGTAGAAGTTGAGGAACTTGCTCTTACCACATACACTCCTTCTCGGCAGCGCCGAGTGGTCAACCTGAATTCCATTCTTTTTTACAAGAAACAAAAGGTTATTATTGGAAGATCAGAGAAGCATACCATGATAGATGAGAGTCATGTGGAAAGCAGGAAGACAGTTAGCACCTACCAAGCCTATACTCAAGAACTCGGGAATCCTTCAGTAAATGACAACTAGGCCTGCCACAGACAATTTATGATATCCCTGAGGAAGCAGGAGCAGCAGCAGAAGCATCACAGTCAGCAGTTGAGCCATCCATAGCATGATTCGGACCTTCAAAGCGAAAGACAACTGTTATTTTGTTTTTTTTAAAGAAAAGAGAGCGGTATTTCTATTTTGTTTTAATTTTGTAAAAGACAGTTGTGTTTTGGGCTTTGTCTTATTAACCACTAAAAGACAAAATTTTGTTCCCTCCTAGGTTTAGGTTTAGGTTTTTGGGAATATGAGAAGGATTGTAAAATCTATAAATAGACAGACGGAGGCCAGAATAAGGACTTTTTACAGGCAAAGAAAAGACGACTGCGTTATGTATGGGAACTATTTTCCAGATATCGAAATACAGGAGTTTGGCTTTTGTCTATTGAAAGCCTGCATGGCATTTGCTTGGGATCTGTGTAAAGGGATGTGGAACTATTTCGACTCTCTTACCATTGGTTTTTTGTGAGATCGTTCTAACTCTTTGTGGATTATTCCATTGCTATGAATGTTTCTCATTTTTTGTGTATTATGTTGTGTACTATGAGCGGTGAAATCATTTTAATTCATTTGAGCTATCTTGAATGTAACTTTAGTTCTGCTGTAAATTGGATTTAAATTGTTTCAAACAGCTATCTGCATGACCTTTATATCAATCTATAGCACGTCGCTCATCTTCTTATTTTGCTCCTTGCGAGGATAGAATAGATTTGTTTATTTCAGTTTTAGTTAAGATCTCTTTATGTTTTTCATTTAGATTAAGTTAGTTTACAGTACTGAGAGGACGTTTTTGCCTGGAAATGGTGTACTGAATGTTTGTTGGACTATTCCTGTAGCATTCGTATACTACTATGAGATCTTTCTTTACTATTATGAGTTATTTTTGTGTGATGGATGATCTTTCTTTTTTCTGTACAATGATGTCTCTCTTAAATGAGTAATGGAATGTATTCAGTCAATTAAAGCTATCTTTAATATCTTTTACCTTCTACTGCAATTGCATATTTATGATTTAAATGGCTATCCATATGATCTTTAGATGTTTCTTTCAACATATTGCTCATATTTACAGTTTGCTCCTTGTAAGGATAGATTAGATTTGCTCATATTATTTTAGGTTAATTTAGATTAGTTACTTGCATTTAGCTTAGGGAACTTGCATATCATCTTTAAAATTAAAATCACTAAATGGTGGATCAGGCCACAACCTGTAAAGAACACAAAAAATCTTTAAATCTTACACGGTAGCCGGAACCGTTAACCGGACGGATTCCCCACACCAAACGATGAGCGATCTAATTGGGCTTGCTTACCAAGGAGAATCCCTTGCTGATTGATGCTGTGATTTTTGGGGCATCAACAAGTTGTCCACAAAGAACTTGCAGATTCTACACTCATGCTCCAAATTTCTTCTCTTTCTATGCCAACTCACACTCTAGATATTGCAGAAGGTCCTAAATCCTCTCTTGCACCAGAGTCTGTTGGTTTGCATCATGATCACATGATTATTTCGAAGGAAAAATCAGCTATTGGAGTTAATGCATTCGCCCTCCTCAAGCAATCATCAAGCAATCACCTCTTATTTACTACTATATGATCATTATTCCATGCTTCCAGAATGTTATTTTAAGAATATGGCCATTGCCACCCACTTGGGATAATTTCTCATGTATCCATTGGTTTTGATCTCACCTCTTATGGTTCAAAGGAGATCTCAAGAAACCATTGCCATTCGCTTGGGATAATCTCTCATGCATTTACTGGTTTTGATCTCACCTCTTATGGTTCAAAGGAGATCTCAAGAAACCATGATTCAAGCCTTGGATCTAATTTGGATCCTAAGCAAACACTACTTGAGATAATTTCTCATGCATATGATGGTTTTGATCTCACCCCTGCTAGTTCAAAGGAGATCTCAAGAAATTATTCATCAAGTCTTAAATATGATTTGGATTTCAAGCAATCATTATTATTTTATGGTTCTTTTTGGAATAATCTCTCCCATGTTGGTTCGAAGGAGAAGACGAAAGACTATATGCATATTCATGTTTTTTATCCTACCTCAACTAATTCGAATCACAGTTTCAAGGATCATCCTCATACTTTTGGATTTTTTCTCATCACATTCGATCTGAAGATCAAGTCCAAGCACATGCTTTTTGAGCATGATCCACTTCTTCCCAAGAAGAAGATACCTCTAGACATATGACCAAGCATCACACCTTCTTGAGTTTGGAGCATTTATTTTTTATGTGTGCCTTACAGTCTGTTTTGAGGGGGGGGTATTTTTCCCATGAAATTTTCCCCACTTCCTTGGTTTATTGACTGTTATTATTCATTGTATTGGGTGACCTTTGGTCTTAGTTACCAGGGCCCAGGATGGATTAAGGGGGGGTGTTAGGATATTCCTATACTCCATCCTAGTCCCACCAGTATTTTGATCATTTACATTTTCAGTCATGCATGCACTTTTAGGGTTTGCATGCATCATTTAGGGTTTGCATGCATTCCAGTCATCAGTCCAGCACCTAGCCCTCAGTTAGCCAGCCCCCAAGAGCTTCTCTCAGATTAGTTTTATCCCTACTAGAGCTTAGTGCGCCCTTCCTCCTTGATTTAAGGAAGCCACTCATCCTTTCTCACCTACCAGTCCAGTTTACTTCAATTAGCCACCAGTCTTTCCTTGATTTGAAACCATACTAACTCCTCACTGCTTTTATCACTCCGATTGACCTTCAATGAGACATGACTACCTGTTCTAACTCCATTTAGCTCCTCATGCGCCCTCCACTAAGCCTCCTTTGTTCAGTTATTGTCTCCATGTTCCAGTTACATTCAGTTACACCTACCACACTCAGTTAGACTCAGTTTGACTGACGGTTGACAGTTATGTGTGCATTGATGACACCACTGATGATGAGATAGACTACTAGTTGTGCTCTGATGACACTCCAGTGATCCTTTGATCACTCCATGAAGGATAATTCAAATTTCCACATTAGGCATTCGAATCCTCATGCATTGTACTACTTATTGTCCATATTGTGATTAATTAATTAGTGTGTGTGAAGTATTTTTGCTTCTATCCCAATTCTACTAGATTATTATTCTATTGCTCATTATACTTCATTGACCACTCTTCTTCTATTTTCTTTCTTAATTAATTACTTTCTTGTGAGGTATACATCATCTCTTAGATCTGCTGTGAGGATTTTCACAGGAAGATGGGTATTCATAATGAATAAATCCCAAGAAAAGAGGCTCATATGACCACCTCCACTAGTCAAATACATAATTAAAAAAATAGGTAGTCTGAATTAGTCAAAGTCATAAACAAAATGAACAAACCAATAGTGATCCCCAGGAATATACTGACAAGACAGTCACAGCTAAACAGCTGGGGAATCATAAATCACTAATGAGGGGGTTAAAAAACAATAGAGTAATGAGTAGAATGAATACCCATCACTGGAGAACCCACCAGGAAATCCACCAAACGATTAGAGACCCCAAATAATCCAACCTCTCATAGAACACCCATCACAGAAACCAACACTAAGCTGCTAGGAGACTCCACCAATCCTCAAAAGACCCACAGTAAGAGCTTCGACAACACTCACATTAACTAAGTAGCTCAAATTATCCCTCCAAACAAACATATTATTGTTTTATATATTTGCATCGCCACTAATGCATCCTAAGAGGTCGTCGTTAGTGTTCACTCATTTTCCCAGGATGTAGGTGCCACCACGACACATGGGAGGCACGTGATGGAGGATCCTCAACACGGGATCCCTCGACGTGGCACCACACATCCCATGCACTTAACTGCCTGGCCACCTCCCCCTCCCAATGATTAATGGAACCTTCATGAAGTTTAACCTAAACATCCCCTCACCTGCTACTTGGGCGTGCTCCTAGTACTATGCACATTTACATCGGCCCTATGTGCATTCACATCGGATCTCTTCACATCGATATGGCTCGTGCGAGATGGGATTACCACCCCTTAAATGGGTCACCGAACAACGATGACAGTACTCTCACCATTTCTCCTTGGTGTTGGCTCTGCTCTATGAATTTTCGTTCTCACCTATGGTTTTGGGTGTGGATTCACTCTGTGTTATCCCCCATGACCAGGTTTCATGGCTCTCCTCGTCGAGGAACTGGGAATCGGGGTAAAACCCAGTGCCCCCCTATGCCTGCCATTGGGATGGGTATGACATTTTTTTCTCCTTTACGGTCTGTACTCTAATAGATGAGTGGGAAGCGCAGCTGCTCATTGGGGAAGTGGGAGCTGAGTTAAAACCCAGTGCTCCCCTGTGCCTGAAATTGGGGATGGGTATGACATTGGTTTCTCCTTCACGATCTACACTCTGATATATGAGTGGGAAGTGCAACTGGTTGCAGACCACTTGGCCTCTGGGAATAATGGAGACAACATCAACCATTACTGGATAATGAAGAACATGCTAGTAAATATAATGGAAGACATGCTTAACAACTAGGGCTCAGTGATAAATATGGTGTAATGCACCAACTTATGATTGTGGCACAAAAACTCAAGAATTCTCAAAATTGATCAAACAATGGTTAAGGAAGTTAAAACTATTGGGGATGGGAAAGAACAAAGGCTAGGGAAGGATGGAAGGTTCTGATCCAATAATATACCTCTACATAATGTACTGAGACCTTTTATGTTTCAAGAGAATCCAGGCTGCAATCTACTCCAATGTTACTGGGCCCCTCAGCATATGCAGACTAGTATGGGTAGGAAACTTGAATGAAGGATGGGTGAGGTTGTTGCAGACATCGGATAGGCTCATTAAAATTAATTTAAATTCATTTCATCATAAAATATCATTTAATAAGTTATATGAAGATCTAGACAAGTCTCACAACAAAACTAGTAAAATTGCATTTCAGGACAGCTCAACTAGTTTGAATTTCGAATTCCCAAACAATGCTCAAAGGCTCACAAAATTATGAAATGGGGGATGTATAATGACATATTACATGTTATACAACTCCAAAAACAATAATGAATTCATTTGTACTTATACTCATTGACTTATGAATCATACACTGAAAGTTAGTCAAAATCTAGCTAAATATAGAGGGGGTAGAGAAATTGGAGAAGAAATCAGAGTTCTATAATTTATATTGAATGGAATGATATCAGAACATTACATCCTCTATTATTACATCAAAAATAGGCCAAGATTCCTCTCAAAAAGTGATATAAAGATATCTCTTCTTGTACACAAGAAACTAGCTGCAGAAGTGTTAAAATTCAATATGCTAAGACAGAAAATAGCAGCATTACATTCCATTTCACAATAATAGCATATACAGGATCACTGAAGAAACAACAAGCACAGCATAAACACAAGAGACAGAGATTTATCCTGGGAAACCCTCATGGGGTAGAAAACCCAGCAAAGCTTCCTCAATATAGATGACCAGCAATATACAAAGATGAAACCCTGAGACATGATCTCCTCCTCCATAATAGCAGACCTCTCCTCCACAAGTGCGCTATCCTCAAGTGTGTGAGTGTATCAAATGAGGAACACACCTCCTCTATTTATACACTACACTGACATGTATTTTACATAGGTACACGTAGGCTCGTATTTAACCAATGGGTTAAATACCCCACTACAACTGACTGGGCCGACCCCTCTAGGGTGGTCTAATAACCCTTTGACCCACATAACACATAAAGGGCCGACCTCCACTAGGGAAGTCTAATAACCCAAGTTACCACATTCTGACGGAGGAATAAACATCTCCGGATATACAATAAGATCTTTACGGAGGAATGAAACATCTTCGGAATAATAAAGTACAATTATAATATTCTTTGAAGTTACAATATCTCAACACTCCCCCTTAACGAGAAGGATATTATAACAGCATCTGCACGAGCAAGGAGTCATCAACATCATACATGATACATCTATAAATCATTGGAAGCTTTCTTCAATTCATCATCATCAGTAACTTGACTAGTTACTGGAACATCAACATCGTCATCAGCATCGTCATACGATCATTAGCATCGTCATCGCACGATCATCATCATCATCGCCACACGATCATCAACATCGTCATCTCACGATCATCAGCATCGTCATCACACGATCATCAGCATCGTCATCACACGATCATCGGCATCGTCATCACACGATTATCAGCATCGTCATCACACGATCATCAGCATCGTCATCATACGATCATCAGCATCGTCGCCACACGATCATCAACATCGTCATCACACGATCATCAGCATCGTCATCACACGATCATCAGCATCGTCATCACACGATCATCGGCATCGTCATCACATGATCATCAGCATCGTCATCATACGATCATCAGCATCGTCATCACACGATCATCAGCATCGTCATCACACGATCATCGTCATCGTCATCACACAAACATCGTCATCATCAAGGAATGATGTAAACCAGTCATGTACCTTTTGAACCGAAGTCCAGGGACGATCCAGTCCTATCATGTTCTTGGAGACCTCACGTCTCCGGCTCAGTTTACAGGACCAAAGTCCAAGGATGATCCAATCCTTCACCGTGCTTTTAGGACCTACGTCCAAGGATGACTTAATCCTCAACCGTCCACCAAGGACTTCATTCTCGAAGACATACATCTACGGCTCTTCTTTCGGACTGAAGTCCAGGAATGATCCAATCCCTTCACCGTGCTTTTAGGACCTACGTCCAAGGATGACTTAATCCTCAACCGTCCACCAAGGACTTCATTCTCGAAGACATACGTCTACGGCTCTTCTTTCGGACTGAAGTCCAGGAATGATCCAATCCCTTCATTATCGAAGACATACGTCTACGGCTCTTCTTTCGGACTGAAGTCCAGGAATGATCCAATCCCTTCATTATCGAAGACATACGTCTACGGCTCTTCTTTCGGACTGAAGTCCAGGAATGATCCAATCCCTTCATTATCGAAGACATACGTCTACGGCTCTTCTTTCGGACTGAAGTCCAGGAATGATCCAATCCCTTCATTATCGAAGACATACGTCTACGGCTCTTCTTTCGGACTGAAGTCCAGGAATGATCCAATCCCTTCATTATCGAAGACATACGTCTACGGCTCTTCTTTCGGACTGAAGTCCAGGAATGATCCAATCCCTTCATTATCGAAGACATACGTCTACGGCTCTTCTTTCGAACTGAAGTCCAGGAATGATCCAATCCCTTCATTATCGAAGACATACGTCTACGGCTCTTCTTTCGGACTGAAGTCCAGGAATGATCCAATCCCTTCATTATCGAAGACATAAGTCTACGGCTCTTCTTTCGGACTGAAGTCCAGGAATGATCCAATCCCTTCATTATCGAAGACATACGTCTACGGCTCTTCTTTCGGACTAAAGTCCAGGAATGATCCAATCCCTTCATTATCGAAGACATACGTCTACGGCTCTTCTTTCGGACTGAAGTCCAGGAATGATCCAATCCCTTCACATGTTCATCAAGAACATGTATCCTCATCATCATAACATGTATCACCACAACATGTATCATCAACATCAAAAGCATGTATAATCACAACATGTATCATCATCATCAAAACATGTATAACCACAACATGTATCATCATCATCAGCACATGTATAACCACAACATGTATCATCATCATCAAAGCATGTATAACATGTATCATCATCATCAAAGCATGTATAACATGTATCATCATCATCAAAGCATGTATAACATGTATCATCATCATCATCATCAAAACATGTATAACCTCAACATGTATCATCATCATAAAAACATGTATAATCACAACATGTATCATCATCAACAAAGCATGTATACATCTATCATCAAAATCATCAAAAGTATGTATACATGTATCATCAAAACTAACATCAAAAGCATGTATACTAACATCAAAAGCATGTATACATCTATCATCAAAATCATCAAAAGTATGTATACATCTATTATCAAAACTAACATCAAAAGCATGTATACTAACATCAAAAGCATGTATACATCTATCATCAAAAGAATATAAGAGTCCTAAATCTAAATAATTCTAGGTAACTAAGTGCAGTAAATAGGTAACCTCATCATTGATGAGATAGACTTGATGTCGGATACTGTGCTACTCCCCCTTTCGAGGAGAGTCCTTCTAAACTACACCAAGCTTGTCTCGGAAGTGTTCAAACTTTACTCGAGACAGAGGTTTGGTCAGGATATCATCAATTTGATCCTCAGTGCTTATATACTCGAGCTTGATAGCTCCTCTCTGCACCATACCTCGTATATAGAAGTATCGGATCTCAATGTGTTTTGACTTATCATGGAATACAAGATTTCCTATCATCTTGATGCAGCTTTGATTGTCACACATAATCACAGTGGAATCCATTTCTAAGTCAAACACTCCATATAATAGCTTCTGAAGCCACACTGCTTCACAGCTGGCAGAGCAGACAGCTATATATTCTGTTTCAGTAGTACTGAGAGCCACACTAGATTGTTTCTTGCTAAACCATGAGATCATGGTAGATTCAAGACTATAACATCCACCTAAAGTACTCTTTCTGTCTGAGACACTTCCTGCCCAATCAGAATTTGAGTAACCATGTAAACGGAGTTCATGACCTCCAAGATTATATAGACCAAAATCTAAAGTACCTTTTAGGTACCTCACTATATGCTTTGTAGCTATTAAGTGAACCTTTCTAGGTTCTACTAGATACTGACTTACGGTATTTACAACAAAGCATATATCTGGCCTAGTATTTGTTAAATACATCATTGGCCCAATGATTTGTCTATATAGGGTTAGGTCCACTAAATCCGATGAGTTATTAACTAATAACTTCAAGTTGGAGTCCATGGGAGTGGCCATGGCTTTACACTCCAACATATCAAATCTTTTTAGAAACTTCACAGCATACTTACCTCGATTTAAAAGATTCCTTTTGGATCATGCCATACTTCTAGACCTAAGAAGTAGTGCATTAATTTGAGATCTTTCAATTTTTAATTCTGCAGCCATTTTCATGATCTATTTCTCATTCCTTGTCAGAAAGATATCATCGACACATAATAATGGTATGATAGGTTCATCATCCACAACCTTTAGGTAAAGGTTAGGATCAGCTTTACTTCTGGTAAAGCCCAAGCTTTGTCATGAAGCTGTCAATTGTCCATTATTCACACTCTGCATTGAGTGATCTTCTGCATATCTATCTGTGCCATCTCTCGTCAGATGGGTCTACTAATATGAGCCTCAAAGTCATTCGAACTCTATGGTGAGTTTCTTCTTGCATCCATATCATATGTGTATAGAAGCCATATTCAACCTTGTAGCAAGGGTTGAGATCCACATCACCCATGATGATCATTAAGCTCATCAATTGACTACCGATCCTGGGAACCCATACAGAACCTGATTACATTATTAAGAGAATGGTCAAAACATCTCATGATGATTCTCTTCCTCTTTCTAAGAGAATCTCTTAACCATAAGCTTTCTATAGTGTGTTTGATTTGTAAATCCTTTTGTTGAACATCCATCGCTTGTTCATCATTCATCATGATTTTCCCTACAAATCAAAATTAAGTACAGGATTAGTAATACTTCATAATCATCAAATCATATTGACATAATAACCTATTATGCATACAGATATCATTTACATAGTTATGCAACTAATTTGACCAATACTTTGGCACAACACTTTCCCATATCTTGTATGCATACAGTGGCTATCTATATGCCTTCCATCTCCACCAGAACATACTATTGAGAGTGTGCACAGCTCTCGGCATGTCAGCAAAGAGGTTTCATTCTAGACAAGCAACAATGGAATGTTTGTCCAACTTACCAATCATATGCACATTAGTAGTATACTATTCAATGCTCTATGAATGTTTATACTCAGCATTATATATTCTAGGAATACAAATATGCATACAACCTATTACAGGCAATATCATTACTATTTCAAATAACAACTCAAATACTTATCTTTTATGTTTGTGTGGTTGCCTCCCGCTTGAACTTTTGTATGTCTTTTGAACTTCTATTCATTCTGTACCACTGTGCATGCTCAAGAGTCATCCTCATGATCTCATGCACAAACATACACTCATTAGTATATTTTAAATGCTATCAAAACATTATAGTACTAAATAATCTTGAAAATGATTATAGTTAATAAACATTAGTATTCAAGATTTCGGGGAAGTCTTCTTTTACTCATGCATATCATCAATCAAGATAAAAGATATAATATGCATAATCCCTTGATTACTAACTTTATGAATAAGCATAACCAATCATTCCAAGTATACTTATATAAGGGATCCTAACACAAGGTAAGATTCATGGGAAACATACCTGGATTAGTATACCTACTTGGTTATGTACAACACACCTAAACAATCTCTTCAATGATTTAGAGATCCTGAGCTAGAACCTGCATGTCTCATAGGTTAAGCATAATATAACAAAGTCATACATACCTCGTAAGTAGAACAAAGATTATGGATGAGTCTTTGTCTTCATGTTTTCATGGTCATGGAACCTGATTTGTCTTTTGTGATGTACCTGTATCTTGTTAGCAGACAACATCAACCTCACACAACATCATAATGCCTTAGTACAATCATAAGTGTCAACACCCTAACCAATGAATATCTTCTATCATGCATTCATAATTTTGTTAAGGTTATACGACAAATCTAAAATCAAAATTGTACTAACTGTAATAACCTGAAGACAAACATACCATAAACTTAATCATGGACAAGTATCGAAACATACCTCGATGAGTCATACCTGTCGAGATCGCTTGTATTCTTCTTATGTAAGGCCTTAGGAACTTCTTCACTTATGCAGGTGACCAATCCATCTTCTTCTAGGATTAACCCAATCCACTTGATTTGCAAGAACTGGACCTGGATCTGGATATGGGTTTGTCAGAGAAACCCAAAAATTCAAACTTTGAATTTCAAACTTCTGAAAGGATAGAAATATGCGCCTTGATGAGCTGATCAAACTGGTATATTCAGAATTTGAAAACTACAAAGTTTTACTCCTCAATTTTGCCTTTGAAACTTTCGGATTCACTGGACGTGACCCTGAACTGGGGTTTGATGAAGCCCACTCTTTTTCCCCATCAAAAGGTTTGATCCAAAGCTCTAAGCTTCTATTTTTCTGAGGAGCTTCCAGCCGTGGTCACAGATTTCAAAAATTCCCATTTTTACAGAAGCCCTAATTTTCCACTTTTCTGATCAAAGTCCCGAACTAGGGTCTAATCAAACCCGGCCTTCTGCCCAACCAAAAATTCTGATCTTGGTCTCTAAATTTCTATTTTGATGAGTAGCATCCAGCCGTGGTCTCCGATTACAAAAATTCCAACTTTCTTCAAAGCCCTAAATTCTGGAAGCCATGAATGAAGGTACCAAAAAATAATTCTGTTTTGACAGAAATATGTACCTGATTGTTTCTGGTGTAACTCCGAAATTTTTGATCCACAGGGTCTGAAAACGTTTTCTGAGATATCCTGATCTGTTAGCTTTCCATCCTGACAGGTCTGACCTCAATTGGATGTTCTGAGAGAGAGTTATGCCAAATGTCGCAACGTGACCTGTTTTGGGAAAATACAGGAGAGCGAACTTGTACGGCGTGCCACGTGTCACAGTTTGACCTTCGGCCTCTGAAAACGTTTTTTGAGATAGCTCGGCCTGTTATCTTTCCCTCCTGACAGGTCTGAACTCAATTGGATTCTCTGAGAGAGAGTTATGCCAAGTGTCGCAATGTGACCTGTTTATGGGATAATACAGGAGAGCGAACTTGTACGGCGTGCCACGTGTCACTGGTTCAACTTCGGCCTCTGAAAAAGTTTTCTGAGATAGTACAGTCTGTGTAATACCTGTCACTTTTCACTAAATTTCATTTGGAGCTTCCTAGCCCAAGTTATGACCTTTTTCCCAAGGTCACCTGATTTTGACTCAGATTTGGAAGAGGCAGAAACCCTATATTGTACAGATCATAAATCACAAAGTACAACGAATTAGAGGTTTTCCTTTGGACACAAGGTACCTGGAGATTTTAGATTCGTCCTGTAACAATTTCAGATCCGAAAACTTTGCCAAAACGGATTTATAGCGAAATTGCTACGATGACTGGTTTTTTCTATGTAAAACCCTAACCTTCAAATTGTCGTAAGTAAAGCAAGTGTCTTTAGTGCCATACCTTGTCTTCCTTCAGGTTAGCTCTGATACCATGTTAAAATTCAATATGCTAAGACAGAAAATATCAGCATTACATTCCATTTCACAATAATAGCATATACAGGATCACTGAAGAAACAACAAGCACAGCATAAACACAAGAGACAGAGATTTATCCTGGGAAACCCTCATGGGGTAGAAAACCCAGCAAAGCTTCCTCAATATAGATGACCAGCAATATACAAAGATGAAACCCTGAGACATGATCTCCTCCTCCATAATAGCATACCTCTCCTCCACAAGTGCGCTATCCTCAAGTGTGTGAGTGTGTCAAATGAGGAACACACCTCCTCTATTTGTACACTACACTGACATGTATTTTACATAGGTACACGTAGGCTCGTATTTAACCAATGGGTTAAATACCCCACTACAACTGACTGGGCCGACCCCTCTAGGGTGGTCTAATAACCCTTTGACCCACATAACACATAAAGGGCCGACCTCCACTAGGGAAGTCTAATAACCCAGTTACCACATTCTGACGGAGGAATAAACATCTCCGGATATACAATAAGATCTTTACGGAGGAATAAACATCTCCGGATATACAATAAGATCTTTACGGAGGAATGAAACATCTACGGAATAATAAAGTACAATTATAATATTCTTTGAAGTTACAATATCTCAACAAGAAGATCATAGAAGACTTGGAATTCGATCTCTGAATTGGATGGTGATGCTTCTAAACTTCCAATTCAACTTGATCAGCTTCAGTACCTACAAATAAAATCAGTTACAATGGATGAATACCATCATCCTCTCATGGAAATTTGGGGCACATCTCCCATGCTTGACTAGGGGTACATCTCCCAAATCTTAGATGCACAAATGCACTCAAACAATTTCTCAGATTAACAAAATATGTGAATGTGGTGCTCATGGAATTATTTATAGATATTTCATGACTTGGAGAGAAATTATCCTTGAGGAATGCGCCTTCCTTGAGTGGATGAGGAAAGCTTGCTTTCCTTCCTTGCTTTGTTTGCTTTGTTTTTCTTTGCTTTGCTTTGGATTTCCTTCTTTTTCCTCTTTTTCTGACTTTCCTTCTTTTCTGAACTTTCCCGCTTTTCAAACTTTCCTGTTTTTCTTATTTTATCCTGCTTTCTGGATTTATGCTGCTTTTCTTGAAATATTCCTCTTTTCTCATTTTTGGACTCATGTGCTTTACTTGAATTCTACCCCAAGTCACTCCTCCAACATTATCCACTAATGCGCCTTGGTGGGGCATTTTCTCCATTTATTCAACATAACAATAAAAATATCAATTGCACCATAAATATTTATTCCAGGTGGATAGCAAACTATGGATAAAATTAAATGCACACTCCTAATTAAAAAATTGCCTGGAATACAAAATTTAACCCCATGGTTATGCAACTGCCTCCTCAACCCAAGGGATTGGTTGGGTTAGGAACTTGTTCCAATGCTCAATTTTGTGGGGAAATGACATATGGTACTGGATACCAGAGCCAAACTCATCGATATGGATGAACGCCTAAAAAATTTGGATGCCACTTTCTCCTGGAACCACCCCGCCTACGGAGATCATGGTTCGGTCACAGCAGATGCGGGTAGTGGTGGTGCCTCGGATGCCCAGACTATTGGTGGCAGTGCTTCTGGTGTTCAGAATTTCAGCGCTCCCTCCGAAGGGCATACGGATCCTCCAGCTCCATTCTCGGGTCCTTAAGCTCCTACAGTGGCTACCCCTACTCAGCCTGCAGCTCCTCCAGCACCGTTCTCGGTTCCGTCCACCATTGGCTCTCCTCCCAACAACAAATTTTGCATCCCAACAGACCCCGACCTTCTGGCTACTCGTAAATTGGAACCACTTCATGTCAAGCTTCCAAATCCATATGAAGAATTTCAGGGCAGTTTCTCAATCCTGGAGGATTCCCTCTTGAATAATTCTCCTCATGTCTGCTCGGAAGACTAGTTCTCTCTGCTCATTTCAGTTTTTTTGCTACAGCTTTCTTAAGATTTGTTTGTATAAGTCTCTTATCTACAATGCACACTATGTTTAGATAGTCCTTGCTCGGCCTCACAATAAGAGGCAATTTTTTTGTATGGCATTCAAAATTCTCTGTAATATTTTTGTTATTTTTGCTACACTGGGATGGTTCCATTATCCCAAACCGCCTCAAAAGGCATCATGCTCTATAATTTTCTTTTTTCTTAATTAATATACTGTGCAGATTAACAAAAAAAAAAGCGTTCACTCATTCGGAAATCACATTCACACATCTAGACCTAAGCATGAAGATGGCTAACAAGAAGAAAGAAACCATCATCAAAAGTGGCAGGTTGTATGCCATTATCAAGCATGTCATTATCAGGCATTTAATGCATGGAATCGCCTTAGAAATATCAGGCACCTTAAGTACTAAGGGTTGGTTCATAATGAATATTTAGATTACGAATTCCATGCGCTACAGTTCTCTTTTTTTTCCTTATTTTTCATCATTTTAACTAAAATCATGTTAAATGTAAATTCAAATAAAACGAACAATTCAAAATATGGTAAAACAACCTATTTAAATCTTTCAAACTCTTTTAATAAAACTAACACAATTAAGGTATTACTTTTTTTAATAAAATTAACACAATTAAAGTATTACTTTTTTTAATAAAATTAACATAATTAAGATATTGAAAATGAAAAACATTTAATATAAATATTTTTCTTCCCAGAGGTCAATGGTATAAGAAAGTGGACCCTTAGAACTTAGACCCTTTGTCTAAATGGATTTTTTAGAACTTATACCAAAGAGCCTTTTAAAGATTCTATTAAAGGCATTTATAATGTTAATCTAAACCATAGATTGTTGTAAATGGATTTTCTATTGGGAGGGGTAATAAAGATATCTTATATGTATGATTAGTATAGTTTTATCTTAAAAACGGATTTATCAAGCATGAGAGGGATCTAATTTTTTTAGGCCTAATTTTTTATCTTAAATTTTTTACACTTCAAGACAAAATTACATTTCCATAAATTTGATCCTCTCAGTTTAAGACCGATTTATGTTGATTTTAATTATTTTATTTTATAATCCCACATGAATTTATTTATTTATTTGGATTTAATTTTTTTTATTTTATGTGCCGTGCTACAAATATTATATGTATGTTAATTAAAGTTATTAATTATTAAGTGAAAGGGTGTAACCCTTCACTATACACGCTCAAGCCTATAAAAGCAAGCCTCATTGTAAATTATTAATCATCCATTTTATCAATCATTTTATCATATATATTTTTATATTCAATTATGTGAAGTCGGATTCGCTTCTCAATGGAGACAACCGGATTCGGTTGTGGCATTTGGTATCAGAGCCTTTCGACCCTCCCTGATTTCGGCTACTGGCCACTTCACCATAGTTTCTTTGGATCACGATTTTTAATCAACAAGAGGCCCTTGGCCACAACCACCATTCCCACACTTGCCATCACTCATGCGTAGCCCTCACGCGGCTCTTCTTCCACCCACCACCTGCGTCTCCCTTCTCCACGTAGTCCCCCCCCCTCCTTCCACACTTCCCATGCT
Organism: Larix kaempferi; assembly: GCA_027924585.1. Classification (NCBI taxonomy): domain Eukaryota; kingdom Viridiplantae; phylum Streptophyta; class Pinopsida; order Pinales; family Pinaceae; genus Larix; species Larix kaempferi. Next base: position 2,513,906 of record BSBM01000196.1, on the reverse strand, counting down.
TCCCAGGCCTGCTCTTCCTCTTCTCATGCAGGAGTCCCTCCTCACCTCACGCCACCCCTATCCTCCTCGACGCCTGTCCGAGGCCCGCGCAGCTCCTTTCCACGTATCCATTCCCCCCCTCATTCCTCCTTGTTGCCCCACCTCCCATCTGCAACATCCACTCCGCATCCTCCCCCTTATCTTCACTCTGCACGCCATCTTCCATTCCTTTCCTCCACTCTCCCGTACAGCCCCTCCTTCCTTGCGTACATCCGTCGCTCCCCTTCAATCCGCCACCGGCAACCACTCCCACCACCGCCAACAGCTCTCCCTCCACTTGCACGACCCCCTTCCCAACATCTCCAACACTCCACCACCACTCCACCGTCGGATCCCTCACGCACAACACCACCTCCACCACCAACTCCAATGCACACCGAGCCTCCGCCCATGCCCTCGCCTCCATCCTCACAAACCCTAACAAAATTTTCACAAAAAAAAATAAAAATATTAAACATTATAATATTATTATATTGTTTAAATATTTTAATTTTTGGAAAACATATATATATATATATATATATATATTAAACTATATATATAGTTTATGAAAGCATTAATAATATTATTATTAATTAAATAATTAATAATTATTATTATTTTATTAAAATAATAATTATTTTTGAAAAAAAAAGATAAGAAGTATTGAAGAAGAAGAAAAAACGAGAAAAAGACAAAGAAGACAAATCGAAGAAAAACAAGAAGTGAAGATCTAGCAGAGACTATCCATCGTTGGATAAGTCAAGTCAAAGAAAGCGAACAAGTTTAAGAAAGACTCATCAAAGAAATAAAAAAAAAAAGATCATTCCACCGTCGAATAAATCAAAGACCATGGAAGACGATTTGCGATAAAAATTAGAATCCACGTTAAAACGTTATTGAAAAGACAATGAAGAATTGCGCGACATAAATAACAGTTCAGAAATAAGAATTGAATTACAAGAAAGGTACAATGAAATAAAAATCTCTGACCAGGAAAGGCGTGTAGAAAAATTGTATGCGCAAATTGATGAATTAAAAGCCGAAAATAAATTCAATCAGAGGTTAGTAAATCAATATATAAAGAAGGAAATAAATAATTACGAAGCAGAAATAATACGCTTGAACAAAATCGTTAGCGACAAAGATGAAGAACTAATGCAATTACGACATAAATTAGAAAGTCAAGAATCAGAGGTCGGCCAGTGTCGACAACAGATAAAAGTTCTTCAACAACAAAATGACGACTCCAAAAAGACACATAAGTCAGAGATTGCGAAGAATAATAAAGCATTATCTAACAATGCTGAAGAAATTTTTAGACTAAGAAATCATATCAAGATACTAGTCACAAAAATTAAGAAGTTGAAAAATAGCCGAAAGATAGAACAATCTATGGACGACATTGAAGGGAAACTTCTAGACAAACAGGAAGAAAATAGTTGTATCAGAAGTCATAATGAAGATCTTAAGGAACAACTTAAGACATCTAAAGATGACAGAAAATCGCAAGTCGAATTGATTAAGAAGCTTCAAAATGATAACAGGCAGTTAAGAAACAAGTTGGAAAAGATACAGAATGAAACCTTAAAACCTCAAGAGACGAAAATAAAAGTCCTAGCTCAAATCAATGCTCAAAAGACGACACTCGTAAAAGAAAATGACATTGTGAAAATTCCCTATCGACACCCCAACCATAAAAACCGATATTCTGAAAAGAGGGAAATGTCGAAAGACGATGGTACTAATGTGATCAAAGCTCTTAACGACAGATCAATGGGGAATCCCAACAGTCAGCAACAAATCAATTTGGGATTTATTGACCCATCCACATATCGGAAGTTATGCTCTACACTTAGCAGTTCGTATCGACATGTTTCATCAGCCATGACATCGCAAAGAACAATGCGACAAAATTATAAGGCTTTGAGGACAAAGCCTTTCTAAGAGAGTGGCAATGTTACGAATATTATGTGTTAATTAAAGTTATTAATTATTAAGTGAAAGGGTGTAACCCTTCACTATACATGCTCAAGCCTATAAAAGCGAGCCTCATTGTAAATTATTAATCATCTATTTTATCATATATTTTTTATATTCAATTATGTGAAGTCGGATTCGCTTCTCAATGGAGACAACCGGATTCGGTTGTGGCATGCTGACATGTTTTTAATTATTTTTATTTATTTTTTGATAGCATAAGTTACCTTACTTATGTAACAACATCTCCCCCATAGGTTGTAGAACACCTCTACTCTTGGTGCAACCAACCTAGATCCAAATACTAGGATCTATCAAGCACCAAGAGGGATCAAATCTCCCTAGGTGCAAACTTCTCCTCAAAAAAATCCTTGAGTGCAATACCTGAGAAGAGGTTTGCACCTCGAGAGATTTGATCCCTCTCAGCGCTTGATAGAGCCTAGGATTTGGATCTAGGCTGTTTTCAGTTGTGGGCGGTGATACAAAACTGGAGTTTGAACAACATTGTAAGGAACAAGTTAAGTGGAAAACACATATACATTTACGAGGATTATCATAATGTAAGTAATAAGTATTTAGGATTGAGTAAATTGTTAAACTCGAAACTAGAGAAAATTCGCCTAACGTTTTTTCGATTCTCTTTTTGTTGATCTGTGTTTTGTTTTGTTTGTTCTTCTCCTTCTTCAGTCATCATTTCGTACATTTTGATTTATTTTTTGTTCTGCAAACTGATTTTTTTGTTCTTCCAAATGCTTCAACTTTCTCTCTTGATACGCTCTTTGTCGATCAACGTTTCGTTTTCTTTGTTCTTCTCGTTCTTCTGCTGTCAATTTGCCTACATTTACGAATATTATCATAATGTAAGTAATAAGTATTTAGGATTGAGTAAATTGTTAAACTGGAAAATAGAGAAAAATCGCCTAACTTTTTTTTTCGATATTCCTTTGCTCGGCCTCTTTGTTGATCAACGTTTTGCTTTCTTTGTTCCTCTCATTCTTCTGGCACGTCAATTCATCTAACTTTGTTTTTCGATATTCTTTTTGTCGATCTGCATTTCGTTTCCTTCGTTCTTCTCGTTCTTCTGTTGTCATTTAGTCCAACTTCTTTTTTTCAAATTCTTTTTGTTCATTTTTTTCGTTTCAAGTCTTCTTCTCGTTCTTTTGTTGTCATTTCATAAGATTTTCTTCCTTGATATGTTTTATGACATTGGGCGTTATGTATTTTTGGTTCTTCTCCAATTTGTCTCATAGCATCTTCTGCATGCAAAGCTTCCATTTCTAGTTTAGACTCTATATCAAAAAAGTCAAACATTAACATATAAACTGAAATTTATGCATCATTGAAATCCACACTAAAACTTATGCATCCAGGAAATCTACACTAAAATCAATGCGTCCATGGTATAACAGCTACACTGAAAATTATGCAATAAAAAACCTGATACACTGAAATCTATGCATCCATACACTGAAATCAATGCGTCCACAGAATAACATCTACACTGAAAAATATGCAATAAAAAATCCAATACACTGAAATCTATGCATCCATACACTGAAATCAATGCATCCACAGAATAACATCTACACTAAAAAATATGCAATAAAAAAACCACATACACTGAAATCTATGCAACTATAAAACTCACTTTACATGATAATGAAATTCAATATATTTACGAAATTCTATATTTTAAAAGAAAAAAGTAGGTGATTTGGGAGGATTGAACCTTGGACCTCACGCCCATTATCTCAACACCCTTACCACTACACCACATGTAGTTCTTATTATACATAGTAAAGAACTTATATACCTATATGTAAATATTAATATATATTTAAATTTAAATTTAAATTTAAATTAAATGTTAATTTAATTTTAAATATAATTTCATGTAGTTTAAATAATAAATTTTTTTTTTTTTTTTGTTGGAAAAGTGGTGGAACCTCCTTGACTAGCAAATTTTCCTTTGGCTAAGTTACCACGAACCAGAGGCATTTTAGCCGTAAAAATCACCCTGGGATCGCACCCGACCTAAACCGCACCAACCCTTAACATGGTTAGATTTTTTGGTATCCACGAGATTAGAACCGGCGACCTTTCCACTTAGGGGGCGTCTTAACCATACCCCGCCACCAACTGTTCTACATCTCATGGATTATTTATTAGAAAACAATTGACTTTCATTGTAAATATAAATATTTTGGGCATTTAAATATCAACGGGTTTTTCCATTTGTATTAAATATTTTCAACCTATAATATGGATCTTTTTTCGATAATATAAATATTGTTTGAAATATAAAAAACAAATTATAAAAACTTAAGGGTTGTTGAATTTGAATGGTTAAAATGTTAGTTCTTGGTTTTTAAGTAAAATTTACGAATTGATTGACTGATATTTCAAAAGAACTGGGTCACACCTTTGGGAACTGAGGATGGTGGAGAGTGACGGGAGCTGGGCTGCCCTCTGCAGATGACAGCAGGTCGTCTGCCTATACGAAGTACTGCACGTTTTCCAAGAACGATTCCAACCTTGGTAACAAGCTTTGGGTCTTCTTTTTACCGGGCTGTTTTATTTTTACTGTTACTCTCTCCTTGAGAAGGCATCTGTTCTCATTTAGGGTTTCGATGGATGAGGTGGATTATGGTAGTGACACCTTGCGGCACCAAGACATCTGGTGTTCACCACCTGGCTCTTTCCAGAATCTGGAGGGGATTAGCGATTTTCTGACCAGCTCGCCGTTCTGGGAAGGCCCTGCTGCAAGTTTTTCACCGGAGGAGCACGCTGTGAACATATGGGGTGTTAGGGGCTTCTGTACCTCACCCTCACCGGAGCCGCTGAGTGCTGGTATTGGCGAGCTGCCGGACTTCATCAACTCCTCTGACAGTATCAACCCTCCATCATCTGTGCAGGATTTTAGAGCCGAGGCGGCGGGTAGTGAGGATAGACGGGAAGGCTTTCCATCACCTCCCTGCGGTTTTGTAGCAGCTAACCTGGACTTTGCCGAACAGCGTGGGTTTTCTAGTCCATCTGGGGACTCTGATCCTCGGGACTGTGGTCGTGAAGCCGGAACCGCTGGGTTGATAACTAAGGACCATCGTGTGAAGATCTGAAGGAAATGGATTAAGAATTCGGGCAAGGCTCCAAACTATGCGCTTGGGGAAGACATTGGCATTCATCAGATAGTCGGGATGGTCAAATCGGTATTGGTTGGATGGGTCTATGGAAAGCCTGTTAGTCACAAGATGGTGATTTCTTGGGCCTTTGGGGCTTGGCTGGGTCACTGTGGTTACGTCCCCCGTGTTGTTGGGCTCTCTGGCGGGTGGTTAACTTTCCATTTTTCATCAGATGCACATGTGCAGTGGGAATTAAGCCTTAACTGGTCAATTCTTAAAGTTCCACTACTGCTTAAGCCGTGGAACCCCCTCTTTGATGCAAGCCGTGAATGTTTGGATGTTATCCCGCTCTGGGTTCGGATTCCGGGACTCCCTCTCCACTACTGGACCGAGGAACATTTCAGGAGGATAGGAAACATTCTGGGGACTTACCTGGATGCTGACTTTTCTTTTGTGGCAATGGAGATGCAAAAGGTTGCACGCATTTTGGTGAGTATCAACGTCAGGGATGGGTTATACGAGGGTATGGATTTGAAATGGGGACCTTACACCTTTGAACAAACCCTTGACTATGAAAATGTGCCTTTCCGGTGTAGGCGATGTCATGAATACGGACATCCAGCTATTGATTGCTCTGTGCCTGTTCGTATGAAGTTTGGTAATACTCTGAAGCGTCGGATTGTGGCAAAGGAGGTCGGATTGACATTGGCAGAGGATTCTGAGGACCAGCAGGGGTTTGATCATTCTGTTTTGGAGGTTCCCTTGGAGAGCCGGACGGATGGAGAAGTTCCTACAAGCAGAGAGGAGGTAGCTGAAAATGTGGAGGAGGAAGGTTCGGTCCCAGTTGCAGGTCTCACTATTGTCTCTGAAGAGCCGAATTCTACACAGCTTCAGGATTCTGCTCAGGAGGGGCCTCTGCTATCCTTCCTTTGGTCACCGGACATGGCAGCAGGTTCTTCTTCTGTTACTTTTTCAAACCCTTCCTTCTGTCTTTTTTTTAATAACTTTAATTTTCCTGGTCTGGATTGGGTGGATGGCTTTAGGAATCTGCACATTTCCCCTCAGCTGTTGACATATTTTTTGGTTCCACTTTGCTCAGTGGATTCACCCCCTGTCGTGGATCCTCCACTGTTAGAATGCTCCCCGGTTATTAGTCCTGAATTCCACCCTGATCCGATGACCTCATCTCCCGAACCCTCTTCACCCACTGGTTCCTCGGAGTCGGGTTACTTCCTGAGGTCTATGAACAAACTTTCTGCGGGGGGGCTGGGGAAAGAGAAACCTAAACCCCGCAATCCCAGAGGAAGGAAATCCTTCCTTTCCCATGCTAAGACCAGAGCCTGTTCGGACCTTAAGAAGGGTACACAATTGTCTATTGAAAGGGCACTTAGAGCGGTGAATGCCCATAAGGAAGGGATTCGATGAAGGTTATGTCCCTTAACTACTGAGGTCTTGTTGGTCCCTCCAAAATACTAGTGCTGCGACGGATGTTGCAACTGGAACATCCTGATATTTTGTTGTTGCAAGCCAACTATGTGTAGTGGTGAAGATGTTGTTAGTAGACTTAAGGTTTGGTTTCCTGGTTGGGGTTTTGAGGGCTTCGATGCCAAGGGCCGCTCAGGAGGTTTGGTGATCGGTTGGAATGAAGCTAAGGTGTGTGTTTCCTCTCTTTGGGGAATGCATTCGGTGTTAGGCATGACCTGTAAGTCTTTGGATTTTGACAAACGTTTTACTATTGTTAACATTTATGGTCCTTATTGTGATTGTGAACCATTTTGGAATGCCCTGCTGGATAGAGATCTGCTCAAAGGTGATTCAACGATCCTGGGAGGGGATCTCAATTTTTCTCTTGGGCATGCTGAGACTTGGGGGCCACATGCTCAAGTGGACCCTCTTTCAAACTTTTTTATCGGGAAGCTCTCAGAAGGCAATTGGATTGATGTGGAGCCTGTATCCCTGAAGCCATCCTAGAGAAACATGAGAGCTGGACTGGATAGAGTGGCAAAAAGGTTGGACCGTTTTCTTATTTATGAACAGATTGTGGAGACTCTTTTTTATGTCAGGCAATGGATAGGGTCGGGAGGATGCTCAGATCATGAACCGATTTTCCTGGAACTGAAGGTAGGGCCTAACAAACCTCCCGCGCCCATAAAATTCAATAAGGTTTGGCTAGAGGACCCAACCTTCTTTGAATTGTTTCATCAGCACTGGATACCGTATCACCCGGGCTCCATTCATATTGCATCCTTTCATTTTGCGGAGAACATAAAACTACTCAAGGAACCTATTAAATTTTGGGCTGCAGCTAAGAGAAGTCGGGAGGACAGGGAGCTTAAGGATATTGAAGAGGCTATTTCCAGTATTTCTGAGGGATCCGGAGGTGGATTTGTCTCTCAGGCTACAAAGGAACATCTTGTAAATCTGATGGACAAGAGGAACAGGATCCTTTTACACAACGAAGAGGCTTGGAGACTCAAAAGCAGGGCCATTTGGATGGAAAGTGGGGATGAAAACTCTATATTTTTCCATGCTTATGCTAAAGGCAGAAGATCTGTCAACAGTATTTGGAGCCTTGAAGATTCAGATGGTAATTCTCAGGCCACCTTTGACGGATTGGCAGGGATTGGGGTTAAACACTTCCAGGACCTTTTCAAAGCCAACAATAGGGTGAACATTGAAGAGGTTATCAAGGTAGCTCAACGTTTTCCTCGGTTTGTTGAAGAGGCGGATAACCGGATGTTGATGGACAGCATTACAGTGGATGAACTGAAGGAAGTCTTGAGTAGTTTGCAAAAGGACAAGAGTCTGGGGCCTGATGGTTGGACGATTGAATTTTTTATAGCACTTTTTGATATTATTGGTGATGATCTCTTACAGCTTGTTGAGGATTCCAGGAGGGAAGGCAGAGTACCTGCCAGCATAAACTCTACTTTCATTGCTCTCATTCCCAAAGTGGATACCCCCTCCAAGCTCAATGATTTTTGTCCTATCTCTTTATGCAATTGTGTGTATAAGATTGTTACTAAAGTGATTGCTCGAAGACTCAAACCTATTTTATCCACACATATCTCTGAGGAGCAGTTCGGATTTCTTGAAGGGTGCCATATTCATGAAGCCATTGGCATAGCACAGGAAGGCTTACACAGTATCAAATCCAGTAAGAAAAAAGGAGTAATTCTAAAAATTGACCTATCAAAGGCATTTGACAAGGTCAGTTGGCTTTATATTCGACTTATGCTAACTCATTTGGGGTTTGAGATTGGTTTCATTCGTTGGATCATGATTTGTATTACCACTGTCTCCTTCTCGGTATTAATGAATGGAGCAGCAACCCCCTTCTTCCACTCAAGGCGTGGCTTGCGCCAGGGTTCCCCTTTGTCCCCCTTGTTATTTTTATTGGTGGCCGAAAGTTTGAGTAGGGCCATTAAGGAAGTTAAGAGAACGGGAGATCTTGAAGGGATTCTGGTGGCACCTAGCATCTCGCTCACACATCTGCTCTTTGTGGATGACATTCTGATCTTCTGCTCTAGATCTAGAAGGGAAGCAGTTAAATTCAAAGAAATCCTGGATCTCTTTTCCACTGCAACTGGAATGGAGATTAACAATGAAAAATCCTCACTTGCTGTCTCTCTATTGGGTGAGGAGGAACTTCACACCTTCACTGATTTGTTCCCCTTCCATCTCCTTACCCTTTCAGAGGGGTTACGTTACCTGGGATTCCATTTAAAGCCTAATAACTATTTGAAACGAGACTGGGTTTGGCTCTTGGAAAAGCTGGAAAAAAGACTCAAAAGTTGGAGCTTCAGGTGGCTCTCACGAGCTGGTAGGTTGATATTGGTGAAGTCGGTGCTGGAAGCCATTCCAGTATATTAGATGTCCCTAGCTTGGATACCGAAGGGGATTCTGGAAGCTGCTAGGAAAATTTGTTTCATATTTTTATGGAATGGCAAGGAGGATGCACATGTGACACCTTGGGTGAAATGGGAGAGAATAGCTACTCATAAATCTCTAGGAGGATGGGGACTCAAAAACATTTTTTATTTTTCTAAGACTTTGGCAGCTAAATGTGGTTGGAGGCTAATCACATCTTGAGGCTTCTGGGCTAGAGTTATGACTCAAAAATACATTGAACCGGATTCTGTGGATGAGTGGATTAGGTCCCCGATCAAGACACATAAAGGGGGGTCTGTTATTTGGAAAGCTTTGGTCTCCTCCTTTCATGTTATTGAACAGAACCTTGTTTGGGACGTTGGCAATGGGATGAAGCTGAGGATTGGTCGAGATCCTTGGGTGGGTTGTGAAGCACAGCACCTACTGTCAGCAGGATTGATCGAGGAACTGCGGCTGCGGGATATTTTTGTTCTCCACCATTTAGCGGACGAGGAGAATATCTGGATGGGAAGGCCTATTTGGCGGAGAGAAGAAACCTTTGGGTTAGATTTGGATAAGGAGAATGAACTTAGATTATATTTGAGAGCTCTTAGTAGGGATCAGATCTTTCTCAAAGATGAAAATGACACCTTGATTTGGGATGGGGATCCCTCGGGCATTTATACTCCAAAATATGGCTATCAGTGGATCAGTGAAAAATTCAGGGACAGGGAACTAGTGTGGTGGTGGAAATCTATTTGGAGATTGCAGATACCTCTCAAGGATCGAATTTTCATGTGGTGTATCTTAGCTAACAGGATCCCAACATGGGATTTTCTGCAAAAATTAAACCTACAGGGTCCTAGCAGGTGCTACCTGTGTTCTCAGTATGAGGAAAATGTATTACATCTATTTCTCCATTGTAGCTTCATCAAGGAGGTTTGGAAGGTTGTGTCTCGAATCTTTAAGGTAAATTTTCTGTGGGAAGGGCACTCCCTTGTGGAGGCTTGGCGTCGATGGACACAAAACCCTGTGTTTGCTACTTATAAAGGCCTTCCCCCTATTTTTATCTGGGGAATCTGGCTATCCCGGAACAACTGCCTGTTCTCGGACAAATTGGGACTCCAAACCTTAGTGGCCATCAACAGCTGCGGCATCCATTTAGCTCTTCAGCGTAGCAGACATTCCACTACTCCTAGGAATATTCAACCGCTGGATATTGATCGAACTCAGCCTTGGGGCTTCTTCGACGGGGCTTGTCAGAACGATCTTTGTGGGGGAGGGGCTCTTCTATTTCTGTACTCTTCACATTATTTTGTGATGTCGTTTGGATTTGGGAGAGGGACCAACAACTGGGCTGAGATTCTCAGCCTTAAGCTTTTACTCTTCTTTGCTATGGAACACTCTGTCAGGAATTTTTCAGTGTTTGGGGACTCATTGAATGTGATTAACTGGGTTAATGGATTGTATCAGTGCAACAACCGGAGAAATGCTGTTGTTTTGGAACAAATTCAGAATGTCTCTTACACCTTTGATACTTTTAATTGCAGGCACATTTTTCAGGAGAATAACTCAGAGGCGGACAAAGCCTCGAAGGAAGGACTGCTCCTAGCTCCCGGTATTTGGAAAGTCACTGAACTCATTGACGGGGTTGGCATGGAACTATACCACAGGCCATTCATTGACTGATCTTTAGATTTTTTCTTTCTTGCATTTTTGGAAGCCTGATGCACTTCTTTTGAACTCAACTGATCAGTAACTTGATGTATATATTTTCACTCTCGGTATTTTGCAACTAAAAGACATGTACAGGTTGGCTCAAAAAATCTCTGTTAACAATACCGATTTTCACCAGGATATTATCAATCTTTAGTAATAGATGTTATTGCTCGCGTGGTGAGAACATCTCTGCTATTTTTAGACAAAGGCTTAAAAGTTAGTTTTTGTAGCTACTTCATCCACTCATTCTGAGTGTTGACGTTCTATGTAATTTCGTACTCTTAAGGATGAAATGGAATTACGCTTTTTTTTCGAGGAAAAAAAAAAAGTAAAATTTACATTTTAAATGCTACCAAATATACAACTTTAGAGCGTTACATTAACAATGTTATCAAAAGAAGGTCACAATGTACCTTATGGTTTGAATAAGAAAACAACACATGTTTGAATATGCATAGCATTTTAAAATTACTTTATATTTGAGTGTTAATATTTTTTATATAATAGTTTATGGAAGGTTAGGCCAATAGTTTTTGAATCACTCGCAACTATTTGAGAAACTATGTAACTATAAATATGAAGACAGCTTATGTAAAGATTTACATAAAGGCATAATGTTGTTATTTATAAATATTATATAATTAAGTATACAACTATATTTGTGGAGATAAAAATTAAAATTGCTACTTTGATCTCTTTTTAATTTTAATTATTGGCTGACATAATATTTTTTATTTGTTTATGGCCGACAATATCGACAAACACTCGACTAACAAGATCTCCCTCATACTGGGTTGTAAAGCGCCTATCAAGCATAAGTTATGCTATCAAAATCAAAATGTACAAAATGACGAAATGATGGCAGAAGAAGGAGAAGAACAAACAAAACAAAACGCAGTTCAACAAAAGGAAATCGAGAAAAAAGTTAGGTGAATTGACAGCAAAAGAAGGAGAAGAACAAATCAAATGAAACGTTGATCGACAAAGAGCGTATCGAGAGAGAAAGTTGAAGAAATTGGAAGAACAAAAAAAATCAATTTGCATAACAACAAATAAATCAAAATGTACGAAATGACGACAGAAGAAGGAGAAGAACAAACAAAACAAAACGCAGATCAATAAAAAGATAATCGAAAAAAAAAAGTTAGGCGAATTTTCTCTATTTTCCAGTTTAACAATTTACTCAATCCTAAATACTTATTACTTACATTATGATAATCCTCGTAAATGTATCTGTGTTTTCAACTTAACATGTTCCTTACAATGTTGATCAAACTCCAGTTTTGTGTCACCGCCCATGACTGAAACTAGCCTAGATCCAAATCCTAGGCTCTATCAAGCGTCGAGAGGGATCAAATCTCCCGAGGTGCAAACCTCTCCTTGAAAAGATCCTTGAGTGCAATACCTGAGAAGAGGGTTGCACCTCGGGAGATTTGATCCCTCTCGGTGCTTGATAGAGCCAAGGATTTGGATCTAGGTTGGTTTCAGTCGTGGTCGGTGACACAAAACTAGAGTTTGATCAGCATTGTAAAGAACAGGTTAAGTTGAAAACAAAGATACATTTACGAGGATTATCAGAATGTAATTAATAAGTATTTAGGATTGAGTAAAATGTTAAACTGGAAAATAGAGAAAATTCGCCTAAATTGTTTTTTCGATTCTCTTTTTGTTGATCTGTGTTTTGTTTTGTTTGTTCTTATCCTTCTTCTGTCGTCATTTCGTCATTTTGTACATTTTTATTTATTTGTTGTTCTACAACTTGATTTCTTTGTTCTTCCAATTGCTTCAACTTTCTCTCTTGATACACTCTTTGTCGATCAATGTTTCGCTTTCTTTGTTCCTCTCATTCTTCTGCTGTCAATTCGTCTAACTTTCTTTTTCGATATTGTTTTTGTCGATCTGCATTTCGTTTTCTTCATTCTTCTCGTTCTTTTGTTGTCATTTCGTCCAACTTCCTTTTTCGAAATTCTTTTTTTTCTTCTGCTTTTCGTTTCAAGTCTTCTTCTCATTTTTTTGTTGTCATTTCGTAAGATTTTCTTCCTTGATATGTTTTACGACATTCAGCGTTCTGTATTTTTTGTTCTTCTCCAGTTTGTCTCATAGCATCTTCCGCATGCAGATCTTCCATTTTTAGTTTAGACTCTATATCAAAAAAGTCAAACATTAACATATACACTAAAATTTATGCATCGATGAAATCCACACTAAGATTTATGCATCCAAGAAATCTACATTGAAATCAATGCGTCCATGGTATAACATCTACACTGAAAATTATACAATAAAAAAACCCCATACACTAAAATCTATGCGTCCATACATTGAAATCAATCCGTCCACGGAATAACATCTACACTGAAAAATATGCAATAAAAAACCCCATACACTGAAATCTATGCGTCCATACATTGAAATAAATGCGTCCACCGAATAACATCTACACGGAAAAATATGCAATAAAAAAAACCATACACTGAAATCTATGCAAATATAAAACTCACTTTACATGATAATGAAATTCAATATATTTACGAAATTCTATATTTTAAAATAAAAAAAAGTAGATGATCTAGGACGATTGAACCTTGGACCTCATGCCCATTATCCCAACACCCTTACCACTATACCACATGTAGTTCTTATTATACATAGTAAACAACTTATATACTTATATGTAAATATTAATATATTTTTTAATTTAAATAAAAATGTTAATTTAATTTTAAAAATAATTTCATGTAGTTCAAAAAGAACAATTTAAATATTATTTTTTAAATATAATTTCATATAGTTCAAAATAGAACAATTTAAACATTATTTTTTATTTTTTTTAACATAGTAAAATAAGAATTAAATAGTTTTTTTTTTAACATAGTTAGTTTTACTTAAGAGTTAAATGTTAATATTTTAACTCTTAAATATGATCTCTAATCCTACTAGAGCAATATATGTGGTATCCATTTGATTTCGCCTAACTAATTTTAATTTAATAAATTAAAATTAAAAAAATTAAATTATCTTTTAATTTTAATATGTGTCTCGCACATTGTCAAGGCCGTCGGGGCAAACTTTGGAATCTTTTCTAAATAGAATAGAATACTTTTATCTATTTGTTTATGATCATGGAAGTTTGGGAATGGTGTTGGGATTAACCATAACCCTGTTGTAAGCATTGAATAGGATACGATCTGTATATTTATCTCGACTTTCTCTATGTACATGGTTGTGATCTTTGTGAATAAGTTCATAAGTAAATCATCTAAATTATTTTAATGGATTATTAGTGAAACTGTTTTGGATTCACATTATTTTAATTTATGTTATAAAGTTTATAATGTTTTAAAATAGTGATGTTTTTTAAATTAAAAATAATTTTCTAGATTTTATCCTATTTAAAAAAAAACACTATTTAAAAATAATTTAAACATTGTTTTTTATTTGTAAACATTAAAAGATTAAAGCATTGTGCAGGTATGTGGAGTGAGGGAAGCAAGGGAGGGAGGTGTCATGGAGGGAGAAAGAGCAGGAGGGAAGGTTAGGGGGAGCGGGGGGGGCTGCGTGCAAGAGCTGGGAGGGGAGGGCAGCTCGCGGAAGGGAGGTCTGCAGGAGGGGAGGGAGGTGTTGGCACCCCAACAAATCGCCTTGATTTTTACAAATAAAGTGGCCCTCATTAGAATTTTGTAGATACTTGGCTTGCTTGATTTGAAGGTGATCTCATGGATTTCTTTTTTTGATCCCTCAATTTTTTGATTGCTTATACTTTGGCTTGGCTTAATTGGATCCAAATATAATTACTCTTTTCCTTACGAATTTCCATGTTTATTGAATTTATTGCAAAAGAGTAAAAACATAACTTAGCTTGACTTTTACCATTGTCATAATAATAGATCTCAATGTAGATATCTGGCTGACTTCTAATGAACATTGTCACTTATAAGTTTTTTATTTGAAATACTTCATTTGGATTATAGATGGAAAACTTCTTGATACAAAGTATTTGGAAATACTTAGTAGTTTTCTTTTACTTATTTTATTGTTAAACCATTTACCTTGAATATATCTAAGAAATTAGATATATGATAAATAACATGATGATTATAAAATCTTTAATATAATTATGTTATCATTATCACATAATGCTACTAGTTTGCAATTATATAATGAAGTATTTTATTTTTATTTTGTGTCCTTATTTTCAAGTTGGTTAAGCGGTCAAAGCGTTGGATATTTTACCTGAATCAAATCATTGAGATCGTTGCGTTTCTTCTACTAGTTCCAAGATGTGAAAACTCGACTTAAGAAAATAAATGCTGCACTGAGTGAATTCATGTGTATTTATCTCAGTAATGGTATTTTACCAAAACTATAGGACGTTGCTACGCATCAATGGCTGTTGAAGATGGACGTTAACCTGGAAAATGTTTACAACGGATCCTAAAACTAACTACAACAGTTTACATAGATTCTTGTGGTTAAAGCATCATAATATCATTTTTATATCTGCCAATCTGCCAGGCTAAGTAAAGACTATCAAGGATAATACATTAGCAGTTCATTGAAATCGCAAAACATATTATATAAAGGGAAGATTATTTTCCTATTTAGATAAAACTTCTACTCGTTTACTGTATTTGTTAATTCGTCTTTATCTGCTCTGGATAAATAAGTTTTCACACATTGTGAATTTTTATATGCAGATGTGTTGTTACGCGAGGTTTGTTGTAACTATTTTGGAGCAGGAAGCCCACCATACGACCGGGATTGAGATTGACTTGTAAATCGTAGAGATATTCTTTACGGAGGAGACCGAACGAATAACAGCTTTGCAACGCGTAAGATGGAGGGCGTTTTCTCCAAATTTATTTCAGCAATTTCAAGGAACCCTGTTTCCTATAATCCATAAGCAATTCAATTGTAGAGGAGGGGGGAGGTCTCGGTAGAATGGAGGAAACCGTGTTTTCTTTCATTTCGTTTTCTATTTTGTAGAATTTTCATTTGCAGAAGGAATATGAGAAACCACCGTGGGGAGGCTCTGTAAAGGATGAGGGGAAATTTTTCCCATAAGCTTTATTATTTTCTCCTATTGGTTCAAATTCTGGATAATAGAGGAAGACGATATCATAACATTATGTAATAATGTTATGTTCTGCTTAAATTTGAGTTTTTATGAACTTTTTCTGAAGACTAGACTTATTGCAGAAAGCTGAAACTCTGATCAAGTTTTTGTTACATATATTATTCATGTTGTATGTTAAGTCATCATATAATGAATTCGGATTAACATGTTTATTTTGGAATCTGAGTGATTTACCTCAAAGCTGGAGTGACAGACTGTTCTAGTTATTTCTGGTTTTATCTAAATCAATATTCTATTACTGCTGGTTTGTATGCATGCTGTGTCCTATATATAAACTGAGTAATAGTTATGTGTTTCCATGTTTCCAAAATTACATGGTAGATTGATATCATTGGTTTTTTGTCTGAAGTTGTATTATAATCATTCTGCTGTGGATCTTTATCTCAAGCAATAAGATAACAGTTCATTTTAATATTGGGGACTTTTCTACCTTATTAAAGTGTTAACTGTCTTCTTGTTTTAGACTTGAAATCATAACAATTCTCATGCTCTTGGCTGGGATAGGAAATAGTCATTAGATCATTGTAGTGTAGATTTAGGAGCTACTAAATATTTTCTTTTTAGGATAAGTTAGCTATTAGAAGTAATTAGTCATTAGTTCTAGTTTCTTTTTGTCAATTAGTAGTTAGGTTAGGGAATCTGATACTCACACATCCTCAGGAGACTCTCTTCTTAGAGAGCACATCTTAAAGGCAGTAGGGCCTCAATCCTGTGAGAAACAGCTATCTTAAACATACAGAGGTTTGCATTAAGCCCTCGGTGTGGGTTGTTTTTCCGTAAGTTGGCCAAGGACAGTTTTCCCAGCCAACAAATGGCGCTAGAAGGAGGGCCTAGGTAAAACAAGTGGTTTTATTTTCATTAATTATTCTAAAAACCATTTATCCTCCGGCTCTTTGATTTTAAGCTTTTATATTTTGATCTTCTACATCAATACATATGTGCATAAGGGCTGGTTAGATGACAAGCTAACCATTTTTTATGAATCACCTTTTCAATGGTATTTATCATTCATGGACTCAGCCCAAATCTCTATTAGGAGTCATGTATGAAGAAATAATCATTCTACTCCTAAGATAGTTTATCACTTGTCAAGAAACAAACTTGATGGTGAAAGTGAAATTTCTGCAGTTGATCATGTTTCTCAATTTTTTCAAAATTGTTTTACTAATCATGTTTTCGATGAAGCAATCATTGGCAGATCGTTCGCTTTGACTTTCAAAGGCTGAGTTCGAAAATGGTTTGAAACTTTGCCATCGCAACATTCTTTACAACAATTTTTAGGTGAGTTTATTTATGCTTTTCACGATCCTGATTATGAGAAATTGTTTGTAGAATTATTAAATCTCAAAAGAGAATACGATGAATCATATGAGGACTATGCAAACAGATTTTTTAATCTTTGTTACAGATTTCCTTTGAAACTGGTCACTTCTATTTTTCAATTGATCCATGAGGTTATGTATTTTTCAAATGAATTATATCAATCAGATAAAAATCAATTTTCTTCATATAACGATATTCCGATTGATTCTAATCAAAGTTCAGAAGTTATAGATCAGCAATATTGTCCAACGTTTTTCACCTCGCTTAATCAGAAGGAATACAATGTATTAGAAAATGTTATTGTTTCTTCTAATAATCCTAATTCGTCTTTATCTTCTCTTAATGAGAATAAAACTCAAAGACTAAACAAGGAAGGTTGTCATCCACATCAAGATCTTGTGACTGTTTTAGAAGAGATAGAGACCAAATCTGAAATCTATATTGAAAAATATTCTCCTACATTAATTAAGCAAGACCAAGATATTCTTTTAATGGATTCCATTCCCAAATTTCAATTTTCTTATGGGTCTTGTGTTTCATGTATACCTTTACCTATTTGCAATGAACAAAAAAATTTGTCATGTTCATATTTTTCAGTAAAGGGTATTGATCTGATTTTAGGAGAAGAAATTAATGAACATTTAAAATCAAATGTAGATACTCAAATAGAAGAAAACTTTTCTTTCAAAGAAAATTCGTTATCAACGGATACTTTTAGTTTTCTTTCTTCATCCACCTATTTTTCATTATACCCTAATTTATTTAACAATTGTGCTTCTCAGGATAATCTTTCACATCTAATAGAATTTCATCCTGATGCACAAAATTCTCATGGGTTTTCAGATGATAAATTATATTTTGGGGATGAAGAGAAAAAAAACTATTCTTATGAATCTTTTGGTAAATGCAATGATGAGAATCATATACTTTTAGAAACACCTTTTATTGATTCATCACCTCTCGCAATTAATGAAGGATCTCCTTGTTTAAGCAATGAGTTAGTTGAAACTGAATTTTTCATTAAAACCAATCATGATTTCCATTCATTTGATGAAGACACGTCTAAGACAATATGGGATGATACCTCCTTTGATTCTAGTCACTTACTTCAGTTCCAACCAATGATTACCAGAGATCCTCATTCATCTTGTACAATTTCTCAATCACGCAACTTTGTTTACATTTATCACTCATCTATAAATCCACATGTTTATACTTTTCATGATAGAATTGCAGATGGGCTTGAGGCTTCTTACCTCAAGAAGTTTCTATTTAACGGTAAGGTTTTATTTTCTGTATATATAAATAAATATTTTAGTGGTAAGCACGATGCATCTAATTTTCTATTATTAACATAACATTTTCTATTACTAACTGAAAGTGATGTTTTTCTTACAAAAATGAAAATGCTTTGATGGTTCCATTGGATTTTTCATTTCACTTGATTGTGTTATAGCTTTGGTTTTATTGTATATATGTACATATGTATATTACAGTTAGATTTAGATTTAGTTTAGTTAATTCCTTTTCTTATTATAAGTAGTTTTCTTCATGTATGTGCAGTTATCAAGTGATGTATCAATTTTGGGATGAGTACAAGAGGACAAGCTACTGTTCAGGGAAGTACACATTACTCTACTCCCCTTCCAATTGTTTTATTATTTTTCTCATGCTTTCATATGTTAGTCACATCGTCTTAGTCTTATTTTCCATCAATAACTATTAAGACTTAACGACAAAATGCTTACATATGGTCATGTGATGTTTTAAAGAAAACACAAATTTTTAGGGGAGTAAATTATAAAGAATGCGTTCATAATTTGTAATCTCCTTTGACATAAAGAACTTTATGAACATATCCCACTCATGTTGTAATTATCACCATAAACTGCACAGTTTAGCATTGGTCTTTTTCATCTTGTTTTTTCTTGTTGTAAATAGAGTTTGGTTTTCCTTTTGATTTTATATTTAGTTTGGTTTGTTTGATTAGGCTTGGATTTCTTAGTTTGATAATCATTTGCATTGGGACGAAAGGTTGAAATATTAATTATTGAAAAAATTATTCCAATCGATTCTACAATTCTTTATTTTCAATCATATTTTATTTATCAACCTTTTCTAATATTAATTGATAGGGGATTGTTGATCTTTAATTAATGATACTCTGGGGCAAGTTTGTCATTCTAAGCCTACATCTTTTGAAGTCTTGTATGTGAAGGAATCTTTACAAGGTGTTTTTCAAGAAGAGGCTATCCATTTTCCCGTGATGGAACACTTTCCAAGTTGTACCTTCATACATAAACTTAGCTGCATTGATTATCTTTCTAATTATCACAAATCAATACGCAAATCTATTTTAACTAATTTCTACATTATGCTCTAATTGGATCCTTCTTTAGGAGAAAAACAGTGAGGCTTGCATTGTTATCATCTCAAACCTCTTAACGTCATCCCGCTCTCTTAAGGAGTATAGTCGCTTGCCCATCCATTAAGTAATCTCTTATGAGATTAACATTAAACATAGCCCAATCCTCTTCTTTAACATCTCTAGGAGTGAGTTGGGAAAAAGGAGGTCTTATTACAAGCCGACCTTTCCATGATCATACCTTCTTATGGAATGACTTTATCAATATCTGGTCACCAAGCCAGGTTACGGACTTGTAGCCACAAAAAAACGGTTGCAAGACGAGGGGTCTCATCATGAGCCAACCCACTCATTATCTGTAAGTTGGTGTGAATGACACTGTTACAATCTGATCACCAAGTCAGGACAGTGGTTTCCATCTTCTTTCTAGAAATGCAAATCTTTTAACGAGGATTGATAAGCTTCGCATATTTAACTAGTGTATGGGATAAAAGCAGCTTATTGGGTTAAAAGGTAAACCTGTCGAGGCTATAGACGCTTGCTGGCAGCAGGGCCATGCCTGTGGTATTGGAGGGAAAACATTAAGATAACATCTTCTTGTCATCACAAATTGTTCATTTAGAGCATGTTTCATTGAAGAACATATTTTGTTAATTAGTACTCATCTTTGCATTCCAAATGATAGTTAGAAGGGCATTATTAAAATATCAATTGCAGCTGGGTAAATATTTAAAAGATTGACTTCTTAATGTGGTACACATGTTTTAGAGAAAAGCTTTCTTCTTGTTAAAAGCCTTATATTTTATTTCCTTATACATGTACAACGCTATCTTTTCAAGGCAGAGATAACTGCTTTGCCCAGCATGTTGCCATTTGTTGGCACCCCAACAACTTTCCTTGATTTTTACAAATAATGTGGCCCTCATTAGAATTTTGCAAATACTTAGCTTGCTTGATTTGAAGGTGATCTCATGGATTTCTTTCTTTGATCCCTCAATTTTTGCGTTACTTATACTTTGGCTTGTCTTAATTGGATCCAAATATAATTGCTCTTTTCCTTACGAATTTCCATGTTTATTGAAGTTATTGCAAAAGAGTAAAACCATAACTTAGCTTGACTTTTACCATTGGCATAATAATAGATCTCAATGTAGATATCTGGCTGACTTCTAATGAACATTGTCACTTATAAGTTTTTTATTTGAAATTCTTCATTTGGATTATAGATGGAAAACTTCTTGATACAAAGTATTTGGAAATACTTAGTAGTTTTCTTTTACTTATTTTATTGTTAAACCATTTACCTTGAATATATCTAAGAAATTAGATATATGATAAATAACATGATGATTATAAAATCTTTAATATAATTATGTTATCATTATCACATAATGCTACTAGTTTGCAATTATATAATGAAGTATTTTATTTTTATTTTGTGTCCTTATTTTCAAGTTGGTTAAGCGGTCAAAGCGTTGGATATTTTACCTGAAGCAAATCATTGAGATCGTTGTGTTTCTTCTACTAGTTCCAAGATGTGAAAACTCGACTTAAGAAGATAAATGATGCACTGAGTGAATTCATGTGTTTTTATCTCAGTAATGGGATTTTACCGAAACTATAGGGACGTTGCTACGCATCAATGGTTGTTGAAGATGGACGTTAACCTGGAAAATGTTTACAGCGGATCCTAAAACTAACTACAACAGTTTACATAGATTCTTGTGGTTAAAGCATCATAATATCATTTTCATATCTGCCAATCTACCACGCTAAGTAAAGACTATCAAGGATAATACATTAGTAGTTCATCGAAATCGCAAAACATATTATATAAAGGGAACATTCTTTTCCTATTTAGATAAAACTTCTACTCGTTTACTGTATTTGTTAATTCATCTTTATCTGCTCTGGATAAATAAGTTTTCACACATTGTTAATTTTTATATGCAGATATGTTGTTACGCGAGGTTTGTTGTAACTATTTTGGAGCAGGAAGCCCACCATACGACCAGGATTGAGATTGACTTGTAAATCGCAGAGATATTCTTACGAAGGAGACGGAATGAATAACAGCTTTGCAACGCGTAAGATGGAGGGCGTTTTCTCCAAATTTATTTCAGCCATTTCAAGGCACCCTGTTTCATATAAGCCAGAAGCAATTCAATTGTAGAGGAGGGGGGGAGGTCTCGGCAGAATGGAGGAAACCATTTTTTCTTTCATTTCGTTTCCTATTTTGTAGAATTTTCATTTGCAGAAGGAATATGAGACACCACCGTGGGGAGGCTCTATAAAGGATGAAGGGAACTTTTTCCTAGAAGCTTTATTATTTTCTCGTATTGGTTCAAATTCTGGATAATAGAGGAAGACGATATCATAACGGTATGTAATAATGTTATTTTCTGTTTAAATTTGAGTTTTTATGAACTTTTTCTGAAGACTAGACTTATTGTAGAAAGCTGAAACTCTGATCAAGTTTCTGTTAAATATATTATTCATGTTGTATGTTAAGTCATCATATAATGAATTCGGATTAACATGTTTATTTTGGAATCTGAGTGATTTACCTCAAAGCTAGAGTGATAGACTGTTCTAGTTATTTCTGGTTTTATCTAAATCAATATTCTATTACTGTTGGTTTCGTATGCATGTTGTGTCCTGTATATAAATTGAGTAATAGTTACGTGTTTCCATGTTTAAAAAAATTACATGGTACATTAATATCATTGGTTTTTTGTCTGAATTTATATTATAATCATTCTGCTGTGGATCTTTATCTCATGCAGTAAGATAACAGTTCATTTTAATGTTGGGGACTTTTCTACCTTATTAAAGTGAGGACTTGAAATCATAACAATTCTCATGCTCCTGGCCGGGATAGGAAATATTCATTAGATCATTGTAGTGTAGATTTAGAAGCTACTAAATATTTGCTTTTTAGGATAAGTTAGCTATTAAAAGTAATTAGTCATTAGTTCTAGTTTCTTTTTGTCAATTAGTAGTTAGGTTAGGGAATCTGATACTCACACATCCTTAGGAGACTCTCTTCTAGAGAGCACATCTTAAAGGCAGCAGGTCCTCAATCCTATGAGAAATAGCTATCCTAAACATACAGAGGGTTGCATTAAGCCCTCGGTGTGGGTTGTTTTTCCATAAGTTCGCCGAAGGACAGTTTTCCCGGCCAACAGGAGGCTGAGAGGGAGGCGACGTGGAAGGGAGAAGGAGCGGGAGGGAAGGATGGGGGGAGCTGCGTGGAGGCGCTGGGGGGGGAGGATACAGGAGGGGAGGGGAGGGCAACTCACGAAGGGAGGAAGCGAGAGTGGAGGACGCAGGAGGGGAGGGTAGGGAAGGAGGGCAGCTCGCGGAGGGGAGGACGCAGGAGGGGGAGGGCAGGGTAGGAGGGTTGCGTGGAGGAGGAGAGGGGAGGAGCTGCGTTGAGCAGGAGAGGGGAGGAGCTCCTGCATGGAGGAGATGGGAGGGATGCGTGGAGCGGGAGAGGGGAGGTTTGTGGAGGAGGGAGGAGCTCACACAGGAGGGTTGTGTGGAGGGCTTGCGTGGAGGAGGAGAGGGGTGCATGGAGAGGAGGAGCTCGGAGGTCGCGGAGGAGCTGGGAGGGAGGTCTTTGAACCGTTTGTCTTTGTTGGTTCCCCCTCTTTGCTTCCGTATATTATATGGAATTTGTCTTTTAATTTTAATTATTGGTCAACATAATATTTTATTATTATTATATTTTGTGTTAAGACAAACGGTATTTATGGCTGACAATATCGACAAACACTCGACTCACAAGATCTCCCTCATACAAATGTTATTTATGGCCGACAATATAGACAAACACTCGACTCACAAGATCTCCCTCATACAAAGGTTACTTATAGCCGACAATATCGACAAACACTCAACTCGCAAGATCTCCATCATACAAATGTTATTTATGGCCGACAATATCGAAAAAAACTCGACTAACAAGATCTCCCTCATACTGGGTTGTAAAGCGCCTCTTGGTGCTCTACAGCCCAGTATAAGGGAGGTCTTGTCGATCAACATTTCGTTTTATTTGTTCTTCTCCTTCCTCTACTGTCAATTCGCGTAACTTTTTTTTTTTTGAACTGCGTTTTGTTTTGTTTGTTCTTCTCCTTCTTCTGTCGTCATTTCTTCATTTTGTACATTTTGATTTATTTGTTGTTCCCACCACCCTTAACACTATACCACATGTAGTTCTTATTATACATAGTAAAGAACTTATATACTTATATGTAAATATTAATATATATTTTAATTCAAATTTAAAATGTACAGCAGAAGGAGAAGAACGAACAAAACAAAATGCAGTTCAACAAAAAGAAATCAAAAAAAAAAGTTAGGCGAATTGACAGCAAAAGAAGGAGGAGAACAAAGAAAATGAAACGTTGATAGACAAAGAGCGTATCGAGAGAGAAAGTTGAAGCAATTGGAAGAACAAAAAAATCAGTTTGCAGAACAACAAATCAATCAAAATGTACGAAATGATGGTCGTAGAAGGAGAAGAACAAACAAAACAAAATTTAGATCAACAAAAAGGGAATCGAAAAAAAAAAGTTAGGCGAATTTTCTCTATTTTCCAGTTTAACAATTTACTCAATCCTAAATACTTATTACTTACATTATGATAATCCTCGTAAATGTATCTATGTTTTCAACTTAATATGTTCCTTACAATGTTGATCAAACTCCAGTTTTGTGTCACCGCCCACGACTGAAACCAACCTAGATCCAAATCCTAGGCTCTATCAAGCGCCGAGAGGGATCAAATATCCCGAGGTGCAACCCGTTTCTCAGGTATTGCACTCAAGGATCTTTTCGAGGAGAGGTTTGCACCTCGGGAGATTTGATCCCTCTCGGCGCTTGATAGAGCCTAGGATTTGGATTTTTTTTTGATAACATAAATTATGTTACTTATGTAACAACATCTCCCCCATAGATTGTAGAACACCTCTACTCTTGGTGCAATAAGAGTTATTTAAGGATGATGTGTAAAGACATAACATGTATTCAATAAGATTTTTAAAATTTAATATATCTTTTTTATCATCTAATAGTTAATTAAAATCACTTCTTCCATGATTTGTTTATGTAATATAATAATTACTATTCTAAAGTTTAACTTTGTAAATATTCTCTTATCAATATTTAAGTTATAACCTATTTTGTTTTTTTCAAAACTATAATCTTTAGTTTACAAAGTTCCTATTATTTAAACTCTATCAATTTAATAATAAAAAATACTTAAACTTTAAAGTGGTTTTTTTCAATTTTTAAATTATAATTTATTTTGTTTTTCAATTTTTTTCCAAAATTTATTTATTTTAAACTTATTTTTATTTAAATTATATCTATTTAAAATAAAATAAAATAAAAATCATTTGAATTTTTATTATAAATAGAGAGTCAAAAATCTTCAGATAAAAATGCAAATCATTCATTCTAAGATACTTGGTCATTCTTAAATTATTATATTTATAAAGGAGTTTCATTCGAGAGACATTTTCATCTAATTTTTTAAATGGTAGTTCAGCTAAACACATTTATTTTTTTCATTTTTTATTTTAAAATCAAATTCACAAAATATGATTCAATAAAATTATAATAAAATACATATTCTATAATGAGATATAAATTTAAAATATAAATATATATATATTTAATTTTGAAAATATATTTTTATTAAAATAAGTTTTTATTAAAATAAGTTTTTTTCAAATATAAAAATAAAATATTGATACATATTAGTTAATTTTTGTCGTTAAGATTAAATATGAATACAAATTAGTTAATCTTTCTTTTTTGCTTCAGATTAAATAAATGAAAGTAAATTATAAAAAATCATTATTATCATAAATTCATAAAAAATATTTTTTTAAATAAGAAAATTATATCTTAAATATTTCAATATTTATCATTTTATTTAAATATTTAATTTTTAAAAATTTTATTTTGAAACCATAAATCTATACAAATACCATTTAATTATACAAATCATCTTTAATATAATATTTAACTGTACCAACAATCATTAATATTAATACATTGTCCAATCAATTATCCTTCATTCTAATGAAAATTATATGATATTTTTTTATCCTCCAATGGTCTTTCTTTGAAATTTTTTCAAATGAAAATTATATGATATATTATTAATACAATATTCTAAAACATTATATGATATATATGTAATATGATTTTTAATATAATTTTCCAGCGTATGAATAGATTAGAGAACCAAAAAGTCATTAAGAAAAACAAAGGGTTTTAATAAACGAATCCCTATCTAATACATTGATAGTAAGAAAACAATAAATAGAGAGTGGCATGTCTTCTTTAAGCTTCCTCGGACGAAGAGGAACTCCTTAATAGAGAATGAAATTATAGAAAGATGCTCACAATGTACTCAAGCACCTGCTTAACCTCTGTATCGTGTTCATCCATAAATTTGCTACCAAGCAAATTTAGGAAAACTTGAACATGGTCGCTTCTTATTTGCCCATTCACACTGATAGCTACTGCAATTTTTAATCCAAGACACAACTAAGATGACTGAAATAAATTGTTACCTATAAGGATAAGCTCCACCATCCTCACAATTTGTTTAGCTATGTCCATACTTTTCAGGATTTCCATTTTCGACACATAGCTTTCAGCCGGTTCTTCTTCAATAAGGGGAGATGTGAGTAGAGAAAAAATTATGAGGAGCCCTTGATCAAGCGCCATACTAATTAGATTAATATTCTTCTCCTATACTTCTCCATTATCATTTTCGTTGCAACAAGTATTGATGCTTATAAACTTGGAGATAAACTGAAGATCATGCAGCTCTTCCAAACGTGAAATGCATAGTGTTACTACGATATAGAGAAGCTCCACGTACTGTGAAAAAACGATGATGGGGATATCATTGATCCAAGCAACTCTCAGTATTTCCATTCCATTGTAAATGTCTTCATTCACTATATTCTTCGGATTCTCCTGCCCAGCTAACACATGGAAAGCGATTTCAACCATATAATACATGGAATCCTCAAGATAAAAATAATCGCAGTCCTCCGATATGCCACGGAAAATTCTTAAAACCATACTCTGCATTTTTAAATACTCGTTGTGCCCAAGCTCAAATAGAATGCGCACAAACGCCAATACAGACTTTACAGGTACCATCAACAAATCATTATCTTTCATACCACCCATGACATCAACTAGCCTCGCCACTTCTTTGCAAACCTCCTTGGCATCATTACATGAGGAACGTAATAGTTGCTTACTGATTACTTGGAACAAGAATCTGTATCCTCTGATTGAGGAAAACATTTCCCTGTTTTATGCCTTGTATTGGCAATAAAGCCAAACAAGATTCGATTTCTTCCATGGAGCTTTCCAATGCTCTAATTCCTCTTCATCGGGCTTTCTATTTATACAACCCTCTCTATTTTGAAGGTGCGAACATTGTTTTCCAGCTAAAACCAGTTCATTCAGTAGATGTGTCATCTCTCTCTCATTCAATATTTGAGTGTAGTCTGGGACGACCTCAAGCCCTAAACTTAGGGTTATGATCCTGTTGTTGAGAATGTATTCGGACATCTATTGCTTGAGATTGGTCTGCAGGATGGCATCAAGAATGTGGAAGGGCAGGCGGGTGTATGGGTTAATGCCATCCTTGTCCCAAATGGTTTCAAATGTTCTACGGTTGGAGAGAACTTGAGAAGGATCTTGTGCAAAGGGAAATCTAACAGGATCATAAGCAAAATCTTGCATAACATTGTCATCAAACTCTTCCGGAAGCCTAAATCCATTTTACTCTTCTGTTGATTGCTTATTGATCATTTTATTGTTCTCTAAATATTCCTTCTATTGATTGTTGATTGATTTTTTCGTGAGGATAAAAAGAATTTTATAGTATATTTTTTAATAAGATTTTATGTTCGTAGATATTCATAGAGAATGTCCTTACTCCATTTTATAGCCAAATCATGAGACAAAATAATTGATAATATTTCATTAGAAAATCTCATTGGTTTCTATTTTCAATAAAGCTCAATCTCATTATTCAGTTCCACATCATCCTTAATGTGAACTTAGCGTGTAAATACTTTTACCACCTGGCGTGCATTAATCTCTACTTTATTTTGTGGTGTCTTCTATTTCACATCCCTTCTTTACACCTTGTTTCCACACTCCACAATCCATGAATTCACTTTCGAATGAACCATCCAATGTTGGATTAGCTTCATCCAACGTTGGATTAGCTTCATCCAACGTTGTAAGATCATTTCCATTTACTAGATCAACTTGAGTATAAAAATTTGTGAGATGTATCATCATGGATCATTTGATTGTTGAAACTGGGATGGTGTACTATGAGAGTTTTTATATTTTATGTTTTCTTTGTTATGTATTTATTATCTCTGTAAGCATAGTTTGTTAATTTATTTAACTGTTGTTAAAACCCAAAAATTGTTCACTAGCTCATCTCCCTAGTCACATAACCCATTTGTCCACTTTTCCTACCATTTTGGCCTCCAAAACCCTAAAAACCCCTCAAATGGTTACCAAAAAGGCAAGAAACCATTATTTCCCTCTTCAATTATTGAAATTCCTCCAAAAAAAGGTTAAAATCCCTAAAAGAAAGGGTCCAAAATTCCCAAAAATAAAATAAAAAGGAAAAAAGTCAAAAATAATTTCAAAAAGAGGGAAAAACCATAAAACCATTTACCAATACTATTGATTACCTAAACCCATGGTTCAATACTCCACCATCCAAAACCTCTATAAAAGGTAATGGAGGCCCCCCATTTCAACATCCATGATCAACTCTTCACACCCTTATGCTCCCGAAATTCCTGTTGAACTTTAGCCTACCACCTTGAGCTTTTGTTTACCATTATAGTTGAGTCTTGGAAACCATTGAAGTATTTGGAGAAGATCAAGGAGCCCTGGAGACTTGGTGCACTACTCACGTACGGCTGCAAGGGCTCCTACAACCTCACATTTTGAGGTAACACCATATTGTAAACCATTTTTTACAGAGTAATACAGAAAATCATATTTTCATTCATGGGTTCCTATCCATTATTTAATTTTTATTTCCATTATTGCACTCACATATATTAGTTTAATTTGTTTATTTCTTAGTTTTTACCCATTTACATGAACTGCTACTAAGGGTTCATGAATCCTTAGTAAATGCTCTTTAGCACAATCCAGGGTGAAAACCCTAGATACAGTTTTGGTGACTCCACTGGCTCGATTCCCTTAGAATCTTAGGTTATTTTTAGTTTGTACTTGTCTTTTACTTGCTTTTTACAATTTTGGTTCACCCCTGGACCCCAATATTTTCATATATAGCATTGCCTTCGCATAAAGCCTCAAAAAAATTTCGTTTCTTCGGCTCAGCCTGCACTTTTCGCAGCCATTTTTTGCGTCACGGATCGCGACTATTGCTCCGACAGTTGCGCCTTCGTAGAGCACTTTTTCAGCCCAGAACCGCGTCCTGAAAGCGTGAGTTTCAACCCCTGTGTCGCACCCTAAAAGCGAGAGTTTCAGCCACAGAGCCGCGTCCTAAAAGAGTAGCTTTTAACCCCAGAGCCGCTCCCTGAAAGTGTTGGTTTTAACCCCAGATCCATGCCCTAAAAGCACGAGTCCCAGCCCGAAAGCCACGCCCTGCAGCGCACTTTCCATCCCAGAAATTGTGCCATGTTTCCTGTTACTGTCGGCAATTTCCAATGCGACTTTTTTGCAATTTCCCGCACCCTGCAGCCATTTTTTCCAGTTTTTTCTTCCCTAACAACCACCTGTTTGCTTGCATCCATTTTTCTAGCTGTACTTTTCTGCTCTTTACTTGTTGTACCATTTACAAAAAAAATTATCATTTACATTTCAGCAAGTTCATTTATTTTACATAGCAATTAAATACTTTCATTTCAAGTTTTAATTATTTTTGGTACACGCCACTTGTGCACACACTCTGTCACCATAATTCAAGTGAGCCTTAAAATCTACTTAACTCAACCAACTTTAACCCCACTTGGGAAACACAAAAAGAACTTTGTAGTTAGGTAGGACATTGGGGATAGGCATCCAAATAACACCCATTTGTCACTTACACTTAAGACATAGTTGTTTTCATATGGGGATCCAAAATCCCCTATTACTTGTTGGTATGGTTAACACCGATTTGTCAGAGGGCCTCTCCCTTAGGAAGGCAAGTAGCAAGACTAGTTCCAGAGGTCTGAGTGGAATGTCGCACTCCATTATATACTGAAGGACACCTACTCATTGTTCTCATCATGCATGTTGGATCCCATACTAAGTGTATGACGGCCAAAGAACTTGCAGTGAACGTATCCATTCACCAAGTTAACCGTGTTCAGTTAAGGGTTAAGAAGCGAGACCGTCTCCCATATTTGAGATAAATGATAATAATATATTGATTGATGATATAAAAGATACAATAAGCTCTCCTTTATAGGGCTTGAGCAAGAATAGCGAAGGGTTACACCCTTTCGCTTATTAACCTAATAATCTATTTAATATATAAATAATAACATTAATTAAATATTCACAGCATTGCCTTCCCCTTTTGGAAAGCTTTGTCCTCAAAGCTTGAGTATTTTCCTAATGTCATCCTTCATTCAGATTCAGTGTCGGTATTAGAATTGGACATGATTTCTTGTGTAGAGACTTGCACTTCCTTTCCATTGATGATTTTGCACTGTATTGTCTGATTGTTCCTACATTTATGGCCTGGGATCCAATCATCACCGCATCGACGACATATGTTTTTCTTCTTTTTTCAATTATCAGAGTAACTGTTAGATGACTTTGATCTATTTTCCATTTCATAGGCATATGATTGAGGTTTGTGGCATTGATGGCCGGGTGACCAAGTATCACAGTACCTACATTGTGTCTCTTTTTCTTGTCGATAATGGTTATCACCTCTTGTTTTTATTCCTTCCAATTTGCGTTCTACGGCTTTTGCTTTATGTCTTGCTACCTCTACGTTAGGTATGTCATGTAACTTTAACTCTTTTTGGAGGTACGGTTTTAGACCTCCTAAATAGGTTTCGAGTCTTTGTTTGTCGGGCAACCCAAATACTCGTGTCGATAAGGATTCCCACTGATGTGTGAATTCCTCAGCGCTTCTAACGTGTTGTAATCTGGTAAGTTTACTGAAAAATTAATCTTCTTTGATACCTTGAAACCTATTAAAAAAATCATTTTTGAACAAGTTCCAGGTGTAGGAAAAATTGTCTCTCTTCCACCATAAGTACCAATTATAGGCATACCCTTCCATATGCATTGACGCATATTTCACCTTCTCCTCGTCAGATTGAATATTGTAAATGTCGAAGTATTCTTCTACTTTGTTTATCCAAGCAACGCATTGGTCTTCACTTCCATTGTATTTCGACAACTCTATTTTTGCCTTAGGTGGGTACACTCTGTAAGGGTGATATTGATTCCCTTTTGCTTTATGGTTTGATGGTGGATCGGAACTAAGGGATGACGTAAGTGACATATTTGAGCTGCTTCGTTGTTGGCGGTGATTTTTATCTTTTTTATTCTCTACTATCTTACCGATAGCTTCTATTTGGTCGTTTAATTGTGCCTCCATATCTGGCAGTACTTTTGTTTCTATCTCTTGCTTAAGCGTCGCATTGTTAATCTTTATTTCTTTTTTCCATTCTTCTTGATTCTTGGCAAGTGCTTCCTGTGTGAAAATATGAAATGAGGCATCTAGCATGTCTAGACTGCTGACTTGGTCTGTCTTAGGCGTTAGTCTTTGTAACACCTCCATTAATGTATTATGGTTCTGCGTCATGGTGCTCAAGTTCTGGGTTATGGTGTTTATGTTTTGAGTCATAACACTCATTTTGTCATCCAAGTCTTTTTGTTTTTCGTTCAGAGTGTCAAATGTTTCACTCAACCTTCTTTCTAGTACCAGAACAACTTCATCTTTGATTTATTTTTTAAGCACGGCATTGTTATTTTTCATCTCTTCCTTTAAATCTTCTTGAAACACTTTCTCAAGTTTGTCCATTCTGGAATTTAGACCTTCGACGATTTTTAAATCTCTAATTTGGTCTTTTTCTAATTTTTCTAGTCGGTCTCGTAACTCAGCCATGATTCTTGACCTGTTGTGGGGAGGTGAATATTTGGAATCAATCTTGGAGTAAGGATAAGAGTTAGGGTTAGGGATAAATACACAATAAATATTATTAAATTATAATAATAATTTATTATATATATTAAAAATAATAATACAATAATTATTATTTAAATTATAATAATAATTTATTATGTATATAAAAAAATATAATAATAAAAAATTTATTATTATTTTTTTTTATATTAACTTTTTTTTTGTTTGATTGGTGCAGGTCGTTGGAAATGGAGCCTGCGTTGGAGATGGAGCGGATGGGTGATGGTTGGGGAGGAGGTGGAGTATGCAGAGGGCGCGGTGGAGGATGGGAGAAGTAGTGGCATGGGTAGGAAGGTTGCATTGTGCAGGAGGGGTGCTGGAGGGCGTGGGGATATGTATGCGCATATGGGAACCCAATTGATTGGGAGTCGACGTTGACGGGGATGAGAGGTTGCAGTTAAGGAGCGAGGAGTTGAGGAAGGGAGAGGTGGCGAATGGAGATGGGTTGGGGCAGGGAGGACTGCGAGAGGAGTAGGGAGGTGGAGAGGACCGACGGTGGTGGACAGTGGACGCGGTTCAGTAGCAATAGGCGGCGGCTGAGAGCGGGACTAGATGTTTTGGGGCACGGTCGATGGTGGATGAGAGAGGCAGCATGGAGGAGGCGTGGATGATGAGGGGTGTGAGTGAGCAGGGAAAGGGCGTAGACCAGGATGGATGGGGGGCAGGACGTGAGAGGATGTGAAAGGGAGGAATAACGTGGAAGCAGTGAAGGAGAGGAATGTTTGAGGATGGATGGAGCAGGGAGCAACAGGGCAAGGAGATTTAGCACATGGATGGAGGGAAACGGGAGAGGAAGGGTGATGTGAGTCATTGATGAGCCAAAGTAAGTTGAATGCAGCGGAATGGAGGAATGAGCCGAGTCCGAGCTTTACCTAAGGAGGAGCGAGTCCGCTTCGATTTTGAGCCGAATCCGAGCTCAGGTCGAAGGAGCCGAATCCAGCTCTGATACCAAATGCAGTGAACGTATCCGTTCACTAAGTTAACCGTGTTCGGTTAAGGGTTAAGAAGCGAGACCGTCTTCCATATTTGAGATAAATTATAATAATATATTGATTGATGATATAAAAGATACAATAAGCTCGCATTTATAGGGCTTGAGAAAGAATAGCGAAGGGTTACACCCTTTCGCTTATTAACCTAATAATCTATTTAATATATAAATAATAACATTAATTAAATATTCACAGCAGAACTGAAGCTGCAAGACACCTTTCTGGACATTCCATGAACGGGGTAGCGTAGTTGCCATTCTTCTAGGATTCGTTTACCCGAAGTCCCTTTCGGTAGAGGGATATCCTTAGCCACTTGGTTCTCCATTTTCGTATCGCTGGACTGCGGATTTCATCACCCTATTGGGGATACGATTTGTGTGAGATTTCATATCTTTTAGATAGGTGTTTGCATGCTCCTATACCCCCATTGGATTAGTGAGCCTACCTTTTTATTTTTAGGAGTGTTGCTTGTTGTTATTCTGACCATTTTATTGTCGCTCCGCTTATTGTAGCACATTTGTTGCAGTAAGTGTTTTGAGCTTGTTGTTGGTCTGAGAAACGCATTTTTTTACAGCTCTCATTTTGCACACATAGTTTCACTTGTATTTTTGAGTGTTTGATCTCCCACAACCATTTAGTACTTTTTACACCTATCACCATTGATTCACCGAGACACTCTCGGTGCCTACAGGGCCAGTCCCCGTAGTACGGTTCACTTGACAGCACACGTAACAGACAAACATCCTCGTCGTCGAACACATATCCTTACGAACCTTATTTTACTTTTAATTTTGAGTCAGAGTTACCCACTTACACAGCTCCATCTAGACCCATGGATGGCACGACTTCCAACCCCTTTTACGACGGTATTGTTGGTGGTGGATCCATCACTAGCCCAGCTACTACTTCATCATCCATCCCCGCCATACCATCTATAGGACCTACACATAGCATCCCCATCACTACATCCATACCTATGGTTAGTGGATCTGTTACAACTATAGTCCCGTTGGTGACTAGTAGCACACTTGGGGGCATTATCCCTTCCTACGCGATTCTCCCACCTTTGACTGGAGGACCCTCGATCCCCATCATGACTCATACCATTGATCCCTACATTGGGGGCAGTGGCCCCACCTTTGTAGCTACGAATATCACTCATGCCCCTGTGATCATGTCACATCCTTCTACCAGTTTGTCATTCACTATAGTAATATTATTAATTGCTTATTCAATAAATTAAAATTACAACATAACCTATAAATAAATGTACCATTAAATCTTGAAAGGTCTTGAGCTAATTTGGTAGATCATGTTGTAATTTTCTCAATAATAATAAATCATTAAATAGATAATATGTTGTGTTCATAACTACATTAATTATGAAAGGTACAACATAATTTCTCACCTGGAGATGGTCCAAGAACGAGGGCTCCAAGAAACCCTGGTATTTTGAGGTCGAGTGAGCAGCGTATGGGCGATGGCGGACTGGGTTATGGGCATCTGAACACTGGAGGACCCAACTTTCCGGTGGCTCGGCTGGCCCAGCAAAATTTTTGAGATACAAGCAGAGGTGTGGCATTTGACGGGGTTGGCAAGTGTTTCTTGAATCCTGTGGTCGCGTGACGGGAGCTGGGGTTACGCGGAGATCTTGGTTGCAGTACCTTTCGCGTCGGTGGATAGGGGCTCGGGCCCTATCTGGGGTCTCCATACTGTCTGATACTGCTGATTTTGCGGCTGAGGTTCGGCATTGGCTGTTGTGAGGGCTCATATGGGGCGGAATGGCGAGTGGATATGTGCAGGAGGTGGATTACACCTCGGATGGTGACTGTGCGAGGGGTATTTTTGATTTTGGTGCTATCAATACAACGGTGTATGGGTCGGGGGCAATGTCTGAACCATTCTTGTCCAGTGGGGGGATAGGGGCTCACTCTGGGCCCGGGCAAGCGATGGAATTGGATGGGCATCACAAAACCCTACCGACATCTGCCAGTGAAAATTCGCCGGTCATCTCTTTAGGGATGGAGGGAATAGAGGCCGAATTGGAGACATTTAGGTCATCAGTTGGATTTGGGGACAGGTCCGACCTGGCTAGTCTTCTGGGGAGGACACTTCAACCCCAATTGGGGACATACACTAACTTTCCCATTTGCTCGGACGCCTTGCGTGTGGAGAGGCTCGCAACCCTGGCTGGGGATGACATACGGCTGACAGAACAGGGTGGAGGATTGTCTTTTACCGTTGGAAATTTGTTAAGGTCGGTGGAATATCGTGAAGCTGAGGACTGGGGTCAGGGTAGCGGTGGATAGGGTTTCTCATCCAGTGGACATACAGCGGCGGTTCCTGGGGTTGGAGAAATTCTCCCTGATAATGAATCCTTGCTAACTCCAAGAGCAGGGGTTTCTGCCAAGGCTGCATCACACAATAATACTGCCAAAAAGGTAAAGGAACGGAAGAGGAAGGATAAGCTTGTGTTGGGCGTGGATGTATCGATGGAGGAAGCGGAGGACTTCTCACACATCGCAGTGGTTGGCCATGTTCGTGGCAAGAGGCTCGGTCGTGGTTTCCTCCAGCGTTGGGCGGTCGAGCATTGGAGGGATTTGGTTTCTACTGCACCTGAGATCAGAGTATTGACTAAAGGTTGGTTCTCTTTCATCCTGTCGAATTTTGGGGAGGTTGATGCTGTTTTAGGCCGACATTGGTCGATGTTGGGCGTCCCCATTGTGCTGAAACGATGGACACCTTTCTTTGACTCTAAAACGGAAAAAATAGACAGAGAACCAATATGGGTGAAGCTACCTGGGCTCCCCATGCATCTCTGGAATGAAACACGTTTTGCCGCGATTGGGAATTTCCTTGGCGACTATGTGTGTTCTGATTTTTCCCATATTGAGACAGGCATATTTACTGTGGCAAAGATTTTGGTCAAAATCGATCTTCGATTGGGGCTATCGTCTGAGATCGTTATTCAAACGAAGGATGGGGACTTCACACAAATCCTGGACTACGTGGGGGTGCCGTTTCGGTGCCACCGCTGCCACGCTCATGGACACCTGGTAGCTTGTTGCCCGTTACCGTTCAGGAGTATCCGACCTTTGGTTGTCCCTGCAGCAGCTGACTCTGATCCAGCATTGAAAGGGAACCCATAGGTGGTGGAGGTTGTTGGCAAGGTGACTACAATTGACACAGGGGCGGACCAGATACCGGTGGTACCGGTTGCACCTTGTGGGATGCCCGGATCCGGGCCACTTATGGCATCAAAGGTGAACGAGGGATTGGTCAATAGGAGCCGGGGGCCGGTAGTAATGGAGACTACAATGGGCACCACGACACCTCTGACTCGCGCAGCCTCCAGAAAGCTACAAGAGCAGTCGATTTTTCGTCAGGGTTCATCCTCGAATCCCCCGGGTATGTCTCACGATTTTTCTTCTACTGTCTCTTTATTTGCTGTCTCTAATCAATTGGGGGGGGTTAGTCTTGGGTCTCATCCTCCCGTCAGCCCTGTATTACTATGCCTTGTAGCTTCTTGTCTGTTACCTGAGGCGGATAGTGTCTACACTCCGTCTATTGTATCCACTAAACCCTCTCCCAGTTCTGCGGGACATAGTATCCGATATGCTCTTAGAAATAGGGTGATCTCTGCTGATGGATCGGGGGGTAAGGGACTTCCTGATCTGGCTGCCAGTGCTGGGGGGAGAGGTCAGGGACGTAAATCCCATCTGTCAAAAGCACAAGACCGGGCAAAATTTGATTTGGTAATGGGTACACAATCCTCTATCGAATGGGCACTTAGAGCAGCGAAAGCCCTGGAAGGGGGTTTAATATGAAAATACTGTCATTCAACTGTCGTGGGTTGGCGAGCCCCATTAAAAAATCGTCACTTCGGAGGTTGGTGGATTTAAATCAACCTGATATTTTACTGTTGCAAGAGACATTGGGTGACAGTGTGGAGATTGTTAGGGTATTGGAAAATCTGCTACCTGGTTGGAAGTTCGTGGGAGTGGACGCTCGTGGACACTCTGGAGGGCTGGCCACGGGGTGGAAGGTGAAGAGTTGCAGATATGATTGTTCTTGGGGCATCCATTATGGTATTGGGTTGGAAGTTTGGGATGCTGCGATTGGTAGGAAGATCACGATTCTCAATATCTATGGACCCTATTTAAATAGGGATCGATTCTGGGACTCCTTGCTAAGTATGGATCTATTTGCCGGAAGAGATGTGATATTGGGTGGGGATCTCAACCTTTCTCTGGGGTCTTCTGAAGTCTGGGGTCCTCGGGCTGCTCCGGATCCTCTAGCTAACTATTTCATTCAAGCCTTTGCCAGGAAGGATTTACTTGACATCCTACCAACCAAGTTAACCCCTACCTGGAGGAATAAGAGAACAGGGGATCAAAGGGTGGCTAAACGACTGGATAGGTTTCTGGTGGCTGATGTGTTGGCTCTGGGGGTTGATGTAGTCAAGCAATGGGTTGGGTCAGGGGGGGTTTCAGACCACTTCCCAATCCTCCTGGAGTTAAGAGGTGGTAGAGACAAACCCCCTAGTCCATTCAAGTTCAACCCTAGCTGGTTGAAGGAGGAGGATTTTCATAAAATGGTACAGAATCAGTGGGTTCATCGAACTATGGAGTCACAGGAGCATGCTGGCGCACACTTTCAACACAATATCAAGCATATTAAAGAGGCCACTATTCTCTGGGCTCATGAAAAAAGGGTGAAAGATGATCAGAATCTGAGGGCTGCTGAGATAAATATTGATCGACTTCTCCATTGTCAGGGTTTGGGTTATCTGGATGAACTGCAGAAAGGTGAGCTGATGGAATGGGAAAGATGCAGGAATGTGTTACTGTGTGAGCGTGAAG
Source organism: Larix kaempferi (assembly GCA_027924585.1). Classification (NCBI taxonomy): domain Eukaryota; kingdom Viridiplantae; phylum Streptophyta; class Pinopsida; order Pinales; family Pinaceae; genus Larix; species Larix kaempferi. Next base: position 2,476,286 of record BSBM01000196.1, on the reverse strand, counting down.
AGATGTGGAGATTGAAGAGCAGGGCGATATGGTTACAGTGTGGGGATGAGAACACCAAATTTTTTCAAGCATATGCAAAGGGGAGAAAATTCACTAACTCTATTTGGGAATTATCTTCTACTGAAGGGGAACAGGTCTCCAATTTTGATGGTTTGGCTGAGATGGGTGTTCAACACTTCGAAGATTTATTTACCGCACAACCTGGGGCCTCTATTGCTGAAGTTATCAGGATGGCTCAACTCTTCCCACGTTTTGTAGGGGAGGAAGAGAACAAAATGTTGATGGCAGAGGTGCTGCCGATCGAACTCTCGCAGGTTATGCAATCCTTCCAGAAAGATAAAAGTCTGGGGCCCGATGGCTGGCCTATCGAATTTTTCTTGGGCTTCTATGACTTATTCGGGGAGGAATTATTGGATGTGGTGGAAGAATCTAGAAAGGCTGGGTTTGTACATGGTCCATTTAACTCGACCTTTATTGCTCTCATCCCTAAATCAGACAAGCCTGAAAGTTTTGATGAATTCAAACCGATTTCACTTTGCAACTGCATTTATAAGATCATTTCTAAGGTGATGGCGAGGAGACTCAAGAATATACTGTCTCAGCATATATCAAGTGAACAATTTGGGTTCTTAGAAGGTCGTCAAATTCATGAGACCATTGGGGTTGCACAGGAAGGTTTACACACTATGAAGGTACAGAAGCAGAAGGGTGCAGTGATAAAGATTGACCTATCTAAAGCATTTGATAGGGTTAGCTGGCTCTATATCCGGATGCTGCTAACACACCTGGGCTTTTTCTATGAATTTATACGATGGATCATGGCCTGCATCACCACAGTGAGCTTTGTTGTTCTGATCAATGGTTCAGCTAGTCCATTCTTCCATCCTGGCAGGGGGCTACGACAAGGTTGCCCACTTTCACCGCTATTGTTTCTCCTTGTTGCTGAAGGCCTCAGCCGAATTATTATGAAGGCAAAAGCTGATGGATCCTTTCGTGGCATATCCATCTCCCAGGTATTGTATATCACACATCTCCTATTCGTTGATGATATTCTAATATTTTGTGATGGCTCACGACAGGAGATTGATAAGGTGGTGGAAGGTCTCAATCTACTGCAAGATGCAGCGGGTATGTTAGTGAATATTGATAAATCAACAATCACATGCTCGCATCTAAACGATCAGGAGATTCATAGAATGGCCAGCAGACTACCTTACAGGACTATGGATATCGATGATGGATTAAAATACCTTGGATTTCACTTGAAACCCAATGCATATTTGAAGGCTGATTGGCACTAGTTAATTGCTAAACTAGAACTGCGACTACATGGTTGGAGTCATAAATGGCTCTCGAGGGCAGGGAGACTGGTTCTGGTTAAATCGGTTTTGGAAGCAATTCCGGTGTATTGGATGTCACTTGCTTGGATTCCCAAAGGAGTCTTGGAGCAGATCCGACGATTGTGTTTTGCCTTTCTTTGGAAGGGTAAGGGTGATAATCGTGCTTTGGTGTGGGTTAGATGGGAAATGATTGCGGTCCCCAAATCACTGGGAGGATGGGGATTAAACAATATTTTTCTATTTGCTAAAGCATTGGGGGCCAAGGTGGCATGGCGTATTATCCATACACGGAGCCTCTGGACTCACGTGGTATATCATAAATACATTGCTCCTTTAACTCTTCTTGATTGGATTAGGCAGGGCAATAAGTCGCGGGCAAATTGCTCTGTGGTTTGGAAAGCGGTGGTACAGCATTTTCATCTGGTTGGATCTGGGTTAGTTTGGCGAATCGAAAACGGGCATTTACTTCGTATCGGACTGGATCCTTGGGTAGGATGTAGGGGGAGACATGTCCTTCCTCTGGCATTAAGGACTTATCTGGCAGCTAGAGGATTTCATTTTCTGGCTGATATTGCACAACCGGGATCATCCACTTTATGGCATCAGGGGTGGACCTCTGCTCAGCATCTTGAGGTTCCTGATGACATGCGCGGAGAATGGGAGGATTATATTCGAATCTTAAGATACACAAATATTCGCCTGACAAACAGGCCTGATGAACTACGTTGGGATCACCATCCCTCTGGGATATACACACCAAAACATGGATATACTCAGTTAAATGTGGAAGTGCATAACAGGGCATTGGTGTGGTGGTGGAGATGTCTGTGGAAGTTTAAATGCCCGGGTAAAGCAAAACTACTATTCTGGGCGATATTGGAATATAAATCACCTACCTGGGACATCCTGAAGAAACGATTCATACAGGGACCGGGTTTCTGTCCACTCTGTAGGGATGCGGAAGAGACCATCTCTCACCTTTTTGTTCACTGCCGGTTTACACAGGCTGTTTGGACAAATATCTGCAGATATCTGGGTCTAAATGTGAGATGGTGGGGAGAGAATGTTCCTGAAGCGTTTTATTGTTGGTGGTCAGAACAAAAGACCTCTTCCATCTATGCAGCCCCATGTATTTTCGCATGGGGCATATGGATCACCCGAAACAAGATAATTTTTCAGGACTGTAGGATCCCGATGGAGCAAGTAGTGGCACATGCGGTGGCTGTTATATTACACTACAAGACAACACCCAAAGCGATTAGAAATCGACCTGTGACCGAGGAATTGATTGATAAAACAATACCGTGGGCATACTTCGATGGTGCATCACTTGATCATCAATTGGTATGTGGTGGGGGGGCGTACTATACAAATCGGAATCCCATTAATTTCACATCGTGGCAGGTTTGGGGAGCGGTACAAATAACTATGCTGAAATTATGTCACTTAGGCTGTTGATGTTATTTGCACTTGAACAGGGATGTCTTTCACTACAGATATTTGGAGACTCATTGATAGTTATTGATTGGGCCAATGAGCATTCACTATGTAATGTGATGGTACTCTTACCTGTACTGGAAGATGTTTTACGGTTAAAGCAGACTTTTAATCATATTACATTTACACATGTTTACAGGGAGAGAAATGGCATGGCCGATCTTCTTTCCAAAGAAGCGTCGCAGCAACATATGAATTTCGGTACATGGCGGATTACTATACATTCTTCTGCTGGCACATACAGTTATTACCATCGACCTTTCCATGAGGCTACGGAGGACCGGATGGAGCATGATATGCTCCTGTTGACATGAATTAACATCAGTTCTGTTTTTGTTTTTGTTTAGCAACATATGGACTATTTGGTCTGGCTTTATTTTCTGTTTGATGCTGAACTATTTGAGACAGTTATAGTTATCTATAAGAGTGTTGTATGAACAGCCAACTGTATATTGGGTTTATATGGGTCACTAGTCATATCAGACTTCTGGGACAGTATATTTGAGACAATGTAGGAATCTTTGTGATTCTAATACATGTGCAGAATGTAATTTTGTTCATCTTTTTGAAATAAAATTACGACTTTTTCCAAGGAAAAAAAAAACTACATTAATTATGATTATATTATATTTCAATAAGGTTAAATTTCAGTAATTATGTCATTGTTAATAAATCAAAACTATAAAAAAATAAAAAAAATTATAAAAAAAAAATTATTATAAAATATTTTGAAAAAAAAAAATTTATAAACTATTACATAACACAATAGATAAAAATCTTTAGTAAATTCAATATTAAATAATTTATCTAAAAATAATTTCCACTTAGGTTAAAAAATCAAATTAATAATTCTCTTTAGAAATAAAAAAATTCAATAATTAACCGACATATCCCAAAACCCTAACCCTAAAAAACTAAATAAACAAACATAATAATATTTATTCTTCACCTCCCCGTGCTAAAGAAGAGAGTGAGATTGGATTCTCCTGAGGATGAACCTGCTTAAGAGGTTCGAAACTGTCGATTTTAAAAATCTACCGCATATTTCCTCTCATTTCACTATTTACAAAACTGTGGAGTAATGAACAACCAGACATTCATGGCTATCCTCAACCTCCATGATCTAGCTAGATTGACCAATGATCCTATCCGACATGAACCCACATGGCCTCCCATGCCTGCCAAACTCCCTTCAAATATCCCCAAGTTTGAAGGGAAGGTGGGAGAGGACCCCCAAAACCACATTATGTCCTTCCACTTGTGGTGTTCCTCCAAATCCATAGTGGATGACTCCATCTGCCTTCTCCTTTTACAATGGACCCTCACTAGCTCTGCAGCTAAGTGGTACATCGAACAACCTCATGGGACACATTCCACCTTTACATCCCTTGCTTCGACTTTCCTGCAGTTACCAGTCCGTTATGACGCTGGTATAGAGATCCGACTGTCTTCCAAACAGAACATGGCTACCCACATCACTGACCATATTCGTGAGTGGCGTAAACGTCGAAGTTTATGTAAGATCAAGTTAGACGACCGCATCTTCCTAGATTGGTTCTTGAAATCTCTTATACCAGTTATTGCCAAGGATGTGGCATCTGAATGGACCCAATCCAAAGAAGAAGCCATTCTAAAATCCCATTAATTTGACCTCATCTATGGTTAGTTCGGATACCTATATTCCATTTTACCTGATGCTCCCCACGGAAATTCCTCCAAGCAGGACGCGTCAAGGGCATACCACGATGTCGACGGCATTATTAGACACGTTGCATCTCATAACCAGCATTATATTGTTATGCCTCCTGTTAGTCTCTCGGCTTATAATCCTACACCTATTTCTGCCATGAGTGGCCCCAACCTTTCACGCGCCTCGGCCCATTCTGGAGCTACACCATTAGAGAGGTTTTGAGGTCAAAAAATTGTCTCCTAAGAGATGTACTAAAAAAGCATGAGATATATTAAAATATTATGAGTTAGGGGTTTTATGGGGTAGGTATATATGACAAGTCACCACCTACACTATTTTCTATACACAATATAAATAACCATGGTTGAGTTACTTTTCAAAATTCACTAGAAATAAAATTAATAAAATAACTCTACATTGATGTGACTAAGATTCATTGTAAATTCTCAAAATATTATTGTCCTTTAGCATTTATTATCTTGAACTTGCAAATGAAATTAAATAATAAAAAACATTTTTAAAAGCTATTTTTTTAATTTATGTTGACTTTTTATATTTAGTATTTTTCTCATCAATTTAATATTATGTGATTTAATTGAAAATTTATTTACATGTAAAATGTTAATAATATTATTATAATGCATATTGCATTATTATTATTATTCTTTATTCATTAAATCTATATTGGTAAATTAATATCAAAATCATAATATTAATATGTGTGTGTGTGTGTGTGTGTGCGTGCTTATAAGTTAGTTTGGCATTATAATATTAAACAAAATGGAGTTAATATATAATTAATAATTAAAAATATGAAAATGACAAAATTATTATTTTATGAAAAAATGTTAAAGGAATATATATATATGTATATTAGTTTGGCATTATGATATTAAATGGAATGGAGTGAATATATAATTTAAAATTAAAATCATGAAAATGACAATATATTATTTTATAAAAAAATGTGAAAGGACCTTCTTTATGAATTATGAGTACTTTACTTGAAAATGACAATAATATTATTTTATGAAAAAATGTTAAAGGACTTTCATTATGAGTACTTTACTTTATGACTTAAAAGTACTTATACCACTACCTTGGTTAACTATGGATTTTAATCCACCATAGAGAATTTGACAAATAAGCATTCTTAACTCATGCAATGCCACCTCACCCATGGGGGATGATGTCATCTACTAGAATGTGATTGGTTGATTTTTATAGTACAGTTTCTTTGTTTTGAGGCCCATTTTTTACCTCAAAATTTATCTAATGCCCTCGTATGTACCCATGGCTCAAGCCCCTCATGTCCATGGACCTGTTGATGCCTTGAATCGTAGCATCAATCAGCAAGGGATTCTCCCGGTAAGCAAGCCCAATTAGATTGCTCACCGTTTGGTGTGGGGAATCCGTCTGATTAACGGTCTGGCTACCGTGTGAGTTTTAAAGATTTGTTTATTTTATCGGTTGTATCCCGATCCACCGTTTATGTATTTTATATTAAAATATGAAATGCAAGTGCCCTAACTAAATGCATGTGATAAAAAAATCTGTTCTAAGCTATTCAATCTATTTTAACCTATCCTTGCAAGGAGTCGAAATTAAAGTATGAGTAATAAAACTGGAAGAAACATCTAAAGAAGTGAACATATAGACATTAAATTATTAAGATATATTTTTCAGCAGAATGTAAATGATATCAAAGATGGCTCTGATTTTATTAAAGCATTCCATTACTCATGAGGTACAGAAATTTTGCAAAAGAAATAAGATCATTCACGGCATAGAATTAATTCACAAAATCTAGGAAATATCTCATTGAATGTATGTTAAAAATGCAGAAATAGTTTAACAATCATCCATCACAACTCAAAGCAAAACGATGCACCATCTTTCACAAGCCAAAATATTTTTTCTATTCATGTAGCTGAAGTAGTTCTCATACACAAGAAGAAATCCTTTCACCTGCCAAAAGTCCTTTTCATGCTCCTCTAATCAGCTATATATAACTTTACAAAATGCTCCAAGAGATGCCACCTATACCCTAACCGTCCAAATTCTTTTAATTTTTCTTGTAGTGTCCAAATTTACAAAATAATAAAAGCCCAGTAATATTTCCAAAATGGACGGGGAAGAGGTCCAAATATTACTTTAGTAATTAAAACATACAAAGGTTGAAAGAAGGCATGTCGACTATTAATCAAAAGATAAGATAGAAGGTGGATCATTTTTGAATTGGCGCCTCTGCTAACTCAGACGCTTATGCTACAGCTAGTATTTATGTTGGAACTTGCGCCACTGGTGTTGCTGGTAATCCCGCTGAGGTTGATGCCACTGTTTCTCTTGTTGATACTTGAGGTGCTTCTGTTGTCATCACTCTGTGTGCTTCTGCTATATGCTTCACCCAGAGACTGGTTTCTTTTATGACATTGTTCACATCAAGAGGGAGCATAGTTTTCAGAGAAACTTCATGCTTGGCAAGTTCTTCTTCAAGATCAACGATTTCTATTGTCATAAACTGGAGACTTTCTTTCAGAATATTTGCGTGAATAGCAGCTTGGACAATCCACTAATAAAGGTCTTCAGCGGTCAAAATATCCACTTTCCTTACATAGTTTGTTTCAGCACTTAGCCCATCCCTTAGCTTCGACAAACATTGGGTTTTGTCTGGGAAATCTTCTATAGTCCAAGGTATTGTCATTAGGAAATTTTCTTGGGTAGTTCGTATCTTAGAATACACATTCCCACACTGTTCAAGAGTGACCATGGACACTTCATTTAGATTTACTCCATACTCCTTGCAAAACCCCAAAAGGCAAATATCTTCTTTGAAACCAGAGATGGATTTAAGAGGGAGATTCTCTGGGAATCCTAACTTTCCTTCTCTCCATTCCATTTGCCTCTTAATGTATTCACTAATGCGTACATATTTTCTTCTACGCTTAGTGGCTTCGGCATTTATTTCCTTGATTCTGCCCACCACTCCCTTTAACTTGCAGATTTCTTCCGTTATGAGTTTTTGAATCCCGTGTATCCTCTCCAATATTTCGCAAGCCTACTCATGAAAAGGGCTAAAATCACCAACCATGCTAGTAACGAGTGCTAATTGTTGTTCTAGCAATTCCCCGATCTCTTCTAACTTTTCTATGTTTTCCTTTAAGTCATCAATTTGCTGAGTGTTATTGAACTTCTCGGATTCCAGCTGCAGGATTCTACTTTCAAGACCTTGCTTTTCAACTTCCAGGGCCCTCATTTGTATGACCAAGGCTCTCTTTTCAGCTTCTAGGTGTTGAATTTTATGTTTAATTCTCCCTTCTCTGACACAAGGGTGTCACATTTTTCCACTCTGTTCCTTGACCATAGTTTCCTGCAAATGGTGGGTTTTCTCCTTTTCTAATTCTAACTCATCTACTAATATGTCGACATTGTCTGCAGTTGCTTGAACAGAAGCCACAAAAATGGATTCCATGAGTTTGTGTGCAAACTTAGTACCTTGCATGACTGTTGTTTCATGTCTGGTTGAAAAGGTCTCTTCACCCTAGTCACTGTTTCTTTGATAATAGATTTCCTTTTCTTGTTATAAGCGAACTTGTCCCATTGAGACACTGTGCTACCTTTTGATGGTGTAAAAGGGACAAGTGGGAGGTCTCTTATAGGCATGTCTGTATCCATTTCTTGGACATTTAGGCTTCTTGGCTCAGCATCCTCCTTCAATTTTTTTTCTTCTTCTTCTTTCCTTTGCGCTTCTTCTTCTGTTGCTTTCCTCTGAGCTTCTTCTTCTGCTTTCTTGGAAATCCCTTCCAGTTTGATTCTTTCTTCCTCCAGAACACTTCGAGCTTCTTCCTCTACTGCTTGGATCCTTTGAGTTTCTTTTTCCCGAAGTTCATCCTCTTTTGCCTCGTTTTCTCTCTCAACAGCTTCTCTTTGGATTCTCTTGGCTTCTTACTTGAGCCCTTTCTCTTCTTTAGAGAGAGTTTGAGTGGATTCTACTGTTTCCTTTACTTGTTGTTGTTTTGCTTCCTTGACAACACCAGAGCTAGAACTGGCTCCGACTTTACTTAGTCGGAAAATATGTAGTTTGGTCATGTTACTGACCCCTCAATTAACCACTTCTTCGTCCTCATCATAATAGTGGGCATATTCAAAGTTAGCATGGAGCTCCCTACAATGTTGTGCAACCTTGCCTCGTCGATCGTTCCTTTAAAAAATATTTTCCCCAAAGTGAAAGTCTCTCGATTTTGTAATAAAGTCCTCTACAGTTGCAATCCCTGATAATTTGTAGGCCCCAATATAAAAAGGTAAACGCGGGAAAGTTTCCTTCTTTGCCTTGTACAAGGTGCTACCAACCCCATCAAGGAAAACTTGTCTCACTGCCTCCTTGTGGACTATGTAGTCCGTAGCATATCTGGGTAGGATATATGGGGGTTTAGAGCCTCCATACATTCTTATGAAAGTGCCTTCCGGTGAAAAATAGAAATCACCATAATTATCCAAGACTTCCATGGCGTTTTCGGACAAGCAGTTAGGTTCTTCATTAAACATTAACTCATATAAATGTATGATAAACTCCTCACAAATGAGTTGGTAGTGTCGCTTGTAGTTCTGGGCCCAAAATATTTTGTAAGCAGTGAATACCAGGGTGTCGACCTCTCTCCAGTTACATACAAGCTTTGAAAAGAGGCACTTTTCCACAATGCAATCTATCAAGTAGGATGGCATGTAGAATTCTGCCTTCTTTGCCCCTAGTCCTTCTTGTGCAACAATTATGGCTGATGATAGGCTGTTTGAGAGAATATCTTCCCAATTGAAAATTGTTCCTCTGAATGCTACATAGTGGATAATGGGAACCCATTGGAGCATAAAAACAGTGCCATCGGGCCTTCCAAATATTCTTCTAAGCATCAGGGCCATCATTCTGAAAGGAGGCCTCAGATTCTGAACCTCATACTCCTCACTATCCTTTTTTCTAATCTGTTTTCCTGAGATCAGCAACTTTCTAGCCATCTCTAGATTATCCATTTTGATTTGTCCTAGCCATTCATCATCAAGTCGTTGATCAGCTCGTGGAAATTTGTAAGCTGCTGCGATATAGGATGGATGGAAGGATGCAAAATCTTCCCCCTTACTGTCCGAAAGAACCCTTGTCTACGCATTCGCATGCTGTAGAATCCATCCAATTACTTCCGAGCATGGAAAACGTTCCGGACGTGTGGCTGCTTTGGATATGCAAGAGGTTCTGATGTTTCGGTATAGGTATTCTTCCTCGAGGAGTGCCTCAGGGATGTCTTGGCCTCTTAATATAGATTTTCTACTCTCGGGTGGACTGATCCTGTTTCGGTCTCCTTTGACTTTCTTTTGCCACCTTTAGGCATTTTGATTTAGAACTTGTCCAATAATCATGCATACGTATATCAGGTATTTTCATAATGCAAAAAAATTTACTGGACTATAATTTGAAAATAACAAGTGTCTCTAAATATATAGCAGTGAGCATAATATTAGTGCATTCTCGTGATAACAAAAAATAGCAGGGTAGGAGCACCAGCATCCCTCTCGCACGGGTAGATGGGACTGACTTCACTTTCACATTACTAATGATTTCCGAGACAGGGTAGGAGCATGCCGCAAATTCTCTTAACGAATACTCAATGGGTGAGCAAGGTCCTAAAGACTTCTATGTTTATATGAAATCAAGCTAGGTGCGTTCAGTTGGGTATGGGCATGGGTCATCTCTAGCCGAGGTCAGACTGAAAATTTGGCAAAGGCTAGGATAAAACGAACAGAACCATGAGCATATCATTCATTTCAATGAAGAATAACCATTTCAATTGAGGATATGAGGTATGAAAGGGTACTAACCTACTAGAAGATGATCGTTATGTGGACATTGACGCTACTGCGGAACCGGCGAGCCTGGAGTAGGTGCTTGTAATTTCAAACGAAAACGGGAATGAGCCTTCTAACCAATGGAAATAATGAAAATTTTCAATGAGGTTTATGTCCTATATAAAGGATTTTGACGCGTGCGAGCCATTAATAGGGTAGATGTGAAAATAAAACGGGGTTAATGGGCGTACGGATGGGGTCAAATCTGCATTAACTGCGACCACCAAAACCGGAAAAACTTGGCTAAGTTCTCCAATAGTTGCGGAAAAGAAAATTTTGGTTTGCCTGTTATTGCGGGGAAGTTATCTGAGTTCATCCATCAAGGAAAGGTGTGATGTTGCGAATCAGAGGGCTTAACCGAGCTTATCCGTCGTTGCGGAAGAGTTACGTAAGTTACTCCGATGTTACGGGCGAGTTCCAATATCTCGAGCGAAATGAACTACTAGAAAAGAAGTGCCATCTCATCCACCATCGCAGATAAGTTACTCGAATTCTTCCGATATTTCGGAAAACTTGGAAAAAGTTTTCCGTCGAAGCCCGGCTTATTTATTTCTTTTTGCAGTAGCGGCAGATTTAGGTGAGTTTTTTTCGCCATTTCCAAAGAAAAAAAAATTGCAAGTTTGCTCTGCTGATGGTTCACTTAATCGAAAAGTTTCGGTTTTTCAGAAGCTTTAGATGAGTTTTTTCGCCGTTACTTGACTCGATCCTTTCTTCCGCTGTTTCAAAAAGGTTGGTCCAAAACCTCCACTGTTTTGGAAACGTTATCTTAAAACCTCCATCGTTGCGGTAAATTTGTCTGAGTTCTTCCATTGTTTCGGAAAGGCTTGCGAGTTCTTCCGCCGATACTTTAACTTATCCAAATTTTCTCATCGTTTCGGAAGAGTTGGATGAGTTCTTCCGCTGTTGCAGCTTAAAATCATGAATTGTTCTTGGCCCAAAACACACAAAAAATGGACTCCAAGGAATCAAGCAAAGGTTTTCTCAAGAAGAACTAAGTAAGGAAAAGGTTATGATGGCCTTTAGGCTCCTAAGCAAAATTTCTCTTCAAAAGTAAAGGAGGGGCCCCAAATTTTTTTGAATATTGGGGAGGGTGTTGTAGCAACAACAGGACCTTCATGTCCAACTCATTGCTACGGTCAAACACCGCCAGCATACACTCCTCCCACTACACCTCCTGCCTATTACCATCAACAGGATACACCTGCACCGGCACAACCTCAAGCCCCTCCAGCTTACTATCCCCCGCAAGCCGCACCTGAAAAACCTCAATCCCCTCAAGCTTACTATCCACCGCAGGAAGCACCAGCCACTGGTCAACCACAGAATCCTCCTACCCCCAAGGGAAAATTTATGCCCAGCAAAACCAACCTGCCCAAAGAAACCAGCAAGGCCAACAAAATTGTGGAAGAGGACGTAGCCAAGGGAACAACCAACCCCCAGATAGTGGCGGCCAACCACCCAATCCCCCTAACAATAATGATGTCACCCCAACTAATCAGAACCCTGATTGACCACCTCATCAAAGGAAAAACCCCAACCTATGTACGAACCAATCGTGTTCTATCTGCGGGGTATACAGCCATTATACGCACAATTGTCCCCACTTAGAGAAAGATTTCCAACTTTGGAATGATCATACCCAATGCCAAGGACATGCTGCACTGTCAGCACCCCCCAACCACCCGCAACCTAATTCCCAACCTATGGTTTTATAAAATCCCTTACCCACGCAAGGAGTAGTGAACACCCAACCGTTGGCTCCCCCTCAAGGGGCTGCGGAACCACAACAACAAATCACTTATGTTGCACCTTCTAGTCAAACCATTGACTCGGATACCCATCACCTTCTAATGATGTCATCGACTGACATCAACCTTCAAACATGCCAAAATCAGTATGGTTACACCACCGAAACCATTCCCTCCGACAAGGTTGCTAATGCTCTTCCCATTGATCAATCGTTACACATACCCACAGCACCGTGCCATGGGACCCCCAAAGCTCTATGATTCCCTTTGCATCACATAAATAACAACCCCAACGTTCGTGTTGCCCCCAATTATAATATCATGGATGATTTATCCCAATCCCCTATCGTTATGTCAGCCCTCGAAGTTTTGAAAAACTGTCATGCCCAACGCAAAACATTGTTATCCACCATAGGTGCGATATACCCTTCCGACTCATGTATGATGGCATTCAATTTATACCAATCTAAACCATGCATTCCTTCCACATTAGCACTTCAAGTTTCTATGTCAATTTGGAAGCTGTTTATCCATCAATGCATCATTGATGAGGGTTCCTCTACATGCGTTATGTCTACATTAGTGTGCTATAGGTTTGTATCTCCTATACTATAGCCATCGACGACTGCTTTATGGGCTTACGACGGCCACTCAGCTCAACCCCAAGGCCTCCTAGCCAATGTTCCAGTCCAATTAGCTGGTAAAACTATCCTTATCGACATTGAGTTCATCAACGCACAGCTTGATTATAACCTCTTGCTTGGATGTAGTTACATGTACGCCATGAAGGTTTTTGCTTCATCAGTCTTTCACATTGTGATGTTCCCCCACTAGGGACGGGTTGTTAAGATCGACCATCTTACGTATTATGACCTGAATGTTCCCGCTACACCAAAAAATGTTCTCCACATGGTTGAACAACCTGTTCTTGGTTCACCCACTCTTTAGTTTCCACCATTGGACCTGGAATTTACTCAGAGACTCCCATGATATCTACTTTTCGTTCCATCCCACCCCCTCCACCGGCAGTGGAGATATCATACATGTGTGTCATTTCATCCAAACAAACAGTTCCTAACTCACAACGAACTTTGCTACCACAACCACCATCAGTCCCTAGTCACGTTGGAGCCACACCAATCCACACTATCTCGTTCTTGTTCCCACCTTCAGGAGTAGTGAGTGCACCAGTTATGGATACACTGAGTCTCCCATGGTTAACACTAGGACTACCTGTGTGGTACTTACTTGCTCCTAATCCTCCCCTGACACCAAAATTCATTCTCCAACCAGTACAACCAATTACCACTGCTAACCACCCACCTCCTAGTGTGACAAGCACATCTGTAGTCAACCCTGCCCCTCCACCGCCCAAGAACGCTGGGGCAGAGGCCCGCAAACTTATACTTCCCCACAGATCATGAAACCCGTGAAACATCCCCCTCCTTTTTTTTCACCTCCTAAGTGCTCTTTATGTGATGACTTGGGCCATGCTACCCATAACTATCCACAATTTCCAAACCTTCAAGATCACATGAAAACGTTGGATAATGATCTCAATATTCCAGTCGTCGAGAGGGATACCACCCCTAAGTCGTGTAATAAATCACTGCGCACCAACCACTCTTGCGCCATATGTGGAGTCTACGGTCATTATTCACATCATTGCCCGGATCTCCCCAAGTACAAATTGGTCCTCCACAATTTGAACCAATCTTCTTTAGATTCATCCATCACTACTATTGAGGAGATTCACCCCCCTGAATCCTCCTCCTCGGGATAAATTAACATGATTTACATGATTTCCACGACCGGTGAACCCATTTTGCCTCCAACCTCTAGCCTCCCCTCTACTGATTTGACAACACAGTGCTTTCGTAGTGACAAAGAAATCCTCGAAGCGCTAACCGCGCATGATTACCCTTGGGATGATATGCATCATCGATCTTATTTCATTCGTGAGGAGTCTACCACTATTGCGGCCAACCAACTTTCGTTCGAGTCAAAGGAATTCCTCCCAGATAAGGTGGACTAGTTTAAGATCCCCATCCCATCTCCCGATGCCTTTGAGGAAGGTAACATGGCCAACATTTCTCCTACCATTCAGGTTGATATTTCCATCCCACCCAGTGCAACTGAAATCATTATGTCAAGCGCTTCCTATACTAAAGACGAAATACATGCCTATAAGAATCTCTTCCAAGTGTTTTGCGATGTTTTTGCTTGGTCCTATACTGAGATGCCTGGTCTTGACCCCGCCATTGTTGAACACCATATTGATACTCGGTCGGATGTCCCACCCGTTCTCCAAAAGCAACGACCCATCCACCCATCCAAACTCCCCGTAGTAAAAGTTGAGATTGAGAAACTACGTAAAGTCGGGTTCATTTATCCCATCGCTTACACCACCTGGGTTTCCAATCCTGTGTCAGTTAACAAAAAACAAGGCACCATTCGTGTCTGTACTGATTTTCATGATTTAAACCAAGTTTGTCCCAAAGATCAATTCCCCATGCCTTTCATTGACCAACTAATTGATGCATGTGCGGCACATGAGATTTTGTCCTTCATGGACGGTTTCTCTAGGTATAATCAAATTCACATTCGCAAGGAAGACTAGTACAACTGCTTTCACTACCCCATGGGGCACCTTTTCCTAACGCGTCATGCCTTTTGGTCTTAAAAATGTTGGTGCCACATTTCAACGGGCCATGACATTTTTTTTCCACGATTTGACCCATATCATCCTAGTCTACCGAGACGACCTCGCGGCTCGATCAAGAAACGGTCTGAATATCTAAATGACCTCCGGCAAGTTTTTCTATGTTATCGCAAGTATTGAATTCGCCTGAACCCCATCAAGTGTGTATTTTGCGTTCTTGCAGGTTGGTTGTTAGGTTTCATCGTTTCCCAAAAAGGAATTGACATAGACCCTTTGAAGGTTCAAGCCATCCTGCACCTCCCATCCCCACGTACACTACACCAATTACAAATCCTTCAAGGGAAAGCCAACTTTCTTCGTCGCTTCATTCCAGACTATGCTACGAAATTTCATGGTTTCCTTCACTTGCTTTGCACCCACGTTCCTTTCGTTTGGGACGAATAATCACAAGCGTATTTTGAATCCCTCAAACAAGCTTTGACTTCCGCCCCGTTGATTTCACCTCCTGATTTCTCAAAGGATTTTATCCTTTACGTTTCGACATCCGACTATGTCGTTTAGGGGGTGTTGTTTCAAGAAGATAGTGAAAGATAAGAACATGTCATTTATTATGCAAGCAAGACCTTATCCAGACCACAACTACATCACCCCCATGAGGAGAAGTTGGATTCATCACCTTCTTCAAGGTCGCGTGGCTAAATGGGTCATCATACTTCAAGAATATGACCTAACATTTACTACTCCCAAGAACACCAAAGCCCTTGCATTAGCACAGCTCATGACGGATTTACCATCCTCATTCACATCAACACCAATCACTACCAGCTTACCTGACGACCACTTGCTTATCATTTCTTCTGATGATCCTTGGTACAGCGACATCCTAGTGTACCTATGCACACAGAATTTTCGATATGATATCGGTCACAATGAATATCACCACATACGCCATCATGCCTCGCATTATCTCCTCCTTGGAGATGTCCTTTATAGGCGCGGTTTCGACACCATTTTGCATCGATGCCTCACATACAACGAGGTTGAACAAGTCCTAAATGATTGTCACAATGGAGCCTGCGGCATCGATTTCTCTGGGATGGCCACCGCTCAAAAGGTTATCCGCGCTAGGTATTTTTGGCCCTCCCTTTTTACTAATTGCATTACCGCAGTCAAATATTGCCGAAATTTCCATCTCTTTGCCCCCAAGGAAAGGACCCCTCCCGCCCCTCTCCATCCAATTATCATTGTTGGCCCTTTCTGTAAGTGGGCCATTGATTTTATGGAGTGTAACCCCCCCTCAACGAATGGCCATAAATACATCGTTGTGGTTGTTGAATATTTCACCAAATGGGTCGAGGCCATGCCTACGTTTAATTGCAAAGCTAATACTACAGCCCATTTCTTTTTTAACCATGTCATCACTCTGTTCGGGGTTTCCAAGAAACTCATATCCGACCATGGAAAACATTTTGAGGACTCCATCTGGAAGGAGTTTTCGACTTTTCTCAAATTTGAACACCAATATGCATCCTCCTATTACCCTCAAGGGAATGGCCAAGTTGAGGCTATTAATAAAATTATGAATACCATCCTTCAATGCACCGTTAACCAACATAAGTCCAACTGGCACCATATGCTCTTCCCCGCACTTTGGGCTTACCGTACTTCCACTAAGACCACTACAGGTTTCACCCTGTTTCATTTGGTTCATGGTGTTGAGTCTGTTCTTCCCATCAAGTGTCAGATTCTAGCATTACGTATTGCTATGGAACTTCTCCCGGAAACCTCACCACTTGAGAGACACTTAATTCTCTTAGAACAATCCAACGAATATCATTGAATAGTCTTACAAACTGTTTAGGCCGCGAAAAACAGTTCCAAAGCCATTTATGACAAGCATGTTCACCCCCGTACCTTCCAAGAAGGATATCTAGTACTTGTTTATGACCAATCCCATGACAAGACTAGTAAAGGAAAGTTTGAATCCATGTGGCAAGGCCAATACATTATCCACACCTTCCTATGGCATAGGGCATACATCCTCACTGATTCTAAAGGAAACCCCTTGGGCAACCCCCAAAATGGGTTGTATCTCAAATGCTTTTACCCTTACACTTTTGGACCCATTAGTGCATGTTGTACAGTTTCATTCCTTTTTTTGTTTTATACTTTTTTCAATCTAGAACCTTACACTTTGCTTCCCTGCATGCCCACAGATGGATCTTGTTCCACCATGCTATGTCGATTTCTCCGACGGCGCAAGTCGCTGGTCTCCAAGCCTCGCCTCTGCAGCTTGGGTATTATATTCCCCCTCACATGATTTGATCCACCTCAACGGAATGTGCATAGGTGTTTCTACCAATAACCAGGATAAGTACGATGTTTTGACCGGTCTCTAGATTGTTGCTCTCCAGGTGGGCATAAGTCACTTTTGTGTGTTTCTTTACTCCCAACTTCTTGTCGCCCAACTCAACAAATTTTACCAGGTACGGATCCTTGCCTTTTTGGAAAGTTCCTATGCACTCAACAAATGATCAGACAGTTTTAATCCATTTCATTCACTCATGTCCCAAGAAGTCAAAACAGTGTTGCAGATCAAATGGTTAACAATATTCCAAACTCGCACATAAATCACAACATGCAGGAAGTAAACCATATAAGTGCATTATCATACAATTCACATGCATACTTACATCATACATGAATCTAAGCATCATAAAAAACAAAAATACAAAAATCATCATAATAAACTACATCCACGTGCATATATATATATATATATATATATATATATATATATATATATCATCATATAAATGTCATAGTGCCCATAGCACCAAATACACATACATACATAGAGGAGCCCCAACAGCATCCTCGTCATATAATAAATTTGAATACAAAAATTCCCCATGCTCATCGTATGGGGGCAATTCCATCAACTGCCTAGTCAATCGGAGTCATCTCTATCATCATCATCATCGTCATCGTAGTCGCCACCATCCTCCTCCTCCTCCTTTGCCTCCTCCTCTTCCTCCTCCTCCTCCTCCCCCTCTTCCTCTTACTCTTCCTCTTCTTCCTCATCGAACTCTGTCTCCTCCTCCTCCTCACCATAGTAGGGGGAATTCCCCCGTGCCATGTCTCTAACCACCTCAGCCGCCATCGCAATACACCTTATAATAGGCCTCCACTCCCATAGAGCATCATAGCAGACATCAACCAAGTCCTGATCTAAATGTTGCCAGTCGTCCTACACTACCCCATCCAAAAGGCAGTCAATACCGACCCGCAAAGTCTCCAATGTCGTCTAAGTACTTCATCGTCGACCATGTCCACACCTAGGCGAGTATACTCCCTATACACGACCCCTCCGTGCCCGGTATCCTCTCGGAGGCTGTAGTCCCACATCTGCACAGAAACAGCAGATCATCAGTGTCATAAAATCCTCTAGCTATCATATATGATATCGATTAGATACAACATGATACTGTAAACAAAACAAATGCTTACCATCTGGTCCCCATGTCTGACCAAGAGGTTGTGGTAGCTATGGATACCCTCTGTAGTCCATCCTATAGTAAGGGTAATCCTCAATCACCACTGCAAGCTACATCCATAGAGTGAAAAAATCATCAGTAAAGAACCACCCCACTAGCCCTCCACCCCCACGAGTCATCATCTCGCCCCATTGTCGCATCCACGGCTCCATGGGCCCTCCGTCACACACCACTATATGTGGTCGCAGCGTCAACACTCGCTCAAAGAAAAAGGAACACAGGAATGAGGGAAAACATAAATCCCCTCCTTTTTGACACACCTTATTCATCTCACGTCGAACCACCGATAGATATATCTGGCCCCAACCATAATAGGTACCTTCCAAGACCCACTCTACCAGCACCATCTGTCCCCCTGAGACCCTGTGGGTCGACTTCAACCCGAGTATGCGCACCACCAACGTAGCGATAGCTCGAGTCTCCAAACTCTCTATGTCACAAATCATAATAGCGTTTTTATGCACATACGCGGTGGCATAACAATTTCTCTCCAGTAAGTCCTCCATGGAAACATCCCCTTGCCTCCTCAGGAGGGTATCTGAAATCATTCCCAACCGAGGAATTCCATTCAGGAATAACACATCCTCGAGCGTTATCTCTAACCGCTCCCCCAATATCATGAATGCCTCTGCATCAACATCCCAAAACTCTACCAACTTGTTCAATAACAACTTGGTCGTGCGCATCAGGGGCACATTGGTGAACTTCAGTAGTCCACAACGGGCCAAGGTATCCTCAAAATGCTCATCATCTCGGATCGCCTCCAACAAGTTCCCAAGCTCACGCCCTCTCCAAGCAACTCTCGGCATCCTGTCAATCAACCAACAAAACACCCATCAGGACCATATCAACCCTACCTCGATCTCCTCCAGATCGACGCAAAAAAACTTAGGAAAAAAGGCACACTCCATAGTGCACTTTTCCACCTCATAGGTGCACTCTGGAGCTCTCTTTTCTCCTCAAAAAGTGTGCCCCTTGAGCGCACCTGTGGGTCCCACAATCGTGCCCTAAAGCGGGCATTTCCCAAGAAATGCCATGCTTCAGAGCGTGGTTGTACAGAGCACAGGCGTGCTTCGCAAGTGCGGTTGTATGTCCCAGAGCCGCGCCCTGAAATGCGGGTTTTCCCTTGAAATTCACTCTTCGGCGCTATGGTTCCCAAGCCGAGCTTGGCATGCCTCCCCAGAGGCCCAAAACCCCCTCAAAATGCATCAAAAACATCAGAGAACACTGTGAGACTTACCTGCAAGTCACAGAACTGGACTCCACCGGTCGGATTGAGAGAAATCTAAATTTCCTCTTCTGGGCCCCTCCACACTTCTCCCAATTTACACAGTGAAATGACATGTGGCATGAGGGTCCATTTGTTATTTATAGCCATTTTGTCCCAATTCAAGTTTTGACCATTTCGGAGTCATTTGACCTCCGTTTTTCGCACCGTTTGCACCACTGGATTCAGATTTCCAAGCCCTTGATGATGCTTGAGTTCATTTCTCACTCTCACTAAAGAAAAAAGAAAAACATTGGGCATTTTTTTTTCGGGTACACAAGGTACTCCCAAAAGACCGAACACCTAGAGAAACCACTTCACACAAACAAATCACAAATCGATACACCGATGTTTTGACGTGGTTTAAACCCTCGAGAGGGAAACACTCCACGGCCCTATCCAAATAGCTTCTACAGAGCAATTTATTATGCAAAGAAAGAAAGTTACAAATGAGCTTATCATAATCGATCAACTAGACAATGACCCTCCATGCTCTTTAAATAGAGATCATGGACCAATCAGGTGCTAAGCCACGAATCAAGGTTATGTATGATCTAAGAGAATTTGAGCCATTGGATCACTCTATGTCTAAAACATATCATGACCGTCGGATTAAATATTTACAAATGAATACTAATGCATACTAAATAAACACATTTTTCCTAACGGATATATTACACAAGTTGATCTTAACTAACTCTTAAGTGTCTAAATATCCTAACATCCCCCCTTAAGAACAACTTGGGATAGGATTGAAGGATTTACAAAAGTGACACTATTAGGAGAAGGAAGGAGGCATTAGAGCCTATCCCCCCTTAATGACAAATTCCTAAACTCCTAACATAGATCGAAGTTTAGAAAACTTTGCTTCTAAAATAGACTTGGTGAAGATGTCTACAACTTGATCATCTGTAGGACAAAAGAGCACTTCAAGAACACGATCATGAACAAGATTTCTGATAAAGTACATATGTAGCTTAATGTGTTTGTTGCGTTGATGTAGGACTGGATCTTTGGCAAGCTTGATGAAACATTAATTGTTGCACCAAAGTGGAGTAGGATGCTACTGCTCGAATCCAAACTCTGAAAGGATTTGTCGAAGCCATAAAGCTTCCTGACTGGCATTAATTGTGGCTCAATATTCTGCCTCTGCTAAAGAAAGAGCAAGAGCTTGTTGTTTCTTACAAGACCAATTGATAGGTCCAGATCCCAGACTGAAAACATAACCTGCAGTAGACTTTCGATCATCAGGATCGTCGGCCCAATCTGAATCAGTGAAACCAACCAACAAAGGTTTCCCCACTGAACTATAATGAATCCCAAACTGAATTGTACCTCGAATATATCGAAGTATTCTTTTAGTTGCTTTCCAATGACTTTCATGAGGTGTTTGCATATAACGGGAAACATGACCAAAGGCAAAGGAAAGGTTGGGATGGGAATGAGTCAAGTATAAGAGACTACCAACAAGCTGACGATACAAGGTGGCGTCTACTTCAGGTGAAGTACAAGAGGCAGAAAGTTTGACTCCAGACTGGAAGGGAGAAGGGGCTGGTGTACAATATTCCATGTGAAAGCGACGAAGAAGGTCACAAGCATACTTAGACTGAGAAAGAAAGATTCCTTCTTTGGTTTGTAGGAGTTGGAGACCAAGAAAATAATGCAAATTTCCTAAGTCTGACATTTCAAAAATTTTCCTAAGACTGGATTTCACATGGGTTATAAGCTTAGGGTCACTACCAGTAAGAATAAGGTCATCAACATATAGAACAAGTATGATGATATGGTTTCCTACTTTCTTGGTATAGACATTGGGGTCAAAATGGCATCTAGAAAAACCAGTGTGAAGGAGAAAGCTATCCATTTTGGCATACCAAGCTCTAGGAGCTTGCTTAAGGCCATATAAGGATTTCTTAAGGCGACCGATCAGGCTAGATTTATTATGAACATATCCAGGAGGTTGTTCCATGTAAATTTCCTCCTGTAAATCACCATGTAAGAAGACAGACTTGACATCCAATTGATGGACTTCCCAGTTATGTAAGGCTGCAAGGAAAAGAACAAGGAGGATGGAGTTCATTTTTGGGATAGGAGCAAAGGTTTCATTGTAGTCAATCCCTTCAACTTGGGAAAAAACTTTGGCAACTAACCTTGCCATAATTATTTCAACACTTCCATCTGAGGCATACTTAGTTCTGTAGACCCATTTACATCTGACAAGTTTTCTTCCATTTGGAAGAGGTACAAGATCCCAAGTATCATTCGCCATTAAGGAACTATATTCTTCATCCATAGTTGCATCCCAATCTGGATTTCCTGAAGCTTCTGCAAAAGTTTCTGGATCATGATTCTCAGAATCCTGAGCCAAAAGAGAAGACGCTCGCTGAAACTGAGACTGTGTTCGACGTTGATCTCTTGGATCACCAGCTGCTTCACATGTTGAACGGACCTATCAAGGAAGCACTTGTGTTGGTGCAACTGGAGGAACATGAGTTAGCGGAGGTGGATTTTCATCCTCATTGTCATCATCAGAAACTAGAGTTGGAAACCTATCAACGAAGTTGGAAGAAGAAGAACGCACAATCGCCGAATTAAGCTCGCGGGCCAAAGATGGCACAATCGCTGAGTTAGGCTCACAGAACAAGATATTTTCATCAAATTTAACATCTCTTCTAATGATTATATCATGAGAATGTGGTTGAAGAAGTCTATAACCTTTTACATGTTTAGAATATCCAACAAACATGCACTTTTCACTTTTAGGCTGCAATGCTTTCCGTTTTTCATCCGGAATGTGATCCCATGCTTCACTACCAAACACATAGAAGTGACTTACATCAAATTTAGTTTTACTCCGTGCTTCTTCCGATGTGATACCTTTTAATGCTTTAGTGGGGGTGCGATTAACTATGTAATTTGCACAATTAATGGCTTCAGCCCAAAATTGAAGACTTAGTCCCTTAGATTGGATCATACAATTAGCCATTTATTTTAAAGTGCGGTTCTTCCGTTCATCTACACCATTTTGTTGTGGTGTATATGGAACAGTGTGTTGTTGTTGGATTCCAGTGCAGAAAGTAGTAAACTTTTTGTTAATATATTCTCCTCCATTGTCAAATCTTAACTTAATAATTTGATGACCAGATTGTTTTTCAACAAGGGCCTTGTATGCCAAGAAAATGTTAAATAATTCACTCTTAAGTTTTAGTAAATAAACCCCAAGTGTGTATGGTGTAATCATCAATGAAAGTTAAGAAATATTTGAAACCAGAAAAGGAAGCAGATGGAAGAGGACCACACAAGTCACTATGCACAAGCTCCAAGGGAACCGAAGCGTGCCAAGAGGCACATTTGTCAAAACTATCCCAATGATGTTTTTCAAGTACACAACCGGAGCAGACACCATCCCTGCAAGATACCATCGAAAGACCTGTCACCATATTGTCTTTACATAGTTGTTGCAATGAGCGATAATTTAAGTGACCAAATTGCTCATGCCAAAGTTTGCTCAAGTTATCACTATGAGCAACAAAAACTGAAGGAAAAGGTGATGACCCAAAGTTGTTAAATTTGTACAACCTGGTAATATCATCAACAATTTTGGTAGCTAGGACATGTTGAGGACCTTTAAAATCCTTGATTACAACTTGGTGAGGTGTAAACGTCACAGTTTTACCTTCACCAGAATGAGTGATTTGATAGACTGATAACAAATTGAAGGAAATTCTTGGAACACATAGTACATCACTGAAATGATCATTATCTACTGGAACTGTTCCAGCTCCTACAACACTTAGAGATCTATCGTCACCAATAAATATTTATTTGGTGTTACATTCATGCATAGTAGAAAAGATGGCTTGATCCTTAGCCATATGATAAGATGCTCCAAAATCAATGATCCATTCATTTGAAGTAGAAGAAGAAGATGCATTATAAGAATAACCAGAAGCACAAAGTGCATGTCCATGAGAGGCAGATTCAGAAGGCGAATCTAGGCTGATATGGTGCTTCTTCATTGCTACTTCCAAGGTTGCCATCTTCTTGAAACACTTAGATTCATCATGATTATCTTTCCTGCAATAGTTGCAATGACGCTCAGTCTTCTTGCCTTTTGGCTTGGATCCTTTGTCATGTTTTAAAGAAGGAGCTGACTGAGAGGGTTTGGGAGCCTTGTTTGACTTATTATTGCGAAAATTTTGTTTCTTAGGAGGCTTGGACTTTTCTTTCTATTGGGACAATAAGGCTTTCCCAGATGTATCTACATTGTTAATTATTCCAAGATGGATGAGCTTATCTTGCTCTCTAATCAAGGAATCACAAAAGGATTCAAGACTAGGCTCTTGATAGCTAGTTGCATTCAAGGATTCTTTCATGGAGTAAAATGTAGATACAAAAACAGAATATGCAGGTCCAAGTTTGGAAAGAATATGATAAATGCATTCTTTGTCTTCCCTCTTAATCTTGCATTCTTCACATAAGAGTTTAAGAGTTTTGTACTTAGATAAATAATCTTGTATGCGTGAATAATCACTTGTATTTGAAGAAATCAACTCATTTTCGAGTTGGTGACCTCGAATTTCATTGTGTTTACCAAACACAGATTCCAACTTGTCCCAAGCAGCATCAAGTTCATCAATTCCAAATATGTGGAATCGCAAATCAGTAGAGATTGACATCCCAATCAATCCATGAGCTTCGTCACATTTATTTTCCCATTTGATTTTCTTATCATCATCAATAGGTTTTGTTTCTTTCCCTGAGTTAATTCTGAAAAGTCCTCTAATTCGTAGAACATCCTCCATACGAGATTTCCATGAGAAATAATTGGAACTGGTAAGTAGAATATCATAAGGGGAGGCCATATTTGTAAATTAATGGTTGTAAAAGTAGAAACCAATAGTCTATATGCGAAGAGCTTGAAAAAATGGGCGATTTGAAAAAAATGGCACTGAAAACTGACTCCGTATGATGAAGTTATGCTTGATCAAAGAAAATGTCGAAGATGTCCCCAATAGTGACGTGGCAGATAGAGAATGACCAACTAAAAAAAAAGGACCCATCTTCCCAAGATGAACCTTTATCAATCACTTTACAAAAAAGTTGTTTTAAGTGAATCAATTTTGTAAAATAAGTGATTTCACTTTTACAATGATATTACTTTAAATAGTGCAGCAATAAAAATGAACTTAAGTAACTCACTTTTTATTTTTATTTTTTATTATTTAAGTGAGATACACTTTTACAATAAAGTAACTTGAAAATAGAAATTGCATGCACTTTTTCTTTTAAAAGTAACTTCCTAAGACTTGAACTCAAGACCTATTAAGGAATAAAGCAACTTTGAATCAAGTGAGCTAGATTAGAAGGTATGTAAAAAATATGGAAAGGAGGAAGGGTTTTTTTTTTCTTTGCTCGGTTTCCGTGCTTGCCTTTCTTTCTGCAAATCACACCATAAACCAAAACAAAACAAAAAATTCCACGCTTGTGGGGTTAGATCTTGTTAGCTTGCCAGGAAAGTCTACATTTTCTCTCTGTTTCTGATTTGTCGAGATCGCACAAGGTGCACGACAAAGAGCATATGCAGACGAGAAAAACCCTTTCTGTTTCTGATTCGTCGAGATCGCACAAGGTGCATGGAAAAGAGAATACGTAGACAGGGAAAACAACAATTCGAAACTAAAAAAATCTAATAATAAAAACTGATAAAATATGAGATTTGTTTTTTTTTAAACAAAAATAAAAAAACGTCACTATAACATTATACCTTCAGATCTGATGAAATACGCATTTCTGAAGCAACCGGGAACCGTTTTCAATCAAACAAAAACTATTTCCCAATGGAAATGGTGCTTCGGACGCAATGGAACCCCCCCCCCCCCACAGCCTAGAAATGCACAGAAATACTAGAACCAGAAACCCTTTCAAGTTTCGGCAACAACAGTTCAAGATCTGGATCATAACCAGAAGCGACTCTTCATAAAAGCTCTGATACCATGTTCGGGTACACAGGGTACTCCCAAAAGATCGAACACCTAGAGCAACCACTTCACACAAACAAATCATAGATCGATACACTGATTTTTTAACGTGGTTTAAACCCTCGAGAGGGAAACACTCCACGGCCCTGGCCAAATAGCTTCTACGGAGCAATTTATTATGCAAAGAAAGAAATTTATAAATGAGCTTCTCATAATCGATCAATTAGACAATGAACCTCCATGCTCTTTAAATAGAGATCATGGACCAAACGGGTGTTAAGCCACGGATCAAGGTTAGGTATGATCTAAGAGAAGTTGAGTCGTCGGATTAAATATTTACAAATACATACTAATGCATACTAAAGAAACACACTTTTCCTAATGGATACACAAGTTGATCTTAACTAACTCCTAAGTGTCTAAATATCCTAACATTTTTTCCATGCCCCTCATTTCTTTGATTTGCGTGCCACATTGGTCGCTATCTTTTTTTCCATTTTTTGCATCACGACCTATCCATGAGCCCTCCGCTCCATCCATACTGCATTTCGTACATTATTTTGCCACCATTCACCAACCCGCAAGGAGGCCCCATCAGTGTTCCCCCCTCATCTTCTATCTTGGTTCTCACATTCATTCCTTGATTGAACAATTCCTCCTTGTTTTCCATTACATTTTTTCGGTATACTTTTATCCCTTTTCCGAGCCGAGTAATTCCTTTACGAAAAAGGCACTTAGGGAGTTTTGTTAAGCCCTTTTCTTACTCCTAAAATAATGAAAAGATCACAGAGCAATATTGCTTCCTTTCATGCTCGCTAAAAGTATCTGAAAGGATGTCTATCTGGTATAAGTTTAACCATTTTCCGGACCTAGTAGACTAATTACGAAAAAGGAATACTCTAGTCACATCGGCTAGAAGAGTTCTTCATTGCATACTTTTATGCTTTTTCGGGCCTTGCAGACTAACACACGAAAAAGAACCCCCTTGGAATCTTCTTATTGCTTTCAGACTCTCTAAAATTGAAAGCAACCACAAGAATTCACCATCTTGGGCTCATACAAATCCACATGACGGTACCTCTTCACCATTTCAGAGTCTTCTTATCGCTTTCAGACTCCTTAAAATTGAAAGCACCCACGAGCATGCATTGTCTTGGGCTTGTACAAAATCCACACGACAATACCATTTTGATCACACTTCTATCCCTTCTTTGACCTCCTTAAACCATGAAGAAGGATCAAACGATGCCTCTCAGTGCCATGACAGATCATATCTAGTCCCACTATTATGGAATCCTACCCATTATGGTCTCCTTTGTTTAGAGTATTCTGCGATGTGTCACCCTTCAAGTCTCCTGATATCACTCATCAGTTCCCTCTGAGTCTCCCCATTGCAGTCACAATCCCTGGTCCCTTATCCTATGATCCCCTTCCCCGAAGTCAGTTTCATATGCTTCCAGTTCAACCTTTCCATCATACTATGAACAAAGGAAGTTTGAATCCCCCCCCCCCACTCTGCAACCCTTGTATCCCCCCCCAAAGTTCGTTAGTATCACATCCAGTACTATCACCTTTTGGTTGTACACCTCGCGCTCCTATCAAGGAACATCATTTCCTTGGTAGTTGTAGGTTTCCCTCTGTCGACGCCAACCCATCTATTCCAGAGGATAGACCCAGAGGTCCCTATACCTTGAACTCATCACCATCGGTGGTGAGTGCCTACGGACCATTTGAGAGGAGTCCATAGTGCCTCTTCGAATGGTTGTTTCTCACGTGCTCGACTTCAACACCACCATTGCACCATTGAGATTCGTGTAGGATATTGATCCCTTTAGTTATTAGTTAAAGACCCCCGCTGTCCCTTGACTCTAGCACAATGGTGAGTCTATTTGGAACCCCCCATTTGTATGTTCCCACGGATATCTGGGATGCACTTAGAGATTGTATTCGGAAGCACCCCAGTTATATGTTTCCTAGAGTACCCAGTTCATATCCATTCCAGTGTACCTTTGAGATTTCGACTCTCAGTCATTGAGTCCATCCACTTGTTGGACACCTTCATATCTAGCAGAGCATCAATTATTATGGTACCACATTCAGTATGACTGCCAATATTATTTCCATGTATCAGTTCTTCAGATCAATCATGGTTGAACCATGAGTATTTCCCAGATTCGTGTCCCCTCCAGACCATTATGATGTACACAGCAGTTCTCCATGTATTTTTCAAGTCCCCTTTTTGTGCCTCATTATTATTTGTATATGTTGATACGAGCATGGGTATTCCCACCTCGTCCATATATTGAGATTATTCCTCATCCATTGTTGAGGTCATGTATTTTCAGTTTTAGCCTTTGCATTTTGTATGGAGTACGTGTTCTGATCTCCAACCAGTTTCTGCTCTCCTCCGTCATAATGCTCACACCCCTGGAAAACAACAAAACCTATGATGTCTATCGGCCATACGATGAGATCCTGCCCTCACACATCAGGGGGCAATCTATTAACACCCAAAAATTATTCACTAGCTCATCTCCCTAGTCACATAACCCATTTGTCCACTTTTCCTACCATTTTGGCCTCCAAAACCCTAAAAAACCTTCAAATGGTTACCAAAAAGGAAAAAAATCATTATTTCCCTCCTCAATTAATGAAATTCCTCCAAAAAAGGGTCCAAAATTCCCAAAAATAAAATAAAAAGGGAAAAAGTCAAAAATAATTTTAAAAAGAGGGAAAAACCCTAAAACCATTTACCAATACTCTTGGTTGCCTAAAACCATGGGTCAATACGCCACCATCAAAAACCTCTATAAAAGGTGATGGAGGCCCCCCATTTCAACATCCATGATCAACTCTTCACACCCTTATGCTGCCGAAATTCATGTTGAACTTTAGCCTATCGCCTTGAGATTTTGTTTACCATTACAGTTGAGTCTTTGCCACCATTGGAGCATTTGGAGAAGAGAAAGGAACCCTGGAGACTTGGTGCACTACTCACATACGGCTGCAAGGGCTCCTGCAACCTCACCTTTTGAGGTAACACCATATTGTAAACCATTTTTACACATTAATATAGAAAATCATATTTCCATTTGTGGGTTCCTATCCATTTTATTACTGCAGTAGTTAATTTGTTTAATTTTTATTTCCATTTTTGCACTCACATATATTAGTTTAATTTGTTTATTTCTTAGTTTTTACCCATTTACATGAACTGCTACTAAGGAATCTTGAACCCTTAGTAAGTTCTCTTTAGCACGAGCTAGGGTGAAAACCCTAGCTACAACTGTTATAGAGTTATATGATAGTTATAGTCATTTTGTATTATATATGTAGGTCTATGTATATATTGAACGTTGAAGATTGCTCAATAATGATTATCGAGTATGTATTTTCTACCAATATTCTGTTTATCTTTGCTCATCATGGTTTCTTGATCTCTTTAGTTATTTCCATGATGTTTATCCATTTTTATTCATTGTGAATCTAGCCATGGTATCAGAGCAGGACTGGGTGTGACTCCCTCACGGGAGTGCCCGGGATCTTTAGAGAAATCTCTTCTTGTTAATCCTGTACAGATATAGGATTAGCTTAGCGTGGGGAACAATTATGTAGATATAGGATTAGCTTAGCGTAGGGAGATAAATCATTGAATTGTTTAAGTAAAAGGAATAGGAGAGTTGTTTGTTTGCTATCAAATATTACTTCATAAGATTGTTTTGATGTGAACCACACGGAGGTGAAGCTATTGCTGAGGACAGTGTGTTGACAAATCGTTGTCGTGAATGAAATCACCATCGAGTTAAAGAGTCATCCAAGATAGAAGTCCAGAGTTTTCTACTGCATGAGAAGAAACTCTAGTCCCTCCTATAGTTTTGTGAAGATCGAAAGTGGAGTCACTGCTAAATGTCTATTATTATTTGCAAGTTGGAAGAAGAAAAAGTTTATTTGTTAAGAAATCGTTGCATAGAAGAATTTATTTCAAAGTAATCGGGTTCTTCCTTATGTGAACGGAATTAAATATATGAAAAGGGGTTTTTTTATTTACATGAAAGGAGAGAGTTGATGTCATTTACTAGCATTGAATCAAACGGTGAATTGATAGTTGATTTTTAAAAAATTGAGAAGAGAATATCATATTTTGTTTCCTTTGATGAAACCATCCAAGCGATAGTCGAGAAGAATGATGCAGTTAAAATTCGGTCCGATGAGAGAGTCGTAAAGGAGGACGCCAACACTATGTAACTGTGAGAACATATCACCTAAAGTAGCATGGGAGTAATCAATTGATGAATTGGTTGGATTATGGCAATATTGATAGATACTTGGTTTGAATTATTTAAATATGGGTGCATGTAGAGCTGCAGACCTGTGAAATGAAGCCATAAGGTAAATCCGATGTAGAATTTATCCTCTACAAAACCCTACCTGGTGACATGGTGGTTCAGAGATGAAGGTACAAACAAAGAAATCAAAGAGGCAAGTTCATTGATTTTATGGTGATATTCATGAACACTAGCACCTACTGAAGCGTGAAAGGTTTTAACTCTGTGATCATTTCTTTTCTACCTAGGTGTGCATATCTCTATGTGAATCAAAGTACGAAAAATTGTTTTTGAGTTCATCTCTGGAAATTAGAGGATATTCTTCTAATACACAAATGCTAGTGTATGTTGTGAAAAGATGTGATGATTATTAAGAATTTATCTAGTGTAGATTATTCTGAATATGATCTGTAAAGAATCTATAATGAAATTATTTCTCTTGAATTTATTGGTTTAAAAATAAAACCTGAGAAAGGATTTGAGACAATTGAGTGAGGAGAATAATTATGTGCATAAGAAATTTGTATGGAAACAACGGGAGGAATCTCTATTGCAACTGATGTTTACGTCGAATTCATTTAGAAATTCAAAGAAGAGGTTTTGGATAGTTTAATTGAGTCAAGGGAGAACTCTGTAAGTAATTTACGAATTTGTTATTGGTGAGATTTATAGTCTTACAAACTAAATCTCAAGAAAATATTTTATGAGGATTGCTCTGCGTTGATGGATGAGACATCCTTGTACTGGATGTAAATCATTACCAAAGGCCCATGTTGAAGGCATTGATGTCAAATTGAGTTCTCCAATATTGAATATTGGAATTTTAGTGAAACCATTACCAGCACTTCCAGCATTCAAAAATACAAATCATTCAGATTTTCAAGAATAATTCAACACCAACATTATGGACTTGTTCCTATTTAGAATTTTCTGACTTGCAATCTATGATTTTGCAAGCTTATGAATTTTGGTACTTACTATTGTTCCTTTTGTGAGTATCAAATACTGTTGAATTGAATTATGATTGTAATTGGGTGCATTTTTGGTTGAATCCAACACCCTTTTATTGAGTTTAAATTTTCTATTGTCGAGATGGATTATTGTAAAAGGATGGAAAGAAGATCTGCAACAAAAGAAAATCCATTATAAACATGTTTTTGTTCAAAAATTTCCACTATCTCTTCACAACAAAATCAGTGAATTCAATGAAGATGAGATTACTCCAAGTCAATCAAGTTTCAGAGTGTTGGATTTCTCCATGAAATATTGAAATGCCAACATTGTGATAAAGTTGGACACATGAAATATCAATTTTTCGACCTTCATCCTTGTATGCATTGTGGAAATCATACATTGTTCAACAAAATGTTTTATTCTTGAAGAGCTTATATGGTAAATCGATCAGCATATTAAAGTTGAAAAATTGTTCCTGACAAGGGGGGTAAAAGACAATTAAAAGCAAGAGAAACATAATATTTTGATCAGTTTGTACTTTTCTCACCTTGTCCCTGACAGGGGGAATAAATATCTATAGTTTGAAGTCAGGTTACAAGTTTTAAAGTGTTTTTGTGAGATTGTGAACAAATGGGAATCAAGTATGCAACCTTGTTCCTAAATTTTGAAGATGGAACTTGAAATTCAAAAGTTTCCAGAACTATCAATTGAGTAGAACACATGAGAATCTACTTATTTTATTGAAATTTTTGGTCATCTTTAAACCATCTTTTCATGGTTCTTGGTATAATTTTTTTTATCAGCAAAATTCGTTCAAGCTTCTAGTTGACATGGTTTGTGGTAAACCTAAAACCACCTCATTGTTGTTGGCATGGTTTTTTGGTAAACCTAAAACCATCTCTTTGTTGTTGACATGGTTAGTCGTAATCCTAAAACCACCTCATTGTTTTGGTTGGTTAGTGGTCATCCTAAAACCATCTCTTGGTTAGTGGTCATCCTGAAACCACCTCTTCATAGATTTTGAGCTCTTGACAGTTTATGGTCGGCTTAAAACCATCATTTTAGCAGAAAATTTGAGATTTTTCTAGTTCACATTTTCAGAGAATATTTACAGTTGTTTCTCTGCTTGGATAGTTTTATGGTCAACTTAAAACCATTAGTTTATGGTCAACTTGAAACCGTGCAACTTAGTAGAAGTCTTATTACTTCTGCTAGATTTTGTTTCAAATATAGTTTCAGCCATTTGTAGTTGACCTTCTTTAGTTTTATACTCTCTAAATTTGCTTGACACACATTGTTGATTGTCAAGTAGTGGCATTTTTTCAGGAAAGAACGACCTTATGATTAAGGGGGGATGTTAAAAACTCTAATCATAGTTAGTTAGTTTACCTAACTGTTATACAGTTACATGACAATTATGATCATTTGGTATTATATATGTAAGTCTATGTACATATTGAACATTACAAATTGCTCATTAATAATTATCGAGTATTCATTTTCTGCCAATATTTTGTTTATCTCTGCTCATCATGGTTTCTTGAATTCTTCAGTTATTTCCATGATGTTATCCATTTTTCTTCATTATGAATCTAACATAGAAAAAAAAAACAATTTTTTTAAATCTTGGCTTTATTTCCTATTCAAATGGTATGCTAGTAGGTGACTTATGAGTTGTGGAGTGTGCCTCAGGCATGGGAAGCATTGTGGTGCAAGCTGCATTGAATAATCTAGCATACGAGGATCCATTGAGATTAAGAGTAAGGTACCTGTAATAAATAATAATCTATTTTAATCGTTATGTGGCATTCAAAGCCTTTGAATCCCAAGGATCGATCCAGATTAGATGTCTCGAATAATGTTCTTGTAATAAATAAAAATCCAATCTGTGCAAACAGCAAATCAGCATTCAACAAATCCAATGCTAGACCGATATGCCAAGTTCACCTGCTAATTCCCCTGTTCATAATGTCACTGATGGATTGCTAGTGTTCTTGTTTGTGTTGGCTTTGGCCTTTGATTTCTCTTTCGCTCAAGTTGGAAATGGCCAAAAGTAGGTTTTAAATCAATTTTCATGAAGTTTACATGAGAATGGACTGGATAGGGCGCCTCCCATGGGGTTAGATATCATTTTTTGTATTTTCCTTCTTCTTGAACTACAAGAGCCTCTTGTTATATTAGATATAGATTCATGGATCAATGCCCATTTGATATTTTTCTGGATTGCAGATGGAATAGTTGGAATCATTTTGCCTCCAATATCAATGAGAAAGTAATCAAGGAAATTGGTATGTGTTATTATTTTCAACTAATTACATTTATGAGAAAGTACTGATTTTTGGCTCTAGTCTTTGGTTTGGGGTTATCCTCTCAAAGCTGCATTTACCATAGAAATCAAAAAAATTCAATTCAACTAAGATATTTTTGGGGGGGGTTTTTCTTGTTGCAGTTGATGCTTTGATCTCAATTGGTTTCAACAAACTTGGATATGAGTATATGAATATAGGTAAGTATTATGGGCCTCTAAATAAGCATATGGATATTGAAATTCAAAACTATGTTGTAAATTATATGTGATATGAAGTATTTGTTAGGATATTCCAATACTCCATCCTTGTTTTACCTAGCATTATTTATTTTTCCTAGTTGTTGATGATGTCATTTTCCCCCTAGTGGTGTACAGATGTCATCTAGGATCCATCTACCACCTTCTGAGCCTTGCAGTCATCATTTTAGGACCACTTCAGTCAGTTCCCTATTTTACAGGAACCTACTAAGTGTTCTGGTGCAGTACACCTGAGTTATCTGACTCTTGTGGGAGTTAGAGCTCCAGATGCCACTCATTGTGGCCTCATGCACCCTTTTCTGATTGGCATGCATGATAGACTCACTATTGTGCCCTCCTTAGTTAGTTAACTAATTGTGACTTCATCTAGCTAAGTTTAGGTTTAGTTCAATTGACTTTGAGTCTTCCGGAGCACTCCAGTGGTGATAATCCCTATGCTAGACCAACTGAGGTTCAAAAATTCTCATGCATGATTCGAATTATCTCCATTGTAACATCATTGTTTATTATACTGATTATTGGAACATGTGACATTATTCTGCGCCTATCTGAGTTCTGTTGCATTATTATTCTTCTGCTATTTTTTACTACAGTTTTCACTCTTATTCAAATGTTTTGCTCATTCTTTCTTTGTAAGGTATCGTCAGCTCTTTATATCTGCTATGACTTAGAATTTCACATTAGTGGTCTGGGTATTCTTGGTGATCTTAACTCTTGATTTTGGATTAACCGAATAATTGTTGGGCGGAGCATAAATGAGATAATAATGTATGTGCTCAACCTGATAGACAAAATGGGTTTTTCTTTTAGTTATGAATCTATGTGTGTGTTGATATTTGTAAGTTAATTGATTATGTTTTGTTGGTATTTATTTATGACTAATATGCGGGGAATATTAGCTGCAAATGCTTCAACATTCCCATATGGTATCAAATCCCTTGTTGACTATGTGCACGGAAAAGGTCTCAAACACGGGATATATTCATATGTAGGGTATGAAATTCAAGAACTTAACTCTAATTTTCACACTTCACATTGGAAATAATCAACTAGTAAAAGCTATGTTTTCTGAATTGTTCTGTTGTTTCTAGGAACCATACATGTTCAAAACAACCAGGTTGCTTGGTACAAGTAAACATATGCAGATACATTTGTTGATTGGGTCTATACATCCAAGTCCTCCTATTGTGTTTCATAGTCTTTTACAACGTAAATTTTGAACATAATGAAATCATTACTATGCACATTGATTCTCCTCCATTTCACGACACCGAGTGGATTACCTTAAATATGACAATTGCTTTTCAGGCAACAAACCAAAAGTCCAGTAAGTTTTACAATCTTCAAATCAATTGACTATTATACTTGGTGGATCATCAAGTATGTACATTAAGTTTATAAATTTCTGGCTTATATCATAGAAAAGTCAATTTCCAATCTACTTGTTGGATTTTACTACTATATGTACTTTGTTGTCTCTACACCTAGTTGTCCCCTTAAATTCTAAACTAGCATAGATGCATCTAAATGTCATATAGATTAAGCATCAAGATGAATAGAAAAATATTTAAGTTGTAAATTTCAATGCCTAGGGTTCAAACCTCATTGTTTTTGCACCCTCAAATATTGTTTAATAATCATTACTTACAAGGAGGTGGATGAACTGAGATCTCCCTATCCCTAGGTTGTATAGAACCTATTAGAGAACTTCTCTTCCTATGATTATAAATTGATATATTGTGCTTTGACCGAGTGGGATGGATGGGTGTAAATGACTTGTTCTAAGAAGTCAATTTTATCCTAATTTATGTTTTGTATGTGATTAGTTATTGATCTCTCTGATAGATGTTAAGACTATTTCCCACGGGGGTGTAGCTCGACTAGAAATTCGCTTGAAAATGAGATTATATGTTGTAATAAAGGTCATGAGTTCAAAACACCCCAACTTACCTAGGCCATATGCTTGTGGTTTGTGTGAGTACACCTAGGGGTATAGTGGTAGCATATGGGATTGGACCCCTGGACCCCATGTCCACACGAGTACCAACCCCATTCCAGTTGTTGATTCCCCTAGAACAAAAAAAACATTGTGGTTCTTGCTCTTTGAACAACTTCCAAATCATTTTTAAGGCTCTTGTAATTGTAATCTTATGTTATTAATAATATTAATCGAATTCAGTTGCCTAGCTGTAAATGGAAAGTAATTGATTTTTGTGTTCAAGTATTGGTTGAGTATTGGGCCTGCCAAAATTAATCCTCTCGAAAAAACTACTTTAAATACTAGAGGAATTCCAAGATGCCAATAAGAAAGTGAAATCATTTACCCTAGCAATACCCTAACAAGACCAGGTTGAGGGGAGCTCTTGTATCAGTATCACCCAATGCACCCTCATGATGTTGTAAAGGCCACTTCGCCCTGCATTCTATCATGTAGGACTTTTTAACATTATTTTTGTCATGAACAAAAATTTTAAGATTTGGTAGCATTTTTACTAAATTTTCAAGGATCAGGCGCTACCATGGTTGAAATTTGATGGGTAAATAGCCGTCATTTTCCATTTTACACATCAAAATACGACCACTTCATAAAATTGAACGTCATTAATTAAGTGTGAATTTTAATTTCACCCGTCATTTTGAAGTGCATTTTTATTTTTGTTCAGGTACACAAGGTACTCCCAAAAGACCGAACACCTAGAGCAACCACTTCAAACAAACAGATCATAGATCAATACACCGATGTTTTGACGTGGTTTAAACCCTCGTGAGGGAAACACTCCACGGCCCCGGCCAAATAGCTTCTATGGGACAATTTATTATGCAAATAAAGAAAGTTACAAATGAGCTTCTCATAATCAATCAACTTTCCAATGACCCTCCATGCTCTTTAAATATATATCATGGACCAATCGGGTGTTAAGCCACGGATCAAGGGTAGGTATGATCTAAGAGAAGTTGAGCCATCGGATCACTCTATGTTAGGAACATATCGTGACCGTCGGATTAAGTATTTACAAATGCATACTAATTCATACTAAGAAAACACACTTTTCCTAATGGATATATTACACAAGTAGATCTTAACTAACTCCTAAGTGTCTAAATATCCTAACATCCCCCCTTAAGAACAACTTGGGATAGGATTGAAGGATTTACAAAAGTGACACTATTAAGAGAAGGAAGGAGGCATTAGAGCATATCCCCCCTTAATGACAAGTTCCTAAACTCCTAACATAGATCGAAGTTTAGAAAACTTTGCTTCTGTAAGAGACTTGGTGAAGATGTCTGCAACTTGATCATATGTAGGACAAAAGAGCACTTCAAGAACACGATCATGAACAAGATTTCTGATCAAGTGCATATGTAGCTCAATGTGTTTGCTGCGTTGATGTAGGACTGGATCTTTGGCAAGCTTGATGGCACTTTGATTGTTGCACCAAAATGGAGTAGGCTACTACTGCTCGAATCCAAATTCTGAAAGGATCTGTCGAAGCCATAAAGCTTCCTGACTGGCATTAACTGCGGCTCGATATTCTGCTTCTGCTAAAGAAAGAGCAAGAGCTTGTTGTTTCTTACAAGCCCAAGTGACAGGTCTAGATCCCAGACTGAAAACATAACCTGCTGTAGACTTTCGATCATCAGGATCGCCGGCCCAATCTGAATCAGTGAAACCAACCAACAAAGGTTTCCCCCTGTACTGTAATGAATCCCAAACTGAATTGTACCTCGAATATATCGAAGTATTCTTTTAGTTGCTTTCCAGCGACTTTCATGAGGTGTTTGCATATAACGGGAAACACGACCAACAGCAAAGGAAAGGTCAGGACGGGAATGAGTCAAGTATAAGAGACTACCAACAAGCTGACGATACAAGGTGGCATCTACTTCAGGTGAAGTACAAGTGGCAGAAGTTTGACTCCAGACTGGAAGGGAGAAGGGGTTGGTTGTAACAAATAATTAATAATACATTCATATTAATAATAAGTAGGTGTAATAGTTAAATGATCGGATGCGTCCCCTCAAATAGGAAATTCCCAAGCTACTATATAAGCGGGCCAACAATTGTATATTTATCATCTTATCTTATCAATTTATATATCATTTTATATCTACAGATTTGTGGGTTATTTCATAAATTATGGGTTCAACCCTAACTAATTGAGAATATCCAACTATGGATATTACATTGGTATCAGAACCAGGTTTGTAGCCACCAATCTAGGACCTTGTCCAAAAAAACCAGGCCCTTGACCCAAAGAAGTAAAAAAGAAAAAAGAGAAAGAAAATAAAAAGGCAAAAGTAAAAGAAAATAAAAAGAAGAAAAGAAAGACAAGTAAAAAAAAAAAGTAAAATAAGAAAAAAGAAATGAGAATATAGAAATAAAGAAAAAAAAAAGTGAGAAGAAGAAAAAGAAAAAAAAAGTAAAAGTAAATTTTTGCAAAAAAATAGGACCTTGTCCTAAAAAAAAGAAAAGAAAAAGGTAAAGTAAAAAAAAAAAAGTGAAACCGCATGTGGTTTCTTCATAAATGGTTTTGGTTTTAATCTCCAACAACAACAACAAAAAGTGAGATTTGAACCTAGGTGGGGAAGATAACAATCATTCCTCCCAACCACTCAATCCACACCATTTTTATTATCCTTCAACTCCAAAAACAATTATTCTAATAATTAATTATTATTATTATCATTAATAATAATTATTGTCATAATAATTATTATATTATATTTATTAATAATATTATAATTATTAACTTTTAATCATTATTATTATTATTTGAAAAAAAATGGAATCTTATAGTGAAAATCAAGAAAGATTCCCTAAGACCTACTCAAAAGTAGCCAATAACATACTAAAACTTGAGGGAACTATTCAAGGAAAAGATATTAGTATTGCTATTTGTCCTACCATATTGGAAAATCGCATTAGCAACAGTTTGGAAAATCAATTATTAATCCTAGAATCAAGTATAATCGAAAAGACGGATAACTACGATGAGAAGCAATATGAAATTATGAACTTACAACTAACAATTAAGGATTACAATTTCACATCCCAATTCAATGTTTCGACTATATATTTAAACGAATTCGACATCATTCTAGGTTCACCCTGGATGGAAACATTGGGATCATTTATCTTAAATATGAAGAAAAAGTTTTTAATGTTTTCATACAAGAAAAAACAAATCACACTGCAGGATGTTTCAATGAAATCAAATTCAAAGGATGTGTCATCTGAAGATTTCAAAGACATTTCGAAGATGATTTTACAAGAAGATCAAAAATCAAGACAAAAGATGCAAAAAGAATTAGACAAAGTCATAAGAGACAAAGAAGAAGAAATATCTCGTTTAAGAGATCATAATCAAAAGTTTCTCTTTCAAGTCAAGAAGGCGAAAGATAGGGCACAGGACCATCAAAATATAGAGGAGGAAAATCGTGATCTACAGAAGAAACTATTAGAGCTTAAAGACGATGCAAAATCACAAGAAGAAACAATCGGGAATCTTAAGAAAAATAAAGATTTACTCGAAAACAAGTTGGCGAACATTCAGAAGAGGACATCAAAACCTTTGGACTCAAAAAAACAAGTTGAGGAAAAAGAAGCAAATACAAATCCAGTCATCAATATAGATAAAAAAGAAGTCAATCCAGCATAAGAACAAACAACAAAAACTCCTTATCGACACCCCAATTATAAAGGTCATTTTGACCAACGAAAGGGTCAAAATGAACACACATGGAGGAGAGATGATGTCAGACGAGCAAGAACATCAAATCAAAATCCAAAACAACAAACAAGAAGACCCATCCCACAAAGCGATCAAATAGATTCGATAAAATTAGATTTGGGATGGAACACATCAGAGACGATGCAGCAATTCTTTTGGGGAATTCATAACTCGTATCGCCTCGTTTCATCAAATGTCACAAAGACTAAACACAAAATATCAAGAGATGACAGTTATAAAAAAAACCAGACATAAACCTTGTCTTCAATAAAGCTTTGAGGACAAAGCTTCCCTTAAGGGGAAGGCAATGTAACAAATAATTAATAATACCTTAATATTAATAATAAGTAGGAGTAATAGTTAAATGAGAATATGCGTCCCCTCAAATAGGAAATTCCCAAGCCACTATATAAGCGGGCCAACAATTGTATATTTATCATCTTATCTTATCAATTTATATATCATTTTATATCTATGGATTTGTGGGTTATTTCAGAAATTGTAAGTTCAACCCTAACTAATTGAGAATATCCAACTATGGATATTACACTAGTGTACAATCTTCCATGTGAAAGCGACGAAGAAGGTCACAAGCATACTTAGACTGAGAAAGAAAGATTCCTTCTTTGGTTTCCAGGACTTGGAGACCAAGAAAATAATGCAAATGTCCTAAGTCTGACATTTCAAAATTTTGCTTAAGACTGGATTTCACATGGGTTATAAGCTTAGGGTCACTACCAGTAAGAATAAGGTCATCAACATATAGAACAAGTATGATGAGATCTTTTCCTACTTTCTTGGTATAGACATTGGGGTCAGAATGGCATCTAGAAAAACCAGTGTCAAGGAGAAAGCTATCCATTTTGGCATACCAAGCTCTAGGAGCTTGCTTAAGTCCATATAAGGATTTCTTAAGGCGATAGACAAGTCTAGAGTTATTCTGAACATATCCAGGAGGTTGTTCCATGTAAATTTCCTCCTGTAAATCACCATGTAAGAAGGCAGACTTGACATCCATTAGATGGACCTCCTAGTTATGTAGGGCTACAAGGGAAAGAACAAGGCAGATAGAGTTCATTTTTGCGACAGGAGAAAAGGTTTCATTGTAGTCAATCCCTTCAACTTGGGAAAAACCTTTGGAAACTAACCTTTCCTTAAGTCTTTCAAC
This sequence comes from Larix kaempferi, assembly GCA_027924585.1. Taxonomy (NCBI): domain Eukaryota; kingdom Viridiplantae; phylum Streptophyta; class Pinopsida; order Pinales; family Pinaceae; genus Larix; species Larix kaempferi. The sequence continues at coordinate 2,435,910 of BSBM01000196.1, read as the reverse complement.
ACTTCCATCTAATGCATACTTAGTTCTGTAGACCCATTTACATCTGACAATTTTTCTTCCTTTTGGAAGAGGTACAAGATCCCAAGTATCGTTCGCCATTAAGGAACGATATTCTTCATCCATAGCTGCATCCCAATATGGATTTCCTGAAGCTTCTGCAAAGATTTCTGGATCATGATTCTCGAAAACTTGAGCCAAAAGAGAAGAGGCTCGCTGAAACTGAGAACGTGTTCAACGTTGATCTCTAGGATCACCGGAAAGATCACCAGCTGCTTCACATGTTGAATGGACCCATCGAGGAAGCACTTGTGTTGGTGCAACTGGAGGAACATGAGCAGGCGGAGGTGCTTTTTCATCCTCATTGTCATCATCAGAAACTGGAGTTGGAAACCTATCAAGGAAGTTGGAAGAAGAAGAAGAAGGCACAATCATTGAACTAGGCTCGCAAGCCAAAGATGGCACAATCGCCGAGTTAGGCTCGCAGTCCAAGATATTTTCATCAAATTTAACATCTCTTCTAATAATTACATCATGAGAATGTGGTTGAAGAAGTCTACAACTTTTTACATCTTCAGAATATCCAACAAATATGCACTTTTCATTTTTAGGCTGCAATGCTTTCCGTTTTTCATCCGGAATGTGAGCCCATGCTTCACTACCAAACACACGAAAGTGACTTACATCAAGTTTAGTTTTACTCCATGCTTCTTCCGGTGTGATACCTTGTAATGCTTTAGTGGGGGTGCAATTAACTATGTAATTTGCACAATTAATGGCTTCAACCCAAAATTGAAGACTTAGTCCCTTAGATTGGATCATACAATTAGCCATTTATTTTAAAGTGTGGTTCTTCCGCTCAGCTACACCATTTTGTTGTGATGTATATGGAAAAGTGTGTTGTTGTTGGATGCCTTGTTTAGTGCAGAAAGTAGAGAACGTTTTGTTAACATATTCTCCTCCATTGTCAGATCTTAACTTAATAATTTGATGACCAGATTGTTTTTCAACAAGGGCCTTGTAGGACAAGAACATGTTAAATACTTCGCTCTTAAGTTTTAGGAAATAAACCCAAGTGCGTCTGGTGTAATCATCAATGAAAGTTAAGAAATATTTGAAACCAGAAAATGAAGCAGATAGAAGAGGACCACACAAGTCACTATGCACAAGCTCCAAGGGAACCGAGGCGTGCCAAGAGGCACGTTTGTCAAAATTGTCCCGATGATGTTTTCCGAGTACACAATCGGAACAAACACCATCCCTGCAAGATACCATCGGAAGACCTGTCACCATATTGTCTTTACATAGTTGTTGCAATGAGCGATAATTTAAGTGACCAAATCGCTCATGCCAAAGTTTGCTCAAGTTATCACTATGAGCAACAAAAACTGAAGGAAAAGGTGATGACCCAAAGTTGTTAAACTTGTACAACCTTGTAATATCATCAACAATTCCGGTAGCTAGGACCTGTTGAGGATCTTTAAAATCCTTGATTACAACTTGGTGAGGTGTAAACGTCACAGTTTTACCTTCACCAGAATGAGTGATTTGATAGACTGATAACAAATTGCAGGAAATTCTTGGAACACATAGTACATCATTGAAATGACCATTATCTACTGGAACTATTCCATCTCCTACAACACTTAGAGATCTATCATCACCAACAAATATTTGTTTGGTGTTACATTCATGCATAGTAGAAAAGATGGCTTGATCCTTAGCCATATGATAAGATGCTCCAGAATTAATGAGCCATTCATTTGAAGTAGAAGAAGAAGATGCATTATAAGAATAACTAGAAGCACAAAGTGCATGTCCATGAGAGATAGATTCTGAAGGCGAATCTAGGCTGATGTGGTGCTTCTTCATTGTTGCTTCCAAGGCTGTCATCTTCTTGAAACACTTAGATTCATCATGATTATGTTTCCTGCAATAGTTGCAATGACACGCAGTCTTCTTGCCTTTTGGCTTGGATCCTTTGTCATTTTTTAAAGAAGGAGCTCACTGAGAGGGTTTGGGACCCTTGTTTGACTTATTATTGCGAAAATTTTGTTTCTTGTGAGGCTTGGACTTTTCTTTCTGTTGGGACAATAAGGATTTCTCATATGTATCTGCATTGTTAATTATTCCAAGATGAATGAGCTTATCTTGCTCTCAAATCAAGGAATCACAAAAAGATTCAAGACTATGCTCTTGATAGCTAGCTACATTCAAGGATTCTTTCATGGAGTAAAATGTAGATACAAAAACAGAATATGCAAGTCCAAGTTTTGAAAGAATATGATAAATGCATTGTTTGTCTTCCCTCTTAATCTTACATTCTGCACATAAGAGTTTACGAGTTTTGTACTTAGATAAATAATCTTGAATGCATGAAAAATCACTTGGATTTAAAAAAATCAACTCATTTTCGAGTTGATGACCTCGAATTTCATTGTGTTTATCAAACACAGATTCCACCTTATCCCAAACAGCATCAAGTTCATCAATTCCAAATATGTGGAATCGCAAATCAATAGAGATTGACATCCCAATCAATCCACGAGCTTCGTCACATCTATTTTCCCATTTGATTTTCTTATCATCATCAGTAGGTTATGTTTCTTTCCCTGTGGTAATTCTGAAAAGTCCCCTACTTCGTAGAGCATCCTCCATACGATATTTCCACGAGAAATAGTTGGAACTGGTAAGTAGAATATCACAATGGGCGGCCATATTTGTAAATTAATGGCTGTAAAAGTAGAAACCAATAGTCTGGATGCGAAGATCTCCAAAAAAATAGGCGGTTTAAAAAAAAACGGCACTGAAAACTGACTCTGTATGATGAAGTTATGCTTGAACAAAGAAACTGTTGAAGATGTCCCCAATAGTGACGTGACAGATAAAAAATGACCAGCTAAAAAAAAAACCCCTCTTCCCAAGATGAACCTTTGACAAGCACTTTACAATAAAGTTGCTTTAAGTGAATCACTTTTATAAAATAAGTGATTTCACTTTTACAATGATTTACTTTAAATAGTGCAGCAATAAAAAGGAACTTAAGTGACTCACTTTGTAGTTTTATTTTTTATTATTTAAGTGAGATGCACTTTTACAATAAAGTAACTTGAAAATAAAAATTGCATGCACTTTTTCTTTTAAAAGTGACTTCTTAAAAGGTATGTAAAATATGGAAGTGAGGAAGGGAGCTTTTTTTTTTTTACTCTTCTTGCTCGGTTTCCGTGCTTGCCTTTTTTTTTCTACAAAACACACCACAAACTGAAACAAAAACTTTTCCACGCGTTTGGGGTTAGATCTTGTTAGCTTGCCCGGAAAGTCTATTTTTTCTCTCTGTTTTTTATTTGCCGAGGTCGCTCAAGGTGCACAGCAAAGAGCATACACAGCCGAAAAAAACCATTCCCCTTTCTGTTTCTGATTCGCTGAGATCGCACAAGGTGCACAACAAAGAGTATACGCGGACAGGGAAAGCAACAATCCGAAACAAACAAAAAATAATAATAATAATAAAAACTGACAAAATATGAGATATTTTTTTCTTTAAAACAGAAATAAAAAAGCGTCAATATAACATTATACCTTAAGATCTGATGAAATACGCGTTTCTGAAGCAACCGGAAACCATTTTCGATCAAACGAAAACTATTTCCCAATGGAAACGGCAATTCGGACGCAATGGAACACCTCCCATAGCTCAAAAATGCACAGAAATACCAGAACCAGAAACCCTTTCAAGTTTCGGCAACAACAGTTCAAGATCTAAATCATAACCAGAAGCGGCTCTTCATAAAAGCTCTGATACCATGTTCGGGTACACAGGGTACTCTCAAAAGATCGAACACCTAGAGCAACCACTTCATACAAACAAATCACAAATCAATACACCGATGTTTTGACGTGGTTTAAACCCTCGTGAGAGAAACACTCCACGGCCCTGGCCAAATAGCTTCTACTGGACAATTTATTATGCAAAGAAAGAAAGTTACAAATGAGCTTCTCATAATCGATCAACTTTCCAATGACCCTCCATGCTCTTTAAATAGAGATCATGGACCAATCGGGTGTTAAGCCACGGATCAAGGGTAGGTATGATCTAAGAGAAGTTGAGCTGTCAGATCACTCTATGTCAGGAACATATCGTGACTGTCGGATTAAGTATTTGCAAATGCATACTAAGAAAACACACTTTTCCTAACGGATATATTACACAAATTGATCTTAACTAACTCCTAACTGTCTAAATATCCTAACAATTTTTACACGTCATTAATATCTATATCCCAAGCCCATATATATATATATATATATATATATATATATATATATATATATATATATATTTATTTATAATTCTACTATGGAAATTTTGATTTTTTCATGGTCTCATTGTCTCCCCTTGTTAGGTAAAACTTGACTCGGTCATGGTTTTTTGGGCCCATGGTAATGCTTCATTGCACTGCTTGGGAAGAATCTTATTTAAAGGTTTCCACTATAAACCTTCTTTGTCATTGTGTGTGTGCTTGGTTTAATCATTATGTTTATTATGTTTATTATGTTTTTTTGTTTATTATATTATTGTAAACTTTTTTATTTTTGTATTATATGAGGCAATTTGTTATAAATGTTATTTCAAAAAATCAACTATTATTATAACAAGTAAAATTAAGATTTAAACGTTAAATGAAAAGCAATGTTTAAATTAAAACTTCATATAAAAATTTCTTGATGTGCAAGGTAAGACGTCAAATTTCAACCATGGGTGCTACCAAATGTGAAAAAATATGGTAGCAAAGCATATTTGGTAAAAAATTATTTTGGGTTAAAATTTAATAAATTTTAATTAAGTTTCACCGATAGTAAGCAAGTCACTAAGTGTCGAGAATAGCCTCATCTACAACGACTACAGATTAAGCCTTATGGCACTTTGCTTCAATGAAGGTTATTTACATAGATCTCTCTCTCTCTATATATATATCGTTTTGAATCTCTATTTGTGCAATTGGGATATATTCTTTTTATGCTCAAGAATCCAAACGCTAAATCCCGAAACATGTGTCAGTTTTCTTCGGTAATGAAATCAAACATCAAATGAACAAGCAGAAATCAAAAATTAATTGGCAGTCCCATTATTTTCTGGGAACCTAATTTTGGGAATATATTCTGGCCAAAATGCAAGGAATCATTTGAAATGATTAAAAACCCACTTCCAGAATGGGGTGATTTACAAAAACCTCTCTTAGTTTTGCAACAGCTATCACGATTTGATAGATTCGAATAGATTTCTTATACCTATTTTTCAAAATTTCGCCAAAATTATGTTTGACATCTAAACTTTTTGCAGCACCACCTGTTCCAATCATTCTTCAAGGGATTTTTAAATCAGTTTGGGAACTTAATATTCACCAAATAAACATCTATGGCATCTAAAATCTACCTGATATGCCTTATTTATTTCAAGACCTAATTGGTCTTAATGATGTATCTATTATTTAAATAATGAAAATCTGGAAGAGAGGAAAGAGGTTCTTCCTTCGGGAAGCTGAGAGGTTTCGAGTGGGCAGAGTCTACAAGGCCATGTGAAGACTAGTAATTGTAAAATACAGAATATGCAACATCGTTTGCTCAGATATCAATGATTGTGTCGATTTGATATTTTTTGTTGTATCTCTTTTCTTTATTCCTATTTGAATGCAAAGATAGTTTTGTGCACTGCATAAACTGCCATAGAAATTCAGAACTAATTTGCAGTAAGATGTAATGTTTTGTTGCCTGAAATTTTTTATTTGTATTTGAAAAACGCCTATCTGGTCCATAACACCGTTATGTATCTAACTGTTCTTAGATGGATACACAACAATTCACATTGTGAGTTTATGTATTCATACCTTTCTTCTATTTCCTTTGTTCATCATTGTTCATTCACTATCAAGCTTTCAAGGTACATGCCCCTGAAACTATGAGGTGCTGCTATTCATGAAATTAATACTTGATCTTTCACATTAGACATTATTTCCCTTTGATTCATTTCACCTGTCCAACCAAAACACAAATCCAATCAAAAACAACTAAGATGTGCTAGGCATGCTCCACTTTGCAGTCAATAGCATCTTCTAGCGCTAACAAGACTATTCTTAACGAATTCAATGCTTGTAGACCTCCCTTCTAGTATGGTGCAGTGCTCAAGTTTTCTTCTCCCTGCGTATTTTCTAACCCACATCTGCATGCCTCCTTGGCGACACGTTCTCGGCAGTTTTAGTCTAGTCAATGAGATAAATGAGCTTTGTCAAGAGTTGAACAATCACTGGTCTCAATTTTAGACCATTCACTCATAATGCATTCTCTTTGTGAGGCCCTCTAGGAATTTTACAAGTTTGCTCATGCTATGTAAGAGAAACGAGATGTTGATATTACAAATGAATTCACTATGGAAGCCCGAATACATGACTTGGAAAAGGAATCAAAGGAATTCCAAGAACACTTACATGTCTCAGATGCAAAGATTAAAAACTTGAAAAGAGGGAAATGAAGATTAAGAAGAAATCAACCCAAGGGGATATGCAAAAAAGTCGTGAATTGTTTTGATTGTTAAGCCTTGAAGTTGTAGTTAATTTATGTTTATCTCTCAATTATATTGAAGGAAATAGCTTGGGAAAGCTGTAAATCCAATTGGTACTCATAAAATATTGGAGGTATCTGATACAGAGTTTCTCTTCAAGTAGTTTTCTTATTCTTCTAATATTGGAGGTATCTGATACAGAGTTTCTCTTCAAGTAGTTTTCTTATTCTTCTAATTATGGCTTAACTATGTATTCTATTTCCTCTAGAAGGAAAGAAAATTTCATATGATCCCAACTGCTTGATTTGTTTGGATATGGTAGGTTTTGAATGGACATTTTTTTCATGTAGAAATTCTTCATATTCAGGATTCGATCTATTGCCCCCAATCCAATGAAAATATTAAGAGCATACTTTTCAACAAAATATTTCCTTATGTGTTAAATAATTTGGAATTTTCCTTTCTTCCATAGGGAAGTAGCATATATTTCTAAAGTAATTATTGATAGATATATGACAAGGAAGGGGCAAATCCACGAAATCAACTTGTGATCAGAATCTGGGAACTATCATTCTTTTTTCCTATATGGAAATTGAATCGATGCTTTGGTGTAGCGATATTTTAAACTCTAATAGCTCTTTACATTGGCCTTTGTACTATAATCTCATTTTATTCAAAAGCTCAAGTGTACGGGAATTATTTTAAATAGTTACTCTGGAAAAAGCATTAAATAAGTTCTTATGAGCAGTTTTATCCTATTTTTCTGGCATTGCTTTTATTTTCGAACATGTATTATATTCACTATAAAAAAATAGTGTGTTGAGAAAAGTTACAGTTTTTAATGATGCAAAATAGACATTGTTTAAAATCCACTGTTTTGAGTAAATTATCAAATGGACAAAACCAAATACATACCATAGATGTGTAATTAGACACAAATACATACCATAATACTCATAAATGTAGTGTTGTGAAAATGTGTTTTCAAATATTGTCCGAAAAAAAGGTTCTGGACTCTTTATGAAAAAACAACTTGTTATGCAATTTGATTCTGCATTAATATTGCTTAATTTAAGGGTTCTCCCAAACTTTCAAAACCTCAAAAAATCTTGAAATGACCTGAAACTATATTTGCAATCGTGTAGGGATATCACCACCTAGTGGCTCTTGTTAGATATTTGAATTGTGTGCAGTTACAATATTACAACACTATATCAAGGGAGAGAGTAAGGATTTTATAAAAAGGAAAACCGTATCTTGCATTTTTTAAAATAATAAGATGTTTTAAAAATTATGGCAATGGATTAGAGAGAAAAGTCGATGAAAAATGTCTTCAAAAATCATTGTGTTATAAAATATAATGTAGAATATACCAACAAGTAATAAATGAAATTGTCATGTATGATTCATATAAACCTCTTTTAAACAAGATCAATTTATGCATGAATAGTTGAGGATATTGTTGTTTTCAAAACGAACCAGTGATCCACATTATGTAAGGAATCTGAGAGACACATAAAATTACAAAACTTTATATCTATAAAGAAAAGAAAAATAAAGCTTAGTTGGATTTGGCATACACATGTATTGAGTGTTACTCTAAAGAAACATTATTAGGTGGTCTATTTAGTATGGGGTTACTATAACAAGCTAGAAAATTGAAAAACTAACACGTTTTCTTAATCATCTAGAAAAGTGCCTACATTCCTAAGAAATACATCTTAACAACACCCATATAGGCCATTCCAATGTTTCCCCTATTAACAAGTTCAAACTTGATCGTATAGCATGCTCCTGTGTTGATTTCTTGACCTAGTTGATCGCTTGTGGTGCACCTAAAACGGGGATATTCCAAGAAAACCCTATGGACCTATTCTTCTTGTAAAAATCATGGGAATAACAACATGCCGATAAAAGGACTCTTGAGAATCTATTGTTATTGCTATATATTACATGGTATTTAAGATTTTCCTAAGTGCATAATCTACTATTGCATTTATTTTCATTGTACTTAGTTAGTATAGATAAATATAATTGTTATATATTCCATCTCGACTTTAATAAAGAAGCAATTAATTACTTTGGACTACCCCCTATAGCCTTTGGATTTAGATTTAGGCCTAAAGTGAGAGGTTGAGTGTTGAGGTGATAGTGACATCCAACCGTGGTTTCCACGTAGATTGTAGTAGTGGGTTGGGACTTTTCCCACTCACATACAAGTTGGAGGGTAACATTTTTGGGGTCGTTGCCGATGATAAAGTCTATTATTCCTCGAAAACCCTCCAAAAAATGCCAATGTTTTGCTGTTGTTGTCAAGGATAAAGTCTTGTGTTTCTAGGATAATATTAAATCTAAAGAATTTTTTTAGAATACTAGTGAACTCATATGGTAATAAAAATATATAATAGTTCATCTAGTGACTCCACTTATCAATAATCCTAAATGATATTCTACAAGTTGTTCAATTCATCCTTGATTTGAACAAGTATACAAGAGAACATTAAATAGTGAGAATTCAAGAAGAGTTATAAACAATTTGAGTTTTGAATCAATCATTGATATAAGAAATTCATTTCTATGTATCAATCACCCAAGAGTGGTTGATGATTTGTATAAACCCATAGAATTTTCAACCAACAATGGTTATTCTTTTAATCTTCCAAAAAAGGCTATTGAAAAGTTTCTATTTTTCTAAGGAAATAATGCAATAAGTGCAAAAGCTCATCACGATGCATTTAGAAAGTTAATATAAAAATGAAGTGGAGAACATATGGATGTTCACATGAAGTTATTTATGTTATCATTAGAGGAATATGCCTTGGATTGGTTCACAAAACTACCTGATTGATCCATTCCAAGACTCGATTGGCACCATCAACTAGTGCCTAGTCCTAGTTGACTCCTTAATCGAATCTTAGTCTAAATGACTCAAACGATTATGTGGATCATTCGATCCATTTACTTAGTTAACTCTATGGAACAGTAAATACATTCTCATTTGACGTTGTGGATCATTCGATCCATAGACTAGGTGGACTCTCGCAATATTTTGTAAAATTCGTTCATCATACATGCCCTGCTGCATTTGATGACTCAAACACATGTCACCTAAAATTCTAAACAGTGAGAAGGAACCAAGAAGATGTCGTTGATGTGGAAATTGTGTGTCTTCAAATTATTCTAGCAGACAGATGGAAAGAAAATGATTGATCTCCTCAATCAAGTTGTAATTGCTTCTTTGTAACTCAAATGTGGTGGGTAGGAACCCAAGCATCCCCTTAGCTCGCTTAGACCCAAGCCTGGATCCTCCTCTACATTGATATGCACTACTCGATTCTTGAGCCTGCGTTCTAAGGCCTCACTCAAGCTTCACCAATCGGGATCCAATCTTGGGTCACCTAGTTGCTACTCAGTTAGGGATCGAGCCCTCCTTTGATGGCTCACGATGAATCTCCTGACCCCCATCCCCTTCCTCCTGAGCTAAACTATTTGATCAAGCTCATCTCAACGCAAGGAAAGAATCATCTTTCGGCTTCTCAGAAAAAAAAATTCATGAAAAAACTATCTGAAATACCCACGGTAGCACTCCCGGTTGAGAAACCGTGAAAAACTGCCCTCAACCTCTTGGAACGGGGCTTAATTGTCCAATTCACAGGCCCGTGGCCCTCTCCTAAAGCTACTAATTCTTGGGTTCAAAAAAAATGGAGACCTCTCATCTCCGAAGACGTCAATTCTTATCTTCTAGGAAAGGGCTTCTTTGGTTTTGTCTTCGAAAGAAAACATGATTGAGAGCTAATCTTCAGGAATGAACTATATTTCATGGGACCACAGGTGCTCTACCTGAACAAATGGAATCCATACTTAGATCCGACTCAAGATGTCCCCTCTGCAGTCCCGATTTGGGTGAGACTCACGTACCTCCCTCTCCAATGATGGAATCCTGAATCGCTAGAAGCCATCGGAAACATCCTCGGAAAATACATCGACAAAGCTGACAAGAAGAATCAATATTCGTGCGCAAGGATCTGTGTCGAGGTTGATCTCAAGCATGGCCTCCGCGAAGCAATAAATCTCACCGTGGTTGTCTGGTCTCACATCCAGGAGCTGGATTACGAGCAAATCCCGTTCAAATGCAGGTACTTCCATGAATATGGCCACTTCGTACGTTACTGAAAAAAAAAACCCATAGATCTGGACTCAGAAGGGAAAATAGATCAATGGACAACCATCCAAAAAAAACCTAACCCTAGATCTGGACCAAAATCTCTCTCTAAATAAATCCAAGGCATGGGAAGGAATCCCCACCAGCAAAAATCCAAATCCACCAACAATGAGAATAGATACAAAATCCTTGAAACCCCTGAAACTCAAGAAACCCACGAAGCCCCCAAAGAAGGAGAAATCTCCGAACACCAAGAATCTCAAGAGACCCCTCTAATTCATGAACCCCCAAAACACCCCCTACCCCAAAACACTGCAAGCCCCAAAAAATTCATAGAATCGCCCTCTCCTTCCTATGCAGAAATCACCAAATCTAGAGCCTCCCTCACCTCTTCGGAAGACCTTGTTGATAAATCTTCCAAAAAACTCGGGTGGAAATCGAGAAAATACATAAGAGAAGAAGAAGCCAAATGCGAAAAGACGCAAGGATATAAAGCTACACTTGACATGGCCTTCAGCAGAAACACCAGAGCCAGGATAGCAGGAAAGAAAACGGGAGACACCCCGAGGGGGGGACCTCCATTTACGATAGTAAATAATGAAGCTGGCTTCTTGGAACTGCAGAGGTTTGGGCAGCCCCGTCAAATTAGACGTTCTCAAATATCTTCAAAGCATCGATATGCCAGACATTCTCATGCTCCAAGAAACCAAACTCGATGAAAGCACCATCCTCGCCATTGGAAAAGAAAAGTGGAAAAAGAATGTCGGCATGGCAGTCAGTGCAAGAGGAGCCTATGGTGGCTTAGAAACTCTATGGTCCTCTTCCAAGCTCTAGCTGTGCAATTCCTTTGCTACTCAACACTATATTTTTACAGAGCTCACACACACTCAAAGCAACATTCAGATTGCGCTCTTCAACATGTATGTTCCTAACCTCTACTCTGAAAAAAAATACTGCTGGAGTCTTCTTGAAGACTTCCTTGAGGCATATACACCCCATAATCTTATTCTTGCAGGAGATATGAACAAAACCCTCTCTGCATCGGAAAAAAAAGGAGGTAACCCCGGAAGGGACGCTTTCAAACCACAGGTTGAAGCCATTATCGACACTCGAGACCTATTGGATATCAAACCTAAAAAAGGTAGATATACCTAGTCCAACAAGCGAGCTGGAAATGGAAACATAATGGCCTACCTTGACAAGTTCCTTGTTCACAACAGTCTCCTTGACGAAGGATATATTATTACATCAAAAATCCTGCCTAATCTAGCTTCAGATCACAAACCAATTCTGCTCCATTTTCAAGAAGAAGAGAATCTCAGACCAATCCCATTCAAATTCATCCCTCTATGGTTAAATCATGAAGGATTCTGGGACACCTTAGACAAGGCATGAAGAAATCCTATCTCATGATCCCCTACTTTCCTTTGGGAACAGAAACTCATTACTACCAAAAAAGCACTCAAGATCTGGGCAAAAGACAATTGTCCCCCACCCTCCAACCCCAGGAAAAAAGCCATCGATAAGCTAGATATCATTCAAACTTCACTAGATGATGGCCAAATTGATAGCGCACAGCTCCAAGACAAGTTCAATCAGCAGGTCAAATTCCATCAATCCTTTCGAAATGAAGAATACTTTTGGAGATTAAAATCACGCACCACATGGCTCAAGGCCAATGATAGGAATACTTATTTTTTTCACAAACAAACAAAAATCAGGCACTCGACCAACCACATCTCAGAAATCAGAATGGAAAATGGGAACACTGTCCAAGGGCATGAAAAAATCCAAGAGGCAGCATATGATCACTTCTCCAACCTGCTCATGGAGGTTGATAATACAGGCGAAGAAGATGAGCATACTCTTCTCAACCACATTCCAAAAAACATCACATTGGACAACAATATTGAGCTCCTCAAACCGTTCACCAAAGAAGAAGTTATCAACATTATCTGTTCCTTTGACCCCGACAAAGCTCCTCGACCGGATGGGTACTCAATTCACATTTACCAAACCTGCTGGCAATATATCAAGCACGATTACATGAGAATGGTCAGAAATTTTCACTCCAAGGCTAATATCGGAGACTGTACCAAATCCACATTCCTCACACTCATACCAAAAGAATCAAATCCAAGCTCCTTTAGCCATTTCAGACCAATATCATTATGCAACTCTTCATACAAAATCATCTCAAAAATGTTGGCTAATAGAATGAATCCCTTCCTCGCAAATATCATCTCTGACAACCAAGGAGGATTCCTAAAAGGGAGACAAATTCTTGAAAATGTAATCCTTTTTCAAGAAGCCATCCATTACAGCAAGAAGCGTAAAGAAAACGGTATGTTACTCAAAATTGACATGGCTAACGCCTTTGATCGCGTCAACCACTCCGTCCTTCTCAAAATCATGAATTACTTCGGGTTCAGAAAAACCTTCATAAATTGGATCTCCGCTTGCATCAACGAGCCCTGGATTGACCCTCTGATAAATAGACACCCCACATATTTCTTCCAAGCTTTGTGTGGCATTTGGTAAGGCTGCCCTATGTCCTCCTTTTTATACATCATCCTAGCATACTCTCTCAGTCGAAAGCTCAACTCTGACCTACAATCTGGCTCCCTCACTGGCCTCGATCTTTCCCCCAAATACATGGCCCTGAACCATTCACTCTTTGCTAATGAATCCCTCTTCTTGGGAGGTGGCTCCTCAATCATTGCCCAGAAATTCAAGCAGAACCTGACATGGTATTGCAATGCATAGGGAGGCATTATTAACCAACATAAGAATGTTTTCTACACCTGGAACTTAAACAAGAACTCTGCTACCAACATCGGCCACATCCTTGGAATTAAAGTGTACGAGCATTGGGACAACTTCAAATACTTGGGCCTCCCCATTGCTCAAGGCCACACATAGATTGAATTCTGGAACGAAACTATGTGCAAAATCAAAACCAAAATCAGAAATTGGGGAGGTTATTGGCTCAACCAAGCCGGGAAATTAATCTTGATAAAAGAAGTTCTCTCAGCTCTCCCTATTTATCAATCATCCCTACTTCTAGCACCCAAAGGGATCTCAAACCAAATGAGCAAACTCATAAGATATTTCCTTTGGAGTGGGAATAAACACAACAAGAAAAAGATGCACCTGGTGAATTGCGATATCATTAAGCAACCGAAATGCTCAGACGATCTCCAAATCCGCGACCCCCACCAAGCAAACTTAGCACTGAGTGGAAAAATTCTCTGGCATATACTCTCCAACAGACAACACCGAGTAATTCAATTACTCAGGAAAAAATATCTAAATGGCTCAAAACTAAAATGCCTCGACAACAAACCCAGTTCTAAAGGATCCTCGATTTGGGCTCTATGCAAAGTTGCATGGGGTACATTCGCGCAGAACCTCTACTGGGTTCCTGGAAATGAAAGGAACATTAACATCTTCTCTGAAAAAATCATGGGATGCCCTCCTCTCCAGGAGAATAATGATCTTCACGGCATTGCTAACTGGCTCACCCACAACAGAATCAAAACACTGAAAGATCTCAGCGTCTGGAATTCCAAAGGTGATTGGCAGGCTTGGAAAGTTCTTGATATCCCAAATACTCTCGAACAATCCAGCACTCTCCTCATGCAAATTTGGCTGGTTGTTCCCCTTCCCATCTCCAAGACCAAGACATTCATGGTTGGAGGCCAAAAGGAAAGTATTCAGCTTATCTTGGATTCAAGGCCCTTCAAGATCATGACAGCTCGATGAAAAGCTTTTGGAGCATGGTATGGAACCCATTTGGACTACCCAAAGTTAATTTCTTCACTTGGACACTTGTCCATAGGAAAATACTAACTAGTGACAATCTGACCAAAAGAGGCATCATTGGGCCACACAGGTGTATTTTATGTCGAAGAAACATTGAATCAATTGACCACTTATCTATATATTTCCATTTTGCTAAAACAGTATTGAGCCACATGCTTCATAGCCTTAACGTGACCATGTCGCTTTTCAACTCCATCAACTACTTGTTCAAAAACTGGAACTCCATATATCCTTCCCCTCTATCAAAAAGAAAACTCTGGTCCCTAATTTGGCTTACAATTCCTAAATTTGTATGCTGGAAAATTTGGTTAGCTAGGAACAAAGCCTTATTCCAAGACTCCTATACCTCCCCCCTGCAAGTTGTTGGACAGGCCAAAGGCCTCCTCATCGAATGTGTACATTCCTCCTATTTCAAGACGGATACAAATCTCAATGCAAACGAGATACTTTGGCTTGGCCTCCTCCCTCCCAATCCCAAAAAGAATGTAAGACTATGACCTTAGACCCTACCACTTTGGCATCTCAAATTCACCATTTCTGAATTTCATGATTGGAGAATCAAACAAAACATTGATAGTTTGATTTTCAATGGCGCCTCCAAAAATAACCTCGGATCAGCTGGAGCTGGTGGAGTCCTGTTCTCTGCAAAAGGAACGGTGGAAATCAAATACATGTGGGGCTTGGGAACCTACTCCAACAACCTAGCAGAAGCTTTGGCACTCTTTAAAGGATGTTAGATAGCCAAAAATCGAAAAATTGAAAAAATTCATGTATATGGAGATTCCAACTTAATCATTCAAGCTCTCAACACGCACACTGAATCCAATGACCTGGCAATAACTCGGATCATCCACTGCATCCGAAAAATCGTGACCTCTTTCACCCATTTCAAAGCGTTCCATATCTTGAGAGACTTAAACAATGAAGCAAACAAAGAAGCCAAAGCTGGCACAAGACTTGATTATGGGAAGCTTGAACACTCAACTGGGGAGACAGTACATAATAACATCCCTTAAACATTGTAGACATCAAATAAAATCAAACCGGAAGCTCGAATAATATTCCTCACCAACCATCTTTGATATGGAGCACTCTGAGAGCAGGCACAAACTGATCATTACGTATTCACTGCTGCCCAGCATCTACATGCAGATCGACCTGAGCAGAGCCTCATCACCATCAGTCAACGCATTTTCACTATGTCATTTCTAAAACAAACAAAAAAACAAAAACAAAATGTCTACCTCTGTATTGATCTCTGTCCCAAACTATGTAGCAAATGAATTGGAACGAACCTGGATTGGCTCAGCCACCGTCCACACTATTCTTTTTTTTATTTTTTAATATATTTTTTACCCGCTTCTGTTACAAAAAAAAGGAACTCAAGCATCCCTCATATTTGTATATATGCATGTAAGCCTGAATATGAAATCATTCATTGTTCTAGATAACACTAAGATGGGTTCCAAAAGAGAAGGCTCAATCAGTTCCTCGCGGTTCCTTCATTCTACCTCCATTCATGTAAACGAGTCTTTCAACTTAGTGCACCTTAATATAGGGTTTTTGTTATAGACTTAGGTGACCAATGTTCTACAAATGACTGCTCAATACAATCGGATTTTTCACCCTTGTGGTCTCCATTATCAATTCTTGACTTGCATTTTCATGTGATTGGTATTTTCTATTGTTTTAAGTCGTTTTATGTTTGGTTGTTATCTACATTTGTTTTCTTATTCAATATATTATTATGCACTTCCTCTATAATAGAGCTTGACTCATTCTGTTGACCTATTGTACTGATGTCGACTCCTTGGGTGACATGAATCATTGTATCATAGCACTCTATCCTTGCTTAAACACTAATTGTATAGTTAGAAAAATTATGTATGTTCAAACACGCTATGAGACCCAGCTATTTAACTTTCCTATACCTTCGACATCCAAGTATTTATCTACTCGAAATCCTAGATCGAAGATGGCAGGTGAAACAAAGGACAGAACTCCTCATAGTGAAACAGAACAAATCATAGAGAAATCACTCACTTGATAGAGAACTGAAATGTATGAAAATTTCAATGAGATCCTTGTTTGACTTATCAGTTCATTAGGCTCGACTTCGATTAGCAACCCAACAAGATCTACCTTTGAAAAGGTTAGCCCCTTCAAGGTACAAATAAACTTGGACATACCATATTTGGAAGGAAATATTGATGTAGAATATGTAAGAAGTTGATAAATAAATTGGAGTCCTATATCTCTAAGAAATAACTTTCTAAGCCCGAGAAAGTCACCATTGCATCATTGAAGATGTCGAATTATGTACATTGTTGGTGGGTAAATATTTTGACTAAACGGGAAGAAGAAGGTCACCCCATCGACACATGGGTGAAATTTGTTGAACATGTCAAGACCTAATTTTATCCACCCAAGTACATAAAACAACAGTACAAGAAATGGAACCAATTATGACAATGGAAATATCATACTGTACAGAGTTATATTAATGAATTCCACTAACTAATGGCTTTACTTGGTGTTAGAGAGGAAGAAAAGTTACTTGTTTTGAAGTATATCAATGTATTAGATCATTATATCCAAATAGAAATGGAAGTCCTCACTACTGGCACTCTCCATGGTTTCAGCATCGAGAAAACATTATATAGATCATTCTCCCAGATGGTTTCACAACCCAGGTAGAGAATGGCCCCGTCGCTGCCCTAATTAGTCATATGTATTGACTATGTGTCTTGACACTCGGATTCTTAGCCTTTGTCCAGCCATGTTGATTGGCTGGATTGGTAGAAGGATAGAGGTCACATTGCATTCTTCGATGAATACGCTTGATGAGTGATCTATTCTTATAGAGTTATATGACTTGTCTATGTTACAAAGGGATCTTATCATTTTGTATATTAGACAAAATCTAATCTAATGTTGAATTTGACATTGTCTCTAAGAAGTGTCTGGGATTTCTTAAACACATTATACAACCTGATGAGAGCTCTAGCCCTAAAAATCCATTTTTTGCGTCAAAAACACCTAAATCAACCTTCAAATCAAAAATTGATGCTACCAGTAGCACTCTTTTTTGTTTCAAGATTAAAAATAAAACCATTGCTTTAAAAAACCATATTGTTGCTAACAATAGCCTTAAAATCAACCTTTGAATAGAAAACTAATGCTACTGTTAGCACATTCGTTTTTTCAAAGGCCAAAATTATAACTTGTTTAAAAGCACGGACTTAACAATTACTATCATGGTAGAAAAATCTTAAAATCAACCACTAAATCAAAAATTGTGCTAACATTGCAACATTTTTGAAAATAAGGCCTTGAAAAATAGGGCCTTCCCTCTTCATGGCCATGACTCCCCCCTCTCCCTGTTTTTTACACCTTTTTAGAATTTTTTTCTTATAAATTTTTTATAAATATTTTTATAAAGAATTTAAAAATTAAAAAAGAGAAATTTTTATTAAAAATTATTTTTTTATGAAAATATGAAATTTGATTATTTTTTATTAAAATAAATGAAATGTTATTAATTTAAAATATATATTAAAAAAATTAAATTAAAAACCAATTAAAAACATTACAAATACAAATTTAAAAAAACAAAAAAAAAACACCACTCCCTAGCCCCATCAGCCCTCGCATGCGTCCTCACCCATCCCCTTCCTCCTCTCCTCCCCCCTCCCTCATCCCCCCCTCAGCTTCCTCACGCCCCCTGCTCCCCCTCCCCCGCCCCCTCCCTACCCCTCTCCTCCCCCTCGTGGGTTCCTATCGCACAACGACTAGATGGGCGCCCACGAGGAGGAGGGGAGCGCCCATCGAGCAACGTTTTGATACCCAACATCAAGTTGTTTCTCAATGGGCGCCCATCGGGGGGGGGGGGGGGGTATGGGGCGACGGGCAAAGTAGGGGAGGGGTGGGGAGGGGGGAAGAGAGGGGTGAGTGGGAGAGGAAGTCATGTGTTTGTTTTTTTGTTTTGTTTTGTTTTTTTTCAAATTGTTTTTTTTATTATTTTTAAATAGTTTTTAAGTTTTTTGCAAATTTTTTTTTTTTTAATTTGTTTTTAATTGTAATGTTTTTTGTGTTTTTTGTGTTTTTTGTGTTTTTTATTTGATTTTTTATTTTTTTATTTCTAATGTTTTTATTTGATTTTTATTTTTTTAATATGATTTTAAAAAAATAAATAATAACATTTCATTTATTTTAATAAAAAATCTCCTTTTTTGAATAAAATTTTTAACTTTTTATACAAATTTCATGTTTTCATAAAAGAATCATTTTTAATAAATAAATAAAAATTAATATAATGCTTTTATTTCTTTTAATTATTTTTATTAATATCTTTTTAAGTTTTTTTAATCTATTAATCTTGTATTTGAATTTTTTTAAATTTTTTAACATCATTATATTTTTTTTCAAATTTTAATAAATAATCCAAAAAAATGGTTAATTTTGTTAATTTCAAAAAAAAACAATTGCATGTATATTTTTTAAATTTTAATGTTTTTTAAAACATTATTGTTCATTTTTAATAAATATTGGCTTTTTTATGTGATTAAAAAAAATAGCCGACGAGTTTCCAAAAATTTGTAATTTTATCCCCGAAAAAAATGGTGTGCTACTAGTAGAACCACTTTTCGATTCGGGGGTAAAAATAGCCACTAAATGCAACCTATAAAAAAACGAGAACCATTTAGAGTTCTCGTCAAGTTGTATAATGTGTTTTTACAGTAAGGTCAAATCCACATTAGAGCTCTATGGGAGAATTCGATCTGCATGTGAGGATATATCGACAAGGAGAACCTTTCTATGATAAAGAAAAACCAAGGAGTCAAGGCAATCCATTGAATAAGCCCTAGAGAAAGTAGAAGGCAAGAAAGAGCACAAATACCCCAGCAAGAGGGATAAATTGACCCAGAAGATAAAGATAAACTAAAAGATGAATATTAAACTAGCAAGTCGGCCCCAATGGAGGAAAGACAAGTTGGCCCCATTGAGGAATCTTCTAGTCAACTAAAGAATATAAATAGAAGTGTTCTCAAACTTCATTGGACACATTCAACAAGCTTATCTCTCTCAATTGGTGCACACTTCTCAAGGAGGACAAGTGAAGATCACTAGAAGAAATTTTTGGGGTTATCTTATTATCTCTACAAGTTTGTTATCTCTCTTTCAAAGGTTCTCTAGGGGTTCTTGTGGGAGAAGGGCACACTTTTATGCTAGGCCTTAATCTTCATGATTGGTATTGTTCTTGTATTGGATTAATTTCTTCTGATAAAAGTTTGTTGGGTTTTCTTTCGTTTCGGTTTCCCAAGATAAATCTGCGTATCTCTTGTGCATGGTTATCTTTCAATGATTCTTGTTTTACTTTCCGCTGCAAAAAATGATGCTATAATTGTGGGATGAAAGGAAATTATGAAATTAAAGTTAAAAGAGATGAAAATTATACTGCTAAGTTAAAATTCAACATGCTATAAGAGTAGTATTGAATAGAAGTCATTACCAAAGACTATTTATGCCCGAATCTGGAAACTAGGGCTTCCAAGTTTGGACACTTCCCTCCATAGTTTGGACTTGAAAAGAGCATTGTGGAACTCGCCTTAGGAGGGCGCACTTATCTGTGGAAGCAAAACTCAGTTTTATGAAAATCAAATTTTGACCTAATTTCTATTGGAATTCAAGAAATTAGGAATTTAATTTCTAAACCCTTTTGGCCACACATTGGGTTTGATCTTAGCATTTTAGAGCTCTCCCTAGTAGGGCACATCTACCTTTGGAGTCAATTTTCACATTTGACAAAGTTCAGTTTTGACCTAGCTTCTGCTAAGGTTTCTGGATTAGATTCTCAAAATGGTGTCTAGTCTCAAGAGTGGAAGACAGATTGAATAATGCTTCAAATTTTAGATCCTATAAGACAAGGATACTCTTCATCTTGGAAGAAAATGAGATCTAGGATCAAGTAAAGAAGGTTGTCCCAGAACCAGAAGATGCTGAGGAAAAGGCCAAACATAAGAAGAATGAAACAAGAGCAAAGAGGATCTTAATATATTATATAAAATACCACTTGATTCCTCATATTGTTGAACTAAAGACTGTCAAAGCAATGTATGATGCCTTAGTAGGGTTGTTTGAAAGAAAAACTGCCAGTATAAGGCTAGCCTTGAGAAATCAACTACATTTTGTTGCTACTTACTTCATGAAGATCTCCCAATTGAGGGATCATCTTAAAGCCATTGGAGGCATTATTGAGGATGCAAAACTTGTTATGATGACCCTTAATAGATTTCCTTCCACATGGGAATCATTTATTCAAAGTGTTTGTGGAAGGGAAAAGTTATCCAAATGTGATCGCCTATGGGTTGATTGTGTTCAAGAAGAGGTCAAAGTATTATCAAAGAAACCTCGGGAAGAAGAAAATCAAGCTCTTGCAGCTCATGCAAGAAAAGGAAGAGAAAGAAGAAAGTTCGAAAAGAAGATAAATACAAGTGAAGGATCAACCTCGGCCCAAGGGAAGAAGGATCTTTCAAAGATAAGGTGTTACAATTGTCAGAAATTTGGTCATTATGCTCATCAGTGTAATCAAAAGAAAAGGAAGGGAAAGCAGCATGCATCAACAGCCAGTGTTGATGAACCTCTAGCAAAGAAGAAGAAAAAAAGATAAACTCAAGGAGATGGAAGATGATCGCGACAAGGAGTATGTCTTCTAGTACACTCAAAATACATGCATACCAATGACAGTATCATCTTTGGATGATGTCTTGTACTATGTGACTGTCATTGGTGATCTACTTCATGAAGACCAATGATGAAGACTTCAACAATTTCCAAAAGTTTGGGACTTAACAAAGAAGAAGATCAAGGTTGTCAGTTCAGATGATTAAGCAAAGTACCCTCCCAGAAACTCCAATGATTTCTGCAAAGAGGCAGAGATCAAGAGGGAGCCAACAAAACAAACAAAGATAAGTATTTTATACTTTGTATGATAAGTTTTATTTTCTCAAATTGAATTGTCATTTTTATTATTGATGAATAGCATAATTGTTTAAATCGGCATTGGTTAACCCTTGTGGACATTTCTGTCATGAAAAGGTCCATTGTAAATATTGTGGAGACGAAGACCCGTGATTAAGATCTATCCATGTTCTTATGGGAAGACAATGTATAGTACAACAGTTTTGCTCGGATCAAGTAGGTGAAAAGACTCGCGAGGAAGCATTCGCGGGAGTGGATCCTCGGTTGTCCCACATACACTCATGTGCCAAGGAAGAAGAGGACAAAGACAATATCCTTCAAGATATCTATAAGGTTTCATATGGATTTTGATAGTGAGGAGCAAGAGACTCTGAAGGATGGTTGTCCCTCCATAACAATGATCATCCTTCTATCAGGACAAGACAGTAGAGCCAACAAAACAAGTAGATCTTCCAAGTGATGGTACATTGATCAAGCAGCAAGCCAATAGGAAGCCATGATGGAAGAATATTAGTCCATCATGAAGAATGATGTAGTGTCGAAACCTAAAGGGAAGTCAATTTTGACCTCCAAATAGATCTATAAGATCTAGTATGCAATCCATATTAGCATCAGAGATGGCTCATGAAGGACAACCAGGTTGAAGACTCGGAGGGAGTATTCAGCAAGCAGGAGGCTTTCCTTAGTAGACCCACTTGATGGGAGGTGACACAAATGTATACTCAGATATAGAGAGAGAAGGGTGTCTAGATGCAGAGGAACAAGTTATACAACTTGACGAGAACCCAACATTGTTCTCATTTTTTGGGGGATCAATTTTAGTAGCATTTTTTAACTTTATTTTAAAAAGTGTGTATACTGGTAGCACCATTTTTCATTTTGAGCCATTTTTTTGCAATTTTGAAACTTCTTGGTCATAAGAAAACTATAACTTTTATTTACAAGGGTGTTTCTTCAAAGTTTACAAAAAATATACATTTAGTAGCCAGTTATAATTCAAAAATACATACATTTTTGAATTTTTTTAACATTTAGAAGCTAGTTAGAATGATAAATATATACATTTTGGATTTTTTTCTTTAAACTTTTCTCTTAAACAAGTCATTTTTGGGGGCAAATTTGTAAAAACAAATGAGAAAATAAAGACATTTCAAACAATTTTTAATGTATTTTCAGAGATTTTATGTATAAAAATTATACTATTTAACATTATTTGCATAAATGATGATTCACATAAACTCAAGAAAAAGTATACCATATATTTGTAAAAACATATTAAAAACATAATATTAATTCTCAAAATAAAATCTTAAAGTGAAAGCATTACAAAAATATCTATCAAAAATTTGTCAAATTTGACATTTTCCTCGACGGCATGAAACTACTCAAAAAGCCTATCCAAGTTAAAATCTTCATCGAAATTGACATTTTCTACAATTTAGCTCTCTTCCTAAACCTCAATATACTCTTAATAAACTTTAAAAACCATATCAAATTATTTAAACACCATAATAAAATATTAAAACAAACAAATATCAAAATAAATCATTTAAATTTAAAACATAATATCCTAAAAATAACTCATAATAGAAAAGTTTTAAATATGTAAATGATTTAATAAATTAATGGTTTATTAATAATAATAAAACAATAATCAAAATAACATACACATATATAACATAAAATATATTTAATAACAACCCATGCCAAATATAAAAAAAAAAATATAAAACTAACAAAACAATGCAATTATAAAATAATATATTAAAATATAAAAACTAATAAAACATATATATATATATAACAATAATAAAAAAAACACAAAACATTAAAAATATAAAAACAAACAATAATAATAAAAACAAAAAATATATATAATATAACACAAATATAATAAATAACATAAAACAAATAACATACAATATGACGTAAAACAAATATAACATAACATAAAAACAAATAATATATAAAAACTCTAACATAAAAACAAATAATATATAAAAACCTTAACATAAAAAAACAAGAGCTGCGAGCAGCTTATACCCTGTCATTTGAATGGACGGGTCCTAACCTTATAAAATTCCCTGCTTGATAAAGTCAAGGCAGAGGTACTTTATGTCTCTTCTCTGCATTTAAATACAAATCAAAGAATCTAAGAATTTATAAAATGTAAATACAAAGCCTATAAATTTATAAAAATGTCAATTAACACCCACATGTGGAACTAGAAGTATGACAAAGATATCAAACAAAAATCCTTTGAGAGATCACAGGTAATTGAGAGCAATTAAACGAGCGTCCCACGCAAGTTTCCCGGAGCCCACTACAAGTGATTCCTTTGACACATATGCATCCCACACAAGTTTCCTAGAGCCTACTACAAGTGATTCCTTTGACACATATGCGAACCTAAACTGCAACCAAATATGCCATAAATGCAAGGCATCACTGGTAGAACGCAGAAAAGTCACCATAACAGCGAACTCCCATCTAAGTAGATGCACATTAGGTCTTTACTGATGCAGAGAACGTAAAAAAAAGGGGGTCTATTGCCAAACCAATGGCGCATACAGGAAGAATTATATTGTTCCATCTCTGGATAGCTTTGCTTCTTGGGTGCAACTGTTCAAAATACCCATTTATCTCTCTTCCTTGACTGCAGGCATGGCTGATGAACTTGGCCTTGGGTTGGAAAAACAGATGAACTCGCGTTGGATTCTCCTGCACCATTTGCAGAAGCAACCATATATAGATGGATAAGTTATTTATATATTGATACTACAGTCAACGAATAAAGGCAAAGATCAAATTCAAGACATACTCGTCGATGAAAAATCCAGCATCTGGCATACACTTGACTTTAGCAGTCTCTTGCAGAAGATCCTGAAACTCATCGCAATGAAGAAACGTGGTTAAGCCTCCTGCTGAGCAGCCAATAAGCAGAGCCTACAGCAAATAACTATTTCAATCAATTAGTAAGACCAGAATTTGATAGCCCACATCTCGCATAGACTACAACGCTCTGGTTATGCATATGGATGCACAGTAGACGTTATAGATGATTAGGAAAGAGTACTTGCTCAGCTTTATCCATGCCTTTTGCCAGGAGATCTTCCATAACAGCTTGCCAAATCCTTTGACCTCTAAATCGAAGTTTGTTGACCTAACAGATCATGGGAACTGTTAATTAGGTGTAAATTACAACTTGTAAGAAGGTGCAGAATATACCATAATAGATTTGAACTTCATACTTATCTAGGAGAAAAGAAATTCATACATTTTTGGTGTCCAGAGGAAATATTTTTATATCCATGCTACCATTTTGCAGTAACATACCTGATTTACCTCCTCCACATCTCCGGTGAATGATGATCCATCACAGTATCGAACTGCAACCCAGTTCCAATTGTAGAAATCTATTGGACAATTTTCAAATTCATGAATAACTAAGGAATCCCTGTTTTCAAATGGAAGTGCAGAGGCAATTTCTTTTGAAGGAGAAAGGAAAATACATTCATAATGAACTCTAAGGACTGCATATTGTGGCCTGCTAAAGATGCAGATGATTCACTTTCATAATAGAGTCTAATTTCTACTCTTGACTGCTAAGAAAACTCATGTTGGAATCACAGATAACTCTAGATTGTGACCAGAAAAAACCTGGATTTAGTGATTGATTGTTAGTTAAGATGCCTGAAAATACCAGCTTCTCTCACATGTACAGAGATGAGCCTAAGTGAGAGTGTGCACGCCTTAAGTATGAATTTATGTTGTTACACCATCCTCCACCCTGCATACAATTTTGAAATAAATAAGACTTCAATAACGGACAGACTAAATACCTTCAACACATTACTCAATTTCTCGTATATTGAAACTAATTACAGGAGGTTAAATCTAGATGAAGTGCAGGAGCCTTTCTCCTAAAATGTTCCAATTATATGAATCATCACACAACTTAAGATATTAATCTATTACTCTCTTCACCTGCCTGACAACAACTCCCCAAAAACAACAAGTCCATATCAAAGAGCATGGATATTGAAATAATGACAACCATAATGGACAGTGAATATAACAAGTTTATGAACAAATGGTTTGCCTCCATGTTAATCAGCCAGCGATTTGCTCCTCATCCAAATCCCCTGTGTAGATTGTAAGTCGGCAGGCTTCCATCCAAACAAACTGCACTAAACCATGAACTCGAGTGAGTCACACATAACCAGCATGATTTGCAATTCTCTATATAGATGGATAACTTTGGTAGCACTTCGTGACACAGGGATAAGAAATGTTAGACTAAAAGTAAGGATAACCATAGCTAAAACAAGGGTCTTTTGCTCTAACAATTTAGAAAAATGTCAATCCAAACCCACCTATGAAACTGTCAGTATGACAATTTAAGATATCAAACCAAAAAACAACCTCAAATGTAACTCCATCTCTGCATTTAAATACAAATCAAAGAATCTAAGAATTTATAAAATGTCAATACAAAGACTATGAATTTATAAAAATGTCAATCAACACCCACCTGTGGAACTGGCAGTATGACAAAGATATCAAACCAAAATCCTTTGAGAGATCACGGGTAATTGAGAGAAAAAAAACAAGTGTCCCACACAAGTTTCCCGAAGCCCACTACAAGTGATTCCTTTGACACATATGCGAGCCTGAACTGCAACCAAATATGCCATAAATGCAACGCGTCGCTGGTAGAACGCGGAACAGTCACAATAACAGCGAACTCCCATCTAAGTAGATGCACATTAGGTCTTTACTAATGCAGAGAACATAAAAAAGGGGGGTCTATTGCCAAACCAATGGCGCATACAGGAAGAATTATCATGTTCCATCATCTCTGGATAGCATTCCTTCTTGGGTCCAAGACTGTTCAAAATACCCATTTATCTCTCTTCCTTGACTACAGGCATGGATGATGAACTTTCCTTGGGTTGGAAAAACAGATGAACTCGCATTGACTTCCTAGTGGAGATGGTTGCTCTTATCACAGCTAATGGAATGGAAAGTTGGAGTTTCGATCTGGGTGGAAGGCCTGGATATATTAGTAAGATTATGTTTAGAATCACAAACAAATGGCCTTGCTGCAACCTGCAGTAGCTTGGGAGAACCTAGTTCAGTCGGGTAACAGATCTTCTTACACATAGCAAGGCAGTTGTCATGGTTGAATGAATTCAAATCAAGCTCCCCTAAAACTTGGCTTTTGGTCTTTTCTGGATGTGTGCCAACCCTACCTTGTCACATTGTCTTATACCTGTCAACTGACCCTGTCAGATTGTTTGTCAATCCACTATCCAACTGTCTGTCAGTCCACTAAAAAGCAAATATTTAGATGTTACATATGCAAGATTAAAGTCATGTTCTATTTTTTATTTTATTTTTATTTATTTTAATTTGTGGCAATGATAAAAATAGTCTTGTCAAACACTTTCCACCAATAGGCGTTGCATAATGGCTAATATATTTTTTAAATAAATACAATTAAATAAATAAAAGTATTCAACATTAGACAAAGTATAATCAGGTTTTAGAAATATTTTGGTAGAGAGTAAATTAATACGATTCACTAGAACATATAGTCTCTGCCTACGGCAGGGACTAATAATATATAATATAAAAACTAACCCTCAAAGCATTGAAGTTCATGTTGTATTTTTTATGGTAATGGGGTTGGAGGATTCTCGGAATCGCGTTGCCCCCAAGTGGTGATGCACCACCACTTGGGGGGGGACGAGATTCCGAGAATCACCCTCCCCCATTACCATAAAAAATACAACGTGAACCTCAATGCTTTGATGGTTAGGTTATATATATATATTATGTTAGAGTTTTTATATATTATTTGTTGCTATGTTATGTTATATTTGTTTTATGTTATATTTGTCTTATGTCATATTATATATTATTTGTTTTATATATATATATATCTTCCCAAAGGAAAATATCCATCACTCTAAATAAAGAGTGATCATAAACTGCCCATGACGAGCTATTCTTTCATCTTCAAGAGTTTACATCATCTTACAAAAATTATGTCCAAATCGGATCAAAAAGCTTCAAAAATGACTGTTCATTACTGAATTACAAAATCCTAAGGCAAAGCCCCAGAGTACATCTTCTTTACACAACAAAAACTTCCTCACACTTGAAAGCTTGTCTTCCACTTAAGGGTGATGAAGCTGGAATTCCACTCTAAACTCTCCTGGTGGAATTAACAGGGCATTTTTTGAAATTAGATCAGCCTCAGCATTGAGCTCTCGGTAGACATGTCTGAAGGTGATAGAGATGAAGTAGGTGATAAGGCTCTGTATTTTAGATAACAGTGACTACAAATGAGGAACTCTTATCTGTAGCTTGTGATTTTCCCAATCGATAACCATTTTGGAATCATTGAAAACTTGGAGAGTCAAAATCTGATACCTTAGAGCAGTAAGCAGCACTACCCATAAAGTTGTTAGTTCAGCCTTGCTATTAGTATCGTGCCCAGTGCCATAGAGGATGTTTATTTTGTTGTGATCATTTAGATAAATAACCCCTCCTAAGCCTCCTAACTGTGGATTACCCTGACTTGCCCCGTCGAAATAGGCCCAGGGGAAGTTATTATCAATGGTAGGATGGACGAGAACTCTCTGCTTTTTCTTAATCTCTTCTAGTTTATGTTCTTTTTTCCACTGCACGATTAGGGTCGCTGTAATGTCAGATGGGATTTTTTTTTTCAAGAAAGATGACAGAATTCCTTGCCCACCAGATGCCATAAAGGAAAAAGGAAGGGAAGGCATTGAAAGTGCGTACCAAAGGGTTCTTCCACCAGTTATGGCAGTAAATTTCCAAAGACGGATCCATAGGGACTTCAACATCCACGAGCTTCTTGGTGGCATCCTTCTAGACCATTTCTACATAGACACATGATGAGAATAAGTGGTCTGAAGTTTCAACAGAGTCATGACATAGAGAGCAACGGCTTGGGCCATTCCATCCTATTTTAACCAGATTGTCCCAAGTAAGAATCGTGTTACTCAGGACAAGCCATAGAACAATCTTTGCTTTCAAAGTGCCCCCCGTTTTCCATATCACAGACCACCGCCACTTTTTCTCACCACTGAACTGGTTTTTGTTATATGCTTCATATCCAAGCTTGGCTGTATAGTTTCCATCTAGACCATTCAAAGTCTAGACAAGTTTATCTTCAGAGTCATCAAGCAATACAACAAAATTCTGCCTAAGGAGATTTACAAAATTAGACCATTATGTGGCTTCTTCATTTTCAAGGCCTAGTTCATCCACTGAAATCCAACAGTCAACTAGGGATTCATTTACCTTCGCATCTGCTAACATCAGGATATTTGATCTCTTGAGCTTCTGAATTAGTCCTTCTAACAGACGATAATTGTCTCCCGCTCCAACCCATGGGTCTGAGCCAATACAAATCTGCTTTCCGCTGCCTATTCTCCAAGCAATCCAATTTCTGATTAAAGGAAAAGATAAAACCAAAGCTTTCCATCCAACCGATCCTCCTTTGAAAGATTTATCTTACTAAACCAGTCAATAATGGAAGAGTTTATCTCTACTTCTAAACCAGTATATATATTGTTTTTTTATATATATTTTTAATATTTTGTTTTTATTATTATTGTTATATATATATATATATATATATATATATATATATATATATATATATGTTTTGTTATTTTTTATTTCTTTTATTTGTATTTTAGTTTTATTACTTGTTTTTAATATTGTTTTGTTGTTTATTTTTTTATTAATAGTTTTTCCAAATATTTTGTTATGGTATTAAAGTATAATACAAAAATTTTAAATTTTTTAAATTAATTTGTTAATATTTTTTTTCTTTTATTTAATTATTTTTAAAGTGTTTTATTTTTATTTTTATTTTTGTGTTTTTTAAATTTTTTGTTATTTAATTGTTTTTAATGTGTTTTATGTCCTTTTTTGTATTTTTTCATTTTTTTAATTTTAATTTTAGGAGTTTCGATTGAACGATGTCGGTTGCTAGGGTCATAGTTAGGTACAATGTGTAATTTTAACCCCCTCTCCAAAAGAAAGTGATTATGGGAGCACCACTTTTTGGTTGAAGGGTTGATTTAGGGTTTTGATTGCAATCGCATCGGTTGGGGTTTCAAAAAAGTTACAATTTTAGCTCTAAAAAAAAGGGTGCTACCGGTAGCACCACTTTTCAAATCGAGGGTTGTTTTGTTGTTTTTAACACAAAAATACGAGTCGGGGTTTCAAAAAAGTTGTACTTTTAGCTCGAAAAAAAAAAGGTGCTACCGGTAGCACCACTTTTCAAATCAATGGTTGTTTTTGTTGTTTTTAACACAAAAATATGAGTCGGGGTTTCAAAAAAGTTGTAATTTTAGCTCTGAAAAAAAAAGGGTGCTACCGGTAGCACCACTTTTCAAATTGAGGGTTGTTTTTGTTTTTTTTATGGCTAGAGTTCTCGTTCCGAGTATAAAGTTCTCGTCAAGTTGTATAACCTGTTGAGGGAGCATGATACTCAGATGTAGAGGGAACGGGATACTTGGATGTAGAGGGAGAAGCCTATGCTCCCACACAAAGGGGGTAGTTGCAACACAACCTGTTGATAAAGAAGACTTTGTACGAACTCAAGCAGGACTCCAAATCTTGGTATGCCAAGATTGATAGATACTTTATGAGATTGGGTTTCACCAAGAGTGATGCAGATTCCAACCTTTACTACAAGGTTGTTGATGGTGACCATTTGATCTTGGTACTATATGATTGATGATATGTTCCTTTACGGAAACAGAGAAGCTCAGTGTTGAGTGTAAGAGGGAGTTAGCCTATGAGTCTAAGATTATTGGGATTGGAGGTGTGATGAGATCTTCCTTGGGCAGAGGGAATGAATAGTCGATATATTGCAAGATATGAAATAATGGATTGTAAGTCCATGACCACACCTATGATGAAATATATGGAGAAGCTTAGCGATTCCGCTTTAGATCCATATCCAGTGGATCCCTTGATGTGCAAAACTGGAGAAGTTGAATGATTATACTTCATATTCAAATTTGGTGGATAGTTGACTAGGTCATTGGTGTATTTTGTTAACACCAAACCAGATGTTTGCTTTGCAGTGAACACCCTGATCCAATTTATGGCTGAGCGGAGGCATGCACATTGAGTGGCAGCAAAGCATGTGCTAGGGTACCTGCATGGTACAGTTGGATATGATCTAAGAGATTTCTCAAGTGATGAAGTGAAGCTGCAAAAGATATACAGATTCTGACTAAGAGGAGTGTTGAGTGAACATAGAAAGCATCTTGAGGTGTTTCTTCAGCTTGGATCAATTATGATATCCTAGATTAGTGAGAAGCAAGCTTTTGTTGCACTCAATATAGTAGAAGTAGAGCAAATTGAAACCAGTGTCACAAGACTATTCGATTTAGAGATCAAATGCCACTTCATTCAATACATGGTGCAAAAGGGAGCAATGAAACTCTAGTACATATCCACAGACAAGCAGATAGTCGACATTCTCACAAGCCTATGTCCAAGGAAAAGTTTGTACACTTCAAGGACAAGCTTGGTATGCTGGAGAATGCCTCGCTGAGTGAGAGGGAGCATTGATGGGTATGCTACATCATGATGATGAGCAGGCAAACATTCATATGAGAGATGAATGGCCCATACACCGTGATGGTCTTACAGATGAACAGGTAGACATTCATATGAGAGATGAATGGCCCTGACACCATGATGGTCTTACAAATGAGCAGGCAGGCATTCATATGAGATGAGTGGCCTAGACATCATGATGATTCGATAGATGAGTGGCAAATATTCATGACAAGTGAATGGCCCAGATACCAAGGTAGTAGTACAGATGCAGTTGTAGTACAGACATAGTAGTACAGATGCAGTTGTAGTACAGACATAGTAGTACAGATGCAATTGCAATACAAACATAGGACAAATGCAGTTGCAGTATAGATAAATACATATCCATTACATATGCAATATAGATGTATACGTAGTACAAGTACCATACAAATGCAGATGCAGTACTAATAGACATTCTCACCAAGTAAGCAACTTGGTGTGATGCAAATTGTGTCCCTCGTTGAGAGGGAGTATTAATGTTCTCCATGGTTCCAGCATCGAGAAAACATTCTGCAGATCATTCTCCCATATGGGTTTGCAACCTAGATAGAGAATGGAATCATCATAACCCTAATTAGTCATATGTATTGACTAAGTGTCTTGAGGCTTGCATGCCTACCCTTTGTCCACTCATGTGGATTGGCTAGAGTGACAGAAGGCTAGAGGTCACATTGCATTCTCTGAGAATGAGTACTCTTTATGAGTTATCTATTCTTCTATAATGAGATGACTTATCTATGTTACAAAGGGATCTTATCCTTTTGTATATTAGACAAAGTCTAATCTAATGTTTTATTTGACATTGGCTCTAAGAAGTGTCCGATACTTCTTAGAGTATGATCAAATCAACATTAGATCTCTATGGAAGAATTTGATCTGCATGTGAGAAGATATCAACAAGGAGAACCTTTCTATGATAAAGAAATAACCAAAGAGTCAAGACAATCCATTGATGAAGTGCCATAGAAAGTGGAAGGCAAGAAAGAGCACAACTACCCCAGCAAAAGGAGTAAATTGACCCTAGAAGATATAGATAAAATAAAAGATAAATATCAAACTAGCAAGTCGGCCCCAATGGATAAAAGACAAGTTGACCCCATTAAGGATTCTTCTAGACAACTGAAGAATATAAACAAAAGTGCTCTCACTTCATTGGACACATTCAATAAGCTTATCTCTCTCAATTGGTGCGCACTTCTCAAGGAGGACAAGTGAAGATCACTAGAAGAAATTTTTGGAGTTATCTTATTATCTCTACAAGTTTGCTATCTCTCTCAAAGGTTCACTTGAGTTTCTTGTGGAGAAGGGCACACTCTTGTGTTAGGGCTTAATATTCATGATTGGTATTGTTCTTGTATTGGATTAATTTCTTCTAAGAAAATATTAATGTGTTTTCTCCCATTTGGGTCTCTCAGGATAAATCTTTGTGTCTCTTGTGCATGGTTATTTTTCAGTGATCCTTGTCTTACTTTCTGTTGCAAATAAATGATGTTATAATTGTGAGATGAAATGAAATTATGAAATTAAAGTTAAAAGAGACGAAAATTATACTACTAAGTTAAAATTCAACATTTAGTTGGTAATTAAGCATCAAAAAGGCAAAGTCAATGCAGCAACTAATTGCCTTAGCCGACCACCAAACACTTCACTTATTACAGTGTTAAGTATGCATGGTTATGACACCATTACTTAGCCAAAATTTAACTATTTTTTAAATTTTGGATGTATTCCCTATCCAATTGGCGAGCGAGTAGGTGATGTGTTTACGAGTGTGCCCCTGGCATGGGTAGCATTGTGATGCAAGCTACATTGAATGGTCTAGCATATGGAGATCCATTGAGATTAGGAATAAGGTGCCTCTAATAAATAACAGTCTGTGGTTGATGACAAAGGAATTCAACAATCAACACGACCAACACCAAGGTATATAGAGGGGCTGATGTGCTTGATTAAATGCCAATCTCATACCCTCATACATGATAAAATCCGGTGGAAACTTTGCAATCATGAAAACTACTAAGTCTGTTGAATTATGAATGGGATCTGAAATTCTACTTTTTGCATATGAAGTCCAATGAGGTTGGAACCACTCTCAAACATCCTAACACAATTAATGGTAATGTTAAAAATTTAAGTAAAATGATAAAAATATAAGGAGAATGTCATTTTTCCTTTAAGAATTAAATATTACCATTTGATATTACCAATTACTACTGAACAAGGTGACACTTTTATGGGCATGATGAAAAAAATTCCTGAACAGCGGCAAATGAGCAAAAAGAGGGCAAAAAATCGCAATATTTTCGAGAAAATCTCCAAAAAAATGCGATAAAATCAAGTAAAAATCATCAAAAATCAAGGAAAATATCAACCGATATATTGTCGATATATCACCAAGAGGTTAGCATCGCAATATATTGCAATGTTGTCGATATATCGACAATGTTTGTAGCACTGATACACTGGTATATACTAAACCACTTATACTATGAAACGAGAACTCGACACAGTTCTCGTTTTTCTCTCTCCTAATTTTAGTAGCTATTTTTACCTCCGTTTCAAAAAGCGTTGATGCCAGTATCACACATTTTCATTTTGAGGCATTTTTTTGGGCCTTTGAATTATCTTTGTCGTAAAATATATTTAATTTCTATTTTCAAGTGTGTTTTTAGAAATTTAACAAAATAACATGCATTTATAAGTAATTTATAATAAACAACATATATATTTTGCAATTTGTTTCTAGAAAATAAGACATTTTTATGGACAAAATAAGACATTTTTATTGACAAAATTATAAAAAATTTCAGAAAATAAAGACATTTAAAACCATTTTCAATGAATTTTTAGAGATTTTTTCTATAAAAACGATACTATTTCATATTATTTTCCGAAAAGTGACGATTCACATAAATTCAAGAAAAAATATACCATATATTTGTAAAAAACATATTAAAAATATTATATATAGAAATTTTATTTCTAAAATAAAGTCTGAAAGTCAAAACATTACTAATATATCTTATCAAAAAATTGTCAAATTTAAAATTTTCTTCAAGACATGAAACTAATCAACACTTTAAGTTATTAGGCACTTTTAGTCTATTGTAATATTTATTGGAATGAGCATAGCTGACACATACATCTATCTTCACAGTTTTTTGTATTACTTTGTGGTTTACAGTCTTTTACTATTTAATCCATTAATAGAATTTGGGTTTTTTTTATATTACTATGTTCTTTGCAATATCTTCTTTTGTATATTTCCATTTTATCTTTCTTCCTTCATTCTATGAAAAAACTAGATCAAACATCTCTTCCCTATTCCATTGATTTTTATGAACATGATACATTATAAACAGGGAAAATATATTTAATCAATTGGAACACAGATGTCTAAGTGTTAAGACTCCATAGGAGCCCAAATATTTGTATTTTATCAATATTTAAAAGAAAATATATGATTATAGCAAGTGACTATAATCGCAATCACATTAGAGAAAACAAATAATTGATAGAAACACACAAAGCCTAGTTCGTGGCTTAAAAATTTAGACATGGAATATATCTATATATCTATGTAGAAAGGTTGAACACCACAAACTTCACAAGGAGGGTTATATTAATTGGAAATATAAAATATGCCTTTGCACCATTCTTAAAAATATATCTAGAAAGATAGAACACTTCAAACTTCACAATGAGGGTTATCTTAATTGCCACTATATGCCTGCCCACCACTTTTATCAATTGTTTCTTTGAATATAATTTTATTGATTTTATTATAAGATATATAACAAAATTCTTAAACTATTGAAAACCTATGTACAAGACTGTGGAAATGAGGTATATATGTTTGTGAAAATATCATAACATTGAGCTAAAGAGATACCTATGTACAATAAATATTATTTTTACTAATATTTATATCTAAATTAAAACCTTTTACACTTTTTATAAAAATCAAAATCATTATTAAACATTAATAACCTAAATCTTTCTATCTTTGGAATGATGGAAATAATCTAAATCTTTAAAATGAAGATAGTTGTTGTCAATATATACATATATTTGATGATTTTATTAAATGTAGTTATAAGTTCAAGTTCCTCTATTATAATTTATTTTTCTAAATCTTTACAAGTTCTATTTCGGGTATTAAAATGCATTTAGATCATTACAGTATTAAATATGAAACCTTATTAATAAATATGAAATATTCAATTGTCAACGATCAAGAATCTTCAATCTTCAACAGATCACCCCTACGCCACACATGATCAAGAAATAATATTTTTCAATAGATCACCCCTATGCCACTTCGCCACACACCATGCACGTTTCTCAGCGGATGATAGTTTCCATTCAAACCTCTCTTTTAGAGTAGACTTGATTTCAATTGCATCGAGTCGCCGTGAAAGTCACAAACCATACGTAGTTTTCCAGAAATTAAAAACTAGTTTTCATCGAAACCTACACCAAAGCACGCCTCGTAAGATTCGAGTTAGTTACGTGTTTGTTACTTTGTCTCTATTGAAATTATCTTCTCCCCATTCAAAGTCTACATTTCAGAAGAACAAATTTGATTTCAGTGGAATCCGGTAGTTTTGAAAGTTATTGAGATATATGCATACCACTGGGGGCCCAAATATTTGTTAATCCCTGGACCGATGGCAGAACTTGATCATTTTCCACTTCTGGCTATTATGGTGGCGGTCGTGATTGCAGTCGACAATCAAACCGTGGGCAAAGGGTGCATCCCCCACAAGTATGTGAGTGCAAGATCGTTTATTAACAATCTGGATGCCGTTTTGCAATCCCTTCTTTCAAATCTATTCTCAGATGGCTTCGCTAATTCAATGCAAAACAAATCTGGAAAAACGGATCCTGGAAGTGCTCTCTGGAACAGTTTGCATTATTAAAATGCATTTATATCATTATAGTATTAAAATGCTTTTTAAATTTGTAATCGCGTCAAACTTCTTAGTCGTGAGTGAGCAACTCCCGCTCACTTGGGCACCCAAGGGCCACCCTCACGGCCTGCTCAATGCCAGTGAGTGGCTCCCGCTCACTTGGGCGCCCAAGGGCCGCCCTCACGGCCTGCTCGATGCCCGGCATCGAGCAGGCCGTGAAGGCGGCCCTTCGGAGCCCAAGTGAGCGGGAGCTGCTCACTCATGGCCGGCATCGAGCAGACTGTGAGGGCGGCCCTTCGGAGCCCAAGTGAGCGGGAGCTGCTCACTCACGGCTAAGAAGTTTGACGCGATTACAAATTTAAAAAGCATTTTTGTTTTGGAATTAAAACTCATATTAACATTCACTCACATGGAGTTTGTATCCAAAAACTATGTTCTGCCGCAAGGGCTTCAAAAGTTACATACATACTTCCTCTAGCTGGTCGTTTTGCCATCCTTCTACCTCAATGATGCCAGAAGGTACAACAAGTGCCATTTTAGAAAGCGAATATGCTTCCATGTTTAATTCTCTATAAACATGAGCAAAAGAAACTTGTTCAAAGGAGGTGATGAACTCTTTAATTGATAGAAGCAGATGTTGGAGGTGGGGAGCGTTGATCCAAATTTTACCATTTGCCCAAACTATTACTATCTTTGAGTCCCCAAATAGCTGAATAGGATGCATAATATGAAAGATATATATGAGAATTTTGTTAACTAATATTTTTTAAAAAGTCAATTTAGGATGCATCAAATATTTTTACAATGACTAAATCAATGTTGTTTTAAGTTAAATATTTTTTTAAATATAAGGTTTACATGCTGCAATGAAAGTAATTTTATGACCTAATTATATATATATATATATATTTGTTTAAATCAAATCTATTCTACATCTATAAGTGGAAATGATTTGCTCCATGATAGTCTAATATAAGGCGGTGAACTCTTATGTAATAATTGCATCAGTGATTCATAATGCCATATTGTGTTATTGTGTATATATTTCTCATGTGTCTATTTATCTTTTTTGATATGGTATTAGAGAGAGTGTGATTGTAGGACTAGTCGTGTAGGCAATAGATTTTTTTTTCTTTTTTCTTGAAAAGATAAGCATGCTCTTCTCTTGCATTGAACAATGATCTAGATAATCAAAAGGGCTTGATAGAAAGAGTAGATTATCACAAAATGTTGTCAAGGAGTTACCATGCGGTATTGAAGGGAAGGAGTTGTGTAGTCAAGATAGTGGCCATTGAATGTTAACGAGTGTTTTGAAAGGATCACAAGGGGCAAAAAAATGATTACAACTAAGATATTGTTATGGTAGTCTCTATTCCTATAGTTGAAGATTTTTCAATGATTTTCTACTAGTTAAATATATGTTCAACAATTTTTTTGTAGTTTTTATTAGTATTTTTCAATTGGAAGATATTGTGTTTCATCATTTAGTATATATAGGGTATTAATATATGTTTCATTTTTAAACTTGTAATGTCAGAAACAATACTTTTGATTAACTATAAAATTTAGTATTTTAACTTTTTTTAATTGATAATTTTCTTGTCATTTCAAATCTTATATTTAAAATTTGTAAAAATATAAAATGAGTTTTAACCTCTAAAGAAGTTTTAAACTATAAATAAATTTTTGAAAATTTATATGAATTATTTGTTCTTGTATGGTCTAATATATTATTTCATTATGAATCGTATCATAATTTCTTTGGTTTTTATTTGTTCGAGTGGTGAAATTATTTATGATTTTTTTGTTTGTTTGTTTAATATGCAAGTTTCAAAAAAGTTGTAATTTATCTCTTGAAGAAGAAAAAAAATTCCAATTTAGGGGTTGATTTTAAAGTTATTGTAAACAAGAGTATGGGATGTTTAGGCCATGGCTCCATTTTTTAACAACAACAAAAAATTTGTGTATACTGGCATCAACACTTTTCTATTTGGGGGGTGTTTTTGGTGTGTTTTTTGCAAAAATCAACGTTTTTATGTCTAGAGTTCTCGTTCATAGTATAAAGTTCTCGTTTCATAATATAAGTGGTTACTATAGTATATTAGACTTTATTACTTTAGTATATTTAGTTATTCAACAAGTTAAAAGTAATTGAACTCAGCCACTGATCTCTATAATGAAAGCGAGGAAAACAAAACTTCAAACATCTATGTCATAAACCATAACTATTAAGCTTTAGCAGACCTCATAGACAATTAAAATAGTAAAACCATCCCACACAATTTAGGAAACTATGCAGCAGAACTTAGAACACTAGGAAATCACACAACAAAATTTTGTGGACAAGCATACCTGGAAAACATTGGTATGAAAAAATGACAAATGATTTCAGTAGTTCAAGAATTCTCTCACTACTACACACAATGCTGAGATGACCAAATCTTGCCAAGAAGCCTAACATCGTTTCTCACAGGAGCCTCACTCACTCGTGACTCATCAATGTGCCTCAGCCCTCAATCAAGTCAACCGAATACACTGTGGCCCTCCTTACACAAGACTCACAACACTACTCACTAACACAACAACTCACACTACAACATGATGCCAAATGCGAAACGATGCAAACGATGTGTATTCTTTGGTGATGGACGCACTCCATACCTTTCTCATAAAACATGTCAACTTTTCATAGCCATTTCATTTTATGTTACATTTTATTTTGTTAATGGATTATTCAATGGTTCATTTTTGGTGATGGGGCCCACTGCATAACAGGCTAATAAAACATGTTAACCTTTCATACCTGTTGAAGGACTGTTAGATTTCCCCTAGTTCAGGAAGATTTCGTTCAGCAACAAGAAAGTATAATATTCCAAATATGCTCAAAGCTAATACTCTGTAAGCCTAAAATAATAGATTTACACTAGGCAGAGGTATAGGAAAAATTGTGTTTTGCTTCTGTTACTGCATATTCCCTTGCATCAGTCCAACTCTTCCTTCTCAACTGTAGAGTTGCAAGCCTCCGGTTCATAAAACTAAACACATTTGATCTGGACAACAGTTCAAAACATGAAATTTGTTATCTTTGTTTAAAATGCCATTGATCCTTAAATGTTTTAATAGCATAAGCATTTTAAGAAATATATTGAAAACATGTTTTTCAGAACAAACCAAATATACGAAAGCTGGAAGTGAATGTTTGAAAAGCAAAAGAGGTTTTTGTCAAGCACGGGCTCATTCACAAAAACCTCCTTCAGTTTTGAAATAGGTGTCATGGTTTGGAAGAGTCGAAGGGCTCTTTACAGCCTATTTTTCTAGGTTTAAACAGTAAATTATTTCATGTTTTGGTCATTATCTTTGGGCACTCTTTCCGAACAACTGGAGAGGAATTTGTAAAAACTACAGGAGGTTTTTGTTAAGAATGGACTTATCTACAAAAACCTATCTCCATTTTTGCACAGATATCATAGATTGAGAAATATAAAGGGACCTTTGAGACCAATTTTTCATAATTACGCCAATAAAAGTCCTCCCCACAGTATTGGAAAGCAGTGGTGAACGCCAAGATGTGAGTCAATTGATATATGTGCTCACAAGCTTCGAGGCAGCATTCACAGGGAGCGCCGAGGTATCAAATTAAGCAACAACAACAATCATATTATGTACCAAGGTGATGGTGAATGTGTATTTCAATTGAACTGTGCAATTGGAAGATATCAACTCAATGAAATTATTATCTAGAGCACCTAGCAACATAGATTCAAATATTGAGGAAAGAATCAATTGGCAATCGAGTAACCATCTCCAGAATTTTAGGCATAAAATCAGTGCAATGATTAGATCCACAAAACTTGGCAATCAAAGATTATCACAAGATTTTAAGGCATAGATTGGGAGGTTTATTCTAGATTTGAATACAAGTGGTATTACACCTGGAAGCAGAGGAAACATGTTAGCATAATGAATATCGAACTTAGCAATTTAACTTTTAAAGCAAAATATCAGCAGTCAAAGGTATTGAATTAACAATTAAAGGAATGGATCCATCTTTCAAAGGCCTGAATAATGAATGCACAGGTGGCAGAGTATATCTAAACACAGATTCACAGTCAAGGGAATAACTTCATATCTTTTATGTGATCTCTGGAGTTAATTCGAAATGATTATGGTGACTCGTAAAAGTCTATTGATGTATTTTTTTATAAATTGTGTCATTTGTAAAGTCTAGAGACTCGAGAGATCTCTAGGAAGCATAAGCTTGTATGGATTTGCTTGTAAGCATGAGGGTGTGTTATGTATTATTCATCTCCGCCATTGAAGATTCATGAAAGTTGTATTATCAAATTGTTTCTCCCGTCTTTCATTTTACACTTTGTTACTTAAATAAATTGCAGCCTTTGAGGATTAATATTTGTTTGATGGATGTTCTTCTTTTTGTCATCTTCTATATTCTTCCATCCATCATTATACAAGCTTGTTGTTTGGTATACAGCTTGATTGCCTTTGATTTGCAGGTTGTTTATAACTCCATGCCCAATGGTGAAAAACACTAATCTACAGTTAGTTTATTACTCCCTTATTTCTCATTCTTGTTGATCCACCTTCTAAAATCCAAATCAAGTCGTATTAACCCAAGATGTGTTAGCCATGCCTTCTCTGCAATCGGAGTGCATCTTTTAGCACTAAATATGTTTATGGAATCATCAAATATTCACACATAT
Source organism: Larix kaempferi (assembly GCA_027924585.1). Classification (NCBI taxonomy): domain Eukaryota; kingdom Viridiplantae; phylum Streptophyta; class Pinopsida; order Pinales; family Pinaceae; genus Larix; species Larix kaempferi. The sequence goes on along the minus strand of BSBM01000196.1, from coordinate 2,395,089 downwards.
ACCATAGATATACACAGACATTTATATAATAAAATCAAACATAAAATTATTAAAAAAAATTATAAAATCTCAACAACGTGGGATATGGTTGGGATATGACCAGTGTGAGAGACAACTAGTTATTAATAAAAAAATTAATAAGTATGAAATTTAATAATTAAAGTTTGGTTTTTTTAAATTAGTTCAAAATTTGGATGTCCACTAGCAAGAATCCATATATGTATTACACCTACACCGAATATTCGACAAATTCGAATTTGTTCTGAATTTCCATACACGAAATGCCAATATGGCCAAATTATGCTATTATGGAAAAAACAACATTCTTGCATCAAGAACAACGAAATCTTTCCCAAACTTGAAAGTACATTCTGTATAATACTGATATTACCACCATCGTCCTTTCTAATACCACATATTGGAACCATCTTACACAATTATCTCCAATTCTAATAGAATTTTAAGTCAACTTTCTTCATCCATGATCCGCTATCAAGAGCAATTAGTAGAATCTCTTGTCCTTGTGTGACGAGAAGTCAATCTCACTTCAACAAAGTAACTAAAATGTTCTAAAGTTGTACCATCTACAGTATCCATTGTTATACTTCAAAATAAAGCACAGTGCCCTACAAGTAACAAGATATTACATGCATGTGCCTTGTAGGCCAAGAGCACGAAACAACCTAAACACTACATAAACACTCTATAGCCCTTCATCAGCATTGTATTTCCATTGTTTTCAATGTTGATTTTTAGGTAACATCGAGAGCCATTCTCTAGAAGAATTTGCATCATCCTGGGGCTGAGAACCTGCTCAGGGGCCAGCACATTGATGACATGATATCTCTTAGAAAACCTTTCTTATGATGAAGATTCTAGAAGACAAGTTGACCATTGAAAAGATGACCAATACTTAATGGTTGAGTCACAAGGACTCGAGCCAGAAGGTTCTAAAAAATCGTAAACATTCTAAGTCACAATTGACCAAGAAGGGGCTATAAGTTAATCCTTCATGAGAAATTAGAAGAGGAGCTTTTAATGTTGCTTCTAAGTCAATTAAAGAATAATCCTTCTTATTTATGATTATGTACTTGAGTTGGCACGTGTGGACCATGAAGACCAAAAAGAATGCTTAAGATGACTTATCATGGTTATGAAACTCATTGTAAGTCCAAGAACCCCTTTGAAGGACCAAGAAACCCAATGAAGGTCTAAGAACCCCAATGAAGGACCAGGAGCCCACTTGTAAAGGACCATCCAACATAAAAGTCAAATTCTTTTGTGAAGGGTTAAAAGTGAAAATAATATAATATAACCCTAAATAAGTGGATTTTACTATTTGTTTATTCCTAAGACTAAGGAATTGATCCCCAAAGGTGAAATATAAATAGAGAAGCTCTCTCATTTGAACATAACATACAAGACATCTTTATCTATGGTCCAAAAGACAAAAACAAATTATGGGGTTTTATGCTGGTATCTTCTCTCTCTGATCTCAGTGAGGTCTGATCAGTTTGTGAAGGAAGGCATCAAGGTTCCAACAGCATTCTCAAGGTCCCAATCTGCTTGAAGTTTGATCTCAGGGTTCTGTTCGGCATATAGAAAGTTCTGATTGGATGTTTGAATTTTGCTCAAGGTTTCGTATTGTCCAAACAGAGTTCCAATCTGAGTTTTAAAGGCTGCTCAAGGTTCTGCCCTGTAAATTTTACTGTGTAAATCAACTTGCTGGTTTATGCCAAATTTTCAGTGTTTTTCATCCCCAGCCAGTTTTGCATTGGCTGAAAATTACTTATGAAATTTACAGAACAATAAACACGCTGCAAATACACTTTAACAGGCAGAAAATAAATTTGACATGCACACCATTACAAAAATCAGACTCAAAATTTTTGGCCAAAAGCCCTGGAAAAACCCCCACGGGAAAAACCAGTCAGAGAGAGAGTTTATTATTTCTTCAATAAATCTCAATACATAAATTTTACAGCATAAATGTACTTATCTCCACAATGATATTTCACCCAGAAAAATTATCTCGAAATCAGTGCCAAACTGTTGCCTCGACTTCTATCCCTATGGGTGCCTCGATTTCTATGCTGAAAGTACAGAAACCGTACTGTACAATCCTCCTCGAAACCTGTGCAAAACTGTATCGAAATTTGTGCCCTAAATTTGCATCGAAATGTGTGCAGTGATTCTCGAATTCTGTGCCCACTCAACTGCCTCGAAAACAGTGCTAATATTTTCGAGAAATGTTTCAAGAATCTGCCTCAGGATGCGTGCAAACTGCCTCGAAATTAGTGTCCAATTTCTCCTCAAAATTTGTGCCCAATTTCTCCTCGAAAATCGCGCCAAAAAGGTTGTTGTACAGTATACCTCAAGATGCATGTTGTACTGAAGAAAACTTGTTCACTAATCCGTACGGTGCAATTAATGCTCAACAAGATGCCTCGAAATGTGTGACAACTGAAACTTGTTGTAATGGCTCCTTGAAATTCGTGCCAATGCTCTCTTGCTCTCTCTTGCTCACTCTCTTCACAAAAGTGATCTTCATTTGCCTCCCTTCACCATTTTGTTCAAACCCTAGGGTTTTCTAAATCTAATGGATGAGATTAGATTAAATCAACGACTGAAATTAGTTGCTCCTATTTATTTCTCATAAATATTAATTTCACTCACCCACTTAAATTTATCAAAAAGTGACTTTATGGTTATAAAGTCTCATTAAATGCTTTTCACAAGTCATTTAATGTGAGGGTCACTTTTTCCCCCTTTCTAAGTGACTTAGGCAAAAGTCAATAGGGGAACACTTCGCTAGGTACAAAAACTAACACTCCCTCTTACTTAGGAAGATGTTCTGCACCACTCCCAACTTGTCTCTGAAGAAAACAAAATTGCCCCTCCCCAAAGATTTCGTTAGGATATTTGTTGCTTGTTTATCAGTGGATATGTACTGCAACTCAACTGCTCCTCTCTGAATGTTGTCACGAATGAAATGGTACCTGATCTCAATTGCTTTGACCTGTCATAGAACACTGGATTCTCAGAGAGTTGAATGCAACTTTGATTGTCACAATAGATCACCGTAGGCCTAAGCTCTTGATCAAATAAGTCTACCAACAGCTTGCGAGGCCACAGTGCTTCACAAGTAGCCTGACTGGCTACCATATACTCAGCCTCAGCGGAACTCAATGCAACGGACTTTTGTTTCCGACTGAACCACGACACTACTGCCGAGCCCAAAATGAAACAACAACCGGAAGTGTTCTTTCGATCCCTCACACTGCCTCCCCAGTCTGAATCTGTGAAACCAACCAAACTGACTCCACCCGAACCCCTGTAATCTAAACCATAGTCCACAGTACCTGCAAGATATCTCAGCACATGTTTTGCGGCAGTCCAATGCACACTCCTAGGGTCCACTCCAGTGATAAACAAGTCATCAACATATAACAAAAGAATGAGAGGATCTCCACCAACCACAATGTAGTAAAGGTTAGGATCAACCTCACTCTTATGAAAACCCATCGAAGTCAAGTATGCATCGATCCTAGAGTACCAAGCTCTAGGAGCTTGCTTCAGTCCATACAAAGCTTTCCTCAGCCTGCACACATGAGAATCTCTCCCATGAATCTCGAATCCCTGTGGCTGCTCTAAGTACACCTCCTCCTGCAGAAGACCATTGAGAAATGCGGTCTTCACATCCATCTAGTGGATCTTCCAACCCATCTTTGCTGATATAGAAATCACTGCTCTAATGGAAGAATACCGAGCAACTGGCGCAAAAGTCTCATCATAGTCAACTCCCTCAAGCTGTGAAAACCCCCGTGCCACAAACCGAGCCTTGTACTTCTCCACATTGCCATCCGCAGCATGCTTCACCTTGTAGATCCACTTGGAAGTCACAACAGACTTCCCCTCTGGTTTTGGCACAATCTCCCAAGCATCATTCTTCATGATGGAATGGTACTCTTCCATCATGGCATCTCTCCAAACCGGATGCTGAGAAGTCTCCTCAAATGTGGAAGGCTCTGAATCACGAAGACTCGCAACAAGAGCCATACCCAGTCTATCCGACATCACTACTGTCCTGATCTCCCCCTGGGGTCTACCAAATGCCTCTGCTTCCTTCAAGATGTCTTGAATCCATTTAGGGTTCCTCTTCCTTGAAGGCTCCTCCCATACTGGTCTATCCTCATCTGAAGAACTCCCAGAAGCAGAAGGTCCAACACCCCGAGGACGAGTGACTGATGAACCAGTCCCTGAAGAACCTGTAACCTGAGAACCAGAACTTGAACTTGTCCCTGAACTTGTCCCTAAAGTACCTGTCACCTGAACCACTGAACCTGTAGGAGCTATGCATGTACTCTGTGATCCAGTCACTCTGGAAACCTGTGGACCTGAAACTGTATCGAAGAAGCCTGTGGCTGCCTCTGCTCTATCTCTCTGGACTTCCTGAAGGCTCTCTCCTCATCAAACTTCACCTCTCGCCTAACAACAACTCTCTTCTGACCAGGAAGATAAAGCCGATAAGCCTTCGAAGTCTCATCATATCCCACAAAGATGCCTCTCTCTGCAGTGAGATCAAACTTCGTCCTCTTCTCAGAAGGGACGTGAGAGAAAGTCAAAGAACCAAATATACGAAAGTGGCTCACCTCAGGGTTCTTGCCTGTGTACATCTCCTCAGGAGTCTTCCTCCCCAAAGAATGGTGAGGACTCTTGTTCTGCAGATAAACTGCAGTGTTGTATGCCTCTGCCCATAGAAAGAACGGTAAACCCTGATCATGGAGCATCGCTCTCGCTGCTCCCACAATCGACCTGTTCTCCCTCTTTGCTACTCCATTCTGCTCAGGAGTGTAGAGAACTGTCAGCTGTCTCTGTATACCCTCCTGTCTGCAAAATCCATCGAACTTCTTGGAGGTATACTCACCCCCATTGTCTGATCTCAACATCCGAATCTTCCTCCCTGTCTGCTTCTCCACAAGGGCTTTGAACCCTTGGAAGACACTCAATACTAAGGGTGACTTCTTGCTCCTCAAGAAGTAGATACAAGTCTTCCTGAAGTAGTCATCAATGAAAATGATATAGTACTCAAATCCCGTCAAAGAGACTGATGACATAGGACCACAAATGTCATAATGGATCAAGTCAAGTACTCCTGTTGCTCTGGTGTCACTGCTTGGAAAAGCAATCTTGGTGTACTTTCCCAAAGCACACCCCCTGCACACATCACTCTGCTCAGTGTTGAACTCGGGTAAACCTGTAACCATGCTCCTCAACAATCTCAAAGCTAGGTGATGTAAGTGGGCCATCCTCTGATGCCATAGCTCACATAGCTCACTGCTGTTGCTGTGTGCTAGAGCGTGTTGCGGCTGAAACAAGAGCTTGTACAGCTTTCCACATCTAACCCTAATGTCCATGGAGGTAGATACTCCTCTAGTCCTGGGAATACCTGCACTCTCCCATCCGAGAAACATACCCCAAGACCCATGTCCTCAATGGTGGAAACTGATACAAGGTTCTTCTTTAGCCCAGGGACGTATAACACATCCCTTAGAGTCATGGGACTCATAGACTCCCTCTGAAATGTAATGGTCCCCCGACCAACTACTCTAACAATGGTGTCGTCGCCTAGTACAACCTCCACATATGTACCTGTCTGTGATAGCTCGGAGAACATCTCTCGAGCTCCTATTATGTGGCTCGAGGCTCTGCTGTCAATATACCAAGTGCAAGTGGTGGATGCACTCTTCTAATGCCCTGCCAATAAGGAATACTCCATCTCCATATCCACATCAGTGCTGGTAACTAAAGAGGCTCTCTCTCTCTCAATCTGTCCAACACACAGAGAAAACTCTCTCTAAAATCTGTCCAAAATCATCAACCTCCGCTGAAGCTGTAGTCTGTTGTCCCTTCCTCTTCTTGTTTGGACACTGTGAAGCATATTGCCCAAATGTCTAACAACCATATCACTTTATTTTACTCAAGTCCTTCCTCTGCCCCCCCTATTGTTGCCGCTGCTTGGCCCCACCCTTCTTGGGACCCTTCTTCTTCTTCTTCCCTTTTGTTGTCAAAGCCACATTCTCCTCATCTTCCCTACCCTGTGATGAACTGCCCTATACGAGACCTCTCTCGGTCTCCTCCTGCACAAAGTCATCCCACAGTCTTTCCCATGAAGGTAGGTTCTCTCTGTCCACTATAGCCTGCACAAATGCACCCCGGGGCTTGGAAGCCCCATTCACTGTTGTACGCACAAGCTCAGTAGCAGTGACCACCTCCCCAACTGCTACTAGCTCATCTCTAACTGCAGATATCCTGGTAAAGTAAGTTGTCACTCTCTCTCCGCCATTCATCTTTATACTTTTCAGTTTCTCCTTAAGAACCATCTTTCGGTTCTCATTGGTACTCTCGTACAAACTAATCAAAGCAATCCACATCAAATGTGCCATAGCTTTGCCTGAAATGTGAGGGATAATATGATCTTTAACTGCATCAAGGATTATTCTTCTAGCTTTACAGTCCTTCTTGTTGAAGACTAATGATGCTGCTGCATCTGTAGCAGCGGGAATCTGAACAAGGTTTGTTGTAGTATTTCTAACCACCTCCTCCCACAGCTCATTCTCTTCTAAAATCAGCAAAATCCTAGCCTTCCATGGCACAAAGTTTCCTGTCCCATCTAGCCTATCCTCCAACCTAAGTCCTGTAGCCATCTTTCAGCCAACCCAACAAAGTGTTGTTCACTAACAGAAGAAAAAATACTGAAATTACTGAGTTCTGGAAATCTCTGTGTCTGCAAATTATTACTGTTTTCTACCCCCAAGCTCTGATACCATGTAAATTTTACTGTGTAAATCAGCTTGCTGGTTTATGCCAAATTTTCAGTGTTTTTCATCCCCAGTCAGTTATGCATTGGCTGGAAATTACTTATGAAATTTACAGAACAATAAACACGCTGCAAATACACTTTAACAGGCAGAAAATAAATTTGACATGCACGCCATTAAAAAAATTAGACTCAGAATTTTCGCCCAATAGCCCTGGAAAAACCCCCACGGGGAAAACCAGTCAAAGAGAGTTTATTATTTCTTCACTAAATCTCAGTACATAATTTTTACAGCAGAAATGTACTTATCTCCACCATGAAATTTCACCCAAAAAAATTATCTTGAAATCAGTGCCAAATTGTTGCCTCGATTTTTGTGCTTGTGGGTGCCTCGATTTTTGTGCTGAAAGTACAAAAACCATATTTACGGTCCTCCTCGAAACCTGTGAAAACTATCTTGAAATTTGTGCCCTAAATCTAACTCAAAATGTGTGCAGCAGATCTCGAATTTTGTGCCCACTCAACTGCCTCGAAAACAATGCTGATATTTTTGGGAAATGTGCCCAAAATCTGCCTCGGGATGCATGCAGACTATCTCGAAATTAGTGCCCAGTTTCTCCTCGAAACTCATGGCCAGTTTCTCCTCAAAAACCAGGCTAAAAAGGCTACTGTACTGAAGAAAACTTGCTGTTCACTAATCCATACGGTGCAATTAATGCTCAACAAACTGCCTCAAAATGCGTGCCAACTGAAACTTGCTTTAATGGCTCCTCGAAATTCATGTCAGTGCTCTCTTGCTCTCTTTTGCTCGCTCTCTTCACAAAAGTGATCTTCATTTGCCTCCCTTCACCTTTTCTTCAAACCCTGAGGTTTTTTTAATCTAATGGATGAAATTAGATTAGATCGACGGCTGAAATTAATTGCTCCTATTTATTTCTCATAAATATTAATTTCACTCACCCACTTAAATTTATCAAAAAGTGACCTTATGGTTATAAAGTCTCATTAAATGCTTTTCACAAGTCATTTAATGGTCATTTTCCCCCTTTCTAAGTGACTTAGGCAAAAGTCACTAAGGGAACACTTCCCTAGGTACAAAAACTAACATGCCCTGTCCAAAAGAGCAGCAGCAGGGTTCTGAGTCATCCCCTCAGGGTTCTAAACTGTCCAAAAGAGCTCAGCAAGGTTCCACAGGGTTCTGATCTGTGCTTCAAACCCTCTCAGCAGGGTTCCAATCTATTGTCTTGGGGTTCTGGCAGCTTCAATCTGTCAACAGCAGACCTTGGCTCAGTCAAACAAAGCTCAGCACAATCAAAACAGACCTCAGGTTGGTCAAATCAGTCAATAGCTCAATCAATGGCTCAGTTTCACAGTCAAATGGCCTCCTGATCAACATCTGAAAGCTAGGGTTTGATCAAATCTTTGACCGGCTGATTACACTCATCTCAACGGTTTCTTCAACAAGCAGTTTCTCTTGGTATGTGTGCCCCAGAGGCAAGTTCGCTTTTGACGTAAAAGTCTGCTTCTTATATCTACTGTCTCATTTGATCAACAACTACCTTCTCTTGGTTAATGGCTGCCTCATTTGGTCAATAGAACACTCCCTCAATCAACGACAGACTCAGAGATTGATAGATAATCAACGGCTGCCTTATTTCAGTCAACAGCAGTTGCATATCAATCAAATGGCAGCCTCGGTATTGATCATCTCAGTCACTGGTTAACTGATTGTAGAAGGTTAGGGTTTTATTAGTTTATGACACGCTGCAACCCTCATCTTGTTCATGGTTAACTTCTAGCAGGTTGCCATGACTTTCTACAAGGTTGATTTTGTCTCCATTAAAGCTCAAAGTTTGCATCTAGGGTTGTTGTCTAGAAGAAGTCACTCAGGGTTAGATCAAGCCCTATCAGGACTGTTGTCACTCAATTGGGACAACTATGGATCAGTTTCAGACTGCCCTTCATTCACGGCAAGTCTGAAAGACATCTGATGGAGCTGGTCAATGGGCTGCTACAAAATTAAGCGCAGAAAGAAAGAGATAAGGGCTGACATCAAGGGCTTACATCAGCAGCCATGATAAAGATAGGTACTTGGTCTTTTTGTATACCCTCATGTGTAAAAGGGTTTTGATGTTCATGGTCATTTGATGTACATTTGTTCTTCTATCATGAATCTATCATAAGAAAGGTTGTTGGGTTTTTCCCTCTGAAGGAGAGAGGGTTTTCCCAGGGTAAATCATGGTGTCTACTGTGCATTGTGATGTGGCGTGTTTTTTATTTCGTCTGCTCTATTTAGTTTACTGTTTAAATTGGCTAATGTTATACTGCTCATACATATAGTTGATACTTTCAAGTGTAATTATGCTAAAGAAAGTTTTTAAATTACTCATAATTATCAGTTTATAAAATTAGTCTAAAATTCAACATTCAATAGTTCAGGCTGGGAACAACTCAATCAACTTCAGGTTGATATCCGTATGCTCCAAACACCATCATGCTTTATGCCCTCTAGTTATAATAAATGCCAAAAATGTGGTTGCTTCTCACTTTAACAAACTAAGAAGTTCTAATGTTGTACTATCTGCAGTATCCATTGTTATACTTCAAAATAAAGCACAGAGCCCTCCAAGTAGCAGGATATTACAACATGCAAGTGCCTTGTAGTCCAAGAGCACAAAACAACCTAAAAACTAAATAAACACTCTATACCCTTTATCAGCACTGCATTTCCATTGTTTTCAACAGTTCATGATGGGAACAACTAAATCAACTTCAGGTTGATATCTGTCTACTCCAAACACTATCATGCTTTATACCCTCTAGTTATAAGTTTATAACAAATGCCAAAAATGTAGCTGACCATATCATTCAATTGCTGCGTTACTGGAGTTTCTCAATTGCAATAATAAGAGACAATAAACATTGAACTGCTTATTGAATTTGATTTACATCATTGTAAATTTGGAATCTCTCTTAAGGTATAACAAATAAAGGTACTATAGAAGGGGGAAAACAAAATTGCCAAAAATATTCTGAGAAATATACCTTAAGATGAACACAACATCATCAAATGACATGAATCATTTACTGCTGGACAAAACCAAATTACAGGGGACTTGTTTGTTATAAAGAAAAACTTAGTCTTATATAGACTCCTTCCCTACTGGTCCTGCCATTAATCTTAGCCTTCCTCAGCGTTATGGCTAGTCATCTTCAGCTTCTCTTCTAATAAAAGTGAATGCAGATCACTGCCATTAGCCAGACTGTTATTTTCAACTGACTTGGATAGCAAGGAAGGGTAACGCTTTTGGAATAATGCCATGAGCCTCTTTATTGATTGCAAATATTTTCTAGTAGTTTCATCAATCATGATATGAGCCAATATTCGTATAGAATTTGTCTCGAGATGAACATTCATGAATTACCAACTATAGTAACACCAATAGCGCAAGGTTCATTTCCAATGGCCATCTTGATATATTAGTCCATTGCAGCCAAATAATCCCTCTTCATGCAGCATTCAACAACCAGCAACCCCTGGCGAATGTCATCTGGTAGGGATTGCATGCAAAAGCAATATATGATTCAGATTATGATACTCATCAAAATCTTAGAACAAGATTACCAAAATTGTTGATCAGAAATCTAAATTATAACCAAAACATCAGTAACCACAAAAGGGAAACACATAAGTTATGGATCCCTGAAATGACATTGTGCAACAACTTTCTGTTTTCAACTCACCACAAAAAATTTAATGTTAAAATTATTGCAGATTTTTTTTAAATTTAATGTTAATATTATTGCAGATTACTCAAACAATACTGCACATTCTCAAATTTCAATCCAAAACCAACCCTTCTTGTTGCCCAATGTTATGAGAGTTGAACATAAGATTGAATGGAAAAATATTTCAGCCTTCCAAATATGTAGTTGTGGCTATGTTCTCTAATCTCGATATCTAGGAGTATAGCTACACTGTATACATGATTGAATAATAACTTACAACATTGTCAAGGCATCAACCTATTCAGTTATCTTTCATTTTGTGCAATTCTGTATGCAACTCTAAAAAGAACAATGCATGCACAGAAATGAACTTGAAGTACAGCTATCCAGCTATAAATACAACTTAACTAACAAAAATGAAGAATGTTCACATTAGTGGTACAATATGGTGTTTGCAAATTAGAAGTTTGTTCCATTTGGAGTCAAATATCACACATAGTTATCATACAATGTATCAACAAAATTATATAATAAAGATGGAACAGAGAACCTAGACCTCTAACGCAACTAGATTTCTGTATTGTTAACTCCAAAGACAAAAAAAAAGTAAAAACATATAATTCTGAGCAGAAAGTCAAAACGTAAAATATACATGCAATTGATTTGGGTTGAAGATTGGGTGATCACTGGTCCAACTAATAAGTAAAAGAGAAAAAAATTAAAAACAATTCTGGACATGAATCTAGTAAGTTCCATTAAGCTAGACTCAAGTACCTTTTGACAGAAGTAATAACCGAGATGGCACTATTTTTTATTATCTCGAATTAAAACACAATGTAATCTTAACTGGAATTTAGCAAGGAAAAGTTATTTGAATTTGACCCAGCTTGGAAAACATGTAGTTGGAAACAACACTAAAAACCAAATTAAATTTATCAACAAAATTAAATTGCTTTAATACAGTCCAGTAAGGATTCTTGAAGTTGCATTGCCAACATTGCCAAATAAATTAAAGAAAAATGCAATGATTTCCATTTTGCACATGAATCTAGTAAATTTCATAAGCTAGACTCAAGCACCTTTTGACAGAAGATATAACCTATCTGGCATTATTTTTCACTGTCTTGAATTAGCTCAGAATGTACTTTGAACTGGAATTTAGCAAGGGAAAGTTAATTTAATATGACCTATCTCATGTGATGCGGAGCATCCAGGTGTCGGGTGCTAACGGCTAGTTTCCCCAACGAGTTTAACTGAACATCAATGGGACTCCCAGTGCCAATTGGACAGATCCAAGGCTGCAGGGATATGTTGAGTAGTTAGCCAGAGAAATTCCGGTGGAATTCCAAAACTATAAATACAAGGTTGAGTCAATGGTCAAGGGAGAAAACCTCGCAGATCAGAATTTACTGGAAATTACAGCGCAGATTTGATGTTTACTGCAGACTTTACTTTCTGTCCTGTGCGCTATTCACAATTTTTCTGCGCACAAACGATTGTATTTTTGCACACTAACTCAGACTTTTATAAAAACTTTATAAAAGTTATTTCACCTTTTTGCCACTAAAAGATGTTTACCGTGCACATACAAAAGTAAATACCTTTTTGCTTTGTAAACTTTCACTGACCCGGAAACTTAACTTTGTGCGCGATATTTTAGGACCAGTTCCTAAATTTGTGCGCGGTGATCTTGCAATACTTTCTCTTTTCACATCGCAGTAAACTAACACAAATATTTCTATTCTTTATTTAAACATTCACACTCCAGGAAATATGTGTGACATGAAGATATCCTTTGCGGAATAAAACAAGGCAAATGAAATATATATTACCGGATCAAAATAACTGCGGCGACTATGGAGATTTACACAGAGCTTGTGCTCCCAAGCTTCAACAAACTGATTTTCACGAGCTTGAGCTCCTATACTTCACAGATTGCTCAAAACTTACTTCGGCTTCCGCCTTCTTCTTCTTGCACTTCTCTTCTATTTCAGAATGACTCTGTTTTTTAGTGTTAAATACAAATACCAGGAAATGGCTTCTCTTGGAAGCTACCGAGTAACATTAAAGACTGTAATTAAATTTTTGAGTGACATTAACCTAAAAAATTGACTTCTGAATTACTATGCAGTCGCTTAAATATGGTGAGACGTGAATTCCATATCCTGACAGACTGACAAATTGTCTGACTAAATAACTGACAGAGCCGGCACAGACTAGATACGCAACAGCTCATAATTAATATTTCCAACAGATAGATGGGAGTTAGTTTTGGAGATAGTATTTTTTTGTTGCTGTGTCTAGGGATTAGTGGGAAGTCTGGGAAAGAGGGCGGGATCCCCTGAGCTAGACAGAGAATGTGAAATACTGGCTTGCGAGCCAGTTATGTTGTTCTGCGTGTGTTTATCTGTTGAGTGTGTTGAGTATATAATGGCCTGTGAGCCTTCTGGAGTCCATGTGTATGTGGCTAGTATGCCACCTCCAGTCTGAGACTTATTTTGGTTCTGTGCTCTGTCTTCTATTTTCCAATATATATTTCCAGAGATTTCTTGTTGTAAGAAGTGTTTGAGTCTTGAGATAATTCATCCCTTTGTTAGTCTGTTGCCTGTTTGACTTGCACAGAACTGAGGTAATTTGCACCAGAGCAACTGCATCATCATGTAACATGCAGTGTGAAACAACACTGAAATCTAAATTCAATTTAGCATCAAAACCAATAAAATTAAACTGCTGCACTGCAGTCTAATGTGAATTCTTAAAATTGAGTTGTTACAAGTCTTTGCCAACATTGCCCAATAAATTAAAGAAAAATAAAATTATTCCATTTTGCACATGGATCTATTGAGTTTCATTAAGCTAGACTCAACCACCCTTTGACAGAAGAAATATGGCACTGTTGTTCACTGTTTGAGTTAGGTCGCAATGTAGCAAGGACAAGTTAATTTAATTTGACCCATCTTGTGTAAAATGCAGTGTGAAACCACTAAAATCCAAAATAAATTTAGCATCCAAACCCATAAAATTAAATCGCTGCACTGAAATTTGAATCCAGTATGTATTCTTAAAGTTAGACGTAATAAGGTTTCCTATATTGCCAACAATGAGGTGGGGCATTGACTCACTGTGTGGTTGATGGAATATTAAACAATCCACCATAGCTCCATTCCTGTTGAGGTTTGCTGCAGCCTCACTCGTGTACCATGATACTCAAAGAGATGAATATCGGGTGGCCACAGACCCACCCTCATAGTGTGGGGTGGCAACTTCACCGGGTGTGCAATGAAGTTGTGGCATGTGCAACCCTTGGACGTCGCCCTTGGATCAAGACCTACTATAATCAAACTATAGCAATGTAAATTTTAAGCAAAATTCTGGGAATGTACATTCGAAGCAAAAAGCAAAATTCTGGGAATGTACATTCTAAGCAAAAAGAAAAATTCTAGGAAATCGTTCCACTGGCCCTCGGTCATATCACTGTTGAGCTCCATAATTCCAACTTTTCACAGAAATTTCAATCTGTTGAGCCTGGCATCCTTGTCTTCACCGAATAGGGTTGTGGTCTGCTTTAGAAACCGAAGGCGACGGATAACTTCAACCTTCTGAAGAACCAATTTGTCAATCTTCTGTTCTCTGCCCATTTCTTCCTTCAACATGGATTTGAAGGAGTTCTTATTTGCGGCAAATTACAGGGTTTAAGGATTCAGGGGGCGGATGGGCCAGATTCGGGGTTTTTCTAGCCATGCTTTTGCTGGAGCTCTATTTCCTCTCCCTCACAGATTCTGTCGAGCTCTCTCTTTTACACTTTTAGCCATTAGTTGTAGGGCTTTTTAAGTTTTTCATTTAAAAAAAAAAAATTGGGGGGATCAATGGGTCATAGAAGCACTGGAAGTTTCAGGATCTGTTCGAAAATTTTAGGAAATGTTTGATTTTTCACAGGATCCATTTCATAGGACCAGGATACGTTTCCTTTTGTAGGGGATACGTTTCCATGATGGATCCTAGGTGGATTCAATCCGGATACATATTGGATCCACGGATCCGCGGATCCTAGACAGTGGGGTGGTTGATCCGGTAACACAGCCTAGGCCCCACCCAAAGAGCAAAAAAAAAAAAGACAAAAAAAAACAGGAAGCTTCCTGCTGTCCACGGAAGCGTTCAGGAAGCGAGGTCGGAGCGAGCTCGAAGCGTGGAGGGCAGAGCTCAGAGCGCTCGGGAGCGAGAAAGCTTCGCATAGTGGCAGGAAGCGTTTTTTCCTGCCCGAAGCGAGCTTCCAAAAACGCTTCGGCAGCGCTTTCACTCGGGGCGCGAATTTGGAGACTGAACCGTCGGGGGGGAACGCTTCGGCAACTAGGGTTGAAACAAATATTGGAAACCCTCGGGCAGAGATAAGAGGAGTCGGAACTGTGAGATTCCAACTAGATTTTGGAGAGATTCTTGAAGTAGACAGGGTACTATTTGTTCCAGGTATAAAAGTCCGCAGACTTTCTATGTCATCATTGGATGACGACGGGATGGACTTTTTATCAAGACAGGACATGTGTTTCTCTACCAGGTAGAGAACTCAATTGATACCACAATTCTACTTGGGAATAAAAGAGACGAGCTTTATTTTCTGCATGGAGAGGTGATATTTCCAGGTTCAGGTGGATGGCTATCTGAGTCAGAATCTGAAGGTGAGGCAGGTGCACAGATGATACCTTCAAATGAGGAGAGCAGCACGAGCAGAAGACTCAGCCAGCATAGAGAAAATGAGCAGGATCCAGAGTTTCGAGTTGTCTTCCGACATCAACTTCCAGAGCCAGAGGGAGTTCTTGACAGTGGTCAAGATGATAGTGTTGGGACCTCCCTCGTTAAGAGGGAGTGTTAGAAATGTAACTTGGGAGGTCCCACCATGATTTTGTGATGTTTACATGGTGGGAACCATTTTTTACTTTCCTAAAATGTTTTATAATATAAAAGTGACTTTATATTTTTTTTATGACTTAAGTGAAAAGTTAAGTTGTGGATCCGAAAAAGATTTGTGAGCATTTAATAATAAAGTGTATTATTAAATGAGCATTTAAATGTGAACATCTAGATATGATTGATCTCAGCCATTGATGAGTTAGTTGAGATTAGCTTGTTAGCGTTTTGGAAAGAAGAAAAATATAAAAAGACATCTAGGGAAAGAGAGATAACATTCATCACCAAGAGAAAAGAGAAAAGAGAGGAGAGATCAGATTTCTGGAGTGAAGGAAGAGCACAATTTCCAAGAAAGATCAGATTGCACAGATCCCAAGACAGTCCGTACAGCAAGATTTTCTACAGTGAGTGGGCACAGTTTTCAAGGCTGAGAATGGGCACATTTCCCAAGGCAGACTAAAGGATTCTTTCTGTAAAAATCTGTACCAATTCGTACCTGTCTTCTGCACATTTCCGGAGGTAGAATTTGTTGTTATTTCTGATAGATCGTACTCTGTCAGTCAGTTTTGTGGCACAGATTTCTAGAAAAATCATACTGTTGTTTTATCTGGTACATGTGGGCAGTTTTTGCATTTATTTTCTGTTGGCACGAATTCCAAGAAAGGTTAGCAGAGGCAGAAATAAGTTGCATTTGCATTTCTGAATTTTGTTGGGATGGAAATCAGAGAAATTTCTGAGTTGTAAAAGAAGTTCCAAATTTGCTCTTCTTTAATAGAAATAATCTCTCGAGGGTTTTCCTCTAGTGAGGTTTTGCCCTAGGCTTGGCCCTAAATTTCTGTGTTGCATTCATCTTCAGTTCACAAGTTTGGTTGTATGGTGTTTATGCTTAAACTATCGAAAAATTCATTACAGCATGATACATGAATTTATAGTTCAAAAAAGACATAAATCGGATTTGCAATCAAAGTGTTTGATAAAAGTCCAATAAGCAGTTTTGTGATTATTTATCAAATTTCTTCAAGTAGTGGCAGCTTCAACCCTTCATCCTTCAAAGGAACTGTTAAATGGTAATGGTAAATTAGAGATTAACTTCAGACCATCGATTCCAGACAATGTAGAGCATTGGCAGGTGTTTCGAGATGATGAACAGATCCTAAGATTCATTCATAATGTTTAGGAATTTTCAGACTTTCATGTCAGCTTTCAGGAAGAGGGTAAATAGTATCAGGAAGAGGATGATCAATTCAGCAATCCGATTCCCCAGGGGGTCTTGTAGCACTTGAACCATATCTTTGATAGACAAGATTGGAAAAAGCACAAGAAAGAATCTATAAAGCCTGGGGATTATGTCGAAGTCGACATTGGAACAGATAAAGACCCCAAAATCATAAAAATTGGTAAAGGAACATCTGAAAAGGAAAGGAAGGACTTAATAAACCTTGTTAAGGAGTATAGAGATGTGTTTGCATTTACATACGATGAGCTCAAAGCATATCGAGAGGATGTCTTTCAACACACTATACCCCTTAAGCTAGAAACAAAAGAAGTCAAGCCCTTCCGTCAAAAACTTCGACAAATAAATCCAAAATTGGCACCCATAGTAAAAAGGCATTGGAAAAGATGTTAGCTGCTGAAATCATTGTGCCAACAGGTCATTCATCATGGTGCTCGAATTTGGTGGTAGTAAGGAAGAAGAATGGGTTAACAAGAATATGCATAGATTTCAGGAACCTTAATGTATCCTGCCTAAAGGTAATTATTTGTTGCCCAATATGGAAACCCTTCTTCAAAGAGAAACATGTTCTGGGATGATGTCCATGCTGGGTGGATTTTCTGGGTATAACCAAGTGCAAATTAACAAAGAAGATCGGCATAAGACCACCTTTACCACACCCTGGTGCACATTTGAATATCTAAGAATGCCTTTTGGGTTGTTGAATGTCGGTGCCACCTTTCAAAGGACCATGGACTATGCATTTAAGGAGTTGATTGGAAAGATTATTGAGATTTAAGGAGTCCTGTCAATCATCGAAAGCAAGTTCAAAAAATGTCATAAGTACGGTATCTCTTTAAATCAGGCCAAGTCAATACTTGGTATTGACAAAGGGAAATTGTTGGGCCACACCATCACAAAGGACGAAGTAAAATTTGACCCATAGCGAGTAGATGCCATCACCCTATTGCCCCAAAATTTAAAAGCCCTCCAATCATTTAACGGTCAAATCAACTTCATCAGGGGGTTTTGCTCCAGAAGAACAACGAAGGATTCGAGCAACCCATCACATTCATGAGCAAAGCTTTCCAAGACTCAGAACTAAAGTACACTACCATGGAAAAGCAAGCTTATGCAATTTTGAAATCCCTGAAACATTTCAAAACATATGTTGAACATTCAAAAATAATAGGATATGTCCCTCACCCAGCAGTTAAAGACATCTTGTCCCAACAAGATTGTTTAGGAGTAAGAGGAAAGTGGGTGTCAAAGATACAAGAATATGACTTGGAAATTAGGCCCACCATGTTAATCAAGGGGCAGGGATTGGCTAAGATGTTGACTCGGGGGAATGAAGAAGCATTGGGGATGATATGTCAGAACAGCAATTCAGCATAGGTGATGTCAACAGAACTTAAACGTCTCGAGCAACATTCATGGTATTCCAACATCATCTTCTTCCTTGTTAACCTTACATGCCCAAATCACTTAATCGGCCGTAAAAGAAGGGCACTAAGGTTAAAGGCCACCACGCACTGCATCACTCAAGATGGACTGGTTTGGAGGAACCCGGATGGATTGATACTTACGTGCGTCGATGAGCCAAAGTCAAAAAAACTCTTGGCGAAATTTCATTCAGGATTTTGTGGAGGTCACTTGGCAGCTAGAACAACAACCCACAAAATACTCAAAGCAGGATACTACTAGCCTAGCTTATTCTCAGATGTGCATAAGCATGTTAGAAGTTGCCAACAATGCCAACGCTTCACCGAAAAGCAAAATCTAGCAGCTTTGCCCATAAAGCCAATAGTAGTCCAAGCCCCTTTCCAACTATGGGGGCTTGATTTCATCAGTCAGTTTAAGGATAACTCAAGCAATGGCCATACATGGATCCTTACAGCAACTGATTGTTTTACCAAGTGGGTGGAAGCAATCCCCACCAAAGCGGCAACCGACAAAGTGGTTATGGCCTTTCTTGAAGATAGGATTATCACGAGGTTTGTTGTGCCCGCAAAAAATAACAACTGATATTTCCAAGGCCTTCAACGTAGCAAAAATGTCATCATTCTGCTTTAAATACAGCATTATCCTATCCCACTCATCCAATTATTATCCCCAGGGAAATGGTCTTACGGAGTTAAACTATAAAAATCTAATGACCATAATTAAGAAAATTGTTGGAAATAATAAGAAATCGTAGGATAGCAAGATAAAGTTTGCACTATGGGCTGATTGAATCACCAAAAAGAGTGCAACTAGAAAGTCTCGGTTTGAGCTAGTATATGACTTTGATGTCACATTGCCTATTCATCTTAAGTTTCTAGTTGCTCCAGTGTTTCAATTCAGACCAGGACGCCATCCAGAACAGGATTAATTAGATAGTAGAATTGGATGAAAGCAAAAGAAGGGCAATTGATCAAAGCATTAGAAGTCAAGACAGAGTAAAGAAGCATTTTGACAAGTCTTCTAGGCCAAGAGCTTTTCAAAAGGGTGACAAGTGCTACTTTGGGATAAGAGAAGAGATAAGCCAAGCAAACATGGAAAATTTGACAACCTTTGGACAGGGCCCTTCATCGTATATGACTTCTTGGCTGGCACTAAATTATTCCTTATCAACGACATGGATGGAGAAAAGCTTACCTTGCTAGTGAATGGGCAGTTCTTGAAATTGTTCTTCGGCGATAATATTTGATGCCCATGGGGGCATCTATTGTATCAAGTCTTTTCCAAACCTTTCCCTTTACTTTTCAAGTTTTTCCTTATGTAGATTATTTTTGTATATTATTTTTTGTATGCTAGTTTTTGTATAGTAACTGTTGTGCATTAATTTGTGTACACCAATTTTTGTATAATAAGTGTTGTACATTATTTTTTGTATATCATGCTATGTACAATAGAATGCAACTTATGTTTCATTTAGCAAATTGTTATATACATGTGATTGATGCACTTTTGGTGTTATGCAGAAACCAAAAGATTCTAGAGTTCTCGCATGGTTTCCTGCTTCAAAGATCATATCAATCACGCGTCCCGCAGTTGGAGCCAGATGTTATCCACTAAGTTGTACTTAGTTGGATTTCCAGTGAAGCACCGAAGACTTGAACAAGCCACGTGTTCAACATTAGTGTTCAGAAGTTCAACAAGCCAATTTTGGCCCCTTTTTTAATTTTGTGCATATTCATACCCGCATGATGTCTTTTGTAGGAGACTTGGCTTGCCTAAGACTTAGACATCAATGCGATACTCTAGAGTGTTTTTTCCCTGTTAATTATGCATTGCTTTTTAGCGACGTATAATTTATGAGTTTTTCACTCATACCTCCAAAGCGGGAGTATCTACCTTGGTGACTAAACCTTAGGAGGTTATTAAAGTCTAAGTGTCTATGTATATTACCATGTTAGTCATCAATAATGAGTCATATGAACATGTACTAGGTCCCCCTAAGTTTATTTTTATTTTTCACAAATAAAAAAATTTCCTGCAAATGGGTCAATTTTTTAATGTTTTTTATGTAAAAATCAAAAAATGCATAAAAAAGTGGTTAGGAGGTGAAATTTGCCATGGGGATGTTCGTTTTATAATTTAGAGCACCCACTATACCCCTAAACCCACTTTGAGAATGGTTTGGGTGATTATTTCACTTAAATTAATTTTCTCCCAAAAAGACCAAATAAATGGCCAAAAACAACAAAAATGTCATTTCCTAAATCAATGGAAGTTTGTCCCAGGCATGTCTGGAGTCAAACTGAGTTAACTAAACATCAAAGGGAGTTAACTGAGGGCTACATCAAGTTAAGTAAAGCTCAAACCAATCATATCTCTACTAGTTTGAGAGGGCACATTTCCTCATCATGAGGGCGCATCTCCTGTCTGGCGTTTTCTGGATGGATGGGATGGCAATCCCAAGATAGAGGGGGCACACCTCCTGTGAAGTGGTGCCTCCCTCTTCATTTTAACTTAATCCTAAGCCCTCAATTAGCTCAGATAACTTGCCCATGACTCCTCTCAGTGCTCCCCTGTCATCTTCAGTTGGCCAGATGTGCCCCCCCCTCTAGCTTTTGTTATTTAAGAAAGGCCTAACTCCATTGTTGAGCATGGATGTGTGGAACCTCTACTCCTGTAATCATTGTTGTTTATCTTTTGAATAAATTTTGAAGACTTTGAAGGTCTATGCGGTGCAACTATCCAGCATGGTGAATGTTGTGCTTACATTGAGGTGATATTATGCATGTTATATTTTCTTTGTCATAAGTTAGTGGTTCATCTAGCTTAGAAGGCTGCTATAAACCCATAGAGTAAGCATTTGTAGTTACAATTTCCTTGCTTATGCTTTATTACTAGAGATATAGGAGTAGCAGACTGTAGTCGGATATACTTATGCTCTCTTAGTTTCTTTTAGTAAATCATACTATATTTAACCTCGCTTGTGCAAGGTCTTTCGTAGCTGTGCAAGTCACCGATCTGAAGGAGGAGTTGAGCTCAACGGCATCTTCTACCACCTTCGGGATATTTTTTAGATCTAATGCTATTGTTTCCCGAAGGCACTTCGGGATCTTCCTAAAAGTTCAAGCTTGAGCTTGTGTTCTTCTTCCATCTCTCAAACTCAAACTCTCTATTGGTTACTCTGTTCCTTCCATGCTCAATAAGTAGATCCGATCTAAAAGTTTCATCATATATCTCTCTTATTTTGAATGCAATAGCTAGATCTAAAAAGTACTTAGATTCTAATTTTAAGCTTAGATCTAAGCTTGTTCCTTGTTAGTGCTTGCAGAATTTTTCCAAGTACTAAGTAGGAAAAATTCTTCATGCTTTTTTTTTATCAACTAATCATATTTCAAGTTAATTAGCTTACTGATTTTTACATTTTCACAAACACGTAAGCAAAAACGCTAGAGAAATTTTGAGCATTTAAACCTTTCAAAGTGTTGGTTTAGAGCTTATTGTTCTTCTAGTTCTTTTCTACATAATTGTAAACCTCCTTCATCCTATTTTTAAATGATCAAATGTGTTCTTTCTTTTAAAGCATTGTAAAAACCGTAATAAAAGAAGCAAGTGGGCTACACAACACCCACACCCCTCTTCCCCCCTGGGGAAAGCCTGTATCATATCTTGATTGTGTTTGTTTCTTTTGCTTTGCTTACTTTCTTTTTTTTATACTATTCCAGAGTAGATTTCATTTGATAAAGTAGATTAAATCAAGTTACTTTTGCTTTTAGTGTTTTTATCATTTGCAAAGTAACGAATTTGTCCAACGCTTGCCCAAAGTACTGCACTGGTTGAAAGGGCTTGCCTGAGTAAGTAGTGCTCGGAAAATAGATTCGTAGTTAGTAATTAGCATAACATTTATTTTATGCTTTTACTTCTTGTTACAACTTCAATTTTATTTCTTGCAAGTAACAACTGCAATAAACATTTCAGTTGTGTATTCCCGAAGTAAACCGAAAGGGCTTGCTCAGGTAGGTGAAAAGAGATTCTCAACCATTAACAATTTACTTTCATAGTTTGTTTATTTCAATTAAAACGAATATGAGTTAATGCCCCCGTATGCTCTTGTCCACGGCAAGCTTTGCCTGACCATCTAGACAATCAAAAAGAGAGCCAAGTGGCTAGTGTAATAGAGAAATCCAAATTAACTTATTTTTGAGAACTCGGGAGGTCGCGTTGGACTTACCATAGAGTCAAGGGGCTAATTTAAGCAAGTTATACCTCGCCCCATTGAACACTTGGTACTATTGCAACAAGCGCTCAGTTCAAAGAAATAAGCTTTCTTTGGGCCAAACAGGAATTTAACCCACTCCTTAATTCACTCATCAAATAATAAGTAAAATTGACCAACGAGGCAATTGCAATACTTTCCAGACACAACATCATTATTCAACTCCATTGGCACTAGTCTACCTACAACAATTATCAGACATTTAAGTGAATTCATGTATTAATGGAATATTTTATTATAATTATATGTTGTTTATCTAAATTTATCTTTGCAATTTCTTGTGTCAATGTTTTATTTTAAACTCCTAGAATTAATCTCATTTTTCGTAACTTAGCTTAAAGGCCTTAGTTTTATTTTCTTAGGGACCAACCCCTCTTGGTTTCACTAGGAATTGACCGAGACGGAGGAGTCAAGTATCAAGCAACAGCACTTGACTCGAGACTTGCCCCCAAGGACACACCCAGTGGCTTGAAGATTTCAGCCATGCTAACCTTCCCGAGGTGCATATCCGGAGGCAACAGGGACCGCTCCATACATGGCTCATAAAACATGTTAACCTTTCACACCCATTCAAGGACTGTCGGCTTCCCCCTAGTTCAGGAAGATTTAGTTCAGCAATGAGAGTGTAATATTCATATTCCAAATCTGCTCAAAGAAAATACTCTGTAAGTCTAAAATATTACATTTAGACTAGGCAAAGGTACAGGAAAATCTGCATTTGGCTTTTGTTTCTGCGTAGTCCATTGCATCAGTCCAACTCTGCCACGTCAACTGTAGAGTAGCAAAACTCCGGTTCATAAAACTAAACATATTTGATCTGGACAACAGTTCAAAACATGAAATTTGTTATCTTTACAAATTTGATATGCTATTGAGCCTTACATGTTTTTAATGGCACAAGCATTTGAAGAAATATAATGAAAACATGTCCTTCAGAACATACAACATTCTTCCATCAGGAAAAACGAAATCTTTCCTAGACTTCCAAGTACTTTCTCTACAATGCTAATATTACCAACATCATCCTTTCTAATACCACAGATTGGAACCATGTTACACAATTGTCTCCAACTCTAATAGAATTAAGTCAACTTTATTCATTCAGGATCTGCCTTTGAGAGCAATTAGTAGAATCTTCTGTCCTTGTGGGGATGGGAAATCAATCTAACTTCAACAAAGTTATAAAAAGTTCTGGAGTTGTATCATCTACTCTATCCATTGCTATAATTCACAATGAGCACAGAACCCTCCAAATAGCAGGATATTACAACGTGCAAGTGCCCCATAGGCCAAGAGCACAAAACAACCTAAAAACTTCATAAACACTCTATAGCCCTTCATCAGCACTATATTTCCATTGTTATCACGAGTCCATGCTGGGAACAACTCCATCAACTTCAGGTTGATATCTGTCTGCTCCAAACACTGTCATGTTTTATGCCCTATAGTTGTAACAAATGCCAAAAATGTAGTGGACCATATCATTCAACAGCTGCTCTACTAGAGTTTCTCAATTGTAATAGTAAGAGACAATAAACATTGAACTGGTTACTGAATTTGATTTACAACATTGTACATTTGGAATCTATTTTAAGATATAACAAATATATGGACTATAGAAGGGGAAACAAAATCGCCAAAAAATGTACTGAGGAGAATATACATAGAGATGGAAGTACACAAACAGGCCATCAAATGACATGAATCCCTTACCAATGGACAAAACCAAATTAGAGTGGGCTCGTTTGTTACGGTCACAAACTTATCCAGAGTCCTTCCCTACTGGTCCTGCCATTAATCTTAGCCTTTCCTCAGCATTATGGCCAGTCGTCTTCTGCTTCTCTTCTAATAAAAGTGAATGCAAATCACTGCCATTAGCCAGACTGTTAAATTCAACTGACTTGGATGGCAAGGAAGGATAACGCCTTTGGCATAGTGTCATAAGCCGCTTTATTGATTGCAAATATTTTCTAGTAGTTTCATCATTCATGATATGAGCCACACTATTTGTATAGATTTTTTCTCGAGCCGAACGTTCATGAATACCAACCATAGTAACACCAATAGGCCAAGGTGCATTTCCAATGGCCATCTTGATATATTGGTCCATTGCAGCCAAATAATCCCTCTTCATGCAGCATTCAACAACAACCAACAAACCCTGGCGAATGTCATCTGGTAGGGACTGCATGCCAAAGCAATGTATGATTCAGATTATGATACTTATTGGAATCTTAGAACAAGATAACCAAGATTGTTGATCAGAAAACAGCAGCAACCACAAAAGGGAAAACTATGGATCCCTGAAATGAAAACATGTGCAACAACTTTATGTTTTGAACTCACCAGATAAAATATAATGTTAATATTATTACAGATTGCTCAAACAATACTACGCATTCTCAAATTTCAATACAAAACCAGCATTTCTTGTTGCCCAATGTTGTAAGAGTTGTTGGAACATAAAATTGAATGGAAAAATATTTCAGCTCTTCCAAATATGCAGCTGTGGCTAAGTTCTCAACATCTTAACTGGAATTTGGCAAGGAAAAGTTATTTTAATTTGACCCAGCTCAGGAAAAATGCAGTGCAAAACAGCACTAAAATCTAAATTAAATTTAGCAACAAAATCAGCAAAATTAAATTGCTTCACTGCAGTCCAGTATGAATTCTTAAAGTTGTGTTGCGAACATTGCCTACTAAATTGAAGAAAAATGCAATGATTTCCATTTTGCACATGAATCTAATAAATTTCATAAGCTAGACTCAAGTACCTTTTACAGAAGATATAGCCGATCGGGCACTAATTTTCACTGTTTTAAATTCGCTCACAATGTAATTTGAACTGGAATTTAGAAAGGGAAAGTTAATTTAATATGACCCATCTCATCTAACATGCAAGTGTAAATTAGCACAAAAATCTAAATTAAATTAGCATCAAAATCAATAAATATAAACTGCTGCACTGAAGTCCAGTATGAATTCTTAAAGTTGAGTTGTAATCATTTTTGCCAACATTGCCTAATAAGGTAATGTAAAATACAATTATTTCCATTTTACACATGAATATATTAAGTTCCATTAAGCTAGACCAAGCACCCTTTGACAGAAGAAATAAGCGATCTGGCACTGCTTTTTACTGTTTAAGTTAGATAGCAATGTAGCAAAGAGAAGTTAGGGGTGGCAAGTGCAGAGGGGGTTCTCTTAGACCCCAATGGAAATACAGAAGTGAACAACTCATGGGGCATAGGAGTAGCATTGAATAACCAAGCTGAAATATAAGCTTTGTTCTTAGGAACGGAGCTCCTCAAGATCCATCAGACTAAGAATGTCGCGATTCTTGGGGACTCCCTTTATCTGATAAATCAAACGAGGAAAAGACTCCCAGGGGAGGAACAATGCAATGCAGACTCTTAAAAAGAATTTTATGGAACCTTGACGATTTGGATGGCATTAAGCTGTATCACATTTGGAGACAAAACAATGGTTTAGCTGATCATTGAGCATACAAAGCAATTTATCTGGAAAGGGGATCCTGGTAAAAAATGGGGAAACCCCTGAGAGGTAATGGCTCCCCTAGTATTTATGATGTAAAACATTGTTAAGAGCTCATCAACTTTAACCAAACCCACTCAAGGCATCAGAGGAGAGCAACACACATGTCTCCACATGAAATATTCATGGCATGAAAGGCTTTCCAACACAATAACTCCGTGCAAGGGAGCCTTTACACTCCCCTGTGCCTCAGGCTTCCTCGCTCTTCTGTTTGCATCTCCCAGCATGCATGTCTTTATGGACTATTTATGCAGATGCTTTGACAGAGGTGGGACATTTCTTATTTGAGTTGACATGTTTGTGAATGGCAATTCTGGGGCAGATTAGATTCAAGCCCTGGCAGGTTGTCTTCAGTCTTTAGCGGAGACATCTCTGGGTTTTTAGGTTCGATAGAGGTAAGAGCCTATGCCCTGCATGGTTTGATTTTCTGGATATACAGTTCATTTGCTCTGGGCTTCACTCTGTTGATTTTTGGGCAGCGTGGAGAGCCATTCTCCAAGAAATTGACATCAGCCTAGGGCTGAGGACCTGGTCAGGGACCAGGATGTTGATATTATCTGATCTCCTCCAGGAGGAGATCTCATCAACATGAGAAAACCTTTCCTATGAAGATTCGAGAAGACAAGTTGACCACTGAAAAGTGAAGAGAATCCAGTGTAAAGTACTTAATGAGAAATCGGGCCAGATGTATTTAATTGATCCTAAGACACATCTCATGTGTTGGCTAAACCCCTCCTCTCCTAGAGCACATGTTCTGAGGGTTCTAGGGCACGTGTGGAACATGAAGACCATGAAGAGTGGCTAGAAATGAACCTAAAGATGACTTGCCTTCGAAGACTTGCTTAATAGCCCTAATGAAATATTAAATGCCTAAGTCATAACATGAAATTAAAAGAACCCTAATTAAAGATGTTTTAAGTTGTTTTAATTATCAAATTAAAACACTAAAGTGGTATTGGGCTAGTGGTTTCCTTGTCACATGGTATTTACCCCTTGTATTGCTCAATGAAGAAATATAAATAAGGAGCTCTCTCAAATGATCAAACATAATTCTATCATCATTATCTCTGTCCTAAAAGCTCGTGCAGGTCATCCGAGCTTACACTTCAACAGCATCATAATATCAAGGCACATGTTGAAAGCATTCTAACTGGGCCGAGGGTTTAACAAGGCAAGTCAGATCCATTTCTCAGCAGATCCATGCCATAGAAGCAGGTTGTGGGTGAAAGGAAGGCCCTAAGGGCCTTACGCTGCTGATTGGAAGCAGGCCGTGGGTGAAAGGCAGGCCCTAGGAACCTTGCACTGCTACTTGGAGGCTGGCCGAGGGTAGACCTGAACCCTGACCATCAGGTCAAACCCCTTTTGCACTGTGATCAGAACCTTAGAAGGGTCATGGCAGGGTGGACAGTCCCTTAGGGGATGCACAGCACTGTTGGTAGGCCCTTTGTGGCCTCACATTACAGAGGGGGAGGCCCTAGAAGGGCAGAGTTAGCAGCAGCAAGCCATTTGAGGGCCTACGTCATCAATCAAAGGGCTGCCGTCAGCATTTGGGACAGGCCTAGGGCCTGCGTCATCATCCCTAGGGCTGGCATCATCAATTGGAGGTGGGCTGAAGGCTGCAATCAGGTCCTAGAGGGCCTATGCTAGCCCACTATCAGCATACCAGTCAGATCATGGGTTTAGAGGGCAGATCCAGCTAGGCCGAGACCCTAGCAATCAGATTGAACCCTTTCAAAGGCAGATCGGAGGATACACAATCAGATCTGACCTTCTCCTAGCAGACCGAGGCCTCAAATCAGTAGATCAGGCCTATCATTGGGCCCCACAGTGCTCACATCAGCAGACAGAGAATTTATATCAGCAGTCAGAGATTTTAGCATAAATAAACCTCTACTATTCAGTTATGTTTTTGCTTGGGTTATGAGCTACATGAGCTAGGGTTCATTTCTAGAAGTTGTACCAGGATGATTTGCTACAATTATGCTTCTGAGGGTGGTCTCACATGACGGAGAGAGAGTAACATTTGAAGCACTGCTTGCTTCTTCAGCTTCACATGAAAAGATAAGTACTTGGTCTCTCTGTTCATTTACCCTCACCTGAGAAGGGTTTGATGTTCATGGTCTTGATGTATTCTTGTTCTTCATTTATGAATCTTCATTTGAAAGGTTGCTGGGGTTTTCTTCCATAAGCGTTTTCCCAGGGTAAAACATGGTGTCTACTGTGCATGTGATGTATTGTGATATGTTTCATTTTACTTGCTGTTGTTTTATTTTACTGGTTGATGCAATACTGCTCATAAGTAATTAATGTGGTTAATACTTTCATGTGTAATTATGCTAAGAAAATTTTAAAAGTGCACACATAATTACCTGTGTATGAAAGTAGTTAAAAATTCAACACGCTCTTCTTCTCAGATTGGAGGCATTTGGGTGGCCTGGTTGCCTGTAGCAGTTGGGATTTCTTTTATCTGAGATTTAATAGCTCCTTTCAGAGGGATCTCTTTAGGGTTAATCCGGTTCTGTTCTGAGGTTCCCATAGACTTGAGAAAGCATAAAGGGTTGGGCCCTACTGCTTTGTTTCCTAGAATGGCCAACCCCTCAAATCCAGACTTGAATGGAGGAGAGAGGAATGCATAAATTAAAAGGATATTGAGGAGAATAACTGGACAGTTGGAAGGTACAAGGCACGCTATCGAGTATCTCAATATACATATGGAGAAGCAAGAAGCCAGCAGGAGGAAATGGAGGCTAATCTAAAAGAGCAGGGCTTGAAATATGATAAACTGGCCAGTGATACTGAAATGGACAATAACATTATTCCGGTATTTGCTCATGGTTCTCAATCTGATGCTGCTCACCCAATTGTATCCACTGGTTCAGTTAGGGACAGGGCTGTTGATGAAGAAATTGCACAGCAGAATGCTATGGCATTGACTAAGCAGCCACATCTACAAGCAGACTGTGGTCCAGACCAAGTTGATTTGTTCATGGAGGAAGCCACATCTGGCTTAAATTCAGTTAAATGTGTCTTTTGCATATGGTTTTCACGTGTGTTTTTTACTTGGGAAATATGTAAGACAGTATAGTTTCAGGTTATGTAGGGAAGTACAAAGACATGTTTTGTTTATGTGCCCTGATAAATAACTATGTTTTATAATTATGCTTGTTTTCTCAGCTCAGAAAAGCAATTTTGATTAAAATTTGAATCTTATTGTATCTTATGGCTGTTTGGGTTTCCACAGCCCTTTTAATACAAATATACCTGTTTCTGTCGAAAAAAATGTAGCAAGGACAAGTTAATTTAATTCAACCCATCATGTGTTAAATGCAGTGTGAAACAGCACTAAAATCCAAATTAAATTTAGCACCAAACCCATAAAATTAGATCACTGCACTGCAATCCAGTATGCATTCTAAAAATTAGATGTCATAAGTTTTCCTACATTGCCAAAAATGAGGTGGGTCACATTGACTCACTGTATGGTTGATGGAAGATTAAACAATCATCCATAGTTCCATTCCTTTTGAGGTTTGTTGCACCCTCACTCGTGTAACATGATATTAAAAGGGATAAATCTGGGTGCAAGTTCCAGCCAATTCTAAGGTGGCCCAGACCCACCCTCATGGTGTGGGGTGACAACTCCACTGGGTGGGCAATGAAGTTGTAGCATCTGCAACCCTTGGAACTCGCCCTCGGATCAATACCTACTTTAAGCAAATTCTAGGAATGTGCATTTTCTTTTATTAATAATTTATCTGGGACCATTGCCCGGCAGGAAGTTGCCACACTAGACCCTATAAATTAAATTAGAATTTTAGGACTTAAAATTGACCTACTTTAAGCAAACTCTAGGAATGTGCATTTTCTTTTATAAATAATTTATCTGGGACCATTGCCCGGCAGGAAGTTGCCACACTAGACCCTATAAATTAAATTAGAATTTTAGGAGTTAAAATTGAAAAGAAAAAACGCATTCATGGGATGCTTGATTGAAGCATCTTGTTAAAAAAAAAAGAGAGAGCACGCACATACCCTTTTCCTACAAAACTTGAAGAGGGGTTTGAGATAGCGAGCACACTGCTGAAAAGTTGCAACCATGGACTTCCCCTTTCCAGTCCTCTTCTCGGCCTCCGACCTGTCCTCCAACTCCTGCTCCCACTCCCTCAAAAGTCTCTTGAAGAACACCAAGATCTTATCCTCATCACAGAGCTCGTCAAAATCACTTTTCAATCGCTTCAAATCCTTATCAATGTCGATACCCGAAGAAAAACCACCTTCGCCACCGTGATCGTCGGAACCACCCCCGCCGCCGCCTTCTCCCCCATCGTCAATGATCCCCTCGTTGTCTTCCTTCTTCTTCTTCCGGTCGAGATTGAGAATTCCCGTCTTCTGGCGCTTCTTCAGCTCCGCCAAGTCCCGCAGAAAATCGTTCCGCTGGCCCTCGGTCATATCGCTGTCGAGCTCCATAATTCCGGCTTTTAACAGAAATTTCAACCTGTCGAGCCTGGCGTCATCGTCTTCGCCGAATAGGGTTATGGGCTGCTTCAGAAACCGGAGGCGGCGGATCACTTCGACCTTCGGAAGAACCAATTCGTCGATTTTATGTTCTTCGCCCATTTCTTCCTTCGACTTGGATTTGACGGAGCTCTTGTTTACGGCAGATGACGAGGTTTCAGACTCAGGGCGAGAAGGGCCGGATTCAGGGTTTTTGTGGCCATGCTTTTGCTGGAGCTCCTTTTGCTCTTCCCCACGGATTCTGTCGAGCTCTCTCTGCTCGATTTCCGACCGCTTCACGAACTTTCGCCCCGCGTAGTCGGAATCCACTCGCTGACGCTTCCGCTCCAGTTCTTTCTTCAGGAAATCCATCGTAAAACATAAAGATAATTTAATGGCAGGCCTGTGAGATGTATAAAGCCATCCTGCTACAGGGGAATGAAAAGGACGATTGGTCTTCTTCAACATAAAGACTCAGTGCTCTATCCTGTTTGCCTTGTTTCAGTGTCATTGACCAGTTCTCGAACATTCTCTCACCTTATATATATATTTTAGAGCTAAAGGTTTGGCGTTATGGAGACTCCGACCCAAATTTGGGGTTGATCCATTTCCATGCGACCTCTTTTCTTAGTTATGGTATGAGAAAATTTTAGTTTTGTTTTTTTTATTATATATTTTGGAATAGGGTGGTTGTTTTTTAGTCCCGCCAAAAATATAACAATATAACAATGTGTTTTCAATATATAAATTTTGATTTAATATTAAATCTAAAATAAATTTATGATGTTTTTTAATGTTTTGTAATATTTATGTATTAAATTTAATATTTTGAAAATATAAATTATTTTGACAATTTTTGTTAGCTCACTTTGTTAAGGTTGTGATTTCTTAAATCACATGTCACTTAATAATTCAGGGTTGATTTGTTCAAACAAAAACAGAAAATATAAATTATTTTGTTGAATATTTAAAATTTGTTATTTTTGTTTTATGATTGGTTAATGACCCTGAGTTAGAAACTTGGATGTGAAATTGTTTAAACAAAATAATAATTTAAAATTTTTTTAAATTCAAAAAAAAATTATAACTTGAAATGTGGTCTTTGTACTAAAGGCTTCATTAATGCTAATGAATACTATCATTTTTGTACACTCGTGAAATTGTTTAAAGAAAATAATAATTTTAAAATCAAAATTCAAAAAAAAAATTATAACTTGACACGTGGTCTTTGTACTAAAGATTTCATTAATGCTAATGAATATTGTCATTTTTGTACACTATCATTAATGATAAGTACACAATTGCTACCTGAGTGGGAATTGTGTGCAGTCCACTCATGTGGCCTCCCGAGGGAATTGTGTACAGTTTTTAAACCCTTTAGAACACAAGGGGGGTCTGATGGAAGGCTTTTTTAAGCATATCGATATGCAGATCGTTGTCTTACACTTCTATGGACCATACAAGGATCGGGATGTTTTATGGAACTCTTTGGAGTCTAATGGTTTATTAGGGGTTCATAATTTTAAATGTAGTAGGTGACCTTAATTTTACCTTGTCTCCTGCAGAAGTATGGGGTTCTTCTGCTCATAATGACTCTCATGCTGAGTTTTTTTCTAATTTACTTATGAGAAATAATGTTATTGGCATTGCTCTTGTCAAATTGGAACCTACTTGGTCAAAAGGGTGTTGTGGTAATGTTGGGAACTGTAAACACCTAGATCACTCCCTTGTGAATATAAATTTGGCCCATAATTTGCAAAGATATCATACTTGGGTGGGAAAATGTTCTATATCTTATCACCTCCCTATTATGCTTCAATCAAATGGGATAAATCTATGCAAGAACTACCATTTCAAATTCAACAGATCTTGGTTATTAAAAGAAGATTTATGTTGTGTGGTTAGAGATAGATGGAGGTCATATCAATCCTCTAATGGTCGTAGCCCTATGGATAGTCTAGTTTGAAAATTAAAATGTCTAAAAAAATGTAATATTGTAGGATAAGGAACAAAAAAGAAAGATAGTGAATAGCTTTTAAAGATTGAAGACCAAATGAGGACCATCCTGACAAAGAATGAGGAGTTTATTATGAATGAAGAGGACAAAGCTTCTATGAGGGAATTAGAGAATAATAAATCCATTCTTCTTAAACAGGAGGAAATGGAATGGCATCTGAAAAGTTGTGCTCTTTGGGTGGCACTAGGTGACAATAATATTAGATTTTTTCACAATTACGCTTCTCATAAAAGAAATATTAATGTTATATGGGAGATGCCTTGTGAGAGGGGTCATGTGGTTAAACATCAAAATTATCTAAAAAAACATGTTTAAATCCTACTTCTTTGAGTCTTTTAAGGATCTTGGTACTTGTCAGATTGAAGCCCAATTAAAAGTGATCAATCATATTCCTATCTTTATTGATCCAGAGGAGGGTGGTGATATTGGTAGGCATGTGATTATAGGTGAAGTTGAAGATGCTTTGAAACAATTTGCTAAAGATAAGAGTCTATGTCGTGATGGCTGGACTGTGGAACTCTTTCTTTCCTTCTTGGATTTGATGGGGGAGAATCTACTTTCCATGGTGGAGCAATCAAGGTTGGAAGGGTTTATTTATGGTGCCTTAAACTCTACATTCCTCACACTTATTCCTAGATGCAACAAACCTTTCATTTAGTGACTTTAGATCGATTGCATTATGTAATTTCGTTTATAAGCTCATTACTAAAATCATTTCCACTAGAATCAGGCCTTTCCTCTCTAGACGGATGTTGAGAGAACAATTTGGTTTTTTGGTTGATAGAAAGATACTAGATGCCATTGGCATTACCCAGGAGGTCATGCATTCACTCAGTCTGAAGAATATTGATGCTCTCAGGTTGAAGATGGATTTAGTGAAGGCTTATGATCAGTTTGACTAGGTGTACCTTAGACTTATTCTCCTTCAAATTCAACTTCCCTTAAATGTCACAAATTGGATTATGTCTTGTATTACTTCAACTCAGTTCTCTGTGCTTATAAATGGCTCTCTTACCACCTTCTTTAAAAGTTCCAAAGGTATTAGACAAGGCTTCCCATTGTCTCCTCTTCTATTTTTACTTGTTATCGAAGGTTTAAGTTGCATGATTAACAAGGCTAAATATGAGGGGGAGCTTAAAGGTATCAAAATCTATGCATATGTTTTCATCACACACTTATTGTTTGTGGATGATGCAATGCTATTTGATAATGGATCAGTGGATGAATGGAATGTTATGATGAAAATCTATGCATCTGTTTTCATCGCACACTTATTGTTTGTGGATGATGCAATGTTATTTGATAATGGATCGGTGGATGAATGGAAATGTTATGATGAAATTATCAAAATATTATGTGCACCTTTGGGGATGGAGGTGAGCATAATTAAATCCAGCTTTTATAAACACAATATAGACAGGAACATCTTGTAGGGGATCACATCTTTCATTCCCTACAAAGTTTGTGAGTTATGTGATGGTCTCAAATACTTGGGTTATTTTTTGAAACCTGTTGGTCATAGAATAAAAGATTGGCTATTGTTAGTGGAAAAGTTTGAAAGAAGGATAAATCATTGGTCCTTCAGGTTACTTTCTATTGGTGGCAGATTAACCCTTCTTAAAGTTGTCTTGATTGGATTACATGTTTATTGGTAGTCACTAGCACATGCGCCTAAGAGTATTTTGAATTGGATCCGTAGACTAATGTTTAGATTTATGTGGTCTAGAAATGTTGATATACAAAAATTACATATGGCCAACTGGAAAAGATTATCAAAGCCAAAAAGTTGGGGAGGATGGGATATAATAAAAAAAAATGTTTCAATACTGCTTTATGTTTGAAGAGTTTATGGCGAGGCCTCTTTGGTAGAGGGTTGTGGATTGAGGTTCTACATCCCAAATATATTAAAAGAAACTTCTTGACTTGGTCAAGGAATCCTATTAAGTCATACAGGAATGCTTTGAACCTCTGGGTTGGTTTTATCAAGGCATATCCATGGCTTGGTAGAGGATTAACTTGGAAGATCGGTGCAGGTACCAATGTCTTGGTTGGTATTGATCCTATCATAGGGATGGAGGATAATTTTCAGTTATCTTCGTATCTATTAGAGTATTTGGAAGAACTGGGATTCATTACTTTAGCTCATATAAAAAAAAAATTACACCCTTCTGCAAATTATTACTGGTTGACTACTTCTGACCTTGGCTTGGGCAGTAGATGGGAGAATGAGTGGAACAATTACATATCTCTATTAAATTCTATAGGACTCAAACTTAGTTCAAATGAAGATTCTCTTATATGGTATCTTAATGTTGCTACTGGTCACATTTCAACAAAGATTGCATATAATGTAATTGCTCAAGAACGTATTGTCACTGTTTGTAGATGGTGGTTCTAGAAATTACGGCGTTGGCATATGCCATTAAAAATAAAATGTTTTGTATGGTTTTCTTTTGAAAATTGTTTGAAGACATGGGATAACCTTCAGCATAAAGGTTGGATTGGACCTAATTGGTGTGCACTCTGTATGAAAAATGAGGAATCTACTGAACATATTTTTGTTACTTGTCAGTTTAGAAAGCAGTTGTGGTTATCAATTTGGTCTTCTCTCAATATCCCACAATCTCAAGGTTCTAATTCCTTTGAACTGAATTTCTATCACTGGTACAAGGGTGGCTTTGAACATAACACCTTACCTGCTTTCATTTCCCGGGGTATTTGGAAAGCTAGAAATGCACTAATCTTTGAAGACAAGAAACTAAATTTGATTAATATTGGAAGGGGGATTATATGCATTTATAATTAACATTATGCTTATAAGACTAGTTGTGTAAAATCCCATTAGTTGGTTAATTTATCTTTGGAATATGCTGCTACAGGTTTTTTATGGAGTTGCTCAGGGTGGTATATATGCAGTTGGTGTAATCCTCAAATTGAATTCATAACACTTTTTTAAGCTTAAATTGAACCGTGGAATGGGCAGTAATACAAAGGTAGAATTGTTGGCAGTATGGTGCTTATGCAAGGTGGCATCTATTTTTGGGATTGACTCCTTAAAAATATATGGGGATTCGATGGTTTTTTCTCAATGGGAAAAGGATAAATATAATATCATGGTGATTGCACTATACAATTGGTGCGGTCGTATAAAAGCTCTCTTATCATCTTTTGCATTTGTGGATATTTCACATATTTACAGGGAAATGAACTTGGAAGCTGATCAATTATCAAAAGAGACTCTTACAGAGGATGAAGGCATCATATAGTGGGAAGAATTTGAAGACTCTTCGTTGATCAAAAGTGGTTCCCTCGACATCTTTTTGATGTAGTTAGTTGTTTGCATCTTTATATGTGTTCGTCTTATTTGAGGACAAATGCTTACATCTGGTATGTTCTTTGATATATGTATATTGTATTCTAGTGAGAATGGCGGGATCTCTATTGGACTGTGGTTCTCTAGGTTATATGATGAGGTCATACACATCTATCTCAGAGATGATCATATGAGACAATGTACTTTTTTATTCACATTTTTTAATAACAAAAGTGTTTTTTTTCTTACTGAAAAAAAAAAAAAAAAATATATATATATATATATATATATATATATATATATGACATCATTTTGTGCAATCTACCATATCCACATTAAAATTAATTTCGAAATCTTAAAACTCAATCAATGACACACACACACACACACACATCATTAAAACACTTTTTATGAACTAATAGTAACTGTTTTTTCCTTTTAAGCTAAAACTATTATACACAAGTTTTTATAGTACATGGACAATGTATAAACGTATGTTTGTTTTTTAGTAGCGTGTATCTTTTTAATTAATAAGAATATATAACTATATACTAATATATACAAAAATCCTAGTTACACAAACAATATATATATGTGTGTGTGTGTGTGTGTGTGTGTGTGTTAGTTTTTTAGTTTTATTGGTATACGTATTTTTAATTAATACAATATATTTGACTTATTTTTTACCAACATGTAAGATATAATTGTAGAGTATATTTATATATTTTTAAATATTACACCTTGAAATTTATAATAATGCGCATCTAATTTAATGGTTCTACAAATATTTTTTTTTTTGACATTATATACTTTAAAATTGTAAATATAGACACACACATTTATCATATTTTAGTTTAATTTTATATATATCATATTAGGAATATTTAGAATTTTAACAATAGTTTAACTACAAAGAAAGTGACTAACGCTTTTAAAAATAAAGATATGAATAAGTTTTTATTAATAATGTTTTTAATAACAAATAAGTAACAAAACTAGTATCATATATACTAAAAAAATAAAACACATAAATCATCTATTAACTATAAAGATGATATTAAGGCAGGGACTAGCTGCTTTCCAAATATTTCTCTTGTTTTATATATCGTTAGATTTAATTTTATAGGGTGGTTGTTGAGTTGATCATGCAATATTTAAGAAAGATTTCAATTACCATTTTCCTTCTTTGCCATGTCTCCAAACATTCAATACCTAATCCTTAGATAAATCATGCATTTGTGCTTTCTTAGAAGATGTCACCAATGTATATAAGTGTGAGTTCACTTTGAAGAACATAAGTTCCAAAACAAGTTGTATGATTCATTGTTTTAATCATTTTGGTCCATTAAATTTTGCAAGGCTTTAGTTGCAATCTCAACTATGCTACACCAAGCCTTAGAATTAATGTTACACTAAATGGTGGACAATTGAGAGCCTTTTAGACCAAATGCAATGTTACAAAGCCATTTTGTGCTTTGTATAATGTTACATTGGAATGCATGTTGAGTTCCTTGTGAGTAATCCTCATAGTAATCATTTGGATCTAGTGTGTAGTTCCTTTGATAGCCACATCCCTAACCTGAAAAATTCTTCCCTTTGTCATTGGAATAAGGAAGATGGTCTAGCATTGGGGTATGCAATCCTTCCACATGTTTGGATGTTGAGAATGAGGAGGGGCTATGATAGACACCTCTTAATGTCTTCAATGCATGAGGTTTTTCAATATTCATGCATCTCACATGAACCATTATGCAAACTCTCAAATTTGTGCTATAATAATGGTGCTCCTATCTCTATATCTTTGCTCATAACTATGTCCACTAGAACTTCCATTATAGATGCAATGTGTTGATCCATTGTGAGATTTGAGTAGCAGTGACCTAGTATGCAAATCAATTCATTTATACATTAAGTACATTATATTCATTTATGTGCCATTTTGTTCTTGAAATGGTTATCATACCCTTAACCCAAGGCACATTCCATAGGACTTTTTTGTATGGCGGTGTTCTACCTCTAAAGCACATAATGCATCCATTTGTTTCAATGCTAGACATAGGGTGGAGTAACACGAGATCTTGTCCATCTTATCAAATGTGGGTTGGTTGTCCGAGCTCATTGAACTTGTTGTGCAGTCTCCCTAGTCTCAATGGAGTTGATGGTGCCTACTAAATTTTTTCATGACACGTCGTTGGTTGTGGGGAACCATCATCAATATGATGTATATTAACCCAAAGCTCATGTTGACACATTTGAGATATTGGCTCTTATGGCCCATATGTTGTACAATTCCTCATAACATGCATCTTTGTTGGCACGGGATTAGTCCGCATGAAGTGCGGAAGCCGACAGAGCGAAGAAGGACCATCCGCGGAGGAAAGGTCCAATTGCGAAGAACAAGGAGCTGACAAAAGTGCGAAAGTAGTTTAGTTTGTTAGAAATGGGTCATGTGGACCGTTTTGTAACCATTTAGTAGCATATAAATAGGAATATGATTGTAATCCTAAGGGCATCTTAGATCATAGTTGAATCAGAGAATGATCGGTTTTGATCTGCTTTGTATCTGCGACAAGATGTTTTGACTGTTTCTGCGAAGGTTATTCCGTAGGTTTTGATGAATGCATGAAGATGTTCGATTATGGTTATATCTTGTGTCTTTGTTTCTATTAATTGATGAATGCAACATTTGCGAAATGCTTTGTGGTTTGGTAATTATTGTTAATGCGAATGATTAATTAAACCATGTTGATGTGAATGTTGTTTATACATTGGATATGCGAAGGGAATGAATAGATGTATGAACTGCTAGTATGATGCAAAGACATAATCTTTGGTTTCTGTAGTTGGAAAATGCGGTTTGATGCATGCCCTCTCTCCACTGTGAAAACTTGGTTCCTACAGCCCCCTTATTCATCTCGGGTGAGACTTCACTCGCTCTGCGAGTGTTGCTGGAAAGGGTAAAACCTTTTTGGGCCAGTGCGTAAGGGAGTTCTATTGAGGGTTTGTTGACGACAGTGTGAAGTGAACCCCTGTCGATAGTCGTTGTGTCAAAAAATGGTTCCGTTGCCGGGACCCTGAAGAGGAAAAGAAGAGGATATGTTGTGGCACCCGACGAAACCGGAGATCCAAGACTGGTTTGACAAGAGAGCGGAAGAATTCGCAAAAGGAGAAAAGCAAAACCCTAGACAGACAGTAAGCAGTTGGTTGCAGAAGTAAGTTTATTTGGATATCCATGAGATATTTTTCTGCGAATTCCCAGTATTGTTGCACGAGTGGTTAGCGCAGCTAACATTTCAGAAGAACCATTTCCAAAAAATTGAGCAGGGCCATTGGACTCCAGAGTTGATTCGACAGCTGAAACGAGTCAACAATAAGGCATCACAAGTTGTCGAATTCTGGGTAGATAGTATCTTAGAAGGATACATCACTGAGTTTGCTGTGGACATGATCAAATCATACAACGACGCAGAAAGGAAGTTTTTCAAAGGACCCAGGGGGAGATTCTACTGTCATTGAAACTGTGGATTAAGATGCTCGTCTACGAAAAAGGAATATTGAGGATGAACTCCGATGAGTAGAAGATCAGGGGTGTGGAAGTTGTGGGTTCCGCGTGGATGCAGGTCCGGTAGAAAGATGCGGGGTAGATGGACATGAGCGACGACGAATTTTTAAGGGAAGTTGGCGAAGAGTGTGGTACCTTGAGGAGTGGGGCGATATTCCGGCGTCCTGAGAAGAAGAGGAGCACTAAGAGAGAGTCTCCTAAGAGGACCGAAACGGAAGACTACGAAACATGACCATAAGGGAGGAAGCAACCTTATTGCGAAGAAGGAAGTGAACAGGCTACCCAGAAGCCGAAGACGGA
The DNA here is from genome assembly GCA_027924585.1 of Larix kaempferi. NCBI lineage: Eukaryota > Viridiplantae > Streptophyta > Pinopsida > Pinales > Pinaceae > Larix > Larix kaempferi. The sequence continues at coordinate 2,355,468 of BSBM01000196.1, read as the reverse complement.
CGGACCCTAAGCTACAACGTACCTTAAACTCCGTGAACTACTCAAAATTTGATAAAAACAAACACAAGCTATTCGCAGATTTGTCCTACGTGCCAGAACAGTAGTAAGAGTAGCGCATCGGTAAACAATAATAGTAAGAATAAAAGAATGGTGGGTGATGAAGCGAAGATGCCAACCTTCCACGGTAACGGGACCGAGGATCCCGAACAATACTGGTTTGTGTGCGAAGCAGTATGGACCGTGAAGTAGGTCCAGGATGAAGATATAAAGAAGGGACAAATAGCGACGACCCTCAGGGGTCGTGCACTAGATTGGTATATTAATTTTACTAAGGTACCAGCCGGAGCTCTGGGTAAAACATTTCCAGAGATCAAATCAAGGATGATCAATGAATTCAGGAAGCCAAAATCAGAGTCGCAGTACATTACTGAGCTCAAAGAAATCAAACAATTTCCCAATGAGTTAGTATGGGACTTCGAGCAGCGATACAAAACACTAATGGCAAAAGTGAGTCTTGGGATGAATGATATGCAGCACGAAGAATGGTTTATCGCTGGGTTGTTGCCGCACATTCGCAGGCCACTGATGTAACAAAAAGTAGCGACTCAGGCAGAAGCACTAGAGATCGCAATGAAGCTAGAGGCTTCACCAATCGGTGAAACACGTTTGGGTATGGATTGAATACAAACGCAGCTGGAAAACTTGACGATCCAACTGCAAGACATGAATAAAGGAAAAGAGGCCTGCTAAGACGTCTAGTGCACTAGATGCAGGACGAAAGGACACCACAAGGATCAGTGCCTAGACTTTCGAGAATATTTGCAATTGGGTGCACCAAATCCCCTCATTCAGGGAGGGTTTCCTTGATGTTGTGTCTACTAGACGAGAGGCCATCGACCAGAAGAGTGTGTGTACCTGCAGAAGATAGTGTCGAAACCAGCGAACTTGTATTGCAAGTTCTGTAAATCGGTTGGCCACGATGAGAACGACTACAGAGCTTATGGCTTACTCCAAGAGAGGACTGCAGCTGCATACTTCATGACGGGAGAAGAGAAACCACCGCAGCAGCAACAACAGTATAATCAACCACCGGCTCAGTATAATTAGCAACAACAACAATATAACCCGCAGTCGCAGTACGATCAATCAAAGTATGGCCAACCGCAGTATCTACAACTGCAGTTTCAACAACCGCAATACGGTTTACCGCAATATCTGCAGCCACAATATAATCAACCGTAGTACCCACTGTACGAAGCACCGCGGGGAGGAGTTAGAGGGGGGTTCCGCAGAGGCGGAGGCGCTGGTGTCGACCGAGGAGGAGCTCACTAGTACAAAATGAGGGATAAGTGACTAGGCGACTAAAAATGTTAGTCGCCACAGTTTTTTCAAGGGATAAATGACTAAATTGAGCAATTTTAAGTGATCCAACTAAAAACGACTAATTTAGTCATGGGATAAAATTTACGACTAACTAACAAGTGACCAAAATAAAAATTACTGACATAAATGACTAATTTAGTCACAGGAATACAAATATGACTAGCTAACAATGACTAAGAGTATGAATTAGTCATTTATGTTAGTCATTTTTAGTTGTATCACCCCGACAATGGAAAATTGCAATTTTGTCAATGAATTTGTACAATTTACTAATTTGAACACTGCAAATGGATTCATAGACCCCTTTCTTATACATGAGTGTTACAATTTACTAGATTTCAACATTGTAGATGGATTCAAAGACTTTGTGTCCCTCGACAACATTTTATTCTTTCAAGACATCCAATGTAGAGGCCAAGTTGAGTTTCAGATATTTCTCGTTTCCCGCTCTGTACATATTCATGTTTTTTTTTATATACCATCACGTTTAGCTCATCACCCTAGCCATGCCCATATCTCGTTTGAAAAAAACCATCATCGTTTGACCCTTTCGGTAGTCGGTTGAAGTTTCGACAAGCAAGAGTATTTTACTTCTTATAACTAGTGGAATTCACCAAGTTTGCTTCCTTCGTTAATTTATCGGTTTTAGCCATCTTCTAGTCTTCTTGTCACAACTATGTTCAGAATGCAATAAATTTTCCACGGAAGGTACCTCTTTGCAGAAAAAAACCAATGACCTTTTTTAAGTAAAAAAAAGAGAGCCTCCCTCCTCTTTTGTAAATATATAAAATCCTTTCATTCCCATTGTCACGGATTTTCAAATATGATTATGTAAAAGCTATTTTTCCCCTAACCCCTTTATCCTAAGTCCTACCCCTTCCCTTCTACATTTCATAAAAAAATTATAAATAAACAATATTTAATCCTTTTGATCCATCCCTCTACCCATTGTCCCCATTGATAAAATATAATTTGTTAAAACCTTTCCCTATAGTCCTTAAGCCTAAAATTTCCATCACTCTTTCTTACATACTTATTAGTCCCTGCCCGCAGGCGCAGCAGGGACTATGGAAACCGATTTTGCTATTTAGTATTAGTTTGTCACGGTTTTCAAAGCAATATAACCTAAAGTTTTAGTGATGAATTTGTGTTTTGGCCAATAACAAGATTAGAAGCCTTATTTGACCTCTTACCCATGCAACAAGATTAGAAGTCTCATTTGGTCTCTTACCCATGTAGGAGCGGAACTCTATCAGTTAGCTAGACGTGTGGCAAGAAACTAGACGTGTGGAAAGCAAGTAGGGAGACTGCATGGCCGGTTGCATAGGTGCTTTGCGTGGCAGTCTGCATGCAAGTGAATCATTCAAATACACCGAAAAATGCATACAATTTCCTTCGGTCTTCGCCACAATCTCAAGGAATCATTATCATGGGACACACATGATACTTAGGTAACCTTATTAATCTAATATCTTTTATATTTTCAAAATTTTCTTTCTTAATCTACAACATTCCTTTGGCTGAAGATATATTTTTGGAACATAAATTTATGCAGTCGAAGGTTCCATTCGGCGCGGGTTCGATTGCCAGGAAAGGAGTTTTACATGTACGACTACAGAATACCAAAGTATATGCCTTGGGAAATAAAGATGATTCCCAGCTCGAATCAGCCGTAAAATCAAATGAACGGGTTAGCTTGGCTAGCTACAGTTTTCTGTTGTAAAGCGAGTGCTTTTCTCTTAAATTGATTTGGCAATGTTCGAAAATTCACCTTAGAGGTTCCTTTATCGGTCTAATTCGAGAGCGGGAAATTTCTGATTGTTAAATCGTGTTTTTGCCAAGTTTCACGCCATTCGTAATTTTAACTAACTATATTTTTAAATTTAGGGTATGGAAATTCAATGTTCGATATTGTTAGAGGCAAAATTTTGGTAAAATATATGTTTATCCTAAGATATGCAGAGAATTAGGGGAACTCTAGCATAATGCTTCTAAACAGGAGCATTCAAGGTAAGTATTGAAGTATAATATTTGTTTAGCATGCAATTTGCAGAGAATTAATTGAACATCGTTACATTTGACATTGACTAGCAAATATATATCAGTAAAATGCAATTTAACATGATTTTAACTAGGTATGTTTAATTTCTACATTGTGACCTAATTGAAAGTTGTTATATTTGAGGTTTCTGTGAAGGCGGCTCCAAGAAACCAAAAAATTTCTGCAGGGTTCGTGAGCTCTCCTAGTTGCACGTGAGCTGAGTGGTTCGAGTTTTCTGGTGCTCTACACCTCGTCCGCCATGGCCCCAGGAGGGGCCCCCGAGGTCCTACCTCCTCCACCCCCGGAGATCACTACTTTCAGGAAGCTGGTTGCGGCCAACAACAAACCTCCTGCGTCTGCCTCTCAGCAAAAATTCGTCAAGAAACTGGATAGTATACCTACGGTTGCCCTCCCTGAAGAGGAATCCTGACGGTCTGCATTGAATCTAGCTGAACGAGGTCTCATTGGACAGTTTACAGGATTATGGCCCTCCCCTAAAGCTATGGAAGCATGGGTGCAGAGGAATTGGCGTCTCCTGGTCATGGAAGGTATCAGAAGTCATCTTGTCGGTAAAAGATTCTTTGTGTTTGTTTTTTATATTGTTGAAGACGGAAATCTTGTTTTCAGGAATGGCCCGTATTTTATGGGTCCTCAGGGTCTGTATTTAAATAAATGGAATCCTGATTTTGACCCTAAACAAGATTTGCAATCGGCAGTTCCAGTATGGGTGCATCTCCCACACTTGCCCTTGCATTGCTGGAACCCGAAGTCACTTGAAGCATCGGCAACACCCTCGAAAAATATATCGATCGAGCTGAGCGGAAGGATCAGTATTCCTGTGCAAGAATATGCATCGAGGTTGATTTGCAAGTAGGGCTACCGGAAGCCATAAAAATAACGGTGGCAGACTAGTCACATATCCAAGAACTGGATTATGAACAAATTCCATTCAAATGCAGACATTGCCATGGTTATGGCCACTTTGCAAGGAATTGCAAAAAGAAGGCAGATGAAGACGTTGAGAATGCGAAAGGATACCAATGGACTCAGGTACAGAAAGCAACTCTGTCAAAACAAATCGGCGGAGCTAAAGGAAAAGGGGCGCCATTAGGAATTAGAGCTTCCATTTCAGGGCAGGCTCCTGGAGAAGGGAGTTCAGCTCCCTCTATAATAGATGCAGCCAAAAACCCATTCGAATCTCTCAACACTCCTGAAATTTCAATTGAGGAAGTCAAGTAGCAACAACAAACCCCCGTAGCTGAGAAAGATAAAGCAGAGGCAGTCCAACCCGGTTCTCCTTTAGGAGCCTCTTCTTCCCCTTCTTATGCGGAAATGACAAGAAAGAAGCCCCCTGAAAATTCTGGCTCCTCGGAGGATGAGACCTTCGAGAGGCCCTCAAAGAGAGCAGGGAGGAAATCTCATAAGGAAGCTAGAGAAGAAGAAGCGGAAAGGCAAAAAACGCAAGGAAGCCAATCCACCATTGAAATGTCCATCGGGAGAAATACCAGGAATAGGCCTCCTAAGGGAGGTTCAATCCACTCCACCCCCAGTAAATAATGCGCGTAGTCTCTTGGAATTGTAGAGGCTTGGGAAATCCATTGAAAGCCGACGCAGTCAAAGACCTCATGAAAATTGAATCTCCCGAGATCCTCATGCTCCAAGAGACAAAAATTACAGGGGACACCCTTCTTGAAATCAATAAATCAAAATGGAAGAAAAACATAGGAAAGGCTATTAGTATAAGAGGCTCTTCCGGCAGTCTTGCAACCCTGTGGTCGGAGGACATGTTTCATTTAGAAAGATCCTTTGAGACGCATCATTGGATTTTCACCAAGCTCAGGCATTACCCAAGTAATTTTACCTTCTCTCTTTTCAATCTTTACGTTCCTGTTCTCTTTTATGAGAAGAAAGATTGTTGGCAATCACTTTCTGATTTTTTAGATTTATACACCCCCACGAATATCATTTTGGCTGGAGATCTTAACATAGTTCTCGATCAGAACGAAAAGAGAGGAGGTAACAAGGGAAGGGATCATTTGCTTCCTTTTGTGGAGGAGTTGGTCCACCAATGGGATCTCCTCGATTTCAAACCTTTGAAAGGCCTCTATACATGGACAAATAATATAACTGGAGCTGATCACATTTCAGCACGCTTAGATAGGTATCTTGTCCAGAGTTCGCTCTTGATGGAAAAAGGTTAATCTCCTCTAAAATCCTTCCAAAGCTCACTTTTGATCATAATCCTATCCTCTTAATTTTGGATGAGGAAGAAAATTTGGGCCCAATCCCATTCCACTTCAACCCTCTCTAGATAGAGAAAGAAGGGTTTATTGAAATTGTGCAAATAACCTGGTCCACTCTAGTCATAGAGTCACCCAGTTATGTGTGGGAGGTGTGGGAGCAGAAACTCAAAACTACAAAGTTAGCTTTGAAAGATTGGAGTAAAAAGCCTCATAACACCCCCTCTAGCAACATAAGAGAGACTGTTCAGCTGTTAGCAGATTTGCAAATGGAAATGGAAAGTACAGAAATTACCACCTCTGAAATTGATAAGGAACATGCTGCTCAACTTAAAACCTTTTGTTCCTTTCGTCAAGAAGAAGAGTATTGGAGGCTCAAGTCCCATAGTTTGTGGCTCAAAGCTGGCGATTGTAACTCCTCATTCTTCCATCGGCAATACAGGGCACGCCTCTCTCGAAATCATATTTCAGAAATTACATCCTCAGATGGGCTGGTTCACAAAGGTCAAGATCAGCTTAAAGCAGCAGCAGAAATTCATTTTCAGAATCTTTATAAAGATGATGGGGATGGCTGTGAGGAGGCCACCTCCGACTTCCTCTCCCACATCCATTCTCTTATTAGCAGGGAAGACAACTTAGCTCTCATGAAGCCATTCTTTGAAGAAGATATTTGTAAAGTAATTTGGTCTATGGAGCCCGACAAAGCTCCAGGACCGGATGGCTTTTCAATCCATTTTTACAGAGCATATTGGGAAATAATCAAGATTGACTTGTTGAGAATGATAAAATTCTTCCAACAAAAAGCTAAAGTGGGAGGTAGTATTAACTCCACTTTCTTAGCTTTAATCCCTAAAGATGTGAGCCCTGGCTCTTTCGACAGATTCAGGCCAATTTAACTGTGTAATGCCTCGTATAAAATTCTTGCCAAGCTATTGGCAAACAGAATTAAGCCAATGCTGGAGAAACTAATTTCTCCGATGCAAGGTGGTTTTGTCAAAGGAAGACATATCCTGGATAATGTTATTCAGGTGCAAGAAGCAATGCACTCCAGTTATTAGTGGAAGGAGCAAGGGATGCTCATCAAGCTCGACATGACAAATGCTTTCGACCGGGTAAAACTCTCATTCCTCTACAGATTCCTTCTTTCATTTGGTTTTAGCACTGATTTTGTCAATTTGATTAAAGCCTGTACCAATAAGCCTTGGATAGCCCCGCTAGTAAATGGAAGATCCGCCAATTATTTCCAAGCTACGAGGGGAATAAGGCAAGGTTGCCCTCTCTCCCCCTTCATGTACATTCTGATGGTTGATTCATTAAGTCGAAAGTTGATTGCTGCAAAGAAAGCAGGGATAGCTCCAGGTATAAGGGTGATGAAGGGCCTCGATCCAATAAATCATGCCTTATTTGCTGATGACTCCTTACTGTTGGGTGGAGCCTCCATAAAGGTTGCAAAGGCCTTCATAGCAATCCTGCACAGTTTCTGTATTATCTCTGGCGGTCTCATCAACAAAAGGAAAAGCACAGTTTATGGTTGGAATGTAGACCAACACATGATTATGAGAATTGCACATTTTATGGGATTCTCGGGCTTCGCCTCTTGGGAGAAAATCAACTATCTCGGGCTTCCTTTAACCATGGGATCCAACAAATCCTTGTTGTGGAACGAAGTTATAAGCAAATTCATGACGAAAATCGCAGCATGGGGAGGCCATTGGCTCACTAATGCTGGGAAACTTATCGTCATAAAAACAATGCTCTCTTCCTTACCTATCTATCAAGCTTCCTTCCTTCTGGATCCTAAGGCGTTCACTGATCAGGTCACCAAATTAATTCGAGATTTCCTTTGGCGAGGAGGAAAAGGTAACCAATTGAAATTTCACCTTGTAAACTGGGACATAGTCAAACGTCCATTTTCTGAAGGAGGTCTTCAGGTCAGAGATCCTGGTCTAGCCAATCTAGCTTTGGGCAGTAAAATTATGTGGAAACTATATTCACATGAAAACATCCAGTAAGTCAAATTTTAAGGAAAAAATACCTCACTGGAGTTTTCCTGAGAAATCTCCAGGCAGAAGATACTCCTAAAGGAACGCTGATCTGGAACCTCTGCCGTCGTGGTCTACATTTCTTTCAAAAGCAAATTTACAAAGTCCCTGTAAACGGGAAAAATACTCTGTTGTGGCTTGACAGTATTATGGGAAACTCTCCTCTCGTAAATTCTGAAGATTTAAAAGGCATTCGAGATTGACTTACTCAGCAATCCATTCACAAGCTGGCAGATATTTCCATGTGGGATGATACAGGAAACTGGAAGTCGTGGGTCTTCCCTTGTATTCCTGAGCACCTGCACTCTCAACTGACTCTCCTTCTAACTGCGTTGACGGATTCAGCTCCTGTTCATTTGCAAGCAGCGGACAAATAGGGTTGGGGAAAGACCGAGATCTGCACCATAGAGTAGGGCTACACTTCCCTTCAGCCAATCCGTGCTCCGATCCATACAACATCCTTTTGGAAGCAAGTATGGGATCCTCTCGGTCTCCCAAAAAATAATTTTCTCTTCTGGGTCTTAATGCATGAGAAAGTTTTGATAAGAGAAAACTTGTTAAAAAGAGGCATAATCGGTCCACATAGATGCGTATTATGCAGAAATGCTCTTGAAACAATGGCTCACTTGTTTGTGGACTGTCCATTCGCTCAAGAAGTTTGGAAATTCTTCCTTCACGGCCTCAATGTCTCAGTTCCTGCTCAAAATACAGTGGTTGTTTTATTTTCTTCCTGGAAGGCGCGTTATCCCCTCATGATCCCAACCAAGTCTGTTTGGAACCGTATTTGGTAGGCCATTCCAAAATATGTGTGCTGAAAAATATGGTTGGCCAGAAATGATCTGATCTTCAATAGTTCTCAATGCTCCCTTTCACTGGTGGCTGCTAAATCTAAAGCTCTCCTCATTGAATCAATGGCCCAAATCACCTTTAAGAAAGACATCTCTCTTCATCCTGAAGAAAAGAAATGGCTGTGAACTTTTATTTTCAGGGGCATAAATAAAATCAGTGTTCACCCCTCCATCACTCCAGTATGGCGATTACGTGACATGGATTCAAATTTTCAAGCTTGGTGGAGGAAGCAGGGCATAGCAACGATTTTCTTCAATGGAGCTTCCAAAGGAAACCCAGGGATTGCTGGAGCTGGCGGAGTAATCTATTCCCCGGATTGCAGCAGAAATGATAGCTTTAGCTGGGGTCTTGGTCAGAGAACTAATAATCAGGCTGAAATTCTTGGGCTGCTAAAAGCCTGTCAGATAGCACATGAAAATGGCCTCCAAGAAATATTAGTCTTTGGAGATTCTGAAATTGTGATAAAGATTTTAAATACGGAGGATCATTTCAATAATCTAGCTCTTAATAAGACTCTGCAAAGGTTGAGATATATGTTGCAAGACTTCGCCTCCTCCCACTTTTTCCACATTCTTCGCGGATCAAACATGGAAGCAGATCACAAAGCAAACATGGGCTGTCTTCTGCCTCAAGGAACATTCAGCAAAAATGATGAAGCACCTTCAAAGGCCCCTATACCTTGAAACTTAGTTTTGTTTGGAACGGAATTCTGTAATTTGTTTAAGCTGGCTATTGGAACTCTGTATTCATGGTTGTTTTGGTTTCAACCCAACCGGTTTCTTCTCAATAAAAAAAATAAAAATAATAACCGTTTTAGTTTAAAAAAAAGAGTTGTTATATTCATTGAGCTTTTGAGCACTTGGTTTTACTTCAAAATTACTTAGTCTTTGAATATATAGTAGGTGGATTTACACAGACGACACTTTTATGTATAGTTGTTTCTAAGAGTGGAGGTGGTATTTTTTGGTTGGTAAATTCAAATATGAGAAATATTTTGAAGAGATGCAAACAAACTGAAAGTTTCAAATAAAATTACGAGTACACTGTACAATCTCTTCATTTTTTTATACAAAGGCCTTCGTAATTAATCCTACTCGGATTTCCTTTAATCTCACAAATAGTTATCCACTCTGATAAACCAATATGCAATCTTTATGAGTAAAACACATATTTACTGGAATTTACCAAGACATCGATCTGTAATTGGATCTTCATCAGTGAAATGCATATTAACCAGATATCAACGAGACACAGGTGATTGTAATTGGATCTTTATCAGTATAAAAATACACAAACCAAAATTTACCGAGACGTCAGTGCCTGTAAGTGGATCTTTATCTGCAAAACATGTGTAACCGGAATTTACTGGGAAATCGGTGACTATTTATCTCCCTGATGTAATATGCTCTTGTTTTCACATTTTCTTTCTGTTCTAGGCCATTTTGAGGGCGGCCACAAACAACGATGGAAAATACAATGGTTTCTGGCTTATCCATTCAGGCTTATAGGAGGCAATGGATGCCAAGACGAGTATGCAGGAATGGGATCACCCCCGACATGCATAGCGAGTGTTTGCCACTAACCCACATCCTACGCAACTATTCCACGTTGAACACAGATCGACGGATGGTCGAGAACAAGTGTATGTCATGCACGTACTATTAGTAAAAGATTTGTGAAATATAGTAGCATATAAAAGCTAGGTATCAATATAAACCACCATTGAATTCTTATGGATGAACACATGGCTACAGGGTTCGGCTGATTCCTTATAGGGTCCACCCACTTGTGCAAGGCTTAGTTGTGTGATGTGTCTCTTTAATCTAAAGCGAAGTCTTGGGAAGCTAAACTGCTATAGGCATCAGTCAAAAAGGTCGCCAAGAAAGAAACCTTATTCCGACCCCAGCTGCCATATACTATTCTGAAGAGGGGTTTCGAAGTCACGAGCGAGCTTTTTGTAGGAGAAGGTGCAAAGTCGCTCACAATTGTCTTACATGCTTCTCTATTGGCAGCATGTGTCTTAGATGCATATATTAATATACAAAGAATATTAGTGTTAGCTAGTCACACCACCATGCACTTTTACACCTTGAACATGTGACACAAGATGCATGATGAACTTCTAAAAGACAAGTTGTAAAGGTGCATGCCTACTTAGATCTGCATTCGATGTAAGTTGTTTCACATTGATGTGATACTTCCATCATTTGCTCTATTTATTTTATTTATTTCAACTGAAGGTTCTCATTTCTAAGAAATATTTATCTAGGTTTCTAGGCAATGACGTATGCTCATTTAGGAAAAAGGAAGTTGATGCATATCTATTGTCGTATTAATATTGATAAATAAAAATTTTAACATATTCGTGTTTTCTTTTTAGGAGGCTTTATGCCAGTGAGTACGCCATTCCACTATCTGCTAGTACAAATAGAACGAGCACACTATCTCTACATGCTATTCTAAAATTATAGCATTACTCTTTATTATTTCATCCATTTGCTTTCCCAGTATGAAAATGTCGAGGAAATAAAATGTAGCATTTTCCGGTTTTTTAGTTTTCTATTATTATTCTAGCCTCTATTTTGCACCCGGTGGACCCTATTGTAGACTCTATTGCGAACAAGTAGGCATTGTGCTTAATAGATGTCCATTATTTTTCATTCACTTTGTGCAATTTACATAAAAGAATATTGTTTATTTTGCTTTTAGTTTTGGTAGGGACTTGAAGCTCTGCTTCTATCTCCCTTGTTCTTTTTTATTACTATCACCTTCAAAATATTAAAAATCCCCCCTTCCACTTAGCCATTTCATTTTAATGTCATAAGAAGTTAATGTAAATTCTTGGCTCCTCCATTATTGAATGACGCACCAAGGATATGCTTCATAAAGATTTAAAAATGAAAAAAACCCAAAGTTTCAAATAGAAAACGGGTCTAATATAAATAATATAATTAGAATAAAGAGAGCATATAGTTATTATATATTTACTTAATGTGTAATGTTAATATATTTTAGTTATATATATTAATATACTTAATTTTAAATAATATAAATCATTATATTATAATTAATACATCAATATATTAATATTTTATACTATATAATATGGAATAATATTAATATATATAAACATATTATAATTAAATATTATATTATATGTAATATTAAGAAAATAAATAAAATACAAAAACAACTACAACTAAACAAACACAATTAAATTATACGGGAAGGGTTTGCATATGAGAGGCCACGGAGAAAGTGTTTGCAATGAAGGGTTTGCATATGAGAGGCCACGGAGAAAGTGTTTGCAATGAAGGGTTTGCATATGAGAGGCCACGGAGAAAGTGTTTGCAATGAAGGGTTTGCAATGGTACAAATCAGAGCTTGATTGTTTTTACTCAAGGAAAGTTTGCAATGGTGTAGTCATAAATATTGTTATTTCACTCCATCTCCAACACGTCGTCATTCTCAAATCCGTATACAAAATGCAAATTGAGGCATCCCGATCCAAGAAAATCTACGAGAGCAACCAAATAACATTTGTATTTGTATTCAACGAGAGCAACCCCTCTCCATGGATTTTCCAACGAAACCTCATATATATCAATGGGACTTGTATAGCTACCGATTTAACAGAGGAAGATAGCAAGGTCATTTCATGATCTATCCCTCCCCTAAGCAAGCATTCATTTGGTTTACAGGTTTTTAAAATGTTATTTTTTATGTTTCAAAATATAAAAATATAACATTTTAAATCGAATATATTTTTCATGCTTTCTCTCCGCTACAGTTTCAGTTTTTTCTTTTCGCAATTCATCCATATGCAACATATAAATTGCAGTAGACCCTGTAATATTATTATACCTAAAACTTTACAGGGCCTCCGAAAGAAAGTAAGGCCCCGAGCAGGCTTCAAATTTGAAGCCTTCAGGGCCCTTCACACGCCATTTTACACGTCATAGAAGGCCACTTCAAATTTTACCATGCAAAAAAAAATTAATTTTATGGTAAGCCCTCCAATAATTAAATTAACCACTACTGTATAAAATTGCAACAGAAGGGTAGCTTCAAATTTTACCCATCAACAATTTTCAGTGGGAAATTGGGAATGTGGCTACTAACTAGGTGACTTGGGAGTGGGACTCGGTTACTCTCCAATATCAACGTGTTCGATCATCCATGGATCATGGACCATTGGGCCTTTAATAATATCATTGACCAACTTACGTGGATGGGCTTACACTGAGCATCCAATGGCTTGAACGCTTCCAAGTTCTCGTGTTTGTAGCGAGCGCTTATGTGTTTAACACATTTAATGGCATCAACAAATTTATTAAACCTGGTTGGTGGCTCATATGTGTTGTTGGCAGCGAGCTTACCAAGTTACCAGTTATCACATACTAATTCGTGAATGCTGACTCTGTGACTTAATTGAGTATTCAATGTATAATATATTATGTTAATGTGCCCCGAATTTGGCATTTCAGACAAAATCTACAATCCAGAAACTTCTTGTAATGTTGCAGGTTGTTGCTCCTACCCGTGGCCCCTACCTATAGCCCTGTGTTTTCTTTGTTGTATCAAGTATACCTACCATCTACGACTCCTAGCCTCACACCCTATGTTTTCTTTGTTGTATCAAGTCAATCCTGCAGCTCCCGAGTCCCATCTTGTGTTTTCTTTGTTGTATCAAGTCAATGCTCGAATTCCATGCTTCCATGGCTCCGACCATCAATATATAATATTACAAGAATACAAACAAGATTTTTCTTATACCCCTACTCCACTATGGTTGAGCTACTTCCAAGTTCCACCTACCCTATCTCCTCTAGTCCTCCAAGAGATTTTGTGGAGCGAAGTTGGTAATGCCAGCCTGCCATAAACATATTTAAAGAAATTCATTTTCTTTGAGGAGGTCAACTTCAAGGTTGACTAGATTTCTGTCATCCTATGAATTTACAGGTATGTACATCATTTTATCCATTCATGATCCCATCAATTATTTAAAAATTTTGTTATTTGATTAAAATTCTGTAACTTCAAAGTTCAAACACAATATTATTATTTGAATGAAATTTGGTTACTTCAAATGGGCCTTGAAGGCTTCAAATTTGAAGCCTCGACCCGAGAGTGGGTTTGTCACAAATCTTCATCAGAGGCTATTTAGAATGACATTTATCAATTCCCAATTGTAGCGACAAAAACAATTGCTTATTTATTCATATGTCCTGTGTATACGCATATATATGATTCCATGTGCTCCTTGCCTTTCCCTATTTTCCATTGTCTCCCGATCGAAGCTCTTGAGAATTTAGCTACCCTTTAACTTTCGTGAAATTGAGGGCACAAGGAAGACCATTGTTTTCACTCTAAAACCGAGTGCTTCCCCGTTCAGCTGCCACTGGACACGGTTGCATCCCTACGGGAAACAGGTGTGCGCAATGCGCCCCCCAAATTTACCAAAAATCCCAAGGATTCGGGGAAGTTCCCACTCTACCAACCTCCATGCATCTAGTTAATGAGTCAAATCAAGAATCCATACTTTGTATCTAAAACTGTATTACATGAGCTATTTTCCCCAATTGCTCAGTCATTGAATCGACACCTTCCTCTAGTACACGGTTTAAGATTCTTGGTATTTATTAATATGAATACCACCGATGCTACTACACTTACAATCCGCATTCAACTGTATGAACTGGGACAAAAATGTTTTTGTAATCTTGATTTTTAGAATGACATTGCTACTTTACCTTTTGATTTTGTTGCCCTTATCGGTTGGTCTGGAAAAAAACATGAACTTCAACCATATAACAAGAACTTCAACCATCTATGCATCTCCTCTCTACTTGGACTACCTACGTTTTACTTATGCTTCACAACCCATCCTCTACTCCATCATACCACAGATTTAGTATGTATAACGAGATCTAGGGGGAGTGCTATAAAGAAGAAGCATACAGGGTCCATAATTAGCTATCGAGAACAAAAGTTACCTGGAGTCGGATAGTTCTCTTTGCCCAATTTGGAAAATTGCTAAGATGGAAAAGGTGGCATAGTGGCCTAGAGACTGAGCTGCTAGATCGGGGTGAAATATGGTTGTGATATTTGACATATATAATGTTCATTGCTGCTATATCCACTGCAAAATAAAGCCTCTTGACTTTACTACGTCAGTAAACATTGAAATTTTGATGTACTATTACATTTTCAAATGAAAAGAATAACTTATTTTTACATGGAAGCATTGAAGGGTTCAATATCTCATAGCCCTTCAAAGTGAAATGGGACCCCACCCTTCAAATTTGATCCCTGGCCCCGAGCTACCGCTGCAACAATGTCGCTGGTCATTCTGGGGAAAAGCGTCCAGCAATCCCAAACACGCGTGAGAACTCGGAACCTAATAAGGGGACTTATAAAGGGCTTCATAAAAGGGGCAACCGCACCAAACAACCTCGGGAGGACAAAAAGTAATCCCCAAATTAACGTGGTTTCCCCTATCACCTTAGTAGGGTCTGTCATCTTCTTCTTTCTGACCAGCCTGAAGCCTTTTACAGGCTTCCCACTAAAACCTGACAAAAATGCCTGAAAGAAAAATCCGGCTTGCAACTGGTTACCGCATGAAAGTTAAAGTTTAAGTGTCTCTGATCTCATTTATGTGCTTGAAAGGAAGTACAGGAAGGTATTCTCTTTAATTAGGAAAGTAATAATACTTCCCTGATTAAACCCTCAAAATACTAACTTTTTGGATTTCATTAGGCCCAAGACACATTGAGGGCCGCAATCCGTTCTCCCTAAATTAGGATGGAAATTTATAGAGATCAGGTACAGGTAAGAGGTACCAATTTCTGTTGATTTCTCCTGCTTCTTATATTTAACAATGTTTTTGGTGCTTGCTTGAATTTGAACAAGGAGGCAGTCGATCTATGTATCACCAAACAAATAAAAATTATGCACTTGATGGTAGTAATATTGCAGGTGCTCGTGAATTGAACTGAATTGAACTCCTAGAATCCATCCATCTACACATCATGATCCCAGCTCTCATAGAATCCATCCAACTATGCACGCGTTCCCTAGCTTCAAAGAGGATTCCATGTCGAATCCTGTTGCTGCAACAGTAACAAAAGGGTTTAGAAGGATGGAGACTGTGGAGATGCCTGTAATAGTGCCTTCCATCGCCCAGGGAATGATATCAAGTAGCTTAACATCGATTTTTCCAATGTTGAATTGGATTCAATCCAGCTTCCTCCTAGTGAAGATTTCAACATCGAAAGTGAGGATGAATAGGAAGAAGAAGATTCACTAGAATTCGAGACCGGGTTCGGTAACATTGTAGTTGTAGACAATCTCCCAGTGCTCCCTCCAGAAAAGTTTGAGAAACTCAAAGGTGTTGTTCGCAATATCTTTGGGCAGATTGGTACAATCAGGGAGAGGGGGCTCTGGATGCCGATCCATCCCCATACGCAGAAGACTCGACGATATTGATTTATAGAGTACAATACCCCTCAGGAAGCACAAATAGCAAAAGATCAAACAAATGGATATAAGCTAGAAAAATCCCATGTATTTGCAGCTTTGGAAGAACACTGCAGACCCTGAAGTTGATTCATATATTGCACACAAAAAACAATCTTCAGGTAAGACTGAATCTTTATGATGCATTCCATCTAAAGGTAGCAACGTTTATAGTAGAAACAATTCAGTCCTATTTTTTTTCTTTTTGCGAAATTTTCTGGACAATGAAAGTATAGATTTTCCACTGAAGCTAAAATAATTTGACATTGAGAGTAGGAGTCCTACTGCAAGCCGAAGTTTTGATGAAAAAGATTCAATGAACAATGCATATTAAATATCTGATTACATAATTAGTTTCACTGGTTGAGGTTTTTTCAGTCCAAATGAAAAGTATAATATTGATTACATATCTCTTTGCTAGTGAATTATGTGGACCAAAATGGGGGTGCTCTGTTTTGTGGACATGCTTGAGGGAAATTAAAACTACAAAGTATTTTTGTTAATTTAAATCAACCATCAGCTCACAAGTATGTGTCTGTTTGTACGCATTTGTATCAAAATTTTCCTAAGACACCTGATGCATTTTCTTGTGACCAATATATTCACATCTTGGTATAATTCAAAGAACTGTATGGAGAGTTTGATACAAAATGTATCCATTCTTTCCAATGTTTACATATTATTTGATATCTTTATTTATTACAAGATGGAATCTCAATTCCTAGCTTTCATGTTAACTATTTTATTCAAATCTGGATGCTAGTGAACTCTATAATTACAAGAGGTCTATGCTGGTAGTTATAAGTTCCATTTGGATCTAAGTTGATACTTATTCATCTATTACGGTGATGGGGATATTCCAGTCCGCTTATTTACCTTGTAAATTCTTGTTATTAACATGTTTTCATGCGTGTGAGGCATTATTGCCTTTTTTGTCTTATGTCATTTCATGCAGTTAAGTTGTTTCTGGAACTGCTACTTGGGATATGAGTTATCTTATTCTTGGTTTTGTAGGTTCATAATGTGAAGGAGCTAGATTGTGTACTAGGAATAGATGGAGTAGAACTTATTGGAATAAAAAATCAAAGTGTTGGTTAGTCCTCATGTCATTTGTCCACAGTAAATGAATCCATTGAAGTATTTGCAAATGGTGCAATGTTTTACACAACATAGACTGTACTTTTTCTATTAGTTTGTTTCTCACATGGATGTTTTTTTTTGCTATGAGTCATTTTCTGTTATATGCTTGTAATACCTATTGGTTACATGTAATTGATTTTTTGGGCCAGGCCATGTAGTTGCTAAATTGAGGCCTCATGTTGTAATTAGTTCAGCCTCAATTAAAAAGTTCTAATAATTATGTAAACTGTAGTGGTATGATTGTTTCCATCACTTCTCAAGTTACATAACATGCTATATTCTGTTGTTTGCTTTGTAGAAAAAATTGACATTGACATAAAAAATACAGAGCAATTTCTTCAAGGAGATCGAGGTCAAATAATTCACGATAGAGATATTTTGGTCAATCAACTTTCTCCTACTTGAATTATGCTCAAATTCTCTTTGGACCATACTTAACCATACAAAAGAGTGGCAAGCATTTAGGTTGTGTCTGTATATAAGTATTCTCTTCATGTGAAAATATCTTCTTGCTTATTTTGATCTCAATTGATTAATAGAAAAGAAAGGTGGCTTCCTTCTAATGCACTTCTACTTAGCTTGTGTTAGTTTTATCCTTTACTGCAACTCCTTGTCATCCCCATGGAGAAAACTTCACAATCACCTAGTTTCATCGTTATTTTTAGTATGAAGGGAAGCTATCCTTTATAGGAAAATCATTCATTTGTTGTTAATGATATAGACACTAAATTGTTTGCAAATTTTATATATTGCTTTATTAGTTTCTTTCGGGGGTTAACTTGGGAGACATGATTGAAGGTCCAAGGATTAATCATTTCAACATGTCGGAAAAGAGTTAAAACATTGTGGGAGACATATTTGATCTGTAGTTTACTTGTGTTAAGGACAAGGATATAATAGAGTTCAGTAGGGAAATGGTCATATAACATGAGGAAGTTTAATTGAGTCTGAATTTCTACCATTTTACCATTTTATTGATGCTTTCTGTATTGGAACCATTGAATCATCGAAAATGTGAAGAAACATGGAATTGGTGAATTGTAAGGATCCTAGATGCACAACAAGTGATTAGCCACAAGGAGGTTATTGTAATGTTTTATATTTTACACTAGTTCTATGTATCTACTGCTAGACTTGAATATTTTTGTGCTTGATGGAAGTTGTAGGAAGCTCATCATTTTAGCTAATGGAGGCAACATCTTTCTCGCAACACTAATAATATATTTTTCCTTGAGAAAGTTCAAATGAGATAATATCTCCATCCATGGTTTCCCAACTATAATCTCTTCCCTTAACAAACTAGAGTACTGCCTTTACTATAAGCATGCAGCTATAATTCAGATTTTCCATTTGTCTTAACTCCAAAGTTCATAATCAAGTCACAACCCCACAGACAATTAGGAAACATGGGAATGCATAGAGTTTCATGGCTTGAACATAATGTAAACTTAGTACTTCCTCTTTCTTGTTTCAGGTTGTTGGAGAGTCAGGGATGTTCACTCCAGATGGCATTGCAGTGTCATTTTATACCAAATATTAGTATGTACTATGCAAGGATTTCATGGATACATTCAAGTTTATGTATATTCATATACATTTAAGTTTTTATATATATATATATATATATATCACTGTTCTTTCACGAGTGTGCACCATGATTCCATTACATAGACTACACAACTTGCAGGCTATGTATGGTTGAAAGACACAGGAGTCAGGGATTACAAGGAGAGAGCCTGATCCCCACAAAAACCTATTTTTTACATGTTTTGGTTGGAGGACCTCTTGTCAAGCAAGATGATCCAGTGGCTGGCATTGCAATACTTTTTTGGGAAAGATATTGCGATTGGATCTAAAGTGGAAATATTGGTGGCTTGAGGCACTTACAGAAGTGGTGGAATTGATAAAAGGGTTACTTTGACACATCAAATTAGCCATTTACAGTTTTAAATTACTTATTCATTATTTGGCTCAGGTATAAGTATACTATAATGCCTGGCCTTGTTTGAGCAAAGATTGTGTTAAACTTTTTGGCACTATTGCAAATATACATGGGCATGTTATTGCTTTCCATATTACAAAAATCACATCCATTATCATGAAGAAAATTAAGGATCCAGGTTCTAATTTTCAGGATTCCTGCCCCCAAAAAATGGGTATTCTTTTAGCTCAATATTTTTTAGCCAATTCAACTTTCATAGATTATGGTGGTCAATTAGGATCAGGTTCAATTGCAGCATTCTTTACAAAACCTTTGTTTGAATTAATGAATGAGAAGAACAAGAGTATACAAATTGTTGCAACAACATGCCTTGCAAAAGTTATAGAGAATGCAAAAGACCCACCTGTGGTATCTTTTCAGCATCTCTGTCCACGCATTTGCAAATACTTAAGCAATCCTACCTTTTTGGCAAAATCATATTTGATTTCTTCCATTACAAGCCTTTCTCAGGTTCTTTGGATAATCTTTGTTGAGCATGTGAGATGAAATTTCTTTTCCGTGTTTCCAAAAATGGGTAAGCAGGGAACATTTATGTCGTCCATTGAGAACAGAGCCTGTACTTCCACATGAATTTACAGCTTGCCTTCAAATTGAATGTTTTCATGAGCTAAATTATATTTTTCTTTCTGGGTTGGTCCTATTTCAAAACAATGCTTGTTAATATTGATGCCTTGCATCCATGTATCTTTGCACAATAATGACTGGGCTATTAGAAAGGTTGCATCTGATACTTTGATTTAGATGGCCAATCTTTTGAACAACTCTTTATCAACATGCAAATATGAAATCATTCTCATACTTGAAGCATGTAGATTTGATAAGGTGGGATGCATATTGAAACATATTAAAAGTTCCAATTTTTTTTCTTATTTTATTATGAAACATTTCAGTAGTGGGAAATCTACATGACTTAGTGTAGACTATGGTTGCAAGTGAAACTGGTAAGAGATAGTGTAGTAGAGGCATTGCAGCTTTGGAAGAACATTGCAGGACCTGAATTCGATTCATATATTGCACAAAAAAACCATTTTCAGGTAAGACTGCTTCTTTATGATAACTCAGTGATATTGCACCAAAAAAACCATCTTCAGGTAACTTAGTGATATAAGCATAATATGTCCAAGGTAATCAACGAGACTGTTCAAACATCCTTTCAAATGCGGTTCAAATGGAAAACAAATCTGTATACATTTGACAGGGAATGTGCTAGAAAGTACCGTGGCTGAAGCTGTATCTAGATTTGATTAAAAAATGGTATTACCTTGGAAGGATCTCTATAGTCAAATATACCTGAATTGTCGAAACCATGAGCTGTAAAGTTTTGGGACTTGCATTATTGGTTTCAGATCCAAATCAAGCTAACAAAGTGTTGAGGAAAAAACCAATGCAATTTGAGAATCTTTATTCAGCCAAAGATGCAAACTGTGCCAACAAGTAAAAGTAGGTGCTGCTGTTTTATGCTGAATGTCAAGCCCTGGATATAACTATCGCAGTTCTAATGTGAAAGATGCAAGTATTTCCCCACTCTATGAAGCTTGGATAGCACAATCAAAGGCCAGAAAGGTGTTGATTGATGATTAATGGTTGTGTTTCCAGCAAGTAAAACCACATTTAAGTGTTGTTCTCAGGCAAACGAGGGAAGCAATTGAAGGTGCACAGTGTTGGTCTTCAATCTACTAATGCAGATCAAATCCTTAAATTTATATCAATCCAGGTAGGTAGACTTAGAGGCATATCCAAGTATAGGGACTCAAAGCTAGACTTGTCTCAGAAATCTAGTTTATCTATGAAAGAAATCTATTAGCAAACTCAGTTACTGTGATTTGAAAACACAAAAGTTCCCTTACAGGAACAACTTCATTTGATATTTCATTCACACAGCAATTCCTATGTTAAAGCAATTTGGGATAATAAAAACAATTTCAAAGTAATCCTAAATTATCCCAGCGCTGAATAAATCCTAACCCTAAATATGGATTGTGAAACTCTGCCTATTATCCCAGCATCGAATAAGCAATTTAAACATTAATTCCCTTTACAGGAAATCATTCATAATGTGTAATTTGTTCTTAATACTCCATCATTGAATAATCAAGTAATGCATAGTAAATGAGATCATTCTCCAGCATACAATCGATGAGATAACTAATTAATAAGAGAACAAAGCTTTATGACTGATTGAAAACTAATTTAACTCTTGCAAATAAGAAAATCGAATTCTATAGTAATTAAAACATACCACTGGCAACAATCAAATCGTTTGAAGAGATTCAATAGCTCACTGGCAAATAAAAAGAAGTGTGCAGACTCGACAGTGGGGGCCCTCCAATGCCTCCTTCCACACACAGTTGAAGATTTACAGAACTGAAACTCTAAATGTATTCACCAAAAATTGATTACACAGTAAAAACCACGCAGTTCAGAAGCAATATGCGTTCTTCCCAAAATCGTGATCCCCGATCCAATGTTTTGTGAAGTACTTATACAAATTCGAAAGAAAACTGGAAATGCTATAATCCTGTAAACTAATTAATGAACATAGCCGTCGAGATCCTCATTCAGAATCGTGAAACTCAACAAAATCAAAACTGCCCTGCTTTTGTGCTGAGTGGTAGCACAGGTGGTCATCTTTGACCGACTTTGACTTGCCACCTGTGAGAGCCACATCATCTATTCGTTGGAAATTCATCCATCCTTGGATACTGAGGATCTTTCCTCCATCTTTCAGTTAATGCCCAGCTGGCCTGCAAGTGCTCAACTTTGGAGACATTATAGGAAGTTAGCACATCCTGTAATTAAAAAAAAACCTTAGTTTAAATGCTCTAAAAATCTCAAAATTCAATTTGTTAACAAGCAATGACATTTATACCTTTTAACCAAAGTCTGTGTTGAACTAAAAAGCTTTATAGATCAGTATGAGGGTTTTATGGAGGAAAATGGAGGATATTTAGATGACAAAAAGAGGTCAAAATGGTGCCCAACACACAGCATATAGGTTATTTTGCGACATGATGTAGCTGACCTGAGTATAAGTACTGATATAAAGGAGGATCGACCTGTCCAAGGAAATACCAGGGCTGACTCAAATTAATTTTTGATCATGATTCATAATATGTATTTATATGTTTGTGGCTAATTTTTCTAAGTTTGCATTGGAAGTTTGTGACTCAGGTAGTGGGTCAAACTTTGATCAGCTCAGAGTATCATAAGGGGTGAATTAGTGTCGGCGTTTCTGTGACAAATGATCAGAGAAGAAGCTGCAGGAAAAAATAAACTCTTTGCAGATCTGTCTTGAGTCGATGTGAATGTGAAGGCATCTTTGTACTGCCATTTGGCAATTACCATAAGGTTTTTCTAAAACTTTACTCTGGCCATTTGCACTCTAAACGAACCTTTCTTTTTGGCATAATGCATACTCATGAACTAAAATTTAAGATGGGGTTGGGCCTTTTAGGATCTTGTTGTTTTCTTTTTCTTATGTATTTTATAGATGTTTATAGTGAACTATGGTGGATTTTAAATTTCAAAATTTAAAATTGGTATAGGTGTATTTGTACTGCCAACTGGGAGATTTTGCAACTTTATAATTTGTCAATTTGCAGCCCAAACATAATTTTATCATTCTATTTTACCAAGTCATTGCAGCTTTTTTGTTGGGATTGCATTCAATTTCCATGTTATTTTCATAAATTGAATCAATGCTACCTTTAAAGAATTCAAAGCATAGCCCTTTTCTGCCATACAATAAAGCTTATTTGTGTTAATGACACAGTACTCTTCATTTCTCATTGTTCTCACTTTATTTTAGGTGTGCGTCTGTGACATAGGGAGTTTGGGTGACTGCTAGATGAATGGGAAAAATTCCCAGTGGAGCGAACAATTACATGCTGTTCTTGACTCTAACCTTCATTGTTCTTATTCAATGTTAGGTTGCATGCAGATGAAGTGTAGGTGACTTCTAGATGAACATAATTGTTTTCAGTTTTACAAATCAATGTAGGCTATTTCTTATAGATGTTCCCAGTGAACAGACCAAACATGGTGTGCTTTAATTGCCATAGGACAAAGTTAAATTATAGGTAAGTCTATTCAACTTATATGGCACCACAGAACTGGAGTTGTGCATTTTCTGTGAGCATTGCTTCAATGCTTCCTAACAATATTTTGTTCAGTATTGAAGTAACTTACATATGAATTGTATCTATTTCATTACTGATCAACAAAACAATTTGGGTTGTGATTCTTGTTTCCTCTCTAAAAGCAACTCTAGTTTCTTTTATGCCATTGGGCAGCATTTCAGGGCCTCGGGTAGCCATTCTCAGTTTTGGTTGTATACTGTTGAGTCTTGAGAGTGACATTCTCTCAATGATGCATAGAATGTTCTGCAAACATCATAACATACATTTTGATAAGTTTGTTGTAGCATCCCAACACTACTACCATTTGAAAATTTGAAATATTATAATATTTTGAAGGTGCAGGCAGGCAGTCCAGGCTCCCATATAGCAGTGCAAGAGAGGGGATACTAGTATCTGTCAAACACGGAGAAATGAATGGCAGCAGGAGGTACTGTACCTATCTAGAATGTCTTTTAGTTCACTGGTTTGTTCCATTTTTGCTTGTTGACGTGATATGCCTATGTGTACTTTTGTAGAAGTTGAGAATTGATCGTGGTATGCGCTTGTCCATAATTTTGTGGTTTCAGAAACCAGAAACTAACTACTGAGGATTCCTCAGCCAGATCATGGAAACCTTTTCAAAACTAGCAAGCAAGGTTCTCTGTAGTTGTTTGTAGTGTAAGAGAAAGAATTGCTAGTTTGCTTGAAGAATTAGAACATCTCAATTAACTGTAATGAGGTCTTGGATTTGTAATATGTACCGGTTCTGCATATTTAACCAAATTTTAGAAAGACACCATGGACTGATTTTCCATATTTAACCAAGTTAAAAAGAGACAGTGAAAGGATCGAAGAAAAACGTGAAAGTTGTTGCTAGTAATAAGTACTTTAGTCTTGAAAGTATCGAGGATAAATGCGGACATTGACAAGCTGAAATTGGTCATCTCATTGACAAAAAGGTTATAGATTTAGAGAGTCAAGAAAATATTAAAGCTATGCATGGACAAAACAAGAGTTGGTACATAATCTTGGGAAATAAAAAATAATTCAAGGACGAGAAATGAAAAGTGCATGTTTATTGTTAAAGTTCAATCATTGTTAGACACAATGACTCACTGAGAGGGGGGGGGTGAATCACTGAGCTTAAACTTGATCCAAATTTCAACTTCAATCACAATCTCATATCATCATTCAACTATATATTCATCAATGTACTATCTAATTAAACACATCAACACATTGCACAAGAGACACAGGGTATAGTTTTGTAATCTTTTGTATTTTGTTCAACGGCTACAACCGCGAGGCAATTCAGCACCAACTGAAATAAAATAGCACCAACTCCTTATCTAGGACCCAACCTAGGTTTCTTGGTCCCTGCCAAGAAGGGTTTGAGGTATCCCAACCTCAGATGCAAGAATTACTTGCATTCACATTACAGTATACACTTCACACCATCAAGATTACATTAATCATTTTATTCATAATTACATCATTCCAAACATCAACATCACCAGCATGTCAAATATGTCTTTCATCACTGACTTGTAATTATGTCCATCATACATTCATTCCTGTCTTCAATCTTCAGCCAGCATCTTGTCTTACAATCTTCAACAAGTAGCATTATCATGTCTTCATCAATCTTGTCAATATTGCCATATCAGCACTTGTCTTTGTCACATGCATCTTGTCATTGTTGTCACCCTAACACCAGCATCAAACTGCCCATCATAGCATCATTCCATCATCACCAACAATCAACATGTTTATATTCATTGCATACATGTCATCATCATGTCTTACTCAAGGATACAAAATTTGTTTCCTATAGCATCATGTCTCCATTAATGTTCAACCTTAACAACATATTATCATATCATGTCATCAAAATATTCAGCATCAAATGTTCCCAAACATTTCTGTTTTGTTAGGCTGAAAATATCAGACCTAAGCATCATCATGCTGTCCCCAAAATATATCAACAAACTGTCCTAGAGTTCATACTGTCCAGCCTCATCGAAATTTATGTCCAATATGTAAACAAATCATCAACCTAACATCTTCCCAGAAATCAGAGATGTCTTCATCCAGCGCAAATATAAATGATAAAAATTATTTTGCTGCTGCTGTTGCTGTTGCTCCTGCTCACACCACCAAACTGTCCACTGTCCCAAAATCAGAGCTCACCATCTATCTCTCACGAAATTCACATCATGCTGCCCAAAAATAAAATCTTCATCATGCTGCTGCCCAGATTAATCCAAAGATAAAAGATAAACACAAAGGTTTACTGTTGTTCCAAAAAAAAGATAAAAGGTAAACTTTAAAAATTGTTGTCCACTGTAGCTGCCTGCTACAATACCCGAAAATCAGAGCTGCTCCTTCCACCGAAAAAAATCCACTCCAAAATGAATAACTCTTCATTTGTATTTATACTGGTTTTTCCATGTATTTTCTGGGCCGACCTGCTCTATTTCACATTTTATATTTAATAAAAAAGTCTTTAAAACTGAGCCGACCTCACCATATATATATTTCATCTTTTGGTTTATTTCTTTTAGCTGGCCGACTTGGCATTTTTATTTGTACTTGTTGATTTTAATCCACATCATGGATATTTAATTCCATGTTATTAATTAATTTGTTCAAGATGTAAAGTCCAAGTCATTATTTCATTTGTTTAAGGGCTCCATGCATTCATCACAAAGTAATGGGTTTATTTTATTTTATTTTATGTAATGTATTTAAGGGCTTCAAGTGTATGGGCTTCAAAATTCACGTAAAGACTTCTTGAAACATTTTAGGGCTCCTTCATTGTGTGCATGGGCTTCTTATGTCATCAAAGGATCCATAAATCATTGTCTTCAAGTACATGGGCTACATTAATAACATCATCTATCCTTCATTTAGCTTGTGGCCTATGACCCCATCAAGCCACAAATGACCACAGAATGGGTCATTTGCCCACTTTGGTGTTCCAAAGCCCAATCATGCCATGTCATTAATATTTATCACTTCTTTGTCATGTCATGGTTTGTTTGCCTAAGCTGTCATGTCCATGTATGTCATCCAATGCCCATATTCCTTTTTCCATGTCAATGTTATCAGGCTTGCTTATCTTCATGCCATGTACATCTTTGTCATCTTCCTCAATGTTTGTGTTCTTTATGTCAAGTCCATCTTGGTTTATTTTCTCCAAGTCATCTTCAAATGACCACAGTATGGGTCATTTGACTCTTGGCTCATTTGGTGTGCCAATGCCCATCACCTTCATGCCATGTGTGTTCTTCAAGACATCCACGTCATCAAATCCTTTGCCATTCCTCAAGCCTTTGTCATTAATGTTGTCATCAATGACAATCATATTGATCAATCTCCCCCTTTGTCATTGATGGCAACCACCCAACTTCTTCTTCTCCCTCTTTGACATTAATGATAAAGGGTTGATTAGCCATTAAAGGCTTCACAATGCCCAAAAAAAATAAATTCTTTGAGTAATTCATCATATTTGCTCATCACTTGCCATATTCATATATGCTCCCCCTTTCAAATAGGCTAGTGAGAGCGACTTTCCATTTTCAAGTTTGTCATTTACACTCCCCCTTTGACTGAGCTGGGTATGTCCTTTTTGTTTTGGATCATCCTTTCATACTATGCATCAGATTGTTCCTCTTTCTTTAAGACTATCTTCAAACATGTATTGTTTGCTTACGTCATTGTGATATCCATTTGATGCTCAAGTGAATTTGATCTTTGTCAAGTCAAATTGTTCTTTCCTGTAGCTTACAACTTTCAAACTTTTTCCCAATGCTGAGATTTATCCTCCACAAAAAAATATGTATAACTAGCTGCCCTTTTCCTCGAATTCTTCCTTGGATTCTTGATCTCAGATTTCGTGCTCTTTATCATAATATTCTTTGACATCATTATATAGTATATGCATTGTGTATAAGTATGCAGCATCATCATCATAGGAGAGTATGCATCAAATATGCATCATGTATCACCAGGTAGGACTTCAAATTTGGGCTGTCAAACATATAAAAAAAATTGGACTGTCCTGACAGAGTGCTGCGGATCTACTGTTGTTCATACTAATCATATGTCAATCATCAATGGGTCTCCTCATACAAGACTTTGTAGTATTGTACCATCAGATGTTACTGCCACTTCTTGATTGTCTTTGCTTGAGATAGTAAGGTCCTGCAGTCTAGCACTTATATGTAAAGATCAAGGGAGCACACCTTAAAAGTCTTTTTGATGATTTGGATGCCTTTACTGATATAAAGGTTTGAGATTGATCTTCAAGTCTGGATTTGGACACTTGTAGATATCTCTTCTTCCAATATTATTGTGACAAGGATAAATATTGTACAAGGATAAATATTGTGATAATGTACAAGAATCACTTTGATTAGAACCAAAACACTTACTCATTGAACTTACACCCAGTTTTGCATAAGTCCTTTGTCTTAGATGCCTTTGTTCATAATACTTCAAATTTGTCATCGTGTACACTACCTCAAATCGCAGCTTCCTTTAACAAAAAAAAAAAACTTTGAATTCATCATGAAATTTTATCCTTGATCAGAACTTAGTTAAATTTCTTCACTCAATGAGATTTGCAGGTGAGCTCCATCCTAACTTCATGAACTTAACATTCAGGTGCTGCTATTGTCCTCAGAGAGAGTTCATGAGATCATTGCAAATTACTCTTGCTCCCCTTTACACATGCATATCTATCTTTTTTCAACAGGGTTTGAAGAAATCATTGATTTCTTCAATAGGGTTTCCGGAGAGAGTCATTGATATACTTTTATTTGCTTCAACTACTATCTGTACCACAATATCCTCTTCTTGATTTCATAATTATCAACATCTGTTTTTGTGCCACCGAAAATAAGACACCTGTAGTTACTTTCTTGCTTCATGAAATTCTTGGAGCTGTTTGGAGCAAACTTTACTTACCTTTGAGTTCATCCTCCAATAATGAACCCATAGTGTGCTGAGGTTCAACAATCCAATCCTAGGACCTATTTTGCTTCTTGGAGAGCCATTATCACTATTTGAGTCCATTCTCCAATGATGAACTCAAAGTGTCTTAAGACCTTTTGTAAGATCTTAATTTTGGCTTGCCAAATGGCAACCACCTTCATCTCCTTTTGTGCATTGATCCTCAACCTCATTTAGATCTAGTAAGATATTTTTCTTCATCCATATCTTAGGATGTCCCTAGCTGTGTGAACTTGTCTTCGGATCTTCAATTCTTTTTGCACTCTTTCCTTTCCATGAATCACTGGATCTTCTTGCTGATGTGTATGAAGAACTCCTCCTAGGTTGACTTCTTTGACTTGGGCATTCTTGGGCTTTGTGACCAAAGCCACTACAGGAGTAGCACCTCGTGGTGTGACAATTAGCAGCCACATGTCCAAAATAATTGCATGTCCAACATCTCGCTTTGTCATTAGGGATTCCAACACTTCTTCTTTCATGGGATCTACAATTCAAAGCCTTATGACCATAATTAGAGCAAGAAAAGCAATATCCATCAAAACTATTTTCATACGTTTGACTTCGATTACATCTTGGAGTTGACTTGAATTTGCTTTGAGGTGCAGTGCTGACTTCCTCAACCATTTTTGACTTTCCAAAATCTTTGTTGTCATGTGCAGGTGTGTGAGGAGCTTTGCTATCTTCTTTGGAAGAGGTGGATCCAACTTCAAGAGTCTTGGGTGAAACATTTCCTTCTTCAAATTTGGCATCTACCTTTTTATACCCAAGGCCAGATTTGTCAAATGGGAACCTTTGACAATCTAATATTTCATCTAGGATGGCTGAGCTGTGATTGAACTTGCCAATGCATTAACCTCTTCATTTTTATTCTTGAGTCCAACCACTTCCATTTCAAGCCTTTGATTTTTCTTCTCCTTTTCATGTAACTGATTTTTCAAGACTTCTTCAATTCTCTTGTACTCATCCAACTGAACCTTCAATTCAATATTATCCCATCTTGTCTCTTCAAGTTCTCTAGGATCCACATCAGTCTTTTCTTGTTTATTTTCTAGTTCATCCTTCAACCTTTTGACCTCAAGATCTTTATCTTCTAACTCACCTTGCAAATCATTGTTCTTGGGTTTTAACTTCAAGAACAAGTTCTTTGTCTCCTTTTGGAAATTTTCAAAAGCTCCCATGATATTCTTTTTAAGCCTTATATTGGATTAGACATCTTTATCCAATAGAGTACTAGCAAATGCCTCTTTGATCTTCAATAGGTCATCTTCTTCATCCTTTACAAGAGCAATTTCATCATTATTAATTTTAGAATTATTGCCAATAGAAGAGTTCTTACCTTCAGTAGTGCTTCATGCTTGAACCTCCTTCATTCCTTGTTCTTCATTTTCAGATGTCTTGACTTCCTTTTCTTTGTCCATGTCTTGAATTTTCCTTTTGTGCTCACTTTCAAGTGTACTCCAAAGGTCTCTGGCTGAGGTGTACTTTCCAACATTTAGTCTTTCCTTCTCTGACTGAGACAAGGCCATCGTGATTAAGCTTAGTGCATTTTCATTGCTTTCAAGTGGCTTCTTAGTTGCTTCTCCTTCAATTGATTTCCAGATATCATATTCTCGTGCCTGAATGTTATACTTCATTCTGATGCTCCAAGACTCATAATTTGATTCATTGAACAATGGGACTGCATCCTTTGAATAAGCCTCCATGACTTTCTTTTACTTGTGTCTATTGATTTCCTTCAAGCTTGTTAGGCTTATGCTGAAGACCTGCTCTGATACCAATTGTTAGACACAATGACTTACTGAGAGGGGGCGAGTGTGAATCAGTGAGCTCAAACTTAATCCAAATTTCAACTTCAATCACAATCTCATATCATCATTCAACATTATATTCATCAATGTACTATCTAATTAAACACATCAACACATTGCACAAGAGACACAAGGTATAGTTTTGTAATCTTTTGTATTTTGTTCAATGGCTACAACCGCGAGGCAATTCAACACCAATTGAAATAAAAGAGCACCAACTCCTTATCTAGGACCCTGCCTAGGTTTCTTGGTCCTTGCCAAGAAGGGTTTGAGGTATCCTAACCTCAGATGCAAGAATTACTTGCATTCACATTACAGTATACACTTCACACCATCAAGATTACATTAATCATTTTATTCATAATTACATCATTCCAAACATCAACATCACCAGCATGTCAAATATGTCTTTCATCACTGACTTGTCATTCTGTCCATCATACATTCATTCCTGTCTTCAATCTTCAGCTAGCATCTTGTCTTACAATCTTCAACAAGTAGCATTATCATGTCTTCATCAATCTTGTCAATACTGCCATATCAACACTTGTCTTTGTCACATGCATCTTGTCATTGTTGTAACCCTAGCACCAACATCAAACTGTCCATCATAACATCATTCCATCATCACTAGCAATCAACATGTTTATATTCATTTCATACATGTCATGACTCATCATTATGTCTTACTCAAGGATATAAAATTTGTTTCCTGTAGCATCATGTCTCCATCAATGTTCAGCCTTAGCAACATATTATCATATCATGTCATCAAAATGTTCAGCATCAAATGTTCCCAAACATTTATGTTCTGTTAGGTTGAAAATCTCAGACCTAAGCATCATCATGCTGTCCCCAAAATATATCAACAAACTGTCCCAGAGTTCATACTGTGCAGCCTCATCAAAATTTATGTCCAATCTGTAAACAAATCATCAACCTAACATCTGCCCAGAAATCAGAGATGTCTTTATCTAGCCAAAATATAAAGGATAAAAATTATTTTGCTACTGCTGTTGCTGTTGCTCCTGTTCACACAACCAATTGTCCACTGTCCCAAAATCAGAGCTCACCATCTATCTCTCACGAAATCCACATCATGCTGCCCAGAAATAAAATCTTCATCATGTTGCTGCCCAGATTAATCCAAAGATAAAAGATAAACACAAAGGTTTACTGCTGCTCCAAAAAAAGATAAAAGGTAAACTTTAAAAATTGCTGTCCACTGTAGTTGCCTGCTACAGTGCCCGAAAAAGAGAGCTGCTCCTTCCACCGAAAAAAATCCACTCCAAAATGAATAACTCTTCATTTGTATTTATACTGGTTTTTCCATGTAGTATTTTCTGGGCCGACCTGCTCTATTTCACATTTTATATTTAATAAAAAAGTATTTTTAAAACTGAGCTGACCTCACCATATATATATTTCATCTTTTGGTTTATTTCTTTTAGCTGTCCGACTTGGCATTTTTATTTGTACTTGTTGATTTTAATCCACATCATGGATATTTTAATTCCATGTTATTAATTAATTTGTTCAAGATGTAAAGTCCAAGTCATTATTTCATTTGTTTAAGGGCTCCATGCATTCATCACAAAGTAATGGGTTTTATTATTATTTTATGTAATGTATTCAAGGGCTTCAAGTGTATGGGCTTCAAAATTCACGTAAAGACATCTTGAAACGTTTTGGGGCTCCTTCATTGTGTGCGTGGGCTTCTTATGTCATCAAAGGTTCCATACATCATTGTCCTCAAGTACATGGGATACATTAATAACATCATCTATACTTCATTTAGCTTGTGGGCTTCATGACCCCATCAAGCCACAAACGACCACATAATGGGTCATTTTCCCACTTTGGTGTTCCAAAGCCCAATCATGCCATGTCATTAATATTTATCACTTCTTTGCCATGTCATGGTTTGTTTTCCCAAGCTGTCATGTCCACGTATGTCATCCAATGCCCATATTCCTTTTTCCATGTCAATGTTATCAGGCTTGATTATCTTCCTGCCATGTACATCTTTGTCATCTTCCTCAATGTTTGTGTTCTTTATGTCAAGTCCATCTTGGTTTATCTTCTCCAAGTCATCTTCAAATGACCACAGTATGGGTCATTTGACTCTTGGCTCATTTGGTGTGCCAATGCCCATCACCTTCATGCCATGTGTGTTCTTCAAGACATCCACGTCATCATCTCCTTTGCTATTCCTCAAGCCTTTGTCATTAATGTTGTCATCAATGACAATCATATTCATCAATCATTAATAAGAAGATTTTATTACATGTTTTTAAAGTGATTATTGGAAACCTTCCCCTACAGTTTATCTATTCCTGCTTAGATTCGAAGTTCTGAGGGTTATCTATTTTTCCAAAAGTGCCTGGACTTGCTTCTGTGCTCAACCCCCTTTGTATAAGGACAACATGCCATTCGGGTGGGGCATATCATAATGAGACTGGGACCTTGGCGGTCGATTTATAACACTCCACTTTTCTAGGAAACATAAGCTTAACAAGGAAAAGGACAATGTTTTATAGATTCATAATATTTATTTCTTGTTTATTCCATATCAATAACTAATTTTGTGACTGTGCAGCTTAACAAGGAACCTGAAAAAGACGTTCATGAAATGAAATTAAGGGCTCTCTATATCCCACCACCACAACCACCTTCTCCTGTTTTAGAATCGCTAGAGGAAGGGTTATCTCCAAGGCCATCATGCATGCTAGATAATAGTGACAAGGATGCTTTCTTTTATGATACAGTGGGTTACTTTACTTTTCCTATGTTTTTTTATCTTTATCTTATATTGCAACTTTTCCTTGGGAAAAATATCATAGAATATGTTCTTGAAGTTGAAAATTGGTGGTTACGGACTAGGATGAATTTCTATTGACAAATTCTTATATATATCTTTTCATTTCCTTGCTATGGTCAGAAGTCTACCAATATCATAACATCTTATGATTTGTTTGCTCCCCGTGTTCATTTTACAGAACTCAAAAGAGGTCAGTGAACTGAGAGCAAAGTTAACTGAGGTAAGTTCCTTTGATATTAGGGTTTACGTTAATGAACAATTGTTGTTTTTCGTAAATATTGTTAAATGTCTTCTTTTATTTATAGAAGTGGATAAAACTTAGTTCCATTCCGACTAAAAGTTTAATCACTGAAATTTCTTATAGAATTGCAATGGTTTAAAATTTGAAAACATATTAAATTATTTCAATCTAACTGCTTGGAAACCAATTTCCATGCTTCCAATATCTTCTAAAGAATAGAGGGACTAGAAATATTAAAAGCATTAACAACATCGACCATTTCATGCAAACTAGAAAGGGTCGGGTATACCATTTACATGTATAGCATGTTGAATATGATGTTGCACAGTGGAGTGCTATTTGGAGTACCCTCCTAACCTGTGTATTTGTGCTTTGGTGCTTCCTAGAGAATTTCATAAGTGGGCACCTTGGAGCACTTCTAGGCACTCTCATGTGCTCATGGGTGCACTCCTGGGACCATTCAATCTCAAGAGGGCTTTTGCCTACACAATTTATTTATGCAGCATGAACAAATCGTTAACCCATTTCCTAATAAACTCACATCAAACAGAGATCATTGCATATGTCTGTCAGGTTTTAATAATGGTTGATATGAAAATGCTCACATTCACATCTTCAAGGAAGTTTGAGAAAATTTATATAATCCAAAAATGACATCAAGCCAAATACATATAAGGTTCAGATATATCATATTAGTTGCTTAGAGCTATGAGGAGGTAACCATAATCATATAGGAATTCAAACAATGGTAACAATCTTATGTTTAAGATTTCAAGCTTCTAAGTTCCAGAAAATAAAATACTTGTACGACCACAAGAGTTCGTTCAACAGAAAGAAACAATTTCTTTCAAAACTCAAAACAACTCCTCATTCTTCAAATTGTACTCTTTAAAGTACAATTGCATATATTTGGATCCATCCAAATGCAATAGTATGTTTAGGGCATAAATGTGAACTTCAAAAAGATGCAATTTTCCTATTTTTCACCCCTAACAATTTCCAATCTGCCCTTCCAGATATAAGTGATGGTATGCATTGAATTCCTTATTGTGATATTTAAGGAACAAACTATGTTTTGACTAGTTTACCATTTGAGATATAAAATGTAGACTGCATTTTTGTCTACACCTTAGTAGTAAGAGAATTAATTTCACTTTGTAAGTATATTAGGCACCTTACCGGTTTAGTAATGTTTTAGAGCATCTTTATAGTTAATCATGATATTGTAGCTAATCATGATATTGTTGATTTACAGAAAGACAAAAGTTATATGTGTTGAAATTTTGAAGGAAAAGGCACATACACTGTAAATAAGGATATGCAATAAGCTCGGATAGGGAATGTGATCCTCAAAAAAACCCCACCCAAAATGGAATTTGGCAGGCCTCATATTGGTCCAAGAAATCACATTTACTTAGTTGGCCCTGTAAAGGAAAATATTCTCTCAAAAGTAGCACTTAAGAAGAGAGGTAGAGTGGGAGCTTCTTGCTGTAGTGCTTGATGGAAGAAGAATCTATTAACCATAGCACCCTACATTGCAATCTTTACCAATCAGGCATGGGAGATACAGAGAAATTGCAGTCAATTTAGGATTGAAGCCTCATTAACTGAAGATATGATCAATAAGTGAAACCCCATTGGGAAGTTGAGATTTTAAGATGAGTAATGGGAAATTTCACCCAGTTTTGTGTTTTTGTTTTTATGGAAGTCCAGGGCCAACAAATTTTTTGAAGGAAAAGAATATGACAGGAAGAAATATGTGGAAAAATTAGAAGATCTATTGTGGGAACTTAAAAGGTAAGATGAAAAAATAAAGACATGATAAGGTCCTAATATAAGTTGGGCCTTCTCCATTCCATGTGTTCCTTAGCCTCCATGGCTATCGTTAAGGAACAAGGGTTCACATGTTTGAAGGATTATCTTACAATGGTCATCATTTGCAAGAGCCAACTCAAGAACCATGACCTCTGTTGGCTGTTTGGACAGAGCCGTGACCTCTGTGAGCTGTTTGGACTAAGCCGTGACCTTTTTGGGGCTGTTAAGCTGGGTTGTGACCTTTGCTGAGTCTGCTAGACTGAACCATGATTGTTCCTTGGGATGCCTTGACTCGATATGTGGTGTGCTGACTGTTCTGAGGTATTTTATGTGAGTGTGTTGTTGTTGGTGCCTACCATGACCTTTGCTAGGGCGGCCGTGGTTCTTGTTCAGCCCGCTGCAGCATGCCGAGCTTGTTTAGACTTTATAAAGGTTTTTTGTGATCCTTTTCAGCCTCCTTGAGGCTGCTACTATGTATGGAAGTGTGCCGCAATCTGATGGACATGCTAGAGTGTGGGTTAAGGTTTCCTCTACACATTTGAAAGGAGCTTCTATTTGCTTGATGTATGATTGTCCTAAAAGACTGTCATTTATTGCAGCAATAGGATTGAAAGTTCATCCTCATTTCTAGATTGTTTTGATTAATACTTTGAGGCCTGAATTTTCTCACTCTGCCCTACAGCTACCTATCTATCTCTCTCTTAGGTATGTCAATTGTTTCGTTAGTGACTTGTCTACTAAGAGACAAAGTCTGATCATAATATATATCTGAGTATATAAAGGAAGGTCTAAACTACATTGTTTTCTTCTTTTTGTCCATTTATAATTTTATTGCATGTGCTTGACTAATTCTGTTGTATAGCAATTGGACTCTGCATCCAATAGATAGGTAGAGTAAATTACTACTTTCATGTTTTCAATTTCTTTTTGTTTTGTTTAAACAGTGGCATTCCATGTAGGCATTTTGGACAAAGTTGAACAGTTGTGGGAGATTTTCTAGTTCTCTTTCAAGGTATATATGATAGTGGGATTAGCATAGTCTATCTTTAAATTTTATTTTATTTTATTTATATATCAACCTGAACATGGTTTCTTTCCTTGATTGCAGGTTAGTGGCTGTTTAAGTCACCTCTGAATAAAATGATCACATAAGTATTCATACTTCTTGTCAGCAAGCAAACTTGAAGGTATTGTTGCTAATATTTCATCTCATTTCATTTACATTTATCTAGTGGCTAACAGTACTTAGATTTAATGCCCATTCTTCTTGATGTGAAATGGAATTAGTAGTATATTTCTTTTTACTATTCTATATACATTTTGGGTAATGAGTTGCTCCATTTGGAGACTAAAGAAAATTACAAGGGATCCTATCTTTTTGATTCCAAAATTTCTATCTGATTTTTTTAAAGTATTTTAGAGGTTACTTTTTCCTAGGATGGGCATATACATCCCTAGGAATGAACATCCAAATCTTATAAAAACTCTCCAAATGTTGTCTAACAATATGTCCATCCATTCTAATATCATGCAATAAGTAAATGATGTATTGGTTATTAGATGTGGAGATTTTTTGTACATATATTTTAAATATTCCAAATTTACTAGTTCAAGTTTTGGTTCTTTGAAGTTAAGATGGACATCCAAATATGATTGAAACTATCTAAAGGTTGTGTAATATGTTAATGGAACCTGAGAGAAACATGCACCTGTGTTCATTTTATAGGGGATGGTGGCTTGGCCCACATTGGAGGAAGATGAGTTTGGGACACCATTTGCTCATCCTTTGCTTCTATATAAACTGAAATTATCCTTTCCATGGCAT
Organism: Larix kaempferi; assembly: GCA_027924585.1. Taxonomy (NCBI): domain Eukaryota; kingdom Viridiplantae; phylum Streptophyta; class Pinopsida; order Pinales; family Pinaceae; genus Larix; species Larix kaempferi. The sequence goes on along the minus strand of BSBM01000196.1, from coordinate 2,318,609 downwards.
TATCCACCATTATCTTCAAGTTACTTATGAATTTTCAGTCAAATTCAGATATCTTGGCATGACTCTAGATGACTTGATAGATAGTTTAATAATGGATGCATGCTTGTCATTCCTATAAATTTTTGGGATTTTTGCATTTTGCATCATTCAAGCATACAAAATAATGATTACCAAGTTACTATAGATCCATAATGGCTTACCTTGTACTAGTCCTTCAAGTATTTCAACTGCATTTATTAAGTGCAAAGACTTGAAGGACTAGTACAAGATAAGCCATTATGGATCTATAGTAACTTGTTAATCATTATTTTGTATGCTTGAATGATGCAAAATTTGTTTGAATATCATCATTATCAAGCAATAAAAACTTCTTAAAGGGTGCTAGCTCAATGGTAGAGAACCTTCCTAATTATAGGCAGGAGATTGGTGGTTCGATTCCTCCGTACCCTATCATAAATTAATGACGAAGAAAATGACTAAATTCACATATATACGACTATTAGTAGCTAATTTCCAGTATCTTATAGCGCAACTACGTTTAGTAGTATTTAGCTTAGTCATTAATATGTTATCATCTAGTAGTTTATTTAGTCGTATATTTGGTCATTAATTGTGGCAATCAATGACTAAATCACTGACTAAATCAGTGACGACTAAATCAGTGACTATCACTGACTAAATCAATGACTAATAAGTCAACAAATTAATGACTAGTGAAATACGACTAGCTATAAGATAGTGGAAATTAGCTACTATTAGTCGCCAACTAAAAAATAGTCGTTTATAGCCGAATTTTAGTCATTTTTTTGGTCATTAATTCTTCATTTTGTACTAGTGGCTGCTGGACGAGGTCGAGGACCCATAATATGTTATAATTGTGGTCAGCAAGGGCATTATCAGAGGGATTGCCCGAATCCAGCACCACAGTGCACTTATTGCAGCGTTGTGGACCATGGGGTCAAGGATTGTCCTCAGCTCATCGCAAAATGACAAACTAAGAACCTGCCCCCACCTCCGCAAAATCAAAATCAGAACCAGAATCCGCCAGCGGTACAGAAGATCTCTGTAGAAGTTAGAAGTCACAACGCGACAATTGGAATCATGACTCGAGGAGGAGCGGTGACAAGGGATGACAGGCTGCAGGCTGGTGTCCGAACAACCATAAGGAAACAAGTCACATTCGATGCGAAAGCAGAAAGGGATATTTTTCTAAAAACACAGGAAGCACTAAGGCAGTTGAGACAACCATCTTTGCAGTAGGAGGCAGTTACATATGACATGCCACCGCTATTTGACACAACGAATTCGTAGAGGAAAGAAAACACCTTACGAGCCTTCTTGGAGAGTTTCCTGGAGCTCACAAAAGATCAGGATGCATTACCGGAGATATCCAACCTGTTGCATTGACGAGAGGGTGCACGGCTAGAGCGGACGGTTAATCGCATACATAAGCGAAAACAAGACAAGAGATGCAGATGTCTACACAAATCAGAGCGTTCGATGTCGACTCCATCATCTTAGACTTGGGGTCGGACATGAACATCCTGACCAAACAGATGTGGGAAACGATGGGGAAATTGCAGTTGGCCTGGTCCCCAGTGCAACTGCGCCTAGCAAATCAGAGTAAGGTCACCCCTCTCGGTCAGTTATGCTAGGTCCCTGTTGAAATTGAGGGCCTCAAAACTTGTGCAGATTTTGATGTAATCGAAATTGTGGACAATACTAGCCCTTACCCAGTGCTTCTTGGGATAGACTGGGCGATGGATAATCTAGCTATTATCAACTTCAAGAAAAGAATTATGTCTTTCGAGAACCAGGAGATAAGGGTTGTCGCACCTCTTGACCCTGCGGAAGGACAACAGTATGTAGAACCGTCAAGGGATGAGTTCACCGAGGGATGGGATAATGTATACAACATTTATGAAGATTATATCAACCCTACCGCGGATGGATAATTAGGATGGCGCAGTAGTAGTTTAACGTCATCAGATTCAGATGAAGCACTTGAAAATTGGCAGAAAAGGCTGCATGAAGTATCATTTAGAGGTGTGCAAGGATCACTCAGTCGCTGCGACGGGTAGCCACAAAAGAATGTGAGCTACCAACATACGAGGGCTTTCCCAATTTGGCTACATTTCTCACTAAATTTGAGGAAAAAGTGGCGGAACCACAATGGCTGTTGGCCTTGGAAGAAGCCCTAAAGGCTACACCAGTGTGATGGTGGGCAACGCACAAGTCCACCATAACTACCTGGCCACTATGTCACCACCTAATGACGGTTAGGTTCAGCGATGCAGAAGGATATAGCGGAAGGAAGTTCGATGGCAGAAGTGACTCGAAGGTGCATTTGGCTGAGTGTGAAAGCAAATGGGGACTATGAGCGAAACAGGAGTGGGTCCATGTGTTTATTCACATGCTGGATGAAGTACCGCAGAATTGGTATGTCGCAGCAGAACTGCGATGCGGAACAATATCTTGGGAACAACTAACAGTTGGATTTATCCAAACATTCAGTTTCTCAGACGAGAACCCCTTCATCCATAGTGCATTACAGGTGATTCGGGAGAAGGTATTTGAAGTAGTCCCGACAGAGCAACCACTGGGGCTTCAATGGACTGCGACACCAGAAATGTTAATGGACTGTTACAATATCACATGAGAGACGGATGATAAGGAGGATCCGAGGGCTATGTATGTACCAGAGTCGGAAGGAAGTCGCAGTGTCGAGGCACCAGAAATACCTTCCGACAAGTTTAAGCAACTGTTGAAAATAAAGAAGGTGAACATTGGGTCGGAGGATAATCCAAAGTTCGCAATTATTGGAGACTATTGGGATGACTCAACTATCACAAAGATGATTGATCTATTGCATGAGTTTTAGGATTTGTTCCCAACAAAATTCTCAGAGATGAAAGGAATTTCTAGGGACTTAGGCGAAATGAAAATTCCTCTGAAACCTGATGCGAAGCCAGTCAAGCAGCGGCCCTGCCGGTTGAATCCAAGGTACAAGGAATGAGTGAAGGATGAGATTGAAAGAATGCTGGAAGCCGACATTATAGAACCAGTCGAAGAATCAGAGTGGATCAACCCGATGGTGGTCCAGGACAAGAAAACTGGCGAAGTTCGGATCTGTGTGTCGACTTGCGGAAGTTGAATGATGCATGTTTACATGACCCATTCCCGACACCATTCACAGATGAGGTGCTTGAAGGTGTGGGAGGTCAGGAAATATACTCTTTCACAGATGGATTCTCTGGCTACCATCAGATAAATATTGCGAAGGAAGATCGACACAAGACAACTTTTGTCACTGAATGGGGATGTGTTTAGTATACGGTGATGCCATTTGGCCTGAAGAATGCACCAACAATATTCTCCAGACTAGTCGTTGCTGTGTTCAAGGGCTACATCAATAAGTTTCTTGCGGTCTATATGGACGATTGGACGGTGTATGGGTTGGTCAAGGATCATGTTGCAAATCTGCGATTGATGTTGGAGAGATGTCGACAGCACCAGATTTCATTGAACCCGAAAAAGTGCATTTTTTGTGCTCCGTTTGGGATTTTTCTAGGGCACTTAGTTTGCAGGGAAGGAATGCTGGTCGATCCTGCAAAGATTGCAATTATTATCGACCTACCACCGTCGAAAACAGTCAAGCAATTGAGAGCGACATTGGGACACACAGGGTACTACAGGAAATTTATCTGAGGGTATGCAACGATCACGTCGCCAATGGAAAAGTTGTTGAAGAAAGACGCCAATTTTGAATGGAATGAAGATTCCAGAAGAGTGTAGATATATTAAAAGAAAAGATGGTTGCAGCACCCATCCTCACATTTTCAGATTGGACGAAGGAGTTCCACGTTCACGTCGATACGTCATTAATCGCATTAGGAGTCATCTTGGCCCAACCAGGAGAAGGCGCAATAGATCACCCAATAGCATTCAGAAGTGGAAAGTTGTCTAGTACGGAGAAAAATTACACGACTACAGAAAGGGAGGGGTTGGCGATGGTCTATGCCTTACAGAAGTTTTGACACTATCTCTTAGGGGGCCACTTTAAAATGTTCACCGATCATTCGGCACTTAAATACCTGGTGAACAAGCCTGTGTTGGGGGGGGGGAGATCTGTTGATGGCTGTTACTCTTCCAAGAATTTGATTTTGAGATAATCGTAAAGCCAGGTCGACTGAATGCAGGACCAGACCACTTGTCACGGATAGAATCTGAGGAAGATCCAAGGAGCATTGACGAAGGATTGCCGGATACTTAGTTGTTCAGGGTTGAAATGGTCGACGACCATTACGAACAAGTCATTCAGTTTTTAGCAACAGGAGAGGCACCGGTAAGATTCACTACCAATCAAAAGAAGCAACTAGTTGTCAGAGCTGCGGATTTTCAATTGATTGAAGGGAAATTATATAAGATGGGACCAGATGAGATACTTTTACGATACATCCTTCCGCATGAGCAGGAAAGGATTCTCGCAGAAGCTCATGAAGGGATTGCTGGGGGACACTACGGAGGATGCGCCACTGCGAGGAAGATCCTTCGAGTAAGACTATGGTGGCCAATGATGCATGGAGATGCTGTAGACTACGCTAAAAGCTACGACGTATGTCAATGGACAGGGAAGCCATCACGAAGGGATGAAATGCCACTAGTACCTCAATTGACACTGCAAGATTTTGACAAGTGGGCAGTTGACTTCGTGGGACCCATCAAACCACCAGGAAAAAGAACAGGGTCGCGCTAAAAAATCACTGTGACTGACTACCTGACATGATGGGCAGAAGCAATGCCGATGAAGGATTGCTCAGCTGCGACAATAGCGAGATTCCTCTTGGACAATGTGGTCACCGAGTTCGGGTTCCCAAAGATACTAATGAGTGACCAAGGGACTCATTTTGTTAATCAGACAATCGCAGCAATGACAGAGGAATTTCAAATTCAGCACAGGAAGAGCACCCCTCACCATCTGCAAGAAAACGGAACAGTGAAGGCATTCAATAAAATCCTGGAGCATGCGCTCACAAAGGTATGCAACATGAATCGGGATGATTGAGGTTTGAATATCCCCGCGATACTTTGGGCATATCGCACAACTTGCAAACGTTTGACCGGATAGACCCCATTCAAGCTGGTTTACGGAGAGGAAGTTGTCATGCCGATGGAGTATATTGTCCCCAATCTGTGCATCGCAGTAGCTACAGGAATGAGTGACGACGAAGCACTGGAATAAGGATTGGCACAATTGATACAACTCGATGAGGATCGGTTCATCGCAGGCTTTCATCAAAAGGTAGAAAAGGATTGCCAGAAGGCTTGGCATGATCAACACGTTAAACCAAAGCACTTTCAGTGCTGAGATATGGTTCTGCTATATGACATTGAAGAGTTTAGATGACAGGTTGCTGACAAAGCTAGTAAATGGGAATCAGTTGAATCCCTACCACCATAGCGGTTGAAAAAAACAAAACCAATGATGACAAAACGTGGAAAGCATGGAAAGCCAGGTCGTTCATCATGTTTAGCATGCGGAAGTCAAATCGGAGCAGGATCACTGCGATTTAGCATCATCGGAAGACGACAGATAAATATGATGACAGATTCGGATGGTTGTGGATAAGATTTTGCAAATGATGATCAAGTGTCAAGAAGCAAGCATAAATACCGGCGTAGGGATTGAGGAACGCAAGTTGAAGTAAAGAAAGTCCTAAGAGGATAATTAGTGAGTTGTATGATGCGAGTCTGTAAGCTAGATGCAAAGAGTTAGGAAGTTGAGTAAGCAAGCCCAAGGAAGTTGTGGAAAAGGGTAGTGAGATAGTTGCAATGGTGCACTTCATTTTGAGCGGGAGCACTCCAGGTGCGGTAAGAGCAATAACGACGAATGTCCACGGACAACTAACAAAGGAAGCAATGCAGACACCTGGGAGGAACAGAGATGAGGTCTCACCTGAGATTTCTAAGAGTGCGGTAGTAATTAGAAAAGCTGTGGTCTCCCGGACCACCAGAACACCATGGGCGGAGGCACGTTGGCTCCAACAACAGATGATCAAATGTGTGAAATAGATGTGCTAGAGCAGTTGGCCTGTTTCACATTTTGACGACATTGATGAACCTTTCCCCAGGTCGCAGCAAGCCTAAAGCGCATGAGATAGCGCAGAAGGGGTAGATGATCAAGGTTTCAAGAGACTGGAGGATGGGTATGATATGAATATTAAAATGATGTATTAAATTAAGCAGTAAATTGTTAATTAGTTAATTGAAGGGACGTAACCCTTCCTGAAGCCGCTCAAACCTTATAAAAGGCGAGCTCTTGTAATACATTAATCATCTTTTCAATACAATAATATATCTTTTATTCAATATGGATCTTGTGTCCTAGGTTTTTTGCTGCATTTGGTATCAGATCCTGATCGGCTCCTAGGCTCCTGCACCTTCAATATCGACTCGGCTCATCATTCGCGTCCACACACCAACGCACTAGTTCCGCCCTAATCCCAATCTGTGTCCTTGCGCTCCATCCCATTCCACTCCATCTCACCTCCATGCACTTCTCCACGCTCATGTTTTTTCCCCCCTCCAATTCATCTCCACGCACTCCTGCACTCCTTTCTCTCACTCCACTCCTCTACGCCGCCCTTATCATCTTCCTCTCCCACCTCACAACCCTCCTCCTCGTTGTATCTCCTCACGCCTCCCATCACCTTCTCTCGCACCCAACCTCCCTTCCCATTGTGCTCCACCACAGCCACACCGCCAGTCACCCCCATGCAGCCTATGTACCACAGTCACCCCCATGCAGCCTACTCCCTCTCCACTTCCACATTGCCTTCTCCCTCGTTACTCCACGTAACCGTCACTCAGCGCCCTTGCCCATTGCAGCGCCCTCCACCATATGTTCCTCTTCCCACCATTCCTCCATTGTATTATTATTTTTAATATATATAATAAATTATTATTATAATTTAATAATACTTATTATATTATTATTTTATCCCTAACCCTAACTCTTATCCTTACTCCAAGATTGATTCCAAATATTCACCTCCCCACACCAGGTCAAGAACCATGGCCGAGTTACGAGACCGACTAGAAAAATTAGAAAAAGACCAAATTAGAGATTTAAAAATTGTCGAAGGTCTAAACTCCAAAATGGACGAACTTGAGAAAGTGTTTCGAGAAGATTTAAAGGAAGAAATAAAAAATTCCAATGCAAAGCTGAAAAATGAAATCAGAGTGGAAGTCGTTTCAGTTTTAGAAAAAAGGCTAGACGATAAATTGGATGAGATGAAGGAAAAACAAGACCAACTGAGCAACACGTTAAACAAGTTCATGGAAAGGATGGGACATAATGAGACAAATGATCATGGCAAACCAAAAGATGACTCAGATATGTCGAGTGCTTCAACCAACAATTCTGGATCACCACACAACAAGACAAGAGGCAATCATTATCAGCATTATGTAGTGTATCCCCCCAAAGCAAAATAGAAATGTCAAAGTTCAGTGGGAATGGCGAACAATGCATTGCGTGGTTAAATAAAGAAAAGGAATACTTCGATATCTATAACATCACAACAGATGAAGAAAAAGTGAAGTATGAATGTCTGCACCTTGAAGGATATGCCTACAACTGGTATATGTGGTGGAAAGGTGACCAATTCACATACACATGGAATTTGTTTAAAAATGATTTCCTAAAAAGGTTTCAAGGAATCAACGAAGATGAATTTTTCTCGAAGCTGACCAGGTTATAGCAAAAAGGAAACGTTGAAGAATTCACACACCAATGGGAATCACTTGCTACCAGAGTATTTGGGCTATCAGAAAAACAATGACTAGAAACTTACTTGGGCGGACTAAAACCATACATATAAAAAGAGTTAAAAATGCATGACATACCGAATGTCGAAGCAGCAAGACGAAAAGCAAAAGCAGCCGAGGCCAAATTTGACAGTTTCCAATCAAATAAAGGGAAGTCATACTTACAAAGAAACATCCAGTCGACTCCAGAGGACGATACAAACAAATACATCCCTCCACTTAGAAGGGACGACAGAAAGAGCCTCGAGAATCAACGAATGAGGGAAGGAAAATGTCGACGATGTGGAGACAAATGGAATCCTAAACATAGGTGTCGCCCCAAGGACAACTCAAATAAATTATATACTTGTGAAGTAGAGGAGAATAGTGAATCAGAAGAAGAAGAAGAGTCAGAAGATGAAGAGGAGGCAACCACAAATATGGCATCCAGAAACGACGAGACCCCCAAAATCTCCCTAGCAGCCATGACAGGCATTAGCCAACCACAGACTCTCAAGTTAAAAGGGAATATAAAAAATGAGAATGTTACAGTGCTAGTAGACACCGGAAGCACTCACAACTTTCTTGATATAAGAGTTGTAAGAAAACTCAAGTTGTTCGTACATCCAGTTCCAGACATGAAGGTGATGGTTGCAGATGGCAAGAAGATCGAAAAAGTTGGAAAGTGCCACAAGGTGAGACTTCAAATACAAGACTTCGAACTGGAATCATAACTCTACACCTTACCGTTGGGAGGAGTAGACATCGTTTTGGGAGTCCAATGGTTACAAACATTGGGAACATATTCCGCAAATCACCAAAAACATTTCATCAAGTTTAAATGGCAGGGGAAAAATTTTAAGCTACATGGTTTTCAACCACCAGACACACAAGCAGTTTCATCTCAGCATATGGAAAAGCTCATTCGAAAAGGAGCATCAACATACGTAATCCAATGCCATCAACTGGAAGGAAAAGAGGAGGAACCAAATGAATTCAAAAAGGAAATCCAGATTTTACTCCAGAAACATGAGCACATATTTCAAGACTTACCCATGCAGCTACCACCAGAAAGGAGTATAGAACACATAATCGAGGTCAAAACTTGGATCAAATCCTATCAAGGTTAAACCCTATAGGTATCCCCACCACCACAAAACGGAAATAGAAAGGTTGGTTCAAGACCTACTGAATTGTGGTGTCATCACCAAGAGGATGGATCGTTTAGATTATGTATATATTATAGAGGATTAAACAAAATAACGATTAAGAACAAGTTTCCAATCCCTTTCATCGATGATATGCTGGATGAACTTCATGACGCAAAATATTTTTCAAAACTCGATTTAAGGTCAAGGTACTATCAAATCAGGGTCAGATTGGAAGATATCGCGTCAGATTGGAAGATATCGCAAAGACTGCTTTCTAAACTCATGAAGGACATTATGAATTCAAAGTAATGCCTTTTGGGTTAACTAATGCCCCTGCCACGTTCCAAGCAACTATGAACGAACTATGTCAGCCATACCTAAGGAAATTTGTGTTAGTATTCTTCGATGACATCCTTATATATAGCAAAACATGGAAGGAACATTTGACGCATCTGGAAAAGGTTCTAGCTCTTCCGAAGGAAAACTTGTTTTATGCAAAAAAATCAAAATGCACATTCGGGAAGAAAGAAGTGGAGTATCTCGGTCATATAATCTCAAAGGAGGGAGTTAAGGTGGACACGAGGAAGATCCAAGCGATGAAGGAGTGGCCGGAACCAAGGAATGTTTCAAAATTGCGAGGATTTTTGGGATTAATAGGTTACTATCGAAGATTCATCAGGAACTATGCACACGTCACTGCTTCGCTAACAAATCTCCTAAAAAGAAATTCTTTTCAATGGGATGATGAAGCAAGAAGATGCTTTGAAACATTGAAACAAATTATGTCTTCAACTCCCGTTTTGGCAACACCTGATTTTGCAAAACCGTTCGTAATCGAATGTGATGCTTCAGGGTTTGGGATAGGAGCTATGCTAATGCAAGAAGGTCATCCGATCGCTTTTGAAAGCAGGAAGTTAAACAAAAGAGAATACCTACAGTCTACATACAACAAGGAAATGCTTTCCATCATGCATGCATTAACTAAATGGCGACAATACCTTTTGGGAAGTAAATTCCTAATTCGAACAGATCATAATATTCTACAACACTTATTACAGCAGAAGACATTAACAACCGAACAACAAAAGTGGATCGAGAAAATATCTACCTTCGATATGGAGATCCTACATAAAAAGGGGAAGGACAATGTAGTAGATGATGCTCTATCAAGGAAAGATGAAGAGGTACAAGTCTACGCCGTATCCATGGTGATCCGATAATTTTTGGATGAAATTCGCAAGGAATATGCCAAGAATTCAGAGGTTTGCTCCATAATTAACAACATAAATCGGTATCCAAAGTTTGAATGGAAGAATGACCTCTTATGGTACAAAGGACGTATTTACTTAAGTTCCAACTCCAGTTTTAAGACCAAGCCACTTAAAGAGTCACATGATTGCCCAGCCGCTGGACATGTAGGATTTTTTAAAACCTACTATAATGCAAGGCAGTCATTCTTTTGGAAGGGTATGAATGCTGAAATTCACAAGTATGTGGCAGAGTGTGACATTTGTCAAAGGAATAAAACTGCGAATATATCAAGTTTGGGGTTACTCCATCCATTACATATCCCAAATCAGAAATGGGAGGAAATTTCAATGGATTTCATTGAAGGTCTACCCATATCAGATGGAAAAGATAAAATATTAGTTTTGGGTAGACAAGTTAACCAAATATGCACATTTTGTGGGAGTGAAGAAAATTGATTCAACAAAAGAAACAACCGAAGCTTTCTGTAAAAATGTCTACAAGTTACATGGTTTTCCCAAGATTATCGTAAGTGATAGGGATGCCAAGTTTAAAGGGAAATTTTGGAGAGAGTTTTGCAAGCAAATTGGGACGTCACTTAACATGAGTTCAGCTTATCATCCCCAAACAGATGGACAGACATAAGTTGTCAATAAATGCTTAGAAACCTACCTCCGTTGCTTTGTAACTGATAAGCAAAATAAATGGTTCCAATGGCTACATCTTGCGGAATGGTGGTATAATTCTACTTATCATACATCTGCAAGGATGACACCTTTTCAAGCCCTATATGGATATGAACCCCCAAAGTGAAAGGATTTCATTACCAACCACGCTAGGGTCGCATCAGTAAATGACCATTTAGAAGAAAACCAAAAGGTTGTCCAAGTACTTAAAGAGAGTCTGAATACTGCCAGGAATAGAATGAGACAACAAGAAGATCGACACCGAACATAACAAGAATTTGAAGTTGGAGATTGGGTATTTGTAAAACTACAACCCTATAAGCAATTATCACTTAAACAAGGTGAAAAGAATAAATTGGCTCCACGTTTTTATGGCCCATATCAAATCAATAAGAAGATTAGTCAGGTGGCATATGCGCTGGAATTGCCAACTATAAGTCGCATCCACAATGTTTTTCACGTTTCATGCTTGAAAAAGATGATAGGTCAACACCATAAGGTACAAACAATACTTCCCTTGTTAGATGAAGAAGGAAGAATAATATTCGAGCCAGAATCTATCATTGCTACTAGAGAGAAAAGATTAAGAACGCGAGTCATAAATGAGTACCTCATAAAATGGAAAAATCTTCCCGAAGAAGACACAACCTGGGAATCATAACAATTTCGACGGCTACATCCCTCATTACTATTGATTTGAGGACAAAGCTCCTTAAAAGAGAGTGGCAATGTAATGAATATTAAAATGATGTATTAAATTAAGCAGTAAATTATTAATTAGTTAATTGAAGGGACGCAACCCTTCTTGAAGCCGCTCAAACCTTATAAAAGGCGAGCTCTTGTAATACATTAGTCATCTTTTCAATACAATAATATATCTTTTATTCAATATGGATCTCGTGTCCTAGGTTTTCTGCTGCAACGTCTGAGGTAGATGATCAAGGTTTCAAGAGACTGGAGGATGAGTTCGAGAAGTATATGACAGTGAGATCCAGATGTAAAGAATAGCTTCAGAAGTTTACCACAGCAACGGATGAGACCAGAGGTGTCCAGCTGAGGTGACTCGAGGGCGAGCCACAAGTTTGTGTTGGGGGCTTGTTGGAACGGGATTAGTCCACATGAAGTGCGGAAGCCGACAACACAAAGAAGGACCATCCACGGAGGAAAGGTCCAATTGCAAAGAACAAGGAGCCGACAAAAGTGCGGAAGTAGTTTAGTTTGTTAGAAATGGGTCATGTGGACCATTTTGTAACCCTTTAGTAGCATATAAATAGGAATATGATTGTAAGCCTAAGAGAATCTTAGATCATAGTTGAATCGGAGAATGATCGGTTTTGATCTGCTTTGTATCCGCGACAAGATGTTTTGACTATTTCTGTGAAGGTTATTCCGCAGGTTTTGATGAATGCATGAAGATTTTCAATTATGGTTATATCTTATGTCTTTGTTTCTATTAATTGATGAATGCAGTGTTTGCGAAATGCTTTGTGGTTTGGTAATTACTCTTAATGCGAATGATTGATTAAACCATGTTGATGCGAATGCTGTTTATACATTGGATATGCGAAGGGAATGAATAGATGTATGAACTGCTAGTATGATGCGAAGACATAATCTCTGGTTTTTGTAGTTGTAAAGTGCGGTTTGATGCATGTCCTCTCTCCACTGCGGAAACTTGGTTCCTGCAACCCCCTTATTCATCTCGGATGAGACTTCACTCGCTCTGCGAGTGTTGTTGGAAAGGGTAAAACCTTTCTGGGCCGGTGTGTAAGGGAGTTCTGTTGAGGGTTTGTTGATGACAGTGTGAAGTGAACCCCTGTCGACAGTCGTTGTGTCAACAATCTTCAATTAGCATTTAGCTCTCATTATTACTCCCTCCATTGACTTACATTGGATGAACATAGTGGAAGATCATCCATCATGGGGTTTCACAATCATATTATTTCTAGGATTGATGATCATGTTCATATGTAACTCTTTTTTATGGCCTTGGATATAGGGATTCCATTGTTTCTTCCATGGTATCAATTTTCTATTGTTGAATTAAGTGTACGAGGTGTATGGGACTAACTTGGGTGAATGTCTTAATGCCATATTCCCTGATAACCCCCACAAATAGTGGTTTCCTTGAGAGAAAGATAATTTTCCTTCCGCTACATTCCTTGACCATGATGTTAGATAAATTGGTTTAATGACTTAAAGATAAAGTTTGGTTTCTTATAAGGGGTGTATTAATATCCAATGCAACTTTAACAAAATTATTCTTGTTATTGAATTGACCTTTTGAGTTTTCTCAATCATAAGATGAGAATCCCCTTAAGGATCATAGATTTGACACCCATGCTAAGTGTTGTTTTTGAACCCATATGCCAAGGCAATATACTAGTATCATTATTGGTGTATATGTTGATATTTTGTGTATATTACATCTTTCGATGATCATTGTCATATTTTAGGTGCTTCCTATCCTTGCACAACCGAGGTTCCCTCTCAAGGTGCCATCAAATTTCAACTTGATGAGGGTATGGTCCAAAGGTTCCCATGGGATTATCAAGAAAACTTCTTATACAAGCTTCCCAAAAGTTCAAGAATTGGCCAAACTTCTTATTTCCAAAATTAATGATCATGTTCATGTGTAGCTCTATTCAGTGGCCTTTGATATGGGGATTCCACTGTTTCTTCCACGGTATCAATTTCCTCTTATCAATTTAAGAGTATGAGGTGTGGGCGACTGACTTGGGGTGAATGTATTAATTCCATATTCTTGAGAACCCCCATAAACAATGGTTTCCTTGCGAGTAAGGTCATCTTCCACTACATTTCCTAATCATGATGTTTGATAATTGGTCCAATGGATTAAAGATAAAGGTTTATTTCTTATAGGGGGTGGATTAATATCCAATGCACCTTCAACAACGTTATTCTTATTATTGAATTGACCTTTTGAATTTTCTCAATCATAAGATGAGAATCTCCTTCAAGTATTATAGATTTGACATCCATACCAAGTGCCATTTTCAAGTTGTTATGAAATGGAAGTCTCCAGTACTCCCAAGTGTGCCTGCAACTGAGAAATTTTGCTCTATGAAGGACTTGATGTATATTCCAAGAGGAACTAATTTCCTCTTTGGAAGTAGAGGAATCATCTCCCATGTTTGGATCAAGGTTTTGATCTCATCATCTGTGGAAGCAAGCGAATATGGGTTCCCATAACCTTCAGTATATGATAGTAGGGCTACAACGATGATTGTAACACCCCGTTTTTGACCCCAATATGTATAAAAATGTAAATATTTATGAAATGGCCACAAGTTGGATATGCATGATCTAGAGTGACCAAGATATGTAAATGTGTAAATTTCCACTCTTTAATACAAAAATCCATGGATGCTCCAGACTAAAGGATGAAATAAAGGAGATGGGGGACTATACTTCCACAAGAAGGGGAAAAGGTACCCAACCCATGCATGCCACCTATCCAAATTTCTTTGGTAAAGCGAAAAGTGTCCAACCTCATGCATGCAACTTATCCACTTTGGTGCCACTTGTATAGCCTCAAGCATGCATATAAATAGAGAGATGTAGCCTTCATTCCATTCATTCTTGGATGTCAGAAAGAAGTCCTGTTGTCTGCCAATCCTAAATGATCTACTGCAGAACCTTGCCACCTGAGGTAGCATACTGTACTATTTTGTACCATTATGTATCATCACCACCTTGCTGGACACAAAGAACCAGACATAGAACAACGAAACTCCCTCGATCCTAGAAAGGAATTAGGGGTAACAAACCCAAGGTATTGTTAGCTCAGAGAAGGGAGCCTGAGGTATTGTTAACTCAAAGAAGGGAGCTCCATTTCTTAGATGAGGGATAGTTGTAGCTAGAGAAACCAACACCTTCTTGTGGATTGATAGTCCCAGCTCGGGGGTTGCCTGTTAAAGTAAGATATGGCTTGACAGAGCCTATGGTTGGGTGGAACGTCCTTAGTCTATAGATAGTTGGTTCATTTCTTTCTAGATAAGTATCCATTTGTGAATAGAATTTGTTGCAGGAAAATTATTGTGTTGTGCTTAATATACTTTATGCCGAATGTTTTTACTTAATTGCATGGAATTACTATCATTTGAGGAATTGTACTGGTAGCAAATATACTTGCATAATTGCATTTGTTTTCCTTCATATTTAAATTATCACAGTGCCTAAATACAATCGTAATTCCACAATAAACATCAATTTAACCAATAGAAATACAAATTCGTGATAGCATGGGTGTTCCTGGGTAAAATTACAGATGTTTCATAACCAAATTAGTATTGTGAGGGCACTGTTGAAATAGTGTAACTTAGAAGAATATTCTATTGTACTTTATTATTGTAATTTATTCGGAGATGTTTTATTCCTTCATCGGGATGTTATTATTACATTTGGTCATGTAAAGTCATTGAGGTAAATCCTCCTTTGTAAGTCGGGGCAATAAACCCCCCTAGAGTAAAATGTAATGGGGTTTTTAAGTCCCCTAGAGGAGTCGGACCAGTTAGCATTAATTGAGTGGTAAAGTTAGTTGATGCCGACATATCAAGTTGTAAAATTAAAGTAGAAGTGAATGTATAAATAGAGAGCTAGGCTCTCTCATTTATTCATTCATTCACACACACACTCACTTGTGTAATTTGCATAGGAGAGAGAGAGAGAGATATATCTGCAAGGAGAAGGAGCACTTGTATGGGGTTTTGTCTTTGTACTTTTGATCATCTATATTGAGGAATTTTTGATGGGTTTTCTTCCCCTAGAGGGTTTCCCAAGATAAATTTGTGTCTCTTGTGTTTATGTTGTGCTTGTTATTCTTTCAGTGGTCCTGTATATGCTATTATTGTGAAATTGAATTGAATACTGATGTTATCTATCTTAGCATATTGAATCTTAACATGGTATCAGATCCATGTTGAAAGAAGGCAATGCATGTCATTTACAACACTTGTTTCACTTGCGACAATTTGAAAGCTAGGGCTTTGTATAGCAAAAAACTAGTCATCTTGGAATTTTCACTATAAATCACTTTTAGAGATGGTTCAGGATTTGAAACTTGGACAAGATGAAGATGAAATGTTCATGTACCTTGTGTTCGATTTTCAGCCTCATATTCATTTTACTTTGTGAGATATTATCAGTACAAGTTAGGGTTTCTGCCTCTTCCAGAATGCAACCCTAAACAGGTGTCCTAGGGAAGAAGGTTATATCTCGGTATAGGAAGATCCAAATGTAATTCCATAAAAAGTGACAGTTAGTGAACGGAATGTAGTTTCACAGGTCCAAGTATCAAAGGACTAAGTTGAAATAATGACACGTGGCACGCCGTACAAGTTTGCTATGTTGTTTCATCTAATAAACAGGTCATGTTGGGAAACGTAGCATATATCTCTCATGGAGAATACAATGAATCTCAAATCTACGGGGTTGGAAAGATGACAGGTTAGGATACCACAGGACAAAATTTCATACCCTGAGGATCCAAAATTTTAGAGATACAACAGAAACAATACGACACATCTGAAATGGCTCAACGGAGGAAATCAAAGAAGAGGAGGAAGAAGTTCTCACTTAGGGTTTTCAGTTGTTTAGGTATGGAAGGACCTGATACAATGTTGGAGACACATGATACAACATTGGAAACTTTGAAAATGTATTTGGAATCCCTTCATCATAGATAATCTTCCATCAAAATGTTGTGGGAGGAAGGAGATTGAAAATTAGGGTTTCCAAGTAAGAAGAAACCCTAGCAAAGTTGGGAGACTCATAGGGAAGCAATGAAGGAGGTTTAAATGGCACTGATATTCTATAATACTAGAACCATGAATCTATATAATATGTTTACAAGTGATCTACCTTGGACGATTAGGGTTTTACCCTTATAGAGAAGACTACAAGCAATCTCAACATGTATGACTTGAGGAGATGCATGTATGTTTTGAAATTGATATGAACCGTTACACCAAAACCTCAAGATGTTAGTGAAGGCCACCCACTAGGATCTTAACATCCCACCACGCTCCGCAGTCCAGACTCTGGGCTAGATGTGCGCCCGTACGGTGGTGTCCTCTTTGAGTCGTACGAGCCTCGGGCGAACACTGCAATGCCGACGTTGCCACCCGCTCTGTGACTTGAACCTGGGTGGAGGCTCTGATACCAAATGATACGAACCATTACACCAAAACCTCAAGATGTTAGTGAAGTCCGCCCACTAGGATCTTAACATAAATCTGTTTTATTTATCTGATGATGATATGTTTGTCTTCATATTATTGAGGTTAGTACAATCATGATTAATTTTAGATTTGTCTGATAACCATAGTAAAAGTATGAATGCATGTGAATGATAGAATACATTCATTGATTAGGGTTATGACACTTATGATTGTACTAATGCACTTGTGGTGTTGTATGAGGATGACGTTGTCTGCTAACATGAAAGGTACATGAAGAAATACAAATCAAGTTCTAGATCAAGAATATATGACCATGATGACATGAAGAAAAAGAATCGTCTGGAGTCTTTGATCACATAGAAGCTCTACTTACGAGGTATGTATGATTTGGTTCTACTATGCTTAACTTATGAGATATGCAGGTCACTAGCACAAGGTCTCTAAATCATTGAAGAGAACAAAGAAGATATTGTTTGGGAATGTTAGACATAACTAGAAAGCATGCTAATCCAAGTATGTTTTCCTATATCGAGTTAGAAGCCTACTTTGTGTTAGGATCTTAGATAAGTATACTTTCATATGGTTAATAATGATTATTCTTGAAGATAGAGTTTAGCTAATCAAGGTTTTATGCATATTGTGTTTCTTAGTTTGATTAATGATATGACAAACTAGAAGAGTCCTATGGTCAAATATGAATATGCATGAGTAAAAGACGTACTCCACCAAACTTTGAATATTACTGCTCGTGATGAATTACCTTTGTATGAAATGATTATGACCGTATGTGTTTAAGATTATTTAGGGTAATAATGTTTTAATCTTATTGAGATTATACTAATGAATGTGTGATTATGTATGAGATCTTGAGGATGACACAATGATGAAACTAGTAAGGGTGCATAGTGCTACAAGATGGATAAAAGCTCAAAGACACAAAATCATGATACTATCATGACATGGAAGGGAAGTGAATATCCAAAGGGAGGCAACCCCACAAAACATAAAAAGATAAGTATTTGAATTACTTCTTGAATCTATGAATAGTTAATAATATCAATAGTTGTATGCATATTTGTATTCCTAGAATCAAGAAATGTATCATGCATAGGGTAACCATTCATATAGAATTGAACAGTGTACTACTAATATGCATATGATGGGTAAGTAGCCAATAGTGTTGGACAACATTCCATTGTTGCTTGTCTAGAATGAAACCTCTTTGCTAACATGCTGGGAGCAGTGCACGCTCTTGATAGTATGTTCTGGTAGAGATGGAAGGCATCTAGATAGTCACCGTATGCATACGGGATATGGAAAAGTGTTGTGCCAAAGCATTGGCCATTGGGACAGTTTGGGGTTTCACTGGTCCAAGGTTTGAAATTGGCCAAATTTGAACAAATTTTCATATTAGGAATATTACATGGTCTCATTACCCTTAATTAAAATAAGAAAAATACAAGGGGGTTCCATTGATCTATTCCCTGATCTTATTGTCTCTTCCTATAAAGAGGAATTTCTATGATATCATTTACAAAGAAGAAAGAGAGAAGAGATAAAGAAATGGCCAATTCTGCAAATTCCTATGTCACTTTCTCAAAATTTTCAGCAGCCTGTAGGATGAAAAATGAATGAACCTCCTTTGTTTTTATTTTTTCATTCTCTTTATACCCCTTATGGTTGGTGTGTTGACTATTCCCTTTGTAAAGAATATTGGAATGCACTGTCTTGACAAACTAATGACTAGACACCTACTGAGATGGCGGTCTAACTTGTCTTCTTCATGAATAAAAATTTAACATATATTCATGCTCCTTGGTTCCACATCACCTTACTTATTTAGTTTTCCTTGTGTACCTTTTCTTTGGATCTTGGTATTGGGTTATACTTCTGCCACCTCTCACGGTCCTAAGCTAGCCTTTGGGATTCATTTTCTTTATTAATGAGACTTGTTGTTTCCTTTTGATCCAATGAATGTGATCATTTTTTATAATTCATCAAATGGATGTGATCACTTCTAAAAAATCTATGATGTGCCCATTCATCACTCTTTGTTGATGGACTTACCTACGGTATCACTTTCTGTTCTAAGGGTTGTGATCATGTTTAATGCTTCATTGAATGATTATTATATACAATGACTTTGATTAGATATCAAACTAGGACCATCTGTCTTTCTTTTGAACTCCTTCAGGAAAACCTTGATATAAGCACTTCGGCGACCACTCAGATGCTACCACTTGTCATCAAAGTGGGACTTCTCAGTCGAGACTCCTTACGAGCACATTAATTTCAACCCCGATGTCATCACTTCAATGACCACTTGGATGCTTACACTTGTAAAAATGGTGGTGACTTCTCTGTTGGGGCTCCTTACGAACACTTCATTTTCACCCTTGATACCACTTGGATGTTATCACTTATCTCCATGGTGGGGGTTCCCAGTCAAGGGTTTCTTATGGGAAATTTGTTTTCAAACTCGATTTATGAGCTTCGATGGCCACTCGGATGCCACCACTTGTATCCATGGTGGGGCTTCCCAGCCAGGATTTCCTCACGAAAACTTAGTTTTCACCCCGATTTATGATCTCCGACTACCACTCAAATGCCTCCACTTATCACCTTCGAGGGGATTCCCAATCAAGGGTTCCTTATAAACAATTGGTTTTCACCCCTGATTTATGAGCTTTGATGACCACTTGAATATAGTCACTTG
The DNA here is from genome assembly GCA_027924585.1 of Larix kaempferi. NCBI lineage: Eukaryota > Viridiplantae > Streptophyta > Pinopsida > Pinales > Pinaceae > Larix > Larix kaempferi. The sequence goes on along the minus strand of BSBM01000196.1, from coordinate 2,298,796 downwards.
TTTCCACAATGGAGATTCTCATTGCGGCTCCTTCAAGAACACCTTATTTTCACCCTAATTTAGGAGCTCTGAGGAGCATTCGAATGCCACCACTTGTCATCACGGTGAGGCTTCTCATCGGGGATACTTTAGGAATGCTTTGTTTTCAACCTCGATTTCAGTACTCTAATGACGATATGATGTCCGACCTTCCCTCCTCGATGAGGTGTCAGACCTCCCTCCATTGGGTTTCCTTGGCAAATCCAATACTATTGGTATGAAGTCAAGTGAAGTGTAACTCCCACCAAATGAGGGATAGTCTCCTAGAATCAAGGCAAAATGGATCTATGACATCTTATTTCAACTTATGACAAGTAGCAGGTCTTACAAATAGATAAGGAAGGCACACTAGAGAAGTGTAACTCCCCAAGGAGGGTGCATGAGGTGGTAAGTGGGCCCACATGAGTTGTAACTCCCTCAAATCAAGCCAAACCTATCTAATTCAAATTTCCAATGAAGGTAAATTATTATTTGGTCAAAATAACACTAGAGAGTGAGTTAAAGTCCCAAATAATCATTCTCTCATGAAAATATCATTAATTAATATTTTGTTAGAGAATTCTAGAATGAGGGGGAAAGGGCTTTCTTAACGACTAAAAGTCGCACACATGCAACATTTCGACAATTCATCCAGTAAAGCATCATAGACATAAAGAATGCATCTCACCACAGGCATCCTCAACAAATCCAATACATAGCATGAGTCCACAAGTTCCAAGAAACAATCAAAACAAAGAGTAGAGCGGGTATTACACAGTTCACATGTGTTATAGTGCAAGTTACCTAAACAATTCCCATGCTACACCCGCACGGATTTTCCTTTGATGTTCGCGCTACCATCAAAATGGCGAGACCACTCACGCCTAGTGGTGTATTAAATACTCAATCCTCCCCAAGGATCTGAATTCGGCTCCTCACACACTCGGGGGCATTAATCAGCCCCCCTTGTGTACCTTGGAACTAGTTCATGAAGGAGGAGAGTTCACATTTGGATCTTGTTGTTTTATGGCCACCTCTTGGCCTATAAAAGGAATCCATTGGCATGCATTTTGTAGAGATAAATTAGATCAAGGTTATGCTGCTAGATTTGAGTTGGAGCTTCCTCATAGCCCACCATTTCCTACCATTGTGAGCATTCCCAAGCTTGCTTACCACCTACCACCAAGGGGAAAGTGTTTCTCTCCAATGTTCTTCCACCTACTTAGCATTATGTTTGGACAAGAAAGGCCTCCTTAAGGGAGATTGTTCACATGTGAAGTCTTCCCTTGAATCTTTCACATCCTAGGTGTTGTACAACTATTCCATTGGGAAATACAAGATTGGTTTAGAATATCTTTGGTTATTGTTGAAGTTTGCATTCTCCCCCCATCGCTTTCATTTAGTTTTTATCAATATTTGCATGTTTGAATGTGAACTACACTAACAATCTCTTGCAAAATCACTTGGAGGAATACCATCAACCATCAAAAGGGGCTCCAAGGACTGAGGTCTTGAAGCAGCATACAAGGATTAGCCCTCACCAAGTGGAAGAGTGCACTTGTGCAATTTTTTCCATAGCAGTTATAATGGTGACCATACTTGTTTTTGTTCATTTCTTTTTAAACTAGGATTTCTTATGCTAAGTAGCTAATTTTGGGTATTTGTCACTTACAGGAGATCAGGTATTCCACCTCTTGCTTCCATAATTTGGCCCCATCATGGCCCCATTTATTTTTCTACAGTCGCACAGTTCCCAGCGTCTGGGCCGCGCTCATAGCGCAAAATCGACTCGAATAGTCGTGTGCATGGCATAAGTTAGCAGTGTCATACCCACACTACATCACCCATCACACCCGCGAGGAAGGTTAGTGTATTACACATGCTACAATGCATTTGTTTTGTATTAACCTGCGCGGTCCACGTGGAAGAGTCTGGTTTATCCACACTATTATTGTTTATTTTCTTTTTATTTGCATAGCTTAGTTTGGAAGCCCAATTGTTTCTTACTAGTGAACTTAAATTAAGGCTAATTCACCCAATTACTTTATTTTCTTAGTAATTGGTGCACCTAGACCAATATTAGGAAGTAAAGAGTACATCTCTCTTGAAACTTACCTAGGTAACCAAATTTGAGGCTTTCAACGTGCCCCATTATTGTCACTAGTATTCAAGACCATTTTTTGTTTATGCATCAAATCGACATGTTGTTTTTAGTAGTATTGCTAGTGTAGAAAACACATTTTGCACACAAGCAAGAACCTAAAAACACTTGTCGCCCGAAGTATGCTCTTCACCTCGGACTTCATGTGAGCTCGGTGAATCAAAAAAAGGGTGAGAAGTGTGAAATACCTCCATTACACGCTTTTCTATTAGTTAGAATATTTTGATTTTTCAAAGCAGCATGAACATCTCTTAGAGTTAGAAGTACACATTACTTGATATACTCTTTTGGTTAATTTTCCAATAAAATCATACTTTTTTTGTTTCTTTCACCACATGTGTTTGCTCCACTAGCACACAATAAGAGGCATAAAGACTCTTCCAATCCTAGTATGCTCTTCACTTCGCACTTCATGTGAGCTTGGTGAATCAGAAAGGTAGGGATTGTGAAATACCCCTCTTACACTCCATAAGTGAAACATTCAAACCCTTAATATCAACATTGTAATTGTCTTAACCAACTAAAATCCTCCACATGAGTTCACAAAACAATATTTTAGTTAGGTAGGATTGATTGGGCTAGGCATCCATTAATGCCCACCAATCTAGTTTCATTAGTAATATTTTGAAACATAGCATTGTTGTCTCATAGGGTAGTTACAAAACCCTGCTGTAAGCAAGTGTTAAAATCAAACCTAGATCAAAAGTGCACCATGATCAAGGAGGTGAACACTGAGGTATAGCTGCCCTTCTCTCCCCTACAAGCCACTCGGCTTGTTATAGGGAGATGACACTATACTATATACTGTGCAGGCCAAACCACTAATCCACACTTGACGCAAGGTATCTTAGTGGCCCAACTTAGGATATCTTCAAGGAGAAATTGTGAGTGCAATTGACTCTTGAAGTTAGCTATTTTTGTTGGTAGGTGTTACCAAGTCTTCTTGATTGGATCATTGGTCCCATCACTAGTAGAACTAGCTTTTTGTTACCTACAGTAGTCGATTAGTGAGTGGATACCATTATCACCATCAATTGTGCTTTTGGGAGTCCTAGTTACATTTTGAGAGGAAGGACGTTAGGTATTCTAGGGAATTTACATTTATTTTTCTTTTTAACTACAAGTTCACTAACTTATAATAAAAAGAACCTACATGTGGGGACTCATGCACTAAAACTGAAATTGCACATATCACTCACTGATCACACCATTTTGTATCTATTGTGGTTGGCATATCTTTGCATTTGTTCAATTGTGTTTATTCCACTATCTCTCTCATTTGACACAAAGCCTTCACCATTGAGGAACAAAACAACATCCTAAGACAGTCTCGTATACTGTAAGGCTTATCCCCTCTCGAGGGGTGTTATTACACCTCCCCCCCATATTACACACAGAGGGAATTTAGGTCGGGGTTGTTCCCAGGTAGCATTAATAGGACCATCTGGTCAAGGCCACCCCTTGATATGTACATTTTTTCCCCTCGGAGAATCTATTAATTACACTACTTCTTCCCCCATCGGAAGTAGTACCTCGATGACTTCTCCCCAAGGAGATCCCTCGGATCCCTTTGACCCATCCTCTCTCATAGGAGGCCATTCATTGTTTAAAACACCACTTGGGTCTCCCCCTCGTGGAAATCACATCCCAAACATAATGGCAAGACCCTTCGTCCCTACCTTACCATTTCTGGCTAGTTTAAATCTACATGATTTGGCCAAACTGAGAAATGACCCCATTGCTCATGATGCGACATGGTCGACTATGTCATACAAGTTTCCTTCCGATATTCCCAAATTCGAAGGAAAACAGGGAGACGATCCCACCAACCACATTATGTCTTTCCACTTATGGTGTTCATCAAACAGCACAGTGGACGACCACGTGAGGCTTTTCCTATTCCAGTGTACCCTCACCGGAACAACAACAAAATGGTACGTAAACCTAGAAAGTGGCACCCATTCCACATTTGTGACATTAGCCATCGCATTTCCTATGTACTTTCAACTGTCAATCCGAAATGATCTAAGCCTCGAAATTCTTACTGCGTTTCACCAAAACAATTCCACCCACATCACTGACCACATCCACGAGTGGCGTAGACGTCGCACACTATGCAAGATCGAAATACAACCTCCCTTTTTGTTGGGTTGGTTTATCAAATTTATCCAACCCGCCATAGCTAAATATGTCGCCACCTCCATGCCACAAAGTGAGGAAGAGGCTATTATGAAAGCACAACATTTCAACCTCATATATGCATAGTCTGGATACCTTTACACAATCCTCCCTGATGCCCCACGACATCAATCGTTGGATCCTACACCTTCAGGCTCATCACATTTGGCGGATGGGATTATTGGGTCCATTTCTAATTTAGGAAAGTTTCCTCCCACCACTTTGGTTCCATTCAACATGGTTCTATATAACCCATCCATGCCACATGCGTCGGTACCCCCCTATGCCGGTACCAATACCATCATTTGGTCAATTACAGTATGGACCATATAGCCCTACATACCCAAACATTATCCAAACAATGACACTTCCTACACCTCCAATCGTGCAAGTCGCTCCTACATCCACCTCTTATGGAGCACAAACGGAATTCATCCCACCACCAGGATATAATCCATATTACCCTTTCCCATGCCCAACTGGTCATCAACCTCCCCTCACATGGGGGTTAACCTAGTTCAACCTACTTCTGTTAAACAAGCTCAACAATTCGAGTAGTTGAACATTGAAAAACCCTAGAATCCATAGAATCAGGGAAAGAAGAAAGGTAAGAACAAACAAAATCAGTAGTTGGGGCAAGGGGGAAATCCCCCCCCAACAAAACCACAACATGAGTGATCCAAATGCAGGGACTAACAATCCCCCCAAACGAGGGAACAATCCTCCCATAAGAACCAATTATTGCTACTCCATTTGCGGCGATTATGGTCATTACACACATCATTGTCCTCTTATCCCCGACTGCCAATAGTTAGTGGAAGATAAAAAGAAGATGGTGACGAACCCTCCTCGGGTAACGAATCCTCCCCAACCACAAACAACAGTGTTACAACAACCCTTTTCCAATCAAGGGGTAGTTACACAAGAACAATATCCTCGTCTACCTAGCGATGGATCTTTCCAAAATATATATATGTTGGATATAAACCTTTAGACACGAGCCAAGGGTTATGATGGGCCTTCCAGCCCCCCAAGTGGAAGACATTTATATCCCCTCGAGGGGGCCTATACAAATACCATGCCTGAATACTGAAAAAATCCCACAGATTTTGAAAGATCCACTAAGGTGTACCCCTAGTAATCCCCACATGAAAGTCATCTACAATTATAGTATTATGGATGACTTGGCTTAGTCCCTCGCGACTATGTCCACATTGGAAGTGCTACAGTATTTCCCAACACAGATAAAGGCATTACTCAATGCACTCGGTGTTGTCAACCCCTTCGAATCACACCTCATGACATTTGATGTTGACAAAGGTGATCTGCAACTATCATCATTAGTCGTATTTCAAGTTCCAATCACGGTTAAAAACATCATGATCCATTGTTGTATCATCGACAAAGGTACATCCACTTGAGTTAGATCCATAAAAGTATGGAAACGATTAGGATACACAAGCTAGTCCCCTCATTTATCTCTCTTCACACATATTATGGGCACCATCCCAACCAAGAGAATTATACCAAAATGTCCCCATAGAGCTGGGGGAAAGATGGTTATGATCTGATGCAGGAGCATCGGGGCCTAGGAAGATCAGTCGAAGTTGATCGACATAAGGAGGAGACAACCAGAGGGAGTGCCGACGAAGAATGGTGTAGGAGATCATATTGACTTTTCAAAGTCAATAAGTCGAGCAGGAGCAGTCGGGTATGCTACCGACAGATGGTGTGAAGTTGAGAGTCGACATGTTGGAGTTGGCAGACGACAGGTCAAGAGCGGAGCGTCGATGGGTCGACATGCATCAAACCACGACTCCGACAGGTTTGGGCATGAGCCAAGCGAGGAGGAAGGGGCGGATTGGCGAATCCTAAAGAGTGTGAAGGAAGCCGACGGGTAAGTCGAAGCTGACAGACACGTGAAAGTTAATGAGAGCTCTTGGCAATAGTTCGGGGTTGCTAAGGAAGTTAATGGTAGTTATTGCAGGTGGGTGAAGACATGACAGATGTCATCACAGGCAGAGGCTGTGTAGCATGGCAGGGGTGCTGACAGTTGCAGGTCTTCAAGATCGGAGGAGATCGACAGACAGAGGATGCGTCTCTCGGGGATCGCAGTGGTCTCAGGAACAATAACAGTGGAGTAGAATACCAGAGAGTTCATATTAGTAGGGGGACTTGGCATTTTGGGGAGATTCAAGCAAAGCTCAAGAGAAACCTGGTAGATTGGATAGGAAAGTCACACATCTACAGAGCCGAGAGATTGAGCCATAGCTCAAAGTTCTGCAGTGAACCAAGAGAGGGTGAGGTCGACAAACTGAGATAGCCCACAGTTACTTCTATGTTGTAATGGCTAAGGCCGACATTTATGTTAACACCCAAAAAGTGCTCACTACCTCATCTACCCCATTACATGACTCATTTGTCCATATTTCCTACCATATTTACCTCTAGAACCTTAAAATCCCATTAAAAAGCTTCCAAAAGGCCACAAAACCATTAAAAAAGCCTCCAAAAGGCCAAAAAAACCCTTTTTTTTCCCCCAAAATAATCCAAAATTCCTCCAAAATAGCAAAAACCCTCTAAAAAGGGAATAAAAAATATAAAAAAAGAGGAAAAAGAGGGAAAAAGGAGGAAAAAAACCCTATACAGCTGACCTAAACCATATGGTTCCCAAAACCATGGGCCAACACTCCACCACTAAAAACCTATAAATAGGTGATGGAGGCCCCTCATTTCATATACACAGTAAAATACACCCTTACTCTGCCAAAATCACTCTTGAAACCCTAGCTCACCCTTGAGCTACTTTCACCCTTGAGTGCCCCTTTTGGCCCATTTCCAACCCTTTGGAGAAAGAGAAGGAGCAAAGCTGGAGTTTGGAGCAACCCTCTTGGACTATTGCAAGAACTTCACCAACCTCTACACCTGAGGTAAAATTTTAATACAAAAAAGAAAGATCTTCACCATATTTCCATGTTTTGTTATGTTTATTAATGCTCATGCTAGTTTAGAATTCGTATTGTTTTATTACCTTAATTTACTGTTGATTGAACTGCTACTAAGGAGTCCATTCTCCTTAGTAGGTGCTCATTTGCACAAGCTAGGGTGAAAACCCTAGCTACAGTTTTTGCGACTCCGCTTGTGTTTCTTTTGAATTTCTGGTTATAGTTTTAAAGTGTTAAACGTTTTTAAATATTTTTCTGTTTTTTCTTTTCGGCTGTCCCTTTCGACTGCCGTAAACCACATCTTTTACCCCCCGCAGTTGCGTTCCGACCGCGTCTTTTAGACATTTACTTGTGATCTGACTGCGGCTCTCAGACTGTTTCCGACGACCTACCGGCGGATTCAAGTCTGTTACCTGCGATCCGATCGTGGCTATTAGCTTGTTTGGTGTGATCCGACGACGGCTGTTAACCATTTTTTCGCGTCCTGCCTGCGGCTTTCAGCCATTTTTCTGCAACCCGCCAGCGCCTTTAGGCCATTTTCCCGCATCCTGCCTGTGGCTTTCAGCCATTCTTCTGCAACCCACTGGCGTCTTTAGGCCATTTTTTCGCGTCCTGCCTGCGGCTTTCAACCATTTTTCTGCAACCCGCCGGCGTCTTTAGGCCATTTTCCCACGTCCTTCCTGCGGCTTTCAACCATTTTTCTGCAACCTGTCGGCGTCTTTAGGCCATTTTTCCTGCATCCCGTTTGCGGCTTTCAGCCATTTTCCTGCAACCCGCCTGCGGCTTTCGACCTGTTTCCAGCAGCCCGACTGCATCTTTCGGCCAAAAGCCCGCAACCTGTCCGTGACTGTTGAGCTGTTTCCCGCGGTCCGACCACCCAGATTTGCCACAGACCTGCGGTCTGTTTTCTGCACTTTTTCTTGTTTTGAACTCAACACTTTGCTGCAATATTTTCTGCACTTACACAACCATCTGTCCTACCTGCAACCATCCTTCCCTACAGCCTTTTCTGCAGTATTATTTCTGTTCCATTTACAGAATATTTTTTAAATTTCAGCATTTTAATTGAAAAAGAGAAAAATTTGCATTTCAAAGTTTAAATTCAGTGTTTATTTTTAGAAAGTTTCCCACCCTAGTGGCACTTTTACTTGGGTTCATCATCATCTCACACGCACACACTCTGTCACCTAATTAGAGTGAGCCTTACAAAACTACTTAACACAACCAACATTCTAACCCCACTTGGGGAACACATAAGAATTTTTGTAGTTAGGTAGGATTTGGGGGATAGGCATCCAAATAACACCCCTCGGTTGCTTACACTTGAAACATAGCTGTTGTTCATTAGGGAACCAAAATCCCCTAGTATTTGGCACGGTCACAACCAGTTTATCAGAGGGCCTCTCCCCTAGGAGGGTTGAAGTCGCCAGACTGGTTCCAGAGGCCTGAGTGGAATACCGCAATCCATTCAGTAACCGAAGGCTACTTTTCACAGTTCTCGGGGTATCCCTGTATGGGGATACCGCGGCGATCGAACCAAACAACAGATTCACCTTTTCTGGACGTGTCATGAACGGGGTATCTTAGTTGCCTTTCTTCTAGGATTGACTACCTGGTGTTGCTCCCGGTAGGGGGATATCTTTAGCCACTTGGCTCTACTATCCATATTTTCTGACTTGGATTTCATCACCTTGCAGAGGATATGTCTAGTTGAGTTAGAATACTATTTAGTTAGGTGTTTGCATTCTCCCTTACCTCCTTTTGGTCTAGCGAGTCCACTATTTTTATTTTTTAGGAAACCTGTTGCTTGTTGGTATTCTGACCATTTTTGTCGATACTCCACTTATTGTAGCATAGCTGTTACAGTAAGTGTTTTGAGTTGGTTGTTGGCCTGAGTGCCATATTTTTTGAGCTCTCCTTCTGCACACTCGGTTGCATTAGGGTTTTTGAGATGTTTTTCACTCAACACAACCCCCAAATACTTGACACCATCTGTCACCATTGAGTCCTCGAGACATTCTCGGTGCCTCCGGGGCGAGCCCCCACAGCACGGTTCACTTGACACCACCCGTCACAGACATAGATCTTCATCACTTGATACCACTCATCATAGATCTCGAGCCTTGTCACTTGATTCCACTCGTCAACGGCATAGAACCCCATCACCCGAGCTAGACGCCCCTTATTTTACCTCTGATTCCGAGGCTGAGTTCGAGAACCCATCTACACTGCACCAACCAGCCCCATGACTGGCATGACTTCCACCCTTTTCTTTGTAGGGACCATTGGTGGAGCATCCACCACCACATCAGCTACCACACCTGCTTTGGGTATGCCCTCGATGGGGCTCACATCTACCATTCCGATCACTGTACCCATTCCAGTAGCTGGCATACCTATCGCCACTCCATCAGTGACTCACACTACCCTTGGCGGTGTAGGACAGTCCCATACCACTTTCATCCCTCCACTTGGGGGCAACCTCCCAAACCCTGCCCCTACACTTGGGGGCATTGGCCCCACCATGGTCCAACCCACTATTATGTCACATCCTTCTACTAGTTTGCCATTCATGGCTAGCCTCAACCTTCCTGACCTAGCTAGACTGACTAACGATCCCATCAGACACGACCCTGCGTGGCCTCACATGCACACCAAGCATCCCTCTGACATCCCTAAGTTTGAGGGCAAGGCAGGTGAGGACCCCCAGAACCATATTATGTCCTTCCATCTATGGTGTTCCTCCAACTCCATAGTGGATGACTCTGTCCGCCTCCGTCTGTTACAGCGCACCCTCACTGGCTCTGCAGCTAAGTGGTACATCAAGCAACCCCATGGGACCCATGCCACCTTTACTTCCCTTGCCTCGACCTTCCTGCAGTTCTTTTAGTTACCTGTCCGCTATGACGCGGGAGTTGAGATCCTACTGTCTTGTAGACAGAACACGGCTACCCACATCACTGACCACATTCATGAGTGGCATCGACGCCGCAGCCTCTGCAAAATCAAGTTAGACGACTGTATCTTCTTCGATTGGTTTCTTAAATCCCTCCTTCCTGTCATTTCCAAGGATGTGTCATTCGAACAACCCCAGTCTGAAGAAGAGGCCATCCTCAAAGCCCAACAATTTGACCTCATTTACGCCCAGTCGGGTTATCTATATACCATCATACCTGACGCCCCTCGCGACGATTCCTCCCAACACGATGCATCAGGGGAATCTCATGCCGCAGACGGCATCATTGGCCGTGTTGCCTTGCATCCCCAACCATTTTCCATAGCACGTCCTAGCCATGGCCCCGACCTTTCGCGGGCTACATCTCAATCCGGAGCAACCAATTCGTATGCTCCCATGCCACATCACCACCATTCCCACGGATCCTCCTGTCCACCTCAGTGCTTTGGTCATGCATCCCCCGCTTACGCTCCCCTGGTCGCACCTCAGCCCTATTACCACCCGCAGGCTGCACCAGCTCCTGTGTCCTCTCAAGCCCAACATGCTTATTACCCACCACAGGTATCCCCTGCGGCAAACCCACAACCCGCTCCGCAGATGTATCAACAACCCCCAAAAGGTTCAGCACCTGCGCAGCCTCCCCCTACTTATTATCCACCACAGCTTGCTCCCACACCTGCACAACCCAGAACCCACCTGCTGCACAAGGGCAAGTATACGCCCAACAGAATCCGCAGCAAAACCAAAACAACCATCGCCAGCAGGGCCAAAAAAAACCGTGGCAAAGGCCGTAACCGTGGGAACAACCCCCCTCCAGACCAAGCTGGTCAACCTCCCAATCCCCCAAACAACAATAACGCGGCACCTGCCAACTAGAACCCTGATCAGCCGCCCAAGCAGGCCAAAAACCTAATTTGCGAACAAACCATCCTTGTTCTATTTGCGGGGTCTATGGCCACTACACACATGCTTGCCCCCATTTGGAGCGAGCTTGGCAACTCTGGACTGATGATGCCCATCGCCAAGGGCACGCGGCTCCTCAGGCGCCACCCAACCCCCCACTCCCTCAGCAACAACCTTTGGTGCTGCAAAACCCCTTACCAATGGCTCCCCCTCAAGGCAACGCGCCCCTACAACAACATATCACTTATGCTGCTCCTGATCAACCCATGTTCGACTCAGGTACCCACCACTTGTTAATGATGTCATCCGCTGATGTCAACCTCCAAACCCGTTGGAACCAATATGGCTCCACCCCTGAAGCCCCTCCCGCCGAAAAAAACACTAACGCTCATCCCACTAATCAGACGTTACGTATACCTCCGGCTCCACTTGATGGCGCCTCTAAAGCACCTCATTTCCCACTTCGTCGTATCAACAATAACCCCAATGCTCGTGCTGTGTCAAATTACAACATTGTAGATGACTTAGCCCGATCTGCCGCAGCCATGTCTGCGTTAGAGGTCTTAAAAAACTGTCCTTCACAGCGCAAGAATTTGCTCTCCGCCATTGGTGCTATTGACCCAAATGATTCACAATTGATGGCCTTCGATTTGGACCAGTTCGAACCATGCCTACCTTCCACTTTAGCATTCCAAGTTTCTGTTTCCGTTCAGAATCTTGTCATCCATCGGTGCATTATCGATGAAGGTGCCTCTACATGCGTTATGTTCACATTCGTTTGGCAGAAGTTGGGATCCCCTACCCTCCAGCAGTCCACCACTGCGTTGCGAGCCTACGACGGCCGTTTGACTCAACCCCAAGGTCTCTTAGCCAATGTCCCCATCTACTTGGCTGGAAAAACCGTGCTCATTAACATAGAGGTCATCAATGTCCAACTTGATTATAACCTCTTACTTGGTTGCAGCTACATGTATGCCATGCAAGCGGTTGCCTCATCCGTTTTTCGTACCATGATGTTCCCCCATGACGGACGCATGGTCAAGGTTGACCAACTCACCTATTACGATCCCAATGCCCCCGCTGCACCCGAAAATGTTCTCCCCATGGTTGAACAACCTGTTTGTGGTGCAACTACCTCATTTGTTTCCTCCGTGGGACCTGGACTTTACTCAGACACGCTGATGACTTCCACATTCCAATCCATTCCACCCCCGTCACCTGCGACCGAAGTCTCTGACCTCTGTACTCTTTCCCACAATACAAAAACACCCAACAATCAACCGCCCTTGTTACCCAAACCACCATTGGTACCTAGTCACATTGGTGTTACACCCACCCACACCATCCCCTTCCTATTCCCTCCCTCGGGAGTAGTAAGCGCCCCGGTTATGGCTACTCTCAGCCTCCCCGAGTTAACCTTGGGATTACCTGTGTGGTATATTTCGCCTCCCATTCCTCCGTCGACACCAAATGTCGTCCTTCAACCGGTGCAAACCATTTCCACTACTAGTCAACCACCTCCCGGTGTCACTACCCCTTCGTCATCGATGAATCCCCCTCCTCTTATCAAGCCCACTGGGGGCAGAGGCCCACAACCATACATTGTTGTACCCCCTCCCAAGGCAGTTAAACCCCACCCGTGTTTCGTGCTCCCCCAAAATGCTCGTTGTGTGATGAGTTAGGCCATCCGACTCATCAATGTCCACAATTACCTGCATTACAGGAACACATGCAAATGCTTGACGACGACCCCAACATCCCGGTTGTTGGACTAGATCCAACCCCTAAGCCTCGTGATAAATCATTGCGTACTAACCACCCTTGTGCAATATGCGGTATTTGCGGCCATTACTCACATCACTGTCCTGATCTCCTAGATTATAGAGCAGCTCTCTATGAGATGAATAATTTGGACCTTGAGACGACACCCCCCACAATTGAGGAGATCCACCCCCCGGTATCATCCCCATCCGGAGAGATTAACACCATTTATATGATCTCTTTGACTACCACTCCCTCGTCAACCGATTTGACAACTCACAGTTTTCGCAATGATGAGGAGATCCTCGAGGCTCTCACTACCCCGGATTATCCCTGGGACAACATGCACCATCGTTCCTATTTCCTCCCAGAAGAATCCTCCTCTACTACAGCTACCCAATTCATGGTTGAGTCCAAATATTTCCTTCCCACCAAAGTCGACTGGTTTAAGGATCCTATTCCCGCTCCTGATGCTTTTGAGGAAGGTAACATGGCCAACATCTCACCCGTCATCCACATAGATATCTCTGACCCATCTGGTGCTCTTGAAATCATTACCTTAGGAGCCTCCTGCAATGAATATGAGATTGAAGCGTACAAAAAACTTTTCCAAGAGTTCTGTGATGTCTTTTCCTGGTCCTATCCCGAAATGCTTGGTCTCAACCCCTCTATTATAGAGCACCACATTGACACATGGCCCGATGTATCCCCCATTCACCAGAAACAACGCCCCATTCATCCTTCAAAGCTCCCTGCTGTTAAAGCAGAGGTTGAGAAACTTCGCAAAGCGAGATTCATTTATCCTATCGCATATACCACTTGGGTTTCAAACCCTGTTCCTGTTAACAAAAAACAAGGCACCATTAGAGTGTGTACTGAATTCCACAATTTAAACCGAGCCTGTCCCAAAGACAACTTCCCCACACCATTTATTGACCAACTCATCGATGAGTGTGCGGGGCATGAAGTCCTATCTTTCATGGACGGTTTTTCTGGATACAACCAAATTCAGATCCGTAAGGAGGATCAGTACAAGACTGCCTTTACCACCCCATGGGGCACCTTTTATTATCGTGTCATGCCTTTCGGCCTCAAAAATACTGGTGCCACCTTCCAGCGGGCCATGACCTATTGTTTTCATGACTTGGTCCATTACCTGCTAGTCTATCTTGATGACCTTACAGCTCGTTCCCGGAAACGATTAGACCACCTTAACGACCTCCGGCAAGTTTTCCTGTGTTGTCACAAATATAAAATCCGCTTGAACCCACACAAGTGTGTCTTTTTCATTCCAACAGGCCAGTTGTTGGGTTTCATTGTTTCCCAGAAAGGAATTTCTATCGATCCCCTGAAAGTCCAAGCCATCCTAGACCTTCCCTCTCCTCGCACGCTTCGGCAGCTCCAGAGTCTGCAGGGGCGATCTAATTTCCTTCGTCACTTCGTTCCTGATTACGCCACTACCGTTCATGGTTTCTTACGCCTGCTTCATACCCACATACCCTTTGTTTGGGATGAGCAAGCAGAAGCTGCATTCGAAGCCCTCAAGAAAGCTCTCACACAATCCCCTTTGATCTCCCCTCCGGATTTCTCTCAGGACTTCATCCTTTACGTCTCGGCATCCAAACATGCCGTGTCCGGAGTCCTGGTTCAAGAAGACGTTGCTCGCCAGGAGCATGTCATTTATTATGTCAGCCAGACCTTGTTTGGACCACCCCTACGTTACCCATATGAGGAGAGACTAGCCCTAGCTGTGGTCTTTTCCGTCCAAAAATTGCGACACTACATTTTGCTTAGTCATACCACAGTTGTCTCTAACTCCAACCCCATGGTTTATCTCTTAAACCGACGGCTATTGCAAGGTCACATTGCTAAATGGGTCATTATCCTCCAGGAATATGACCTCACTTTCAGAACCCCTAAGAGCACTAAATCCCTCGCGCTTTCCCAGCTCATCACAGATCTCCCCTCCCTTCTGCCATCCCCACAAATCTCCGATGAGTTACCCGACAATCACTTGTTCATCATCTCGTATGATGACCCATGGTACGGTGATATTTTGTTATACCTTCGCACGCAGAAGTTCAAACCCAACATCAATCGTGATGGACACCGTCGTATCCGTCACCAGGCCTCTCGATATCTCCTCTTAGGCGATGTCCTTTACCGACGAGGGGTTGACACGATTCACCGTCGTTTCCTTACACACGAGGAAGCCGAACACGTCCTCAATGATTGTCATAGCGATGCCTGCGGCGGACATTTATCTGGAATGGCCACCGCCCAAAAGGTCATTCGTGCCGGATACTTCTGGCCCACACTCTTTACCGACTGCATCACAACAGTCAAACATTGTCATAATTGCCAACTTTTCGCCCCCAAGACCCGGACACCACCCGCTCCGTTACACCCAGTCATCACGGTTGGTCCCTTTGTAAATGGGCCATCGACTTCATGGAATGTAAACCCCCATCTGCCAACGGCCATAAGTACATCATTGTCGCCGTTGATTACTTCACCAAATGGGCGGAAGCCATGCCCACCTTCAATTTTACAGCTGACACTGCTGCCCGTTTCTTTTTCAACCACGTTATCACTCGATTCGGGGTCCCCAAGCAGTTGGTCTCAGACCATGGTTCCCACTTCGAAGATTCCATTTGGCGCGAGTTATCCACCCTCCTCAAGTTCGAACATCAATATTCCTCTGCTTACTACCCCCAAGGGAACGGTCAAGTAGAGGCCATTAACAAAATCCTAAAAACCATCCTCCAACGCACTGTTGACCGGCATAAGTCCAATTGGCACCACATGTTGTTCCTTGCCTTATGGGCTTACCGTACATCCACCAAGACCGCCATCGGTTTTACCCCGTTTCATTTAGTTCACGGTGTAGAGTCTGTTCTCCCCATCGAGTGTCAGATCCCTGCCTTACACATCGCCGTCGAGCTTCTCCCAGACACCTCCCCCCTCGAGCAACGTCTGCTATCACTTGAACAAGCTGATGAAGACCGTCGTGCAACTCTCCAGACCATTGAAGCCTCCAAGAACCACTCCAAAGCTGGTTACGATAAACATGTACACCCTCGAACTTTCCATGAAGGGGACCTCATCCTCGCCTATGACCAAGCCCACGACAAAACTGGTAAAGGAAAGTTTTAATCCATGTGGCAAGGCCCTTACATTGTGTAGACCTGCCTCGGCAATGGGGCATACATTTTAACTGACTCCGAAGGTCACCCTTTGCGCAACCCTCGTAATGGGTTGTATCTTAAACGCTTTTATCCCTAAATAAACCCACGGCCCCATTGGTCCGCATTGTACAGTTTGCTCTCTTTTTGTTTTTCACCTTTTTTACCACAATCTTACATTCATCATTTTTTGCATGACCACAGATGGACCATCTTCCACCTCATTACATTGGCTTCGCTGATGGAGCAAGCCGCTGGTCTCCCAACCTGGCTTCTGCAGCATGGGTCTTATATTCCCCTTCACATGAATTGATTCACCTTGACGAAATATGTATAGGCGCTGCTACCAATAATAGGCGGAGTATGATGCAGTGACCGGTCTCCTGACTGCTGCCCTCCAGATGGGCATATGTCACCTTCATGTGTTCCTTGACTCCCACCTACTTGTCTCCTAGCTCAACAACTGCTACCAGGTGCGTGATCCCTGCCTCTTTAGAAAATTCCTGCGCACAAAACAACTCAGCCGACAATTTGAATCCATAACATTCACCCATGTCCTAAGAGCTCAAAATAGTGTCGCAGATCAAATGGATAACAACATCCTACATTGGCACATCAATCACACCATGTAAAACCTCCATCATGCATCATCATCCCATAACATCTCATCAAAAATATATAAAAACCCAAAAAGATTGCAAGGGGCATCCATGTGCCTATCACCACATAACCATTTGCATCCATGTGCAATAAAAATAAAAACACATTCATATACAGGGGCATCCACGTGCCTAATCCTACATACATAACGTTGCATCCATGTTCAATACATCACATAAAATACACAAGGGGCATCCATGTGCCCAACATCCTACACTACTTGCATCCACGTGTAGTACAAAGATATAACAAACCATAAGCGCATCCACGTGCGTACACTAAATCATCATCGCAAAAAGGTGCATCCATGTGCATATATATATATCAAAAAATGAATGTCAAACATGTCCTGAGTACCCCTGTACTCAGCTATACAAAAAAAATCTATACTTCCCTACGCCTCATAGAATACATGTCGTAGCTACAAAATTTGGGGGGAGTCCCCTGTACTCCCTAATGAGAGTCATACCCTGCATCAGCTGCCTCCGAGTCCTCCCCTCGCTCCTCCTCCGGTAGCTCCTCATCCCCTGCGGGCTCATGTGCCCGTCCCCTGTCCGCTAAGATGGCCACCCGGATCGCGATCGACCGGAACTCCCGTGGTGCCCTCATGCAATCCTGAATCACCTCCGAATCCACGTCCCGCCACCCGTCATCGGTCACTCCCACCAGCAACTGATCTAGAAGCATCCGTACGGAATCCAGAGTCCCCTCAGTGTCCCGTCGACGCACCTCCCCTCGTCCTGGTAGGGCTGGTACCGCCACATGCCCCCTGCGCGCTATATGTCCTGGTGGTGGTCTCGGGCCCACATCTGTAGATCACACATCAGTCAGTAACAGTATATCAAAAACTTGATCATATACAAATCTTAACATCCATAACATGCAATAGAATCAATATGTACCATCTGGTCCCCAAGCTTGTCCTGGCCCCCGTGGTGCCTCTAGATCCCCGGTGTAGTCCATATCTCTGTATGGAAATTCATCCAGTGTCAGCGGCATCTGCAGCCACTGTAGGTATAGCTCCTGACTGAAGTATCTACCCACCTCACCGCCACCCCGACGGCGCATCATCTCTCTCCACCGCACCATGTGCGGCTCCGTCAGTCCTCCTACCCTGACCGGCACCCGTGGCCGCAGTGTAGGAAGCTGCTCCATGAAGAAAGCACATAGAAAGGATCCATAACAGAATCCCTTGCCAGATTCCTTCACCGATGTCAGCTGCCGCTGCACACAAGTGAGGAACATCTGGCCCCACGCATAATAGACCGCATAATAGACACCATCCAGTACCCGCTCCACTAGCTGCATTTGGCCCCCGGACAGCTTCTCAGGTGACTGGGACCCCAAAACTCGAACCACGCACGCCGCAATAGCTTGTACTACTGGCTCCTGAAGGTCCACCACCCGGAGTACATTCCTCTGCACCCTCACCTCTAGAACATAGTACCGCTCCAGCATATCCTCCATATCTACATCCGCGGATACTCGTGGCTACGTATCCGCTACCCTACCCAGACAGGGCAACCCCGTCAGGAAGTAGACATTTGCAAGAGTGAGATCCACCCTCTCCCCCTGCACCTTGAATGCCTGAATGTCCGGCTCCCAAAGTATCACTAGCCGGTTCAGCAGCAGCGCTGTTGACCGCATCATAGGTACCTGTGTGAACTTCAGAAGTCCGCACAATCCCAACGTCCACCGCACATGGCGATCCCTCCGGATGACCTCCACTATCTCATCCGGGACCTCCCTCTCTCGCCACAGCACCAGCGGCATCCTATCAATCACACAAGGAAAAATCATCAGACTCATGTCAACGAAGTAAACCTGCTCCCCCCCTGGGGAACCCTAACAGCTCGATCCCAATCGCAGCTTTAGGACCCCTTGCCGCGGTTTCTGACCGCGGCTATCAGGGCTACAGTCGCGGTCCCAAACCGTGCCTGTTGGAGCCAACTCGCAGTTTCGAACCGCGTGTTCAACCTCAGAACGCGCGGTACCAGATCGTGTATACCGACCCGAACATCACGGTCCCCAGCCGCGTGATCCACCCTGGAACCTGCGGTCCCCGATCGCGGTTCCATCCCACAAACCCGCGGTCGACCCACGTGGACCGTACAATAAAATCCCCTGGGACCCACCACCCTACCCTGAACCCAATGAAAATGCAGGTATGAGTTTGTCGGAATACCTGTAACTCCTGGATCTAAAAACGGCCAATCGGATCGTCTAGAAACGCCACCTCCGCTCTGGTCCACTCTTATCACTAGTCAAAGTCAACAAGTCCAAATGAGACTTGTCATGTTGGACCCACTTACTATTTATAGTCCGTTGATGTTTTCTTGTTTTGGCCATTTTGAACCCATACGGAGTCCATTTTTCGAACCGTTTCCACCACTGGAATCAGCACGACGCGACTGTCATGATGGTCAACTTGTTCTCTTAGTTTTTCCACTTTATTTTTTGAGCATTTTTTTTTAGACACCACTAGTCACCTCGGTTTGCGTGCCACTTCGGCTGCTCTCTGGGTTTTGTCTATTTTATATCATCAGATTCATTTTTTCGAGCCTGTGATGATGCTTGAGATCATTTCTCGCTCTCACCCCCATATTTTTTGGGTATTTTTCCAAAATGCCCCCCGTCACCTCGGTTTGCGTGCCACATCGACCGTTATCCATTTTTGACACTTTTTATATCGCCGGATTCATTTTTCCGAGCTCGTGATGATGCTTGAGATCATTTCTCGCTCTCACTTGGTACAGTTTCAACATTGTGTCCCGACACCTTGATACCTCGATTTGCGCACCACATCGGCCGCCATCGGATTGTTCCACATTTTTACATGAGCCATTCAGTCCTGTCATACTGCAATTATTTCGTTATTTTGCCACCATTCATTATCCCGCAAGGAGGCCCACCAGTGTTCCCCCTACCCTCGTTCTTGGTCATCATCAATGTTCCTTGATTGAACACTTCCTCCTTGCCTGGCCATTCCTGTTGTTCGGTATAATTTTATCCCTTTTTCGGGCCGGACAAGTACTTTATGAAAAAGGCACTTAGGGAGTTTCTGTTAAGCTCTTTTCTGACTCCTAAAACAATGAAAAGATCACCGAGCAATCTTGCTTCCTTTCATGCTCGTTAAAGTACCTGAAAGGGCGTCTATCTGGTATAAGTTTAACCCCTTTCCGGACCCGGTAGACTAATTACGAAAAAGGAATACTCTAGTCACACTGGCTAGAAGAGTTCTTCATTGCATCCTTTTATGCTTCTTCGGGCCTTGGAGACTAACACACGAAAAAGAAACCCCCTGGAGTCTTCTTATCGCTTTCAGACTCTCTAAAATTGAAAGCAACCATGAGCATGAACTGTCCTGGGCTCGTACAAATCCACACGACAGTACCATTCCATTATTTCCGAGTCTTCTTATCGCTTTCAGACTCCTTAAAATTGAAAGCAATCACGAGCATGAACTGTCCTGGGCTCGTATAAATCCACACGACAGTACCATTTTACACACACTTCTTCTAGTTCCTTAACCTATGTAGAAGTCCCCCCGTGCCTCTTGGAACTATGACCGATCCTCTCGACAGCACCCCCAATCAGGTCTCCTTTGTTCAGAGTAATCTGCAGTCTCCCGCCATTTTACACCAGCTTGAGTCTCACTCATCCCGGTCACTATCCTTGATCCATTACAGCTATGATCCCTTTCCCACCAGTCAGTTTCATATGCTGCTCGATTGTCCCCGCCATCATACTCTGAACAAAGGAAGTTTGAGTCCACCCACTCTACTTTCCCAGTTATCCCCCACAGTATGTCAGTCCTACCATCAGTGCTCTCACACTTCGGTTCTCCACCTCGCGCTCCTATCAAGGAAACATCATTGCCTTGCTAGTTGCAGGTCTCCCTCTGTCGACGACAACCCCTCTATTCCAGAGGATAGACCCAGAGGTCCCTGCGCCTTGGACCCATCACCATTTGTGGTGAGTGCCTACGGACCATTTTGAGAGGAGTCATCATTGCCTCTCCGAGTGGTTGTTTCTCACATGCTCGACTTCAACACCTTGATCGCATCATTGAGAATCACGCAGGGTTTATATCCTTCAGTTATTGGTCGAAGACCTCGGATTTCCCCCGACTCTAGCACATTGGTGAGTCTCTTCGGAACGCCCAATTATATGTTCCCGTGGATGTCTGGGTTGCATTGGCGATTGTATTCGGAAGCCATCCAGTTATATGCTTCCTTGAGTACCCAGTTTAGTTCCAGTTCAGTGTACCATTGAGGATATGACTCCCCGTCACTATGATCCAGCAGCTCATTAGTTCCTCTGGTACCCCACTCAGCAGCACTGTTGTTATTCCAGTGTATCAGTTCTTCAGCTCAGACATGGTCGGCCCAGCAGTATGTCCCATATTTGTGTCCCCTTTGGACTCTTATGATGTGCACAGTGGTTCTCTATGTATCCTACAGGTCCCCCTTTTCGGGCCTCACTGTTATTTTTTATGTATCTTGATACGAGCATGGGTATTCCTGCCTCGTCCACATATTGAGATTCTTCCTCATTCATTAGTTGAGGCCATATATATTTTAGGTCCCCATATTTTGGACCCCATTGTTATTATTATTCTATATCTTGATACGATCATGGGAATGCTCGCCTCGTCCATATGATCCGATTATTCCTCATCCATTATTGAGGTCATGTACTTTCAGTTTTTACAGTTTGTTCGAGACCGTTGTTCCGGGCTTCAGTTTGTTTCTTCTCTTCTCCACACCCCAAGAAAACCATACAAGACTTATGATGTCTATCGGCCATACAATGAGCTCTTTCCCTCACACATCAGGGGGCAATCTGTTAACACCCAAAAAGTGCTCACTACCTCATCTACCCCATTACATGACTCATTTTTCCATATTTCCTACCATATTTACCTCCAGAACCTTAAAATCCCATTAAATAGCCTCCAAAAGGCCACAAAACCATTAAAAAAGCCTTCAAAAGGCCAAAAAAACCCTTTTTTTTCCCCAAAATAATCCAAAATTCCTCCAAAATAGCAAAAACCCTCTAAAAAGGGAATAAAAAATATAAAAAAAGAGGAAAAGAGGGAAAAAGGAGGAAAAAACCCTATACAGCTGACCTAAACCATATGGTTCCCAAAACCATGGGCCAGCACTCCACCACTAAAAACCTATAAATAGGTGATGGAGGCCCCTCATTTCATATACACAGTAAAATACACCCTTACTCTTCCAAAATCACTCTTGAAACCCTAGCTCACCCTTGAGCTACTTTCACCCTTGAGTGCCCCTTTTGGCCTATTTCCAACCCTTTGGAGAAAGAGAAGGAGCAAAGTTGGAGTTTGGAGCAACCCTCTTGGACTATTGCAAGAACTTCACCAACCTCTACACCTGAGGTAAAATTTTAATACAAAAAAGAAAGATCTTCACCATATTTCCATGTTTTGTTATGTTTATTAATGCTCATGCTAGTTTAGAATTTGTATTGTTTTATTACCTTAATTTACTGTTTATTGAACTGCTACTAAGGAGTCCATTCTCCTTAGTAGGTGCTCATTTGCACAAGCTAGGGTGGAAACCCTAGCTACAAGTTAGTTAGTTATTTCATTTCTTTGCAGTTTGCATTGTAACCAATTCGGAGAAGTAATATAAGCCAGATTCTGGCATATTGTTTTCATCTTGTCTATGTGAACGTGTGTGTGGTGTGTATTGTTAAGAAAGAACCTTAATAATCTAAGGAACCTTCCTTCAAGTGGTATCAGAGCCATAGCATCCTGAGATTTGAAGGATAGCCATATCAGAGTGGGAAGTAAATCCCTGTGCGCAGAAGAACATCGAGTGATATTGAGCCTGTAAGTGCGTTGAATAGCTCCAGCTGAGGTTGGGTAGAGTTGTACGCGACTTGTTGAAGTCCGGTTGCGATTGGACGAGTGGGAGTTTCAACCGAGGTTGAAAATGGCTCATAGAGGCATTAATGTCCGAGGATGAAGAGCGCGTGGCGTAGCAGTCACAGTTGATCGAGAGATGTTCGACGAATGCGTCTGAATAATGCGAACTTTGACAAATGAATTCGTAGTAATCAAAGATAGCCAAAGGCGTGGTTGTATTCCTGATGCGTTAGACCACAACGATGAGGAAGTCGAAGAAGTGGAACCACAAGAACCAGTGGGAGATGAACCTGAAGAAAAACTCATCAAGCTTCTGACGGATATGAGAGGTCGGACAAAGATAGATGTATGTACCTATTCAGGAAGTTTGGATCCAGAAGACTTGATCAATTGGTTCAGAGAGATGGAGAAATACTTCAACACAGAGCAGATCGAAGATCCTAAACGGGTTAAGACTATGTGTCTGAGGTTGAAGGGTCATGCCTCATTATGGTGGGATAATGTGCAGGCTGATAGAGTCAAGAAGGGAAAGGAGAAAATCAAATCTTGGGATAGAATGGTCGCCAAGCTGAAAGGGAAGTTCTTTCCAAATGACTATGTGATTTCCTTGTTCCGGAAGTTGCAGAAATTTCGACAAAAAGAGATGACCGTGAAGGAGTACACGGAAGAGTTCTACAGACTGTCGATAAGTTCGGGTTAGACTGACAAAGGAGAAGAAGCTGTCGCTAGGTATGTGAACGGCTTGAAATATGCCATTCAGGATGAATTGAGCATGTCGAGATTTAGAGCAGTGAGTGAATCCTACCAATTAGCTCTGAAGGCAGAAGAGAATCTGTCGAGAAAATCCGTAGCGACCAAGGGTAGGATGATTGGTCGGAGTGCGAAGATTGTTTCCGTGAAAGGCCAAAGTAGTGGATGCAGAAAGGAATCTGTCGAAGAAAGTCGAAGGACAGAAGGGACATCGACAAGGGAGAAAGCGCAAGAAAACTAACACGATGGTCGTGGGAACTGCGGTCGAGGTGCTTATGGTCGAGGTGGTCCATCCGATAGAAAAGAATTTAACAGACTAGCCATAATCTGTTACAATTTTCGTGGAGCGGGACACAAGGCATATGAATGCCTAGAGAACCTACATGCTGCAGAAGAGTCGAAACCCAGACATCGAAGGGATGAGCAAGTCAACGAGAGGGAGGAATTGACATCCGACAGTAGTGAGGATGGTAAGAAGAAAAGTTGGGCCATGACATCCAAGACACTCATTCTAGAAGACAGACGTGACGAGCAAGAGCCGACACAATGGAAGGCGATCTTTCGAACGAAGGTGCAAATCGTCGAATGGCGTTGCAAGACCATAGTTGATGGTGGAAGCACTTGGAATCTTGTGTCAACAGAAGTGATCGACAAGAAAAAGTTGAAATGCTGAGAACATCCACACCCTTACATGATCTCATGGTTGCAAAAAGAACACCATGTGAAGGTAACCAGACAGTTCCTGATTAACTTCAAGTTCGGGAAGTTAGAGGACAGTGTATTGTGCGATGTAATCCCAATGGACGCTTGCCATCTGTTGTTAGGAAGACCATGGAAATATGATCAGAAAATGATGTATGATGGACGAGTGAACACAGTCACAGTGTGGAAAAATGGCCTGAAGAGGACTCTTAAGCCGAAGCTAGAGGAGCAGGTCAGTTGTAAGCACAACGAGAGCAACTTTTGGGAGAAACGGGTGCTGATGTGTTCAGCGAAAGAATTCCTTGCAGAGGAGGAAAAGGAGTTGGGGTGTTATGCTATCATTCCAAAAGGACCATGTGTCGAGAGGGCGACAATGGAGACAATTCTGATCGAAGTCTAGAAAAATGCTCAAAGAGTTTCAGATCATAGTAGTCAATGAGACACCGACGGGGTTGTCGCCGACAAGGAGCATATCCCATCAGATCGACTTGATTCCAGGTTCGAGTCTGCCAAACAAAGCATCGCATATGATGAGTTCAACAGAAGGTCAGGAACTCAACTGACAAGTCTAGGAGTTGTTGGATAGAGGATTGATCAGAGAAAGTTTGAGTCCGTGCACGGTACCAGCAGTATTAGCGCCGAAGAAAGGTGGAGAATGGAGGATGTGTACAGACTCCAGAGCCATCAACAAGATCACGATCAAGTACCGATTTCCATTTTTGAGAATGGATGAATTGATGGATTGCTTGAGTGGAGTGAAGTACTTCATGAAGATAGACCTGAAGAGTGGTTATCACCAGATTCGGGTTAGAGAAGGAGATGAATGGAAGACAACATTCGGATTGACTAATGCACCTAGTACATTCATGAGGTTGATGAATGAAGTACTGAAACCATTCTTGGGAAAGCTTGTCGTAGTCTATCTAGACAACATTCTGATTTTCAGTCGAACCAAGACATAACACTTGGAGCACATTCGACGGGTATTGCAAAAGTTGCAGGAAGAGAAGCTAATGGTGAACCTGAAAAAGTGTTTCTTCATGAAGGAAAAACTGGTATACTTGGGATTCATAATCTCGAGTGAAGGGTTGGTGATGGACCCAGAGAAGGTGAAGGAAATATTGGATTGGCCTGAACCGACAAGTATGAATGGAGTGAGGATTTTCCATGGAGTTGCCACTTTCTACAGGAAGTTCATCAGGGGATTCAGTCGGATTTGTGCACCTTTGACATAGTGCATGAAAAATGGCAAGTTCAAGTGGACGGAAGCAGCCCAACGAGCTTTCGACAAGTTAAAGGAAAAGGTCACTGAGAGCCCTGTGTTGGCGCTCCCAGATTTCGACAAAATTTTCTAGGTCGATTACGACGTGAGTGGAATAGAAATTGGAGCAGTGTTGAGCCAGGAGGGCTGACCAATTGCATTCTTTAGTGAAAAATTGGATGATGCGAAGCAAAAATATTCGGTCTATGACCAGGAATTCTATGTTATTGTCCAAGCGTTGAAGAAGTGGAGGAATTATTTGTTGCCCAAGGAATTTGTGTTATACACAGATCACCAAGCACTGAGGTATTTGAATACTCAGTCGAATTTGAACCAGCGGCACATGAAATGGGTCGAGTTCCTATAGGGATATACATTCATGTTGCGACATAGGTCAGGAAAGTCAAATAAGGTTGCCGACACGCTGAGTCAAAGAATTGCATTACTGAACACGGTGACAGTTCAGGCAACAGGAATAGAGTTGGTGAAGATAGAGTATGAGACTGATGAGGATTTTGCGAAAGCATGGGAAGCTTGTCGTGAACCATGGAGTGTTGACAGAACTCCATACTTAGGATTATTTTATCCAAGAGGGATACCTATTCAAGTGACGACAGTTGTGTATTCCCAGAGGATCCATGCAAGAGAACCTAATCTGAGAGTTGCATAGCGGCGGATTGGAAGGTCATTTTGGCATCGACAAGACTAGGGCATTGGTCAAAGAAAAGTATTATTGGCCAGGAATGGGATGGGAGTTTTGAAGCCCACTTGCTGCCATTCACTCTCATCAAGGTGATAATACATATAGTATCAATTTCAATATACGTGATTGAAACCTTTTATTACTGCTAAATCTGACAGCCTTACCAAATTAATTATATTATCCTTTTACTTATCTTCGCAGAAGATAGTTAAAGGTAACTGATACATTATTATAAAAAAATGAAACCGTGCTTTTTTTTGTCGACAATTGTGTAAATCAAATTGCGGGATTATGGGATGAAAGGACAGATGAGTAAAGGAAATAGTGGAATAGTGGGATGAAAGGAAAGGATAGGAAAGCTGGGCCAAGGGTTTCTCTCTTCAGCAGGCCAACAGGAGATGTCAGAAAGTGGGTTCGACAATGTAGAGTTTTCCAATTGGCAAAAGGGAGAAGTCAGAACACGGGGTTGTATACACCATTACCTGTACCAAATACCCCATCGGAGCACCTGAGCATGGATTTTGTGTTAGGATTGCTGAAGACGTAGCAAGGGAGCGACTCAATATTTGTTGTAGTCGAAAAGTTTTCAAAAATGGCACACTTTATTCTGTGTCGGAAGATAAGTGACGCCACAAGAATTGTTGTACTATTCTTCAAGGAGGTAGTCAGATTGCATGGGTTGTGAAAGAGTATTACATCGGACAAATATGCCAATTTTATGGACATTTCTGGAGAACCCTATGGAAGAAACTGGACACGATGTTGCAGTTTAGCTCGGCATATCATCCGCAGGAAGATGGACAGACCGAGGTGGTGAACAAAAGTTTGGGAAACCTTATGAGATGTTTGACGTCCGACAGACCCAAACAGTGGGAGAACTTGTTGGCGTAAGCAGAGTTTGCATATAACAATTATGTGAATCGGTTGACATGTTTGATCCCATTCCAGATTGTTCAAAGACGAAGCCCACATGGAGTGGTGGATTTGGTCGAGTTACCGACGGAAACCAAGAAAATCGCAGATGCAGAATCATTTGCAGAGCATATGAAAGAAGTGAAAAAGTGCATAGAAAAGAGCAACGCGACATACAAGTTGAGAGTTGATAGGAAGAAAAGACTACAGTCGTTCAACGAAGGAGACTTGGTCTATGCACATTTGCGGAAAGAGAGATTTCCGACAGGAACATATAACAACCTGAAGCTGAAAAAGATTGGACCATGTAATATTTTGAAGAAGATTTCGGGAAATGCTTATGTATTGGAGCTGCCGAATGACTTGAACATTTCACCAATGTTCAATGTCTCAGATTTGTACAAGTTCAAAGAAGGTTCAAGCAGTGGAAGCGCGGAAGTGTCGAAGATAGACTGGACAGAGAAGATTCTAGATCGACAGAAAGAAGAAATCGCAGATAGAGGAACGCGAAGTCGGGTATACACGCAGTTCGCGAATGAAGGAATACTTAGTGCGATGGGAGGATGATGAGTTGCAGGAAGCGACATGGATTTCCAAAGAATATTTTAGAAGACTGGCGGAGAAGTCGAGTTCTTTTTCACCTAGGGATTCTGATGTAGGAGCATCGGGGCCTAGGCAGATCGGTTGATGTTTATTGACATAAGGAGGAGCCAACCAGAGGGAGTGCCGACGACCACTGGTGCGGGAGAGCAGATGGACTTGTCAAAGTCAATAAGTTGAGTAGGAGAAGTTGGGTATGCAACTAACGGATGGTTTGAAGTTGAGAGTCGACATGTTGGAGTTGGTAGACGACAGGTCAAGAGCGGAGCGACGATGGGTCAACATGCGTCGAACCAGGACTCTGACAGTTTTGTGCATGAGCCAAGCGAGGAAGAAGGGGTGGACTGGCGAAGCCTAAAGAGTGTGAAGGAAGACGACGGGTAAGTCGAAGATGACATACAGTATGGCTGACGTGATGGTTTACTGTAGCCTGTCAAAAGGACGCGTGAAAGTCAAGGAGAGTACTTGGAAATAGTTCGGGGTTGCTAAGGAAGTTAATGGCAGTTATTGCAGGTGGGTGAAGACATGACATATGTCATCACAGGAAGAGGTTGTGTAGCACAACAGGGGTGCTGACAGTTGTAGGTCTGCAAGATCGGAGGAGATCGACAGACAAAGGATGCGTGTCTCGGGGATCGCAGTGGTCTCGGGAATAGCAACAACGAAGTAGAAGACTAGAGAGTTCAGATCAGTAGGGGGAATTGGCATTTTGGGGATAGTCAATTAGAGCAAGCAGAGCTCAAGAGAAGCATGGTAGATTGGATAGGAAAGTCACACATCTACAGAGTCGAGAGATCGAGCCATAGCTTAGAGTTTCGCAGTGAACTAGGAGAGGGTGAGGTCGACACGCTGAGATAGCACACAGTTACTTCTATGTTGTAACGGTTAAGGCCGACAATTAGTTAGCTATTTCATTTCTTTGCAGTATGCATTGTAACCAATTTAGAGAAGTAATATAAGATAGCTTCTGGCATATTGTTTACATCTTGTCTATGTGAACGTGTGTGTGGTGTGTATTGTTAAGTAGGAACCTTAATCATCTAAGGCACCTTGCGTCATGATCGATATAGAAGTAATCGATGTTGAGATCAACTACAACATCCTCTTGGGGCGTAGTTACATGTATGACATGAAGGCGGTAGATTCCTCGGTCTTTTGTATCGTGATGTTTCCCTTATATGGGAAGATAGTTACTCTTGGACAACTTAACTACAATGACCCTAATACAACAAGAAATCTCGACAACGTCCTACCCACTATATTGGGCGATGATCAACCGTATGTTGACATTTCCCCCGGTATGTACAAGGACTTGTTAACACCCAAAAAGTGCTCACTAGCTCATTTACCACATTATATGACTCATTTGTCCATTTTCCTACCATATTTCCATTAAAAATCCCAAAAGTCCCATTAAAAAGCCTCCAAAAGGCCTAAAATGCCTCCAAAAGGCCAAAAAACCCTCAAAATAGCCTAAAAAAGGCTAAAAAACCCCCTTTTCCTCCAAAAATAACAAAAATCCCCTAAAAAGGGAATAAAAAATATAAAATAATGAGGAAAAGGAGGAAAAAACCCTATACAGCTGCCCAGAACCATGTGTTTCCTAAAACCATGGGTCAGCACTCCACCACCAAAAAACTATAAATAGGTGATGGAGATCCCTTATTCCATATCCACAATCACAAGCACCCTTACTCTGCCAAAATCTCTCTCGAAACCCTAGTTCACCTTTGAACTATTTTCACCTTGAGAGCCACCTTTGGCCCATTCCCAACATTGGAGAAGGAGAAGGAGCATATTGAAGCTTGGAGCATCCTCTTGGACACTGCAAAGGGCTTCATCAAACCTTTACACTGAAGGTAACATCAATACAAAAAGCCATTCTTTAAATTTATTATTTATGTTTCATGCATGTTTTAGAAGTAATTTAATTTCTGTTTTAGCTTAATTATTTACATTTACTGAACTGCTACTAAGGAGTCCATTCTCCTTAGTAGGTGCTCATTTGCACAAGCTAGGGGTAAAACCCTAGCTACAGTTTTGGCGACTCCCCTAGTTTTCGAATTTCTGGTTTCCGTTTTTGAATTTTTTCCTTTCGGCTGTCCCTTTCGGCCGCCGCATACCGCGTCTTTTCCCTCTGCAGTCGCGTCCCGACCGCGCCTTTCAGGCCTTTACCTGCGATCCGACCGTGGCTCTCAGACTGCTTCCGACGCCCCGCCGGCGGATTCAAGTCTGTTACCTGCGATCCGACCGTGGCTAATCAGCCTGTTTGCCGCGATCTGACTGCGCCTGTCGGCCTTTTTCCGGCGTCCCGACTGCGGCAATCTGCCTCTTTCAGGCGTCCCGACTGCGTCTGTTAGCCCTGTTGCCGCGACCCGACTGCGTCTTTGTCCCTATTTTTCTGCGTCCCGACTGCGTCTGTTGGCCCTTTTGCCGCGACCCGACTGTGTCTTTTTCCCTATTTTCTGCGTCCCGACTGCCTCTGTTGGCCCGATAGCCGCGACCTGACCGCCGCTGTTTCCCTCAAACCCGCGGTCGGCCTGTTCTGATCCGCCACAGACCCGCGGTCTGATTTCTGCTCTTTTCCTGTTTTGAGCCCAGCCCCTCTTGCTGCAATATTTTCTGCATTTGAACAGCACTCTGTCCCACCTGCAGCCCACTTCCTTACAGCCTTTCTGCAACCAAATTTCTGTTCCCTTTACAGAGTCTTTTTAAAATTTCAGTATTCAGAAAATTTTGCAAGTTAAACTTTCAATTTCAGTATTATTGATAGATTGGAAGTTGCCCCCCTTGTGGCACTTCTATTTTTGGGTTCAACACCTCACGAGCACACACTCTGTCATGTAAATCAAGTGAGCCTTAAAAAGTACCTAATCAAACCAACATTCTAACCCCACTTGGGGAACACATAAGAATCATTGTAGTTAGGTAGGATCAGGGGGATAGGCTTCCAATAACACCCCTTGGTTACTTTCACTTGAGACATAGTTGTTGTCCAAATAGGGAGCCAAAATCCCCTAGTACTTTTTGGCACGGTCACGACCAGTTTATCAGAGGGCCTCTCCCTTAGGAGGGTTGAAGTCGGGAGACTGGTTCCGGAGGCCTGAGTGGAATACTGCAATCCATTCAGTAACCGAAGGGCTACCTTTCGCGGTTCGCGGGATATCCCTGTATAGGGGTATTGCGGTCAACGAGCTAAACGGCAGATTCACCTTTCTGGACGTGTCATGAACGGGGTATCTTAGTTGCCATTCTTCTAGGATTGACTACCCGGTATCCCTCCCGGTAGGGGGATATCATAGCCACTTGGCTTTTCTACTCATATTGTCTGACTTGGATTTCATCACCTTGCAGAGGATATGTTTAGTTGAGTCAGAATACTTTTAGCTAGGTGTTTGCATGCTCCTTTACCCCCCTTTTGGTCTAGTGAGTCCACCATTTTTCTTTTTTAGGAAACCTGCTGCTTGTTGGTATTCTGACCATCTTTGTTGTTACTCCACCTATTGTAGCACAGCTGTTGCAGTGGGTGTTTTGAGTTGGTTGTTGGCTTGAGTGCCTTTCTTTTTAGCTCTCCTCCTGCACACTCGGTTGCATTAGGATTTTTGAGCTGTTTTTATACTCACCTCAACCCACAGAGATTAGACACCATCTGTCACCATTGAGTCCCCGAGACATTCTCGGCGCCTCAGGGGCGAGCCCCCACAGCACGGTTCTCTTGACACCACTCGTCATAGATTCCGATCATCATCTGTTGATACCACTCATCACAGGTCTAGAGCCCTGTCACTTGACTCCTCTCTTCACCGACGTAGGACTCCGTCACCAGATAGTGACGCCCCTTACTTCACCTCTGATTCTGACGAAGAGTATGAGAACCCTATCTATACTGCCCCTACTAGCCCCATGGCTGGCACAACTTCCACTCCGTTTGTGATAGGGACCATTGGTGGCACATCCACCACTACACCAGTTACTACACCTGTTTTGGGTATGCCCTCCATGGGGCACCCATCTACCGTTCCCCTCACGGTATCTATTCCCACAGCGGGAATACCTATCCCCACTACATCCGTGGCTCACACTACCCATGGTGGTGCTGGACCATCCTCCACTACCTCAATTCCCCCACTTGGGGGCACCACCCCAAATCTTGTCCCTCCACTTGGGGGCACTGGCCCCAACTTGGTCCAACCCACTACAGTGTCACATCCTTCTTCCAGTT
This sequence comes from Larix kaempferi, assembly GCA_027924585.1. NCBI lineage: Eukaryota > Viridiplantae > Streptophyta > Pinopsida > Pinales > Pinaceae > Larix > Larix kaempferi. The sequence goes on along the minus strand of BSBM01000196.1, from coordinate 2,266,980 downwards.
TGCCATTCATGGCTAGCCTCAACCTACCTGACCTGGCCAGATTGACCAACGATCCTATTCGACACGACCCTACATGGCCTCATATGCCTACCAAGCTCCCCTCTGACATCCCTAAGTTCGAGGGCAAGGCCGGTGAGGACCCACAAAACCATATCATGTATTTCCACCTATGGTGTTCTTCTAACTCCATAGTGGACGACTCTGTTCGCCTCCGTCTCTTACAGCGCACCTTCACTGGCTCTGCAGCCAAGTGGTATATTGAGCAACCTCATGGGACCCACGCCACCTTTGCTTCCCTGGCCTCGACCTTCCTGCAGTTCTTCCAGTTGCCTGTCCGCTATGACGCAGGCGTTGAGATCCTTTTATCTTGTAGACAAAACACGGCTACCCATATCACGGACCACATCCATGAGTGGCGTCGACGCCGTAGCTTGTGCAAGATCAAACTTGACGACCGTATCTTCCTAGATTGGTTCCTCAAATCCCTTCTCCCGGTTATCGCTAAAGATGTAGCCTCAGAAAGACCCCAGTCTGAAGAAGAAGCCATCCTTAAGGCCCAACAGTTCGACCTCATCTACGCCCAATCGGGTTACCTTTATACCATTATACCTGACGCCCCTCGCGGCGAGTCCTCCCAGCATGATGCGCCGGGGGCATCCCACGCTGCAGATGGTATCATTGGCCGTGTTTCTTCGCATCCCCAACCATTTTCTATAGCACGTCCTCCCCCTGGCCCCGACCTGTCGCGGGCTACTTCACAGTCCGGAGCAACCAACTCGTATGCTCCCATGACACATCACCATTCCCATGGACCCTCATGTCCACCTCAGTGCTTCGGGTATGCGACTCCTACTTATGCTCCTCCAGTCGCCCCTCAGCCTTACTACCATTAGCAGGCTGCCCCCGCTCCTGCGCCTTCACAAGCCCCACCAGCTTATTATCAGCCACAGGCAGCCCCTGCGGCACATCCACAACCCGCTCCGCAGTCCTATCAGCAACCCCTTCAAGTTGCTGCACCTGCTCAGCCTCAACCTACATATCATCCTCCGCAGCCTGCTCCCGCACCTGCACAACCTCAAAATCCACCTGCTGCCCAAGGGCAAGTTTACGCCCAACAGAATCCGCAGCAAAACCAAAATAACCAACGTAACTAGGGCCAACAGAACCGCGGCAAAGGCCGTAATCGTGGGAACAACCAACCTGCCGACCAAGCTGGCCAACAGGCTAATCCCCCCGAAAACAACAATGCGGCCCCCGCTAATCAAAACCCTGATCGCCCGCCCAAGCAGGCTAAAAACCCCAATTATCGAACGAACCACCCTTGTTCTATTTGCGAGGTCTATGGACACTATACCCATGCTTTCCCACACTTGGAGCGAGCTCGGCAACTCTGGGTTGACGAGGCCCATCGCCAAGGGCATGAGGCTCCCCAAGCGCCACCCAACCCCCCCCAACCTCAACAACCCCCTTTGGTGCTGCAAAACCCCTTACCGACCCAAGGCGTAGTGAACACTCAGCCGTTGGCTCCCCATCAAGCCAATGCGGCCCAACAACAACAGATCACCTACGCTGCTCCTGATCAACCCATGTTTGACTCAGGTACCCACCACTTACTGATGATGTCATCTGCTGATGTCAACCTCCAGACCCGTCGGAACCAATACGGCTGCACCTCTGAAGCCCCTCCCACGGATAAACCTACTAACGCTCATCCCACCGATCAGGCATTACGTATACCTCCGCCTCCCATAGATGGCGCTGCGAAAGCACCTCGTTTCCCACTTCGCCGAATCAACAATAACCCTATTGCGCGCGCTGCGTCAAACTACAACATCGTAGACGACCTAGCCCAATCTCCCACAGCCATGTCTGCGTTAGAAGTCTTGAAGAACTGCCCTTCCCAGCGCAAGACTTTACTTTCCGCCATTGGGGGGATTGACCCAACTGATTCACATTTGATGGCATTTGATTTAGACCAGTCTGAACCACGCCTACCTTCCAGCTTAGCCTTCCAAGTTACTGTCTCCGTTAGGAATCTTGTCATCCATCGGTGCATCATCGATGAGGGTGCTTCCACATGCGTCATGTCTACATTTGTATGGAAGAAGCTAGGATCCCCTCCTCTCCAGCAGTCCACCACTGCATTACGCGCCTACAACGGTCGTTCGGCTCAGCCCCAAGGCCTCCTAGCCAATGTCCCCATCCAGTTAGGTGGTAAAACAGTCCTTATTGACATAGAGGTAATCAACGCCCAATTGGATTACAACCTTTTACTTGGCCGCAGCTACATGTATGCCATGCGGGCGGTTGCCTCTTCTGTCTTTCGCACCATGATGTTCCCCCATGAGGGACGCGTGGTTAAGATTGACCAACTCACCTACTATGATCCCAGTGCTCCTGCGGCACCTGAGAATGTTCTCCCCATGGTTGAACAACCCGTTTCTCCTGCCACCACCTCGTTTGTTTCCTCTACAGGGCCTGGAGTCTACTCAGACGCGCCGATGACCTCCACCTTTCAATCCATTCCTCCGCCGTCATCTACGCCCGAAATGTCTGACTTATGTACCTTGTCCCACGACAACCTACCACCTAATACTCAACCACCTAATCTCTGGTCTGCGAAACCAGAGATTCTGGGTTCGATCCCCAGCGGAGTCGCCAAAACTGTAGCTAGGGTTTTACCCCTAGCTTGTGCAAATGAGCACCTACTAAGGAGAATGGACTCCTTAGTAGCAGTTCAGTATATTAAACTAATTAAGCTAAAACAACAATTAAATTACTTCTAAAACAAGCATGAAACATAAACACCAAATGAAAAGAATGACTTTTTGTATTGATGTTACCTTCAGTGTAAAGGTTTGATGAAGCCCTTTGCAGTGTCCAAGAGGATGCTCCAAGCTTCAATATGCTCCTTCTCCTTCTCCAATGTTGGGAATGGGCCAAAGGTGGCTCTCAAGGTGAAAATAGTTCAAAGGTGAACTAGGGTTTCGAGAGAGATTTTGGCAGAGTAAGGGTGCTTGTGATTGTGGATAAATACCCGAAAGATCGGGGGGTGAGAACGAGAAATGATCTCAAGCGTCATCACCAGCTCGGAAAAATGAATCCGATGATATAAAACATGTGAAAAACGGAGAACGGCCGACGTGGCACGCAAACCGAGGCGACTAGTGGCGTCGGAAAAATGGGTAAAAAATGACAGGGTAAAAATAATGCAACGAGTTGACCATTAGGATGGTCTCGTTGTGCTGATTCCATTGGTGGAAACGGTTCGAAAAAACAAAAACAAAAAAGAAAGTACTATACAACGCAGACCAATGAGGCCGCGGGTTGCTTTTATGGGTAAAAACGCTTAAGATACAACCCATTACGAGGGTTGCGCAAATAACGGCCTTCAGAATCAGCTAAGATGTATGCCCCCTTGCCGAGGCAGGTCTGTACGACGTAAGGGCCTTGCCACATGGATTCAAACTTCCCTTTACCGGTTTTGTCATGAGCTTGGTCGTAGGCGAGGACGAGGTCTCCTTCGTGGAAAGTTCGGGGGTGAACATGTTTATCATAACCGGCTTTGGAGCGGTTTTTGGCAGCTTCGATGTTCTGGAGAGTGGACCGATGGTCTTCATCGGCTTGTTCGAGGTGCAGCAGACGCTGCTCGAGGGGGGTGGTGTCAGGGAGAAGCTCAACGGTGATCTGTAAGGCAGGGATCTGACACTCGATAGGGAGAACAGACTCTACATCGTGAACTAAATGAAATGGTGTAAAACCAGTGGCGGTCTTAGTGGAGGTGCAATAAGCCCACAAAGCAGGGAACAACATGTGGTGCCAATTGGACTTATGCTTGTCAACCGTTTGTTGGAGGATGGTTTTAAGGATTTTATTGATGGCCTCTACTTGGCCGTTCCCTTGGGGGTAGTAAGCAGAGGAAAATTGGTGCTCATACTTAAGGAGGGTGTATAACTCACGCCAGACGACATCTTCGAAGTGTGAACCATGGTCAGAGACTAACTGCTTAGGAACCCCGAATCGGGCAATGACATGGTTGAAAAAGAAGCGGGCAGCAGTGTCGGCGGTACAATTGAAGGTAGGCATGGCTTCCGCCCATTTGGTGAAGTAATCAACAGCGACAACAATATATTTGTGGCCGTTGGCAGACTGGGGTCGACATTCCATGAAGTCTATGGCCCACTTACAAAAGGGACCAACGGTGACGACTGGGTGTAACGGAGCAGGAGGTGTCCGGGCCTTGGGGGCAAAAAGTTGGCAGTTATGGCAGTGTTTGACCGCAGTGATGCAGTCGGTGAAAAGTGTGGGCCAGAAGTATCCGGCGCGGACGACCTTTTGGGCGGTGGCCATCCCTGAGAAATGGCCTCCGCAGGCACCGCTATGATAGTCATTAAGGACGAGTTCAGCCTCCTCGTGTGTAAGGCACCGACGAAGAATTGTGTCAACCCCGCGCCGGTAAAGGACATCACCTAAGAGGAGATATCGAGAGGCCTGGTGACGGATGCGACGTCGTCCATTACGGGTAACTTTAGGTCTGAACTTCTGCGTGCGCAAGTATAACAAGATATCACCGTACCATGGGTCATCGGACGAGATAGTGAACAGGTGATTGTCGGGTAACTCATCGGAGATTGGTTTGGTCGGGAGAAGGGAAGGGAGATCAGTAATGAGCTGGGCAAGCGTGAGGGCTTTAGTGCTTTTAGGTGTTTTGAAGGTAAGGTCATATTCCTGGAGGATAATGACCCATTTAGCGACACGACCTTGTAGAAGCCGTCGGTTTAAAAGATATACCATGGGGTTAGAGTCGGCAACGACTGTGGTATGACTCATTAAGATATAGTGTCGCAATTTTTGTACGGAAAAGACTACTGCGAGGGCGAGTCTCTCTTCGTATGGGTAACGTAGGGGTGGACCAGACAAGGTCTGGCTGACGTAGTAAATGACGTGCTCCTGGTGAGAAGCGTCTTCTTGAACTAAGACTCCAGATACGGCATGCTCGGATGCCGAAACGTAGAGGATGAAGTCTTGTGTGAAATCTGGAGGGGAAATCAGAGGAGCTTGTGTGAGAGCCTTTTTGAGGGCTTCGAAAGCGGATTCTGCCTGCTCATCCCAGACGAAGGGTATGTGGGTACGGAGCAGGCGCAAGAAACCGTGAACGGTAGTGGCGTAATCAGGAACGAAGCGTCGAAGAAAGTTGGATCGCCCCTGCAGACTTTGGAGTTGCCTGAGCGTGCGAGGAGAGGGAAGGTCTAAGATGGCTTGGACTTTTAGAGGGTCAACAGTAATTCCTTTCTGGGAAACAATGAAACCCAACAATCGACCTGCCGGAACGCAAAAGACACACTTGTGTGGGTTCAAGCGGATTTGGTATTTGCGACAACGCAGAAAAACTTGCCGAAGGTCGTTAAGGTGGTCCGATCGTTTTCAGGAACGAGCTGTAAGGTCATCAAGGTAGACTAACAGGATATGGACCAAGTCGTGAAAGCAATAGGTCATGGCCCGCTGGAAAGTGGCACCAGCATTTTTGAGGCCGAAAGGCATGACGCGATAGGCAAAGGTGCCCCATGGGGTAGTAAAGGCAGTTTTGTACTGATCTTCCTTACGGATCTGAATCTGATTATATCCGGAAAAACCGTCCATGAAGGAGAGGACCTCATGCCCCGCACACGCATCTATGAGCTGATCGATAAACGACGTGGGGAAGTTGTCCTTGGGACAAGCATGGTTTAAGTCACGGAAGTCAGTGCATACGCGGATGGTGCCTTGCTTTTTGTTAACGGGAACGGGGTTTGAAACCCAAGTGGTATAGGCAATAGGATAAATGAACCCTGCCTTGCGCAGCTTCTCAATCTCGGCTTTGACAGCTGGGAGCTTTGAGGGATGAATGGGGCGCTGTTTCTGACGAACGGGGGGTACATCAGGCCATGTGTCAATGTGGTGCTCTATAATGGCGGGGTCAAGACCAGGCATTTCGGTATAGGACCAAGCAAAGACATCACGGAATTCTTTGAAAAGGTTTGTGTAGTCCTCAATCTCTTATTTACTGCAAAATGCTCCTAACGTGATGAGTTCAGGGGCACGTCCTGGGGCAGCGATATCAACTTGGATGACAGGTGAGATGTTGGCCATGTTACCATCCTCGAAGGCATCAGGAGCAGGAATAGGGTCCTTGAACCAGTCGACCTTGGTGGGGAGGAAGTCTTTGGATTCAACCGCGTATTGCGTAGCGGAGCTAGAGGAGGATTCTTCTGGGATAAAATAGGAGCGGTGATGCATATCATCCCAGGGATAATCCGGGGCGGTAAGGGCCTCAAGAATCTCCTCATCGGTACGGAAAGTTTGCGTCGTCAAATCGGTTGACGAGGGGGTAGTGGTGGAAGAGATCATATAGATGGTATTAACCTCTCCGGAAGGTGAAGAGTCTGGGGGGTAGATCTCCTAATGGTAGGTGGTGCCGTCTCAAGATCCAGATTGTTCATCTCATAGAGAGCTGCTCTGTAATCCGGGAGATCGGGACAATGATGTGAATAATGCCCGTAAATACCGCATATGGCGCAGGAGTGGTTGGTACGTAGGGACTTGTCTTTAGGTTTAGGAGTGGGTTTTAGTTCGACAGTTGGGATGTTAGGGTCATCGTCGAGCATTTGCATGTGCTTCTGCAATGCGGGTAACTGTGGGCATTGGTGGGTCGCATGGCCCAATTCGTCACACAGCGAACATTTGGGAGGAGCATGAAATACTGGAAGGTTTTTTACTGTCTTGGGAGGTGGTACAGCAGTGTAAGGTTGTGGACCTCTGCCCCCAGTGGGTTTGGGAGTAGGAGGGGGTGTCATGGAGGACGAAGGGGTAGAGACACCGGGAGGTGGCTGAGTAGTAGTAGCCATGGGTTGCACCGGTTGGAGGACGACATCTGGTGTCGGCGGGCGAACGGGAGGCGAAAGATACCATACAGGTAATCCCAAGGTTAACCCAGGGAGGCTAAGGGTAGCCATGACCGGGGCGCTTACTACTCCCGATGGAGGAACTAGGAAGGGGATCATATGGATCGGTGTAACACCAATGTGGCTAGGTACCAATGGTGGTTTAGGCAACAAGGGTGGTTGAGTATTAGGTGGTAGGTTGTCGTGGGACAAGGCACATTGGTGAGTCATTTCGGAACGCCCAGTTATATGTTCCTGTGGATGTCCGGGCTACGTTGGCGTCTGTATTCGGAAGCCATCCAGTTACATGCTTCCTCGAGTACCCAGTTCAGTTCCAGTTCCAGATCAGTGTACCGTTGAAGTCAGAGCTACCTGTCACTATGATCCAGCAGCTCATCAGTTCCCTTGGTACCACATTCAGCAGCACTGTTGATATTCCAGTGCACCAGTGCTTCAGTTACCACATGGTCCGCCCAGCAGTATGTCCCAGATTTGGTGTCCCCTCTGGACTCTTATGATGTACACAGTGGTCATGTATTTTACAGGTCCCCTTTTCGGGCCTCACAGTTATGTTTATGTATCTTGATACGAGCATGGGTATGCCCGCCTCGTCCATATATTGAGATTATTCCTCAGTCAGTATTTGAGGTCATGTATATTTCCGGTCCCCATTTTTTGGACCCCATTGTTATTGTTATATTATATCCTGATACGAGCATGGGTATGCCCGCCTCGTCCATATGATCAGATGATTCCTCATCCATTATTGAGGTTATGTACTTTCAGTTCTTGCAGTTGTTCGGGATCGTTGTTCCGGGCTTCAGTTTGTTTCTTCTCTTCTCTCCACACCCAGGAAAACCATTCATGACTTATGATGTCCATCGGCCATACGATGAGCTCCTGCCCTCGCACATCAGGGGGCAATCTGTTAACACCCAAAAAGTGCTCACTAGCTCATTTACCACATTATATGACTCATTTGTCCATTTTCCTACCATATTTCCATTAAAAATCCCAAAAGTCCCATTAAAAATCCTCCAAAAGGCCTAAAATGCCTCCAAAAGGCCAAAAAACCCTCAAAATAGCCTAAAAAAGGCTAAAAAACCCCCTTTTCCTCCAAAAATAACAAAAATCCCCTAAAAAGGGAATAAAAAATATAAAATAATGAGGAAAATGAGGAAAAAACCCTATACAGCTGCCCAGAACCATGTGTTTCCTAAAACCATGGGTCAGCACTCCACCACCAAAAAACTATAAATAGGTGATGGAGATCCCTTATTCCATATCCACAATCACAAGCACCCTTACTCTGCCAAAATCTCTCTCGAAACCCTAGTTCACCTTTGAACTATTTTCACCTTGAGAGCCACCTTTGGCCCATTCCCAACATTGGAGAAGGAGAAGGAGCATATTGAAGCTTGGAGCATCCTCTTGGACACTGCAAAGGGCTTCATCAAACCTTTACACTGAAGATAACATCAATACAAAAAGCCATTCTTTAAATTTATTATTTATGTTTCATGCATGTTTTAGAAGTAATTTAATTTCTGTTTTAGCTTAATTATTTACATTTACTGAACTGCTACTAAGGAGTCCATTCTCCTTAGTAGGTGCTCATTTGCACAAGCTAGGGGTAAAACCCTACCTACAGGACTCCAATTTGTTAGGAGCATATTCGAGACCACCACCAAAGATCCCTACATCTACCGATGACCTAATGTGCACAATTTTCACCACTAAAAATGGAGCCGCCTCCACCTCAACATCGTTATCAACACCACCACTGAGTCATGGCATTAAATAAATGTTGAGTCCAACGGTACTGTTGATTTTTCAAATCCCATTCTTGTATCCTCCCACAGGTGTACAAGGGGCACCAGTTATGGCTTAGTTAACTCTACCTAGGCTAACTTTTGGGATCCCAGTGTGGTACCTTACACCACCCTTCCCATAGATGGCTTCCAAGCCATTCGTTATGACTTTTTCCTCATTTTGGCTACTACGTTCGCAAGGCCCATAACACGTTCAGTTACGAAAAATGTGCGAAAAACCAACCTATGACATCCGCAACTAAACCATAATCAGTCGTCACTAAGACCACCAATGGGGGCACCCAACAAATAAAGTTGAAAGGTCCCCTATTACCATCCCCGACATCTAATTTGGTAGAAATCATTAAGCCTAAAGCAGGGGGCATCAACCATCAGGAGCTGAAAACCCTAGTATTGATCAATACTCCCAATCAAAGGGTCACATTGTTGTTTTCTCTTTGTGAGTAACAATGCCACGCAACAAACCTATGTCCCACTCTACCAAAGCTAAGGAATTTGCTCAACACCCCCGTTAGCATCACCCATGCTCCATCAACGGTAAAAGGGGGCACACCTCCCTCACCCACAATTAAGTCCAATACATTGCGTACGAATCACTGATTTTCCATATATGCTCAGTATGGGAACTATATGCACCATTGCCCTGAACTCCCTTGATACCAAGAGGTGTTAGCAACAATTCGTCTTACTCAAGTAACAATTGAGGAACCCCCCTTCTTATACCAAGAAATATCATCCATTAATGTGATCACCACATCGGCGGCACCATTAGTCACCCCTCCCACAGAAGTTGTGCCAACTGTAGAAAACATGGTAGAGTTTGTAATGTCGCAAGACACAGCTAAACTTATGACAATGTCATCACACAATGAATGCCCATCATGTGGGCACTCCACCATATGCTCCCTCCCAATGCCATCGCATGCATAAGGGAGCAAATCAAAACTCAAGAAGACCAAGAACGCTTTCGTCCACATGTATCAAAACCTTGTCGATCTTGTGGAGAGACCACCCATTACTCCTTTCAGTGCCCCATTTTGAACGTCGAATGACAAACTCGTCTTGAATTGATGATAATGCAAGATCAATTACAAACACCTAGTGTAACCCTGCAAGCGTCATCAACCGAGGAGGTAGTTCCGAACTTCCCAGACACCATTGAGGCTAAATCTCCTTTAGCCGGTGTCCTCACTTGCAGTGATTCCTCGTCTTCCGACGAAGACGTAGACCACCTGCAAGCATTCCTAAAAAATTAACAACCAAAATAGGGGGTTTGTACCCCCAGTACAAACAAGACATCCAACACCAACCATTGATATTCTTATTTTGTGCCAAAATTTTTACTTTTTTTTCACAATATATTGAAATATGAAAGTAAACTACCTCTCTTCTTCAAATGTAGATGGCCTCACCAATGGACATCTACATAGGATATGTGGAAGGTGCTAGTCGATGGTCCAAACATCTAGCATCTTATTCCTGGGTTATATATTCCCCCTACCATACACTCCACAACACTGGCGGAGTGTGCTTGGAGGCACTAACAAACAACCAAGCAGAGTAGGGTGCGTAATAGGTCTATTAAGTGACACCCTACACCTAGGCGTTCACCATCTACAAGTGCACCTTGACTCACAACTGGTCGTATCGCATTTGAATAATGTATTATGCATCCGCAACATGCTCCTCTTCCGTAATTTTCTACTCGTGCGCCTTCTCATTCAACAATTTGAAACCATATCTTTCACACATATATTGATAAACGCCAATGCTTTCGCCGACTCCATCGCCAATGAGGTATTGAATCAACACCTAGTACATCACCCAGCTACATAACCCTACATACCAATCATACATAAAAATTTATATGTGTTTCACCTATGACTACACATACATATATCTCATCATTATAACTTCTATAGTTGATAACACATGCCCAAAACAAATATGTGAGTATCAACTATTAGGTGGAAATATTGTCGTTTAATTTCGTTGTAGTATTTGCCCAACCATTTAATTTGTCAATCCGAGGTTCATAGGCTTACGAAGCACATGCAAAGTATATGCAGGATTGAAGTGAAATTAATCTAATCTAACCCCCCCTTGCTAATGGCTAATTGCTAATCTAATTCCCCCTTAAGCTGAAACACACAATTGCTAATCTAATGCTAGAAGCTGAAACACACTGCTGAAAGTAAATTGCATAAAATAAAGACAACATATGAAGAGCAACGAGACAACACATGTGAGCTCACATTAACAATAAAGAAATCTTAATTTACATCACACAAATCAATGAAAAATCATGAAAGCATCAAAACTAATATTATGAACAAAATCTAAGAATCCCCTTCTCCATATTACAAAGTCAAAACTAACTTCTACAATCTGAGACTAATCTTCTCCTAATATACTCTCTAATCTATCTCATCATCTACTACTTCTCAAATGAAGAGAGAGCACTCTCTTTTATACTTGAATTTCTTTGAGAAGAAGATAACCATCTCATAATGACAGATCCACTATTCTCTCTACCACTCTCAACTAATTTCCTATTATTACAAAGTATGATGCCTTCAAATCCTCCACATGTCTCTCACAAATTCTCCACATGTTTCTCATACATCCGAAATAAGATATTCCGACCAAATATCCATGATCTTCTCCTTGGAATATTCTTTGAATAACTATCTCCTTGAAATGGTGGAGAAGATATTCGAGGAGTCTTTCTTTGAATCCTTCCATATTCCTACACATTACAAAGCTCATCCATACTTGAGATATTAGTGAAAAACATGTTATTTTCCAATATTTAATCATAAATTCACTTATAATACTAAATGAATAAAGTGGAAAATAATAAGATGAAACTCAAGTATATGTATGGAAATGGTATGATGAAAGGTTAATGGGATGATGAAATGTGAAGAATAGCAAAAGGAAAAGTGGATGAAAATAGGACATTTCTGAGTCCCAACATACTCCCCAACTGAACTTGTTGCATGTCCTCATGCAACCGTGCATGGATCTTCTTAAGAGTTTTTGGCATCTGAACTTTGGATTTAACTAAAGATGTCTTTCTAACAATGAATGTTTCCAGGGTGTGAGTAACAACCGACATTTTCTTATGATTGGTTCTTGTGTAACAACCATGAATACAAAGAGTAACAGCTGACATTTTCTGATGGTTGATTCTTGTGTAACAACCATGAATACAAAGAGTAACAACTGACATTTTCTGATGGTTGGTTCTTGTGTAACAACCATGAATACAAAGAGTAACAGCTGGCATTTTCTGATGGTTGGTTCTTGTGTAACAACCATGAATACAAAGAATGTTGGTACTTGTGTTAACAACATTCATTCCGTTAACTGCTTTCTTGCTGCAAATTTAAACCATACACTCACTGGAAATAATAAGTCATCAATGTGCATAAGAAAGCATCACTGTGCATAAGAAAGCCTTTTCTTTACCTTTATGAATTGTGCGAATATGTGTATCCATGTGTATGAAGCAAAGTGCAACAGAGGATTTGTCGAAAAATAAATGTTGGTGAATGATAAATGAGATGAAAAATGGAGTGATGGCAGTGGAAAAATGGAATGATGGTAGGGAAATGATGATAGTGAATACAGTTCAGAGTTGCAGCTGTGAAATGGAGAGTTTGGTGGAGCTGTAGTTGTGAAATGGAAGGTTTCGCGGAGTAATAGCTGCTGGAGTAACAGCTGCCGGAGTAACAACTGCGAAAGTGGGCAAATCTGGTGGAGTAATAGCTAGTGTTGCAGCAAACTTCTTGAGCTAATATCTCACAAACTACGATATGGGTTTGGCTGAAATTTGGCAAGCAAGTTTCCATAAGTCCAATGCATCTCCATACCAAAAATCAGAAAAATCCACATCACGGATTTCGAGAAAAATGCAAATTGGCTGTAGGTGACAATTTTTGCAGGTAGGTGTTTCAGCTGGCTGAAATAGTTGAATTACTCTCAAATCACAAACTGGGTTTGGCTGAAATTTTTCAAGCAAGTTCTTACTAGTCTAATTCATCTCCACACCAAAACTCAGAAAAACCCACATCACGGATTTCGAGAAAATTGCAAATTGTCTGTAGGTGATGATGGTTGTTTTTTCGAAATCCGTACATTGGATTGAGCTAAAACTTGCCATTTTTGTTCATCATAATATTATCCATTCCCTGTCCAAAAATCATGAGGATCCAATGTATGGTTTGTGAGATATACTCAATTCAAAGTTTGCATTTTATATAAGGAACAATATGCATGAGAGAATGAATAAACTGCCACAAAAATTTCCTGTCCTCTGAAAATATGGTTGCATTTGAGATCATATAGAGTGCATTTGAGATCCTATAGAGTGTTCAACAACCTCTATCTCATCCTCCCCAACTGAACTTGTTGCATGTCCTCGTGCAACTTGGCATGGGTTATGAAAGTGAAAAAGGAAATGGAGCATGGTGAGGGAATTTTCCAAATTATTCATTGCTAGCATGTAAGGAATTGCATGATTAAAGTTCAGAAAACAACATACCTCCACTTACCCAAGAATGATGATGAACTATGCAATAGGGACGTGGTTGGTGATGTTGCTGGTGCAATTGCTGTAACTGCTGGATCAGAGAAGATGTCATTGCTGCAGGATCATAAAAATGTAACTGAAATTGCTGCTGCTGAATTATGGAGAATGTGACTGCTGTGACTGGATCGTGGAAGATGTCACTGCTGCAGGATTATGAAAATGTAACTGTAAATATTGTTGCAGCTGTAACTGGATCATGGGAGATGTCGAATGCAGAAAGTGGAACTGTGGTACTCTCATATAGCTGAAGTCATGCTGCTGTAACTGCTGAGGGAGTCATGAAAAAGTGTATAGTCTTGACCTACTACAAAACCCGATGGTACAATTCTAGTCATGCGAATAAATGTGTCGATGTTGATTATGAAAAGAAGCCATTGGATTAAAGGCAATTGATGAATGCCGTTAACCAATGCGAGGCAAACTCATCATTGATGTCAATGAGTGCCAAGGTACCTGAGTACATCTTGCAAAATGCGAATAGATGTGCTGATGTTGAGCCATTTGCAAGATATGACGATCAAGGGACATTGATGTATTCCCATGATTATCAGCGAGAGAACTTACCATTAAGGCATGCAAGCCTCCAGGGACTCAAAAAGGAACTCTAGTCTATATTCCAGATAAGGTGCTGAGGTCGATGGGGAAAGACTTATTGAAAGGTGGGCCTTAAGGAATCCCACATTAGTCAACGCGAGTTTTTACAAAAAGATTGGTAGGACTATAGGAAATATCTCAGTAGCAACAATGTTTATGGCAAGGAAATGTAATTATGGAAAGGGAACTGGTTTTATTCAGAAAGCAAACTGAAATGGGAGAAGAGAGAAAAAATGAACTGAAAAAGATAAAGGGATGTATGCGACTCAGAAAGATAGGCATGTGTGAAGTCATGAGAGATAAGGAAATGGAAAGTGACCTTCACATGGATGGCTAATGTGCTTTGAAGGAGAAATGTGGGTAAACATTCATGACGCGAATGGGTTTATGAATGGTTTCTGTGTAACAACAAACGTCATGATGTTTATGATGAGTAACAACTCCTTCAACCTGTCTATCAAAGCATGTTTCTCAAAAAGTTTTGTGATTCTTGAAAAATCACTTCAACAGCAAAATGCGATCGTCTTTGAATCTGAAAAACTTAGTACTAATACTGCATGAAACTCGTGAGAAGTTCGAAAAACATAATATGCAGAGAGAAATACGAATGCAACAAATCAGAGTTCAAAAATAAAACGTGTTTTTATACCTGTTTTCGTTGTGCACTTGTTTCGTCGTTGACTACTGTAGCTGTAACACCCGGCTATAACAGACTTCCACATAGAGATGATTAATATGCAAGTAAAGAAGTCATGACCCAACAATGGTGTTTTTGTGAATGTGTTCCTGTGTAGCAAAAAACATCATGATGCAAAAAGTCTCTCTGGTTTTTGTATGCTATCTTTCCTATTGATTGTTGTCAAAGTGTCTTGAAGAAAACAAATTAGCGTTAAATGTAAAAACATGTTTTGAGATTTGTTCAGGAATTATAGAATGTCCATTTGCAATTTTGAATTTTTACAATGTTTTTATTTTTATTTTTATAATTTTTTTTCTTTTCATGGTTTTATAATTTTTATTGCTTTTATGTTACACACCAAAAGATAATGGGGCGGGCGCATGAAGATGCTTCCCAAATTCGTTGCAATAGGGCCGCGCTAGCGGAGAAAACAAATAATGCGACCGCACCTAAGGAGACGTGCACACACCTATAGGTTCGGTACCGAATCAAGGCATGTGCGTGTTGATGGCGCGTGCACGTCGCTGACGCGTACGTGCAGAGGAGACGCGCACACACCTCTGTTAAAAAAAAAAAAACAGTCGACAATTTCCCCATTTTTCATTTGGTCGGCCAAGCGCATCCTCTTCCTCTGCGTACGCGTCCATTCAACTACCAACGGAGGCCAAATCCACTCCAAAACCACCCAACAACACCCATAAACTCGTCGCCACTTCGATTAATAGGTAGATATCACGTTTTTTTTCAATTTTATTCATTATTTGTGTCAATTTTTGTATTTTTTTTGTTTATGTAGTTGTAAATAATTCCCAAATTTTAAAAACAATGAACCAATTTTCAACTGCAGATTGCAATTGAGACAATGAGTGAACAAGATGTTAACCCCGAGTCCGGTGGAACACAAGAAAACCCGAACCTCGGACCCAATGCCGAACGAAACCAAAACCCACAACCTAATTTTGAACAAGATGACCTTAACCATTATGTAAATGAAATGCGAGTGCACACTTGCGAACTTAGAAACTCGGGTGAACCATCTCGATTGTCTCTTGCCACGTCAATTGAGAACTCAATCGACTCCCTCATACATGCACACCAACAATTGACATACATGACTCAATTTAGAGCTAGGATGCAGGAGTACTACTCCACGAGCATCTCCAAGGAAGCAATAAAATATTTGAACATTACAAAAGCCCAATTATATAGTATGTTCACCGAGCCGAAAACAGGCCAACCATCAAACATTACAAAGCCACGTGTTTGCATGGATTGGTGTCATTACCAACCGTGGAGGGACAATTGGCTGCAGAGGTGGTTCATGGTGTACGATAAACCTCCTTGAAATAATAGGGAGGTTCCACAGTACTTCCTTCGCCAACTGTGGGCTGAGTTTTGCCTCGGTTTACATGTCAACTATTTTGATATAACCGAGTTCCAGGGTGTTGGGCGTGGCTCTGCCCAAGATCGACCTGCTGCCAGGAGGAACCCACTGAGAGGGCCACCAACTCCGAGCAGCGACCCCAACCCCTCTCCCAAGCCACCTCAGTTGCCCCATAAGCTTGATCAGATTGAGGCGGCAATGAGGAATGTTGCACGTGGTATCATCAGACACACCTCCTTTGTAGCAGCGACTACAGTGGAGAGGTTGGGTGACCTTGATAGAGATCCAGGTGCAGGGCCTTCACTACAGGGCCAGGATAGATCCATGACCGATGGTAGCCATGCTGGGCATTCCAGTTCGACGGGGACAATGCCACATATTTGTCCCCATTGCGGGCACACTTGCCCTGGCTCGATCGAGGGTTGTTATATGGATCAGGTCAACAATTTTTTTAATGTGTTTTCAATCGTCACTTTATAACTTGTAAAGTATTCTTAAAGTATTTTTGTTTGACTTAAACTATTATTTCAATGTACAGTTATTCAGGGCTGAGACACCAACATGGGAGAACGTAGGATCTCCCAACCTGGATACAGCAATGGCAGCTACAACTGAAATTGCGGCACCCCACACGGAGGTATTTTCAGTAGCCGGCACAATACTATTATTACTTATGTCATTTATATTACTCAAGTATTTATATTTATGGCATACACTTTGATAGTTCATACAATGTTTTTGAATAACTTGATTGCCTAAATAATGACTTGTTTAACATGTCCATAACATGCATGCATTTTGGTGTCCACAGGTGTTCCCTGACTACGGTGATAAACCACCCCCGCCAGGGATTGGCAGATCACCACATACACAGGTACAATGTGTAGTTATAAGCACACTTTTAATTTGAATTGTTGCGACTTACTATGGTTTAATTTATTGTTTGTTTACTAAATTGTGATATTACAAATGTATATGTAGGTGCCACCAATAGCTGCGGCTCCCCATTTTAGTCCTATGTATCCACCCTCTCCCATGAGTCCCCCCCCTCACTTTCATCTAGACTCCTCCCTACGCCCAAACCCTCCCTTCCATCCAGCCTCCCCTCTCCAACCATACTCCCCCTTCCATCCATCCCCCCCCCACTCAACCACGCCCCCGCGTCCATACATCCTCCCCAATTTATCCACGCCTCCCTGTCTATCCATCCTCCCCCTTTCATCCATGCCCCCCCTTCCTTCCAGCTTCCCCTCTTCGTCCACAACCTCCCTTCCGTCCATCCTCCTACCTCTATGCAAGACCTCCCTCCCATGCACCATCCCTCAACACCCCCCCTATCCCTTTTGGTTCGATACCCTCTATCGTATAACCAGCAGGGGTTCATCGTCCACGACTTCCTCCTCCACCCCATACCACCATTTCTTCTCCCACCATATCATCCCCACTTCCCGCCACTATTGTGGCATCTACCCTTCCAGTATCCTCATCTGTATCTCTAGTGGTTGCACCTGTAGTGGCTTCCACTACATCTGCGCCCCCCCCATCACTGCATCGAAGGTGGTTGTCCGACCATCTGCGCCACCTGCTGGCCGAGAATCCTAGCCATGTCCATCGTCGGAGGTGTACACGGTGAGAATCAAAATAATTTATGAAAATATTTTGATGCATTAACACAAATTAATTTAAGCAATTATTACTTTTCAATAAATGATTGTTGTAAATGTTGTAGGCTGGAATTGCGGAGAGGCTCCGCAGATCCAAGACAACTGTCCAACGTTTCTCAGTCACATCAGAGGTGATTTATTTAAGATTCAAATTCTACATTTGTTTTATAAATGTGGTAAATGTTGCAAATGCTTGAAAATGACGGTATCTTATATCATTTGTTCCAGAGCCCGGAGAGACGGTCTACTCCTAGACAGAGCAAGACCCGAGGTACTGGTAGCTCGAAGAGTAGGAAGATCGACTTTGGATATGCGCCTGGGAGTGACGGGGGTGGTCACAATGCTTGACACACCATGTGTTATGTACATTAGCCACAATGTGGCACTTTTTTGCATCAGTTTTGATGTACTTTGTGTCTACGGCACAAGTTGCCATGTATTTTGGATCTACGACATGAGTTGTCACATTTTGTTTAGGGCACGAGTTTCCACTGTACATACATTGGGAACCATGTTCCACTATTTGCCAGAAATTGTATATGTTTGGATGAGTTTTGCAGCCTCAATGTACATGGACTTTCAGTTATGTGATTTATTTATCTCATTGTCTCATGTTGTGTGTATCAAGATGTGATGTTGTCTAAATTTTGGTTTTACCTAGATCTTAGAAGAGAAGTTGGATATCATAGTGTGTGTGTGTGTGTATTGGATATCTATGCAATTGAAAATAGTAGAAAATGGACGTGCATGTCCAAAATTCCTCACTAATGAGAAAATGAGACAAAATAGGAATCTTTTTAGATAGGATTGAATCCAATACTTGTAAACAAAAATAAATCATACACTATTGCAAAATACACATAAACGAAACCTAGTGCATAGGCATGTGTGTGAAAACATGACAAATACAATATTTTTCATTCCATATAAGGAATCAATGTCAATGGATATACTAGAGTGTTGTTATTGACAAACTTATCGTATGTTTTAGTCGAATATATATATTTTTGGTTTTTTTTTTAACATCAAGCGATCAATGTCAAATAAATGATTGTCGTATAGGAGAGTGGAAAATATTAATATTTTTGGCATACATGAGCCTGTAAAAATAGTACATTGTTTGCTAATTTAATACATTACAATTATAATTGTGTTATGAAATCATGATCATGTCTTTGATTACTCCTTTGCATCCAAAGCGTAAGTGTTGCAGTGCATTAAATGACATGACATTTTTTAGGTACCCCTATATCATGTATATTTGACATTTGTTTTAAAAATCCTTGTTTAAGGCTTATAATTTCAATGAATGACACTTGACTATGTTCAACTATTTTATTAGAGAACTTCCTTAGATTGTACATGATTCCTTAACTTGTTTTTGATACATTAGTCATCTAGTAATATGTCTACGATTCTTTGAATCCATCCAAAGCATGCTAAACCTGGTTGTGGAAGACCAATTTTTATAGTATTACTTATCCATGCCTGAATTGTCTCTATAAACTATCCTCATTGAGGTGCAATAATGGATGTGTAGCTTTATAATTAAGAAACACTCAACCCTTTTTTCTTTTGCACTTGCAAATGTTCAATAATTGCTAGGAATGATTGAAATGTTTTTCCACAATACATTCAAAAATATATGCATAGTATATGATTCACCGTAGGGTTGTTGGTGGATTGTTAGTACATGATCGTTCGACTTGTTTTTGATAAATTTAACTACTTGAGAATATGTTTGTGATTGTTTCAACCAATCAAAAGCATGCTAAAATCGGTTGTGGAACCACTTTTATAACTTATCCACACCTGAATAGTCTACATAAACTTACCTTTATTCAAGTGCAATGGTGATGGATGTGTAGTGTATACTCCATGCTTGATTACTGGTTGATTTATGTGATTTTATGCACAATGAAGGCCATTGTTGACAACTTGCAGAGTATCTTGGGATTACTTATAGAATATCTACATGGTTGTTGATGGACAATATTTCGTAGTTTAGAGCATACTTGTTTCTAACCTTCAAAATACATTATTTGACTGCTTTGATATCACAAGTTGATCTTTTCCTTTCTAAAGGAAACCTTGTGAGTAAATTGAAGGGACACTTCCCCATATTCAAGGATTGCATTTTTAGTAAACATATCAACATAAATTTGTGTGCATCACCTGGGGGGATTTGAACTGAGCACGTGTTGGAACATAATTAGTGAAATGGCCATAAAAAATGGCTACAAATCATTGAGTTATCCCCTTGGGATACACAAATTGATCTTAACCCTATCCAAACAATTGAGGAGTTGAGTCTAAGAATTTTGAGATAGACACTCTACACTTTCTCGATAGATCTTAGCATGAAAGAGATTGGGGGTTAATATGAATTTTTGCAAGTAAAGTTGATTAAAGTATTAAATTTTTTTTCCAAGTCATTGTAGACATTCATAATCTAATATGGAAGTTTTATTTCCAACAAATGGATCCCAGGGACTCTCACTTCATACAACACAAACTATTATAGTAGTTTTCCAAACATGGTTCATCAAAGAAATTGCCATCAATAGTTATATACTGCCTCTGAAAACAACTAACCATTTTTTCAGTTTTTCAAGGATGGTAAGGTGTTTTGTGTATTTAGTGAGAATAAAGTTTTTTTCCCAAATTCATCATCATACATCATTTGGATATGGTCATCTCATTTAACCTCTATAGAGCACCAACTTTTTTCTCTATATCATCTACACAATGTTTATACCCACCCTCGCCCACATCAATGGTTATTCTTACCATGTTCATGTGATGCCAAAATTAGTTGATGTTGCTCATGGTTAAATTATGCACCTTTGGGACTGTGACTATGGTTATTACAACTATGATTGTGTGGCATTTGATAAAAAAAATTCTTCCCATGATGATTATGATCACTGCATCTAATATCATCATCACCATATTCGTCATCGTGGTCATATCTAGGTCCCTCATCACCATCTCCATCATCATCACCATCTTCATCATCATCATCATCAACATCTTCATCACCATCGCCATCATCATAAACGCCTTCACCATCATCACCATCTTCATCATCATCACCATCTTCATCATCATTGTCATTTCTAGGTCCCTCATCACCATCGCCACCATCATCGCCATCTCCATCATCTTCATCACCATCTCCATCACCATCGCCATCATCATCAACTCCTTCATCATTATCACCATCTTCATCATCATTGTCATCTCTATGTTCCTCGTCACTGTCGCCACCATCATCACCATCTCCATCATCTTCATCATCTTCATCATCATCATCATCATCATCATCATCTTCATCATCACCAACATATCCATCATCATCATCATCATCATCATCATCATCCTCATCCTCCTCATCATCATCATCTTCATCACCATCGCCATCATCATCAATGCCTTCATCATCATCACCATCTTCGTCATCATTGTCATCCCTAGGTCCCTCATCACCGTCGCCACCATCATCACCATCTCCATCATCTTCATCAACATCTCCATCCCCATCGCCATCATCATCAATGCCTTCATCATCATCACCATCTTCATCATCATTGTCATCTCCACGTCATCTCTAGGTCCCATCATCATTGTAATCTCTAGGTCCCTCATCACCATCACCAACACCATCATCATCAACGTCTTTGTCATCATCACCATCTTCGTCATCATCATTAACTCTAACTCTAACCCCAATTCAATTTTCTTCTATAACTCTAGCCCTAACCCTCACACAAACCCTAGCACTAAACCATCTCCTTCATCACCACCATCACCATCACCATCACCATCACCATCATCATCATCACCATCTTCATCATCATCATTAACTCTAACTCTAACTTGGTCTCAATTTCCTTCTATAGCTCCAGCCCTAACCCTCACCCAAACCCTAGCACTAACCATCTTCTTCACCATCACCATCACCATCACCATCGCCATCACCATCATCATCAACGTCTTCGTCAGCATCACCATCTTCGTCATCATCATTAACTCTAAATATAACCCTAATTCAATTTCCTTCTATAACTCTAGCCTTAACCCTCACCCAAACCCTAACACTAAACCATCTCCTTCATCACCACCATCACCATCACCATCGCCATCACCATCATCATCATCACCATTTTCATCATCATCATTAAATCTAACTCTAACCCTAACTCAATTTCCTTCTATAGCTATAGCCCTAACCCTCACCCAAACCCTAGCACTAAACCATCTTCTTCACCATCACCATCACCATCACCATCACCATCGCCATCACCATCATCATCAATGTCTTCGTCAACATCACCATCTTCGTCATCATCATTAACTCTAACTCTAACCCTAATTATATTTCCTCCTATAACTCTAGCCCTAACCCTCACCCAAACTCTAGCACTAAACCATCTCCTTCATCACCACCATCACCATCACCATCGCCATCACCATCATCATCATCATCACCATCTTCATCATCATCATTAACTCTAACTATAACCCTAACTCAATTTCCTTCTATAACTCCAACCCTAACCCCCACCCAAACCCTAGCACTAAAAAATCTTCTTCACCATCACCATCACCATCACCATCACCATCACCATCGCCATCACCATCATCATCAACGTCTTCGTCAGCATCACCATATTCGTCACCATCATTAACTCTAACTCTAATCGACGGAATCCGAGTCCACTCGCCGATTTGGGTTTTGTGGCCGCGGAGCAAATGCCCAAAGTGTCCGTGAATGGCCCCGGGGTGCCCGACAAGGATGCCCGTAGCACCTGAACCGTGGCTTAGTTTATGAATCCGTCGATTCTGGTGGGTCTAGGATGCCAGGTTTCAGCTAGGGGACCCACTACAGCGTGCCTCGAAAACCCGGAAGCGGTGCCAATGGGCCATCCCCGAAGCTAGGGTTTTGCTCAGTGAAGGCCATTCCAAATTTGCTCAAGGGGGCCATTTCTCGTCCGGAGGCCCCCGGGCCTGCGTGGCCACCGTGGAAAGGTCCACTATGGCCACGTGGACCTATGGGAACTGACGGAATCCAAGTCCTCTCGTCGGTTTGGGTTCCGTGGCCGCGGAGCAAATGCCCAAAGTGTCCCTGAATGTCCCCGGGGTGCCCGACTAGAATTCCCGTAGCGCCTGAACCGTGGCTCGGTTCGTGAATCCGTTGAATCTGGTGGGTCTGGGACATCAGGTTTCAGTTAGGGGATCCCCCACAACGTGCCTTGAAGACCCGAAAGTGGTGCCAATTGGCCATCCCTAGAGCTAGGGTTTTGTTCAGTGAAGGCCATCCCAAATTCGCTCAAGGGGGCCATTTCTCATCCAGAGGCCCTCGGGCGTGCGTGGCCACTGTGGAAAGGTCCACTATGGACACATGGACCTGTGGGAGCCGAAAAAATCCAAGTTCTCTAGCCAGTTTGGGTTCCGTGGCCGCGGAGCAAATGCCCAAAGTGTCCTTGAATGGCCCCGGGGTGCCTGAATAGAATGCCCCTAAAACCTGAACCGTGGCTCGGTTCGCGAATCCGTTGAATCCGGTGGTTCCGGGACACTGGGTTTCAGCTAGGGGTCCCCCCCACAGCGTGCCTCAAAGACCCGAAAGCAGTGCCAATGGGCCATCCCCAAAGCGAGGGTTTTGCTCAGTGAAGGCCATTCCAAATTCGCTCAATGGGGCCATTTCTCGTCCGAAGGCCCCCGGGCGTGCGTGGCCACCATGGACAGGTCCACTATGGCCACATGGACTTGTGGGAGCCGATGGAATCCAAGTCTGCTCGCCGGTTTGGGTTCCGTGGCCGCGGAGCAAATGCCCTAAGTGTCCCTGAATGGCCCCGGGGTGCCCGACTAGAATGCTCGTCGCGCCTGAAACGTGGCTTGGTTCGTGAATCCATCAACTCCGGTGGGTCTGGGATGCCAGTTTTCAGCTAGGGGACCCCCCACAGCGTGCCTCGAAGACCCGAAAGCGGTGCCAATGGGCCATCCCCAGAGCTAGAGTTTTGCTCAGTGAAGGCCATTCCAAATTCGCTCAAGGGGGCCATTTCTCGTTCCGAGGCCCCCGGGCATGCGTGGCCACTATGGAAAGGTCCACTATGGCCACATGGACCTGTGAGAGCCAACGAAATCCAAGTCCGCTCGCTGGTTTGGGTTCCGTGGCCGCAGAGCAAATGCCCAAAGTGTCCCTGAATGGCCCCGAGGTGCCCGACTAGAATTCCCATAGCACCCGAACCGTGGTTCAGTTCGTGAATCTGTCGAATCAGGTGGGTTTGGGACACCAGGTTTTAGCTAGGGGACCCCCCACAGCGTGCCTCGAAGACCCGGAAGCAGTGCCAATGGGCCATCCCCGGAGCTAGGGTTTTGCTCAGTGAAGGCCATTCCAAATTTGCTCAATGGGGCCATTTCTCGTCCGGAGGCCCCCGGGCGTGCATGGCCACCATGGACAAGTCCACTATGGCCACATGGACCTGTGGGAGCCGACGGAATCCAAGTCCACTTGCCGGTTTGGGTTCCGTGGCCGTGGAACAAATGCCCTAAGTGTCCCTGAATGACCCCCGGGGTTCCCGAATAGAATGCCTGTCGCGCCCGAACCGTGGCTCGGTTCGCAAATCCATTGACTTTGGTGGGTTCGGGATGTTGGGTTTCAACTAGGGGACCCCCCAAAGCGTTCCTCGAAGACCCGGAAGCGGTGCCAATGGGCCATCCCCGGAGCTAGGGTTTTGCTCAGTGAAGGCCATTCCAAATTCGCTCAATGGGGCCATTTCTTGTCCGGAGGCCCCCGGGAATGCATGGCCACCATGGACAGGTCCACTATGGCTGCATGGACTTGTGGGAGCCGACAGAATCCAAGTACTCTCGTTGGTTTGGGTTCCGTGGCCGCAGAGCAAATGCCCAAAGTGTCCCTGAATGACCTTGGGGTGCCTGACTAGAATGCCTGTAGCGCCCGAACCGTGGCTTGGCTCATGAATTTGCCGACTCCGGTGGGTTCGAGACACCGGGTTTCAGCTAGGGAACCCCCCACAGCATGCCTCGAAGACCCAGAAGTGGTGCCAATGGGCCATCCCCAGAGCTAGGGTTTTGCTTAGTGAAGGCCATTCCAAATTCGCTCAATTGGGCCATTTCTCATCCGGAGGCCCCCAGGCATGCGTGGCCACCATGGACAGGTCCACTATGGCCATGTGGACCTATGGGAGTTGACGAAATCCAAGTCCGCTCGCCGGTTTGGGTTCCGTAGCCATGGAGCAAATGCCTAAAGTGTCCCTCAATGGCCCCGGGGGTGCCCGACTAGAATTCCCGTAGCGCCCAAAGCATGACTCGGTTCATGAATCCGTCAACTCCGATGGGTCTGGGACGCCGGGTTTCAGCTAGGGGACTCCCCATAGCATCCCCCGAAGACCCGGAAGCGGTGCCAACGAGCCATCTACGGATCTAGGGTTTTGCTCAGTGATGGCCATTCCAAATTTGCTCAAGGGGGCCATTTCTCGTCCGGATGCCCTTGGGCGTGTGTGGCCACTCTGGGTAGGTCCACAATGGCCATGTGGACTTGTGGGAGGCGACGGAATCCAAGTCCTCTCGCTGGGTTGGGTTCCGTGGCTCCGGGGCAAATCCTCCAAGTGTCCCTGAACGGCCCCAGGGTGCCCGACTAGAATGCCCGTGGCACCTGAACCGTGGCTCAGTTCGTGAATCCGTCGACTCCGGTGGATCCAAGATGGTGGGTTTCAGCTAGGGTCCCCCCCACAGTGTCCCCCGAAGACTCGGAAGCGGTGCCATCGAGCCATCTCTGGAGCTAGGGTTTTGCTTAGTGATTGCCATTCCAAATTCTCTCAAGGGGTGCATTTCTCGTCCGGAGGCCCCCGGGCGTGTGTGGCCACCGTGGTTCTCGAATAGAATGCCCGTAGCACCCGAAGGCCATTCCAGATTCGCTCAAGGGGGCCATTTCTCGTCCGGAGGTAGAAGAAGATCAATTTTCGACAAAACAATGTAGTTAGCAGAAGATCAATTTTTAACAAAACAATGTAGTTATTACATGTGGAGGCAGCGGTTTCCCATGGAAAATGAGTGTAGGGTTGAGTAGAGGAAAGATGTTGGGAAATGGGCTATTACATTAGCTTTTCCAATGGGCAGTTGTAGGTATTTATGCTTTGGCGGCTATAGGTATCTATGCTTTTCTTCCGAGGGAAATCCTATTTCCGTCGGAAGAAAAGCATAGATACCTATAGCCACCATATTTCCTTCTGTAAATTGCTTGCCCATCGAAAAATCTAATGTAATAGCCCATTTCCCAACATCTTTCCTCTGCTCAACCCTACACTCGTTTTCCACGGGAAACCGCTGCCTCCACATGTAATAACTACATTGTTTTGTCGAAAATTAATTTTCTTCTCCTAACTACATTGTTTTGTTGAAAATTGATCTTCTTCTGCCTCCGGACAAGAAATGGCCCCCTCAAGCGAATATGGAATGGCCCTCACTGAGCAAAACCCTAGATCCAGGGATGGCCCATTGGCACTGCTTTTAGGGCTTCGAGGCATGCTGTGGGGGGTCCCTTAGCTGAAACCCGGCATCCCAGACCCACCAGAGTCGACGGATTCACGAACCGAACCACGGTTCAGGTGCCACGGGCATTCTAGTCGGGCACCCCGGGGCCGTTCAGGGACACCTGGAGGATTTTCCTCGGGGCCACGGAACCCAACCTGATGAGAGGACTTGGATTCCGTCGCCTCCCACAGGTCCACATGGCCATTGTAGACCTGTCCACAGTGGCCACGCACGCCCGGGGGCATCCATACGAGAAATGGCCCCCTTGAGCAAATTTGGAATGGCCATCACTTAGCAAAACCCTAGCTCCAGAGATGGCTCGTTGGCATTGCTTTCGAGTCTTCGGGGCATGCTATGGGGGGTCCCCTAGCTGAAACCCAGTGTCCCGAACCCATCGGAATTGACGAATTCACGAGACGAGCCACGATTCGGGTGCCACAGGCATTCTAGTCGGGCACCCCGGGGCCATTTAGGGACACTCTGGGCATTTGCTCCGCGACCACGGAACCCAAACCGGCAAGCAGACTTGGATTCCGTCAACTCCGATAGGTCCACGTGGCCATAATGGACCTATCCACAGTGGCCATGCACGCCCAGGGGCCTCCAGACGAGAAATTCCCCCCTTGAGCGAATTTGGAATGGCCTTCACTGAGCAAAACCCTAGCTCCGGGGATGGCCCATTGGCACCGCTTCCAGGTCTTCGAGGCATGCTGTGGGGGGTCCCCTAGCTGAAACCCGGCATCCTGGACCCACTAGAGTCGATGGATTCATGAACCAAGCCATGGTTCAGGCGCTACGGGCATTCTAGTCGGGCACCCCGGGGCCATTCAGGGACACTTTGGGCATTTGCTCCACGGAAACGGAACCCAAACCGGCAAGAGAACTTGGATTTCGTCGACTCCCACAGGTCCACATGGCCATAGTGGACCTATCCATGGTGGCCACGCATGCCCGGGGGCCTCCAGATGAGAAATGGCCCCATTGAGCAAATTTGGAATGGCCTTCACTAAGCAAAACCCTCGCTCCGGGGATGGCCCGTTGGCACCGCTTCCGGGTCTTCGAGGCACGCTGCGGGGGGTCCCCTAGATGAAACCCGGCGTCTCAGACCCATTGGAGTCGACGGATTTGCGAACCGAGCCACGGTTCGAGCGCTATGGGCATTCTACTAGGGCACGCTGGGGCCATTCTAGTGGTGATAACAAGTTTATTGTCTCTTGAGTCTGATACTACATCCAGGAGCTGCTCAACAAACTTTGAGATAGAAAGCTCTGTAATTTTAGGATACTGATTCAACCACTCATACAGTTTCTTACCTTCTCGAGGATCTAAATTTTTAATTTCCTTTTGGGTAGATTTAGGCATTCTCGAGGATCTAAATTTATAATTGCCTTCTGGGTAGATTCAGGCATGGAATAATATTTGCCGGCACTTCCAAGATCCCGAGACCATTTCGTTAGCCATAATATGTGCAAATCCTTTAATGAAATATAAATTCTGGTGTGGATGGCAGCATTTAATACACTATCCAAATCTATGTTGATGGAAGAACTTAGATATTTCAACAAAGGAGCGTTTTGCAGGTGACTTGAAAATCCCTTCCATTTTTCATCAATAAAACAAAGAAGTTCAACGTACAGATTTTCAGGGAAGCTTGTCAACCAATCAGACAACCGAATACAGGGAGATAACCACGCCCAAAACATTCAAGATATTATAAAACTCTTGTTTATCAAGATAAGGATGGACTATGTGTACATTACAAGAATATAGATGAATGAAGTCGCTTTGATGAACTTGTCCTCTTGCTCTCTCCAGAATGCGTTTAAAAGCAGGGAGTATTGTCTGAGCTTCCGTTGGTTTACATAAACGTTTATTCCAAAGCTGACGTCACATAAAACCACTTCGTCAACTTTCAATTGGGTCTGAATGGCATCTCTAACTTGAGTTAGCTGTGGATAATGAGGAATATGAGAGAAGTTCTAAGGTCAGTTTCTCGCAAAACAGAGATTGTATAAATCCAGCGGGTGTCCTTGAAGGCCTTTTGGATGCAAGACGGAACGAGCCATAGAATGAAGACCATGGCTCCGATCGACAAACTGTCAGCTCTGTTGGATTCAAGACATCGGGATAGTGCTAGGGGTGCCCCTCCCCTCTGGTCCTGTGGCCCGGGTGTCACCATGTAGGTCCATCTTGGAAACTAGGGTTTTGCTCAGTGAGGGAGTGTGCAATTTTTGCACATGGGGGTCAACTTTGCAAAATCCTCCCCCGGGCACTTTGTGGTTAGCATTCCCAGTCGGAACCTCTCTAGAAACACTTGCAGGACTCCTTGGAACCAGGTTTTGCTGCACGGTTGGAGCTCTATGCCCCGGCAGGTATCTAGTGGGTGTCCCTGAAGGCCTTTTGGATGCGAGACGGAACGAGCCATAGAATGAAGACCGTGGCTCTGATTGACAAACCTTCAGCTCCATTGGATTCAGGACATTGGGATAGTGCTAGGGGTTCCCCCCCTCTGGTCCCGTGCCCCGGGTGTCACCTTGTAGGTCCATCTTGCAAACTAGGGTTTTGCTAAGCGAGGGAGTGTGCAATTTTTGCACATGGGGGTCAACTTTGCAAAATCCTCCCCTGGGAACTTGTGGTTAGCATTCCACGGGAAACCGCTGCCTCCACATGTAATAACTACATTGTTTTGTCGAAAATTAATTTTCTTCTCCTAACTACATTGTTTTGTTGAAAATTGATCTTCTTCTGCCTCCGGATGAGAAATGGCCCCCTCAAGCGAATATGGAATGGGCCTCACTGAGCAAAACCCTAGATCCAGGGATGGCCCATTGGCACTGCTTTCAGGGCTTCGAGGCATGCTGTGGGGGGTCCCTTAGCTGAAACTCGGCATCCCAGACCCACCAGAGTCGACGGATTCACGAACCGAACCACGGTTCAGGTGCCACGGGCATTCTAGTCGGGCACCCCGGGGCCGTTCAGGGACACCTGGAGGAT
Organism: Larix kaempferi; assembly: GCA_027924585.1. Classification (NCBI taxonomy): domain Eukaryota; kingdom Viridiplantae; phylum Streptophyta; class Pinopsida; order Pinales; family Pinaceae; genus Larix; species Larix kaempferi. The sequence continues at coordinate 2,237,760 of BSBM01000196.1, read as the reverse complement.
TTTCCTCGGGGCCACGGAACCCAACCTGATGAGAGGACTTGGATTCTGTCGCCTCCCACAGGTCCACATGGCCATTGTAGACCTGTCCACAGTGGCCACGCACGCCCGGGGGCATCCATACGAGAAATGGCCCCCTTGAGCAAATTTGGAATGGCCATCACTTAGCAAAACCCTAGCTCCAGAGATGGCTCGTTGGCATTGCTTTCGAGTCTTCGGGGCATGCTATGGGGGGTCCCTTAGCTAAAACCCAGTGTCCCGAACCCATCAGAATTGACGAATTCACGAGACGAGCCACGATTTGGGTGCCACAGGCATTCTAGTCGGGCACCCCGGGGCCATTTAGGGACACTCTGGGCATTTGCTCCGCGACCACGGAACCCAAACCGGCAAGCAGACTTGGATTCCGTCAACTCCCATAGGTCCACGTGGCCATAGTGGACCTATCCACGGTGGCCATGCACGCCTAGGGGCCTCCAGACGAGAAATGCCCCCCCTTGAGCGAATTTGGAATAGCCTTCACTGAGCAAAACCCTAGCTCCGGGGATGGCCTATTGGCACCGCTTCTAGGTCTTCAAGGCATGCTGTGGGGGGTCCCCTAGCTGAAACCCAGCATCCTGGACCCACTAGAGTCGATGGATTCATGAACCAAGCCATGGTTCAGGCGCTACGGGCATTCTAGTCGGGCACCCCGGGGCCATTCAGGGACACTTTGGGCATTTGCTCCACGGAAACGGAACCCAAACCGGAAAGCGAACTTGGATTTCGTCGACTCCCACAGGTCCACATGGCCATAGTGGACCTATCCATGGTGGCCACGCATGCCCGGGGGCCTCCAGATGAGAAATGGCCCCATTGAGCGAATTTGGAATGGCCTTCACTGAGCAAAACCCTCGCTCCGGGGATGGCCCGTTGGCACCGCTTCCGGGTCTTCGAGGCACGCTGCGGGGGGTCCCCTAGCTGAAACCCGGCGTCTCAGACCCATTGGAGTCGACGGATTTGCGAACCGAGCCACGGTTCGAGCGCTATGGGCATTCTACTAGGGCACGCTGGGGCCATTCTAGTGGTGATAACAAGTTTATTGTCTCTTGAGTCTGATACTACATCCAGGAGCTGCTCAACAAACTTTGAGATAGAAAGCTCTGTAATTTTAGGATACTGATTCAACCACTCATACAGTTTCTTACCTTCTCGAGGATCTAAATTTTTAATTTCCTTTTGGGTAGATTTAGGCATTCTCGAGGATCTAAATTTATAATTGCCTTCTGGGTAGATTCAGGCATGGAATAATATTTGCCGGCACTTCCAAGATCCCGAGACCATTTCGTTAGCCATAATATGTGCAAATCCTTTGATGAAATATAAATTATGGTGTGGATGGTAGCATTTAATACACTATCCAAATCTATGTTGATGGAAGAACTTAGATATTTCAACAAAGGAGCGTTTTGCAGGTGACTTGAAAATCCCTTCCATTTTTCATCAATAAAACAAAGAAGTTCAACGTACAGATTTTCAGGGAAGCTTGTCAACCAATCAGACAACCGAATACAGGGAGATAACCATGCCCAAAACATTCAAGATATTATAAAACTCTTGTTTATCAAGATAAGGATGGACTATGTGTACATTACAAGAATATAGATGAATGAAGTCGCTTTGATGAACTTGTCCTCTTGCTCTCTCCAGAATGCGTTTAAAAGCAGGGAGTATTGTCTGAGCTTCTGTTGGTTTACATAAACGTTTATTCCAAAGCTGACGTCACATAAAACCACTTCGTCAACTTTCAATTGGGTCTGAATGGCATCTCTAACTTGAGTTAGCTGTGGATAATGAGGAATATGAGAGAAGTTCTAAGGTCAGTTTCTCGCAAAACAGAGATTGTATAAATCCAGCGGGTGTCCTTGAAGGCCTTTTGGATGCAAGACGGAACGAGCCATAGAATGAAGACCATGGCTCCGATCGACAAATTGTCAGCTCTGTTGGATTCAAGACATCGGGATAGTGCTAGGGGTGCCCCTCCCCTCTGGTCCTGTGGCCCGGGTGTCACCATGTAGGTCCATCTTGGAAACTAGGGTTTTGCTCAGTGAGGGAGTGTGCAATTTTTGCACATGGGGGTCAACTTTGCAAAATCCTCCCCCGGGCACTTTGTGGTTAGCATTCCCAGTCGGAACCTCTCTAGACACACTTGCAGGACTCCTTGGAACCAGGTTTTGCTGCACGGTTGGAGCTCTATGCCCCGGCAGGTATCTAGTGGGTGTCCCTGAAGGCCTTTTGGATGCGAGACGGAACGAGCCATAGAATGAAGACCGTGGCTCTGATTGACAAACCGTCAGCTCCATTGGATTCAGGACATTGGGATAGTGCTAGGGGTTCCCCCCCTCCGGTCCCGTGCCCCGGGTGTCACCTTGTAGGTCCATCTTGGAAACTAGGGTTTTGCTAAGCGAGGGAGTGTGCAATTTTTGCACACGGGGGTCAACTTTGCAAAATCCTCCCCTGGGAACTTGTGGTTAGCATTCCTAGTTGGAACCTATCTAGACACACTTGCAGGACTCCCCGGAACCAGGTTTTGTTGCACGATTGGAGCTCTATGCCCCGATAAGTATCTAGCGGGTGTCCTTGAAGGCCTTTTGGATGCGAGACGAAATGAGCCATAGAATGAATACTGTGGATCCAATCGACAAAACGTCAGCTCCATTGGATTCAGGACATCGGGATAGTGCTAGGGGTGCCCCCCCCCTCCGGTCCTGTGGCCCGGGTGTCACCTTGTAGGTCCATCTTGGAAACTAGGGTTTTGTTCAGTGAGGGAGTGTGCAATTTTTGCACACGGGGGTCAACTTTGCAAAATCCTCCCCCGGGAACTTGTGGTTAGCATTCCCATCCAGAACCTCTCTAGACACACTTGCAGGACTCCCCAGAACCAGGTTTTGCTGCACGGTTGGAGCTCTATGCCTCGGCAGGTATCCAACGGGTGTCCCTGAAGGCCTTTTGGATGCGAGACGGAACGAGCCATAGAATGAAGAACGTGGCTCCGATCGACAAACCGTCAGCTCCATTGGATTCAGGACGTCGGGATAGTGCTAGGGGTGCCCCTCCCCTCTGGTCCCGTGGCCTGAGTGTCACCTTGTAGGTCCATCTTGGAAACTAGGGTTTTGCTAAGTGAGGGAGTGTGCAATTTTTGCACACGGGGGTCAACTTTGCAAAATTGTCCCGGTGTCACATTGTTGTTGTTGGTTTCAAGATTTTATTTCTATACCTATCTATCCTACAAGTATAAAGCATAATATACTCTCCTAGCGAAATTACTACTTCTCAAAACATTAAACATAATTTTGAAACTACTGAGAATCAAGCGCACTGTGGGATTTCCGATTGTCACCAAACCTAGTTCACTAAATGAGAAAGGATTGTTTCATTTCTTGGGTTGTTTGTTGTTGCATAGTGACATCCTTGTTGACATCAAGAGTAATACAAAACATAGATGGAGGGAAGTGCAGTGGGATAAGGTAATGCAAAGTGATATTTTAAAGGAAATCAAGCAAACAAAACAACCTCTTTGAAAATGTGTTGAATATTGCAAGAAAAAAGTTACTCAATATTTAAGGGAAAAGGAAATTCAATAGAGGTCCAAATGATTTACCCAAGTGAGGAAATAAGGTTAAAGGACTAGAGGGATCATTGGAATCATTTTATGAAAGTTCTTATGGCATATTCACTTATGTTCCTTCACTAAGTATTCTAGCTACATCATATTTTAAAGATTAATGGTGTTATATCATAAATATCATAAATACCATAATTTTCCTTTTTCCCTATACATTTGTAATTATGTTGAACACAACATAATGGGGAATGTGAAATAGGGAAAGGCTATGTGAAGTGATATTTTCAAGGAACCTAGGAGATGTGAATAAATAATTTGAAAATGTGTAAAATGATACAAGTCCAAAAGTGCACAATGTTTATGAAAAAGAGAGGGTAAAAATAATAAGAGTGAAAGGGAAAAAATATGGGAACTATTGGGAGTTAGTCATTGTAGATAGAACCAAAATCTTGAGCAAAAAAATCATTGTACCACCAAAAAAAAATCGTAGGTTGACTTGGCAATGTTGGAATTTATTGAATATACTTTTTCCTATAAAAATGGAGGGTAAATTCATGGATGGAATTTCATTAAATTTCATCATTGTACTACCTTCAAATTTGATCAAGGAGATGATGAAGTAGCTCAAGACAATATGGAAGTTGTTGCATCACATGAACCACATACATATTCACATAAATCATAACTTAATCATAACTCATATACATCAAATAAACGATATAAGATAACGATATCAAATTCCTATCTAACATGAATAACATTGATCATGCATGAATAAACAATGACATGGATATAAATCATAACTTAATCATAACTCAAACATCAAATAAACGATATAAGATAGCGATATCAAATAAACTATCTAACATGAATAACTTTGGACATGCATGAAAAAACAATCACATCATTACTATACTATGTACCTCAATCAATTAGGCCTTCTGGATCCTCTCGGTTTTTTATTGTCTCAAACAACCTCTCGTGCTCTGCATGAGGTAGTAAGTAGCGTACCTTGTTTGATGACTTCATTGACATTGTATGTAGTTGGATGTTTGTACCAACGATCAAGTGCGTAAAGTGATACACCCGCGACCCTGGTCTATAATCCGTGTATGTGTAGCCATTGCTCTTTGGTCCATTTCCATCCATTGTAAGATATTCCCCCTGAACAACCATCGAGCTAGTGGGAAAGGCAATGCCTTCACTATCCGTTAATGATGCGAGGAGGGTTTTCTTCCCTTGGATGCATCGTGACAACCAATAATTTTTCCCAATTGCATTGTTTGTCAGGGCGACAACTGCGTAGATGTGTCCTGCAAAGATGCATTTTACGGTCATATTCCAACAAGTAGTGGTTTGATAACTTGGATAATTACATATAAACAAGGAGGGAACCGGGATATGCTTGCAGAAATGTTTACCTGGTTGTACTAGATCAGATATATGATCATATTCATTCGAAATAGAGGACTGGCCTTCCTCTAACTGGATTGTTTCAACAACTGCACGTGGGTCCACTACAAGTGATACATGATCCCATTCATCAATCCAATCCATTAATTCGCATTCATCCCATTCACAACTGCTGCAAGGCCCACAAAAGAAAGCAAGTTTTCGCGTCCATATTTCAAATAAGGGGTTGTTTGAGCTTCGAACCGAATGAAATCCATGAGTTCCTTGCACAGTACTGCAACTATAAGATCGCGATCGGTCTATATCAACTACATGCCAGAAATTTCTGACAACATGTCCTCTACCTGTTGGTATGTGTTGCTCCGTGGTTCGATTTGACATTTTTGTAGAGCACCATTGAACTATGGTTTCTGCATCCCAAATATGAGGGTTTCTTATGCACCTCATCTCTTCCCATCGTAGGGAAGTTTTGAGACATGCCCCAACATCGTCATGCTCTCCCTTTCCATGACCAGTCTCAAAATAGTTCCACACATGCAGCACATCACAAGTCTTGTGCAAAATACTCAGCCAATGGAATACACGTGCATTTATGAACTGGCCTGCACACCCATCTGACCATATCCAATGCCAATCCATCTGTATACCTCTCTCCTTCAGTTGATCATAGAAAATTTTGAAGCAATGTTGCACGTAATGCAGGTCATGGAACCTGTCGTCACTGATGTAGAAGTTGGTCTCTTTCAATATTATCCTATTGTCGTTGCTGCTCTTTGGCGCGTGCCTATACGTGATATGGACCATTATGCTAACTTGGTCTGAATGGTAGTATTGACTTTGAATCTCATTCTGTGGCTGCAGGGTGTAGTTTTCAGCAAAGTCCACAACCGACAATATTGTGCCTTTGGGGAAGGTGTCCCTGCACTGTCTGTACTGTTCATCTTGCCATCGTGCTACATGGACATGTTGTACATACTGCTCAGTCTTTTGGTAGAATTCCTTCATGAAATTGCAAATTTGTACCTGGTGCCACAAAACCCAGGGCATTAATACAACGTGACATTTTCAATGTGAATATATATATACAAATTCAACATGTACAGTATGAAAGTATGCAAACTTAGATTACCTGTGACTTCACCAATGCAATTTTTTTGCTTTCCTTCGAACTATCTACTTGATATGTTATGTACTAGAAGTTCTGCATTTCTATTGACATCCTCCCAAATGCGTGCTCCGCGGTTGTGTGTATGCAGGGGCTCAATAATGCAAATCCACTGCAACTGGAACCCGTCCCATATAAGCATGATATTTTATAATATTTTTGTCCTTCAGGTCTTGGACACATTATGCTATGTGTAAATTCTCTGGATGCATTCCGTGGTTGTAACGATGGGCAATCCTGCACAATGTTAGTATGCAAATCACAAAATATATGTCTATATGTATCGTAAAAGTACTCAAATTCTACATGGTATCTACAACAACATGTATTGCGATCATTGCAAATTTTAACATACCAGGGTTTGCATTTTTCAAAGGACCTTTGGCCCAAGTTCAATTGTGTGTGCTCATTCTTGAACCTCTCATAGAGTTCTGTTTGTGTCGTGTCAAGGAAGTGCTTGACATGGGGTTCACCCCCCCAACACCTTTTCTCAACTTTAAAACATCTCTTTGATTCGATGACGGTCTAGTGTTATCATGCCAAAAATTCTGCGCTAGTTCTTTAACAACATCAGTGAGCTTCATGTCTGAATGAGGTAACCTACCAACAAAGGCCCAAAAATATTTTTGGCCTGGGGTCTCAAGTTTTTCTCTAATGGAAGAATACTTTTGAAGAGTCTTTCTGTCTACTTTAAATATTTTACATGTGTATGATAGTAGGCGATGTTGCCTTGTGGATTTGTCTACAATTGATTCCGACAGTACACGATGAGCCGCATTAAAATCTTTTGTACGAGAAGTTTTTCTAATCAAATTAAATGCAGATTGTAGATTTCTAACAACATGATTATTGACATCTGAACTTCTAACGACCTTTATGCTCAAAATTCTCCTAACATCCGCTAGACAATATGATTTTAACAAAGCAAGAAACAATTGACATTTTGCTGCATCAGTTGTGGATTCAAAAAATTCTTTCGTTATCTTGCTACAATGGAAATCAATAGTTCATTTGGGCATCTTACCTTCAAGTCCTGAAAATGAACTTTCATCCACATGAATACGTCTGGGAGTTCTTCGTCGTCCGCTTGATAGTCGAGGCAAGGGAGTCGACAAGGAAGTATGAGTCCCGTCAACGGCTTGTTGTGGGCCTTCGTTCACAACTTGATCCTGCAAGGGAGTGTATTCTGCATGTGTGTGCTCTTCTTGGGGAGGTTGCTAATTAAGAGCTTGTTCAACGTCCATCCCTTCATACTCGGCATCAGGCAAGATTTGATTGGTTTCAACCACTTTGTCATTGCTTGTTGATGGATTTAAGGCACTAACATTTTTCTTTCTATTGTTTTGCATGTACAACTTGGCTTTTTCTCTTATCTCATGGGCCTTTTCAGAGGGTAGTTCCATCCTTCTAGACTTTCTTATATTATTACGTCTATTGCCCATATTCAATGCGTTTAAAAAAAAAAATAAAATCACCCCTACAAGAATGAACAACAAATAATATATTAAAACTCGATGTGCACATGATTATTAAAGCTCGATGTAGTAATTGATTATGTACAACAACATCTAGTGAGAATGTTTTCACATAATCTTAAAAGCTATTGGGAATGCCCTACATATAACTGCAACGACACCTCTAGGAACTCGATAGGATGGTATTGGATGGTATTGAATGGTGGTCTGGGATGTTAGTAGGAGAAACTTCCCTATGAGGGAAAATAGCCCCAAAATACTAAGAGTTTTCAATTCTCTAGGTGTTTGTGTGAGTTGTTGTAGTGAAACCATGAGGAATTCAACAAATGTTTGTGTACTAGATGGAAGAATGTGATTATGAAATGTTATTGGTGGTGATGCAAGTAATTTTTTTTTATTATCTTCATGAAAGGTTGAAAGCATTGCTTAGTGCATTTTGTAGTTTTTTTTGGTAAGATGTTTTTATTGTCTATGTTGAAGATTAATAAAACTAAAATAGATCTATCATACAATTCATGAGGAAAAACCAAAATAGATGCCATTCAAACAAGTGAATGAAGACTAAACTACATTTAACAAGATAAAATTATCACCATACCTCAAGGATTATGATTGTTCTTTGCCTCAAATGTCAAATGCTCTTTTGATGTGTCCACTATATGTAAGAAGACTTCATGTGTGTCCAAGTAGCATGAGAATTCAATCCAAGGTGCCAAATAGATTCCAACTGTTGTGTATTCACTCGATTGATCCAAATAGATCCCAAGAGGTGTGTATTCAATCCAAGGAGCCAAAATAGAGCCCAAAATGTTGTGTATTCTATCCAAATGGTCAAGGAAGCACCAAATGGTGTATGAATTCAATCTACCATTTAAATGCTTGTCGGACTGTGCGTGAAACCAGCGAAGAGAACGCGAAAATGAGAAAAAAATTACGGGAGAAAGAACGCGGGTGATTTTCTAAATTTTATCTTCAACAGGGACGTGCACACGCATCTAGCGCGTGCGTGTCCATTTTGAACGTTGTATTGTTTGGTGGGTAATGTTCAGTGCATTTATTACCCAAGAGATATAAATGTGTCGGGTTATTCCTAGAGCCCCTCCCCATAAAGAGGCCCTCCCCCATAAAAGCCTTTACGACCTCTTCTAACCCATATTCCCTATGTGCATTTAAGTGCTTCTAGGTATTTAGGGGTATATTTACAAATATGTATTTTAATTTCAAAACATTAATTTAATTTTGAATTATAAACATATGTATTACATCAAGAATAATGCTTCTAGGTGGATGATGATGATGATGAAGACGGTGATGATGACTAATGTTGATGATGATGATGATGATGTTGATGATGATGATCATGACGAATATGCAGCACATCATCCTCATCATCCTCATCATCTTCATCATCATCTTCTTCATCATCATCTTCATCATCATCCACAACATGGTCATCATCACCATCTTCATAGTCATCATCATCATCATCATTGTGAGGACAAGGATGATGATGGTGATGATGAGGACGATGGTGGATGATGATGAATATGAGTACGATGATGATGATGATGACAAATATGATCATCATCAAAATCATCATATTCCTCATCATCATCTTCACTAGTCATCATCATCACCATCGCCATCATATGATCATGGTCACGATCATCACTGTCTTCGTCATCACTGTCTTTAGTCATCTTCATCTTCGTCATCACCATCTCCCCCTAATCATTGTCATCATTGACATCTTCGTCATTATCTTCGTATCATCATCATCATCATTGACATATTCATATCATCATCATCATCATCATCATCATTGACATCTTCGTATCATAATCATCATCATCATTGAAATATTCGTATCATCATCATCGACGAAGATGATGATGATGATGATGGTGGTGGTGGATGATGATGAATATGAGTACGATGATGATGATGACTATTTTCGAGATGATGATGAGGAATATGCAACACGTCATCATCATCAACAACATGATCATCATCAACAACATGATCATCATCAACAACATGATCATCATCATCAACAATATGATCATCATCAAAATCATCATACTCGTTATCATCATCTTCACTAGTCATCATCATCACCATCGTCGTCATATGATCATGGTCACGATCATCACTGTCTTTAGTCATCTTCATCTTCGTCATCATACTCGTCATCGACATCTTCCTCCTAATCATCATCATCATTGACATCTTCGTCATCATCTTTGTATCATCATCATCATCATCATTGACATATTCGTATCATAATCATCATCATCATTGACATCTTCGTATCACCATCATCGACGAAGATGATGATGATGTTGAATATGAGTACGATGATGATGATGACTAATTTGGAGATGATGATGATGATGATGACGATGATGATGATGGTGAAGATGATGAGGAATATGTAGCACATCATCATCATCTTCCTCATCATCAACACCATGATCGTCATCATCAACTTCCTCGTCATCATCATCATCATCATCATTGTGAGGACGCAGATGATGATGAGGATGATGAAGATGATGATGATATGATGATGATGATGATGATGATGATGATGACGATGGATGATG